>KI915043.1:4729294-4911823 GCA_000473445.2 Anopheles farauti | reverse complement strand
TGGATTTGAGTGATCTTTTCCTGGTTTTAGGATAGCTACTATTTTTGAGATTTTCCATTCCGTCGGAAAGTAACCAATTCCCAGGCATCCGTTGAAAATTACGGTAAGATATACAATTGCTTTTTTAGGAAGATGTTTTATTACTTTGTTATTGATTTTATCCAACCCTGACGATTTTTGGTTCTTTAGATTTTTGAAGTGGCTTTTGGGTCTGTAAATTAAATTAAATTATGAAAATTTGCCGTTTTGTTAAAATAATACAAAGTTACCATTCTTAATACAAAAAAAAACAGCTGCAACATTTCCATTATCCAATTCTAATACAATTCAGCACTAAAGAAACAGAACCATTTAATCTGAATTTCTGAAATGCACTCGGAATTTTTACAGAAGATCTTTACATTATGATAAAACAATAGGCAACGGTAAGGCAAAGCTGTATCGATCCAATAAAATAATGCATAGCTTTATGGAGGTTTTCATATTTTTTAAGTTTACAAACTCCATTTATCGATTTTCTATCACGGATTATTGAACATACGATGTAACGCAACGGGTGGGTTAAAATTTATAACCAAATGCACAACTTATTGCACTGCGCACAGCAATAAACTGTCAAAAGCCTGAAATTACACACGCAAAACCCCTTCGAAGGACACAACTGTCCTTGTGCTCGTACAGCCCTTGAACCCTCGAACTAAAATAATGAAGTTGAATAGTTGAGTAATTGGAAAAAAGGCTGGCTTTAAATCCCGCTCTCCAGTGTCTAGTTTTTCCTCCCGAGGGGAGTATATCGGTATGGGGAAAAAACACACAAGCACGGAAAAGCGGTAAAGTGTTTCGCATCCGTTTCAGCGGCAGGATTCCGAGTGAGCGCCAAACGGTTCGCTTATCGATCTCGGGGCAACTATAATTTAATTGGTATTAATGAACAGAACCGTTTCGATTCGATTGCCAACGCCGGTGCCTGGTTCCGGGGTGGTTCTGGTGTTTCCTTTTCCCCCGTTTGTGTCAACCGTCAGTAACCGAACCTGCTGTTGAAATCCAATGTCGATTCGATCCTGCCGATGGTTTGTGAAGAGCGTTCTAAAACTGTGCTGCACACCCGAGCATTTGCATATTTTCATGCAGCACTGTGTGTCTGCATTGGGTGCTGGCCCTATAAACCTCCGTGCCTGCTTTGATGCGTAAACCGTTGCTACAGGAGGCAAACGCAGTATGCTGTGAGACGTGAGGGGAGGGGACTAAAAGTGAAACCGATTCGTCGTTTGAACGTTTAACGTGGCCACCCCGCCGGTGGAACGGACGGAGTGCAGGACATTGGTTCGCCATTGATGACGCTTTGGCTTTCGTCAGGCTGCAAAAAGGGTTCCCAAATACAGTGATACAATCGACAGCATCATCTGGGTGCTGCTGTAGCCGGGTTGAGCTCGAATGTCTAGCATGTGCTAAACCGACCGTTTCGACTACTAAGGCTGTTGATTTTTTTTTTTACTCTCAATATACACAGCGGTGGAGAAAAACCGGCACCCGGCATGGATCAGATGCGGAAGCGGAATTGGCAATGATTTGATATATTGCGAATGATCGATCAATTAGCAAAGCATTTTCATTTGTGCCGCAAAACCCGTGCAGCCGTGTCGGGAGTTCCGGTCGATAGGCGCTCGATGCTGAAGTGGTTTAATAAAGCTAATAAGTTAAATGCACCGGTGCACACGCACGGGGCCTTCACGTCTGCACGGTCTGCAAATAATGCATACACCAACTCGAGCAGTTGTTGTTTCCCGAGCGGTGAAGAGCTTGGTTAGGAATTTTTATTCACATTTGCTGTTGAATTGAAACTGGGAGCGATGGAGCTGGATATGGGGAGCAATTCTGAAGGTATGTTTAGAATGGAGTTGATTAGTGTTAATGAGTGTGTAGGGAAAGCGTACACGGGTGGCTTTACTGTATGACTTGTTGTTTGAGCTATATCTGGTGTAATGCAATTAATTTCATCGGGAACGGAAGACTAAAAATAAACGTGTTACTGATATTTAATGTTAAACATTTAACAACTTGCTTAAAAATCCATAGCTTCAAAAACACTTTCAAATAGTCTTTCGTTCTATATCTCTCCAGTTCTTTAAGCTCTCTTTCAAGTCTCATCAGAAAGTGTAAACAAAAAAAACACATCAGCATCAAAGCGAAACACTACTGACCAACATTCCACTAGTGGCGAAAAATGTTGTCCTCCAAAATGGCTTCCCGCTTGCAAACATTTATTTTGTACTTTACCTTGAACAACACCGGGAAGCATTCTCGAGTACGAGCTTTTCTCACGCTCTATTTCTGTGCGCCTGTGTGCGCTTGTTTAATTTCATCCTGGCAGATTTTATTTTCGCCCCGCTTCGTTGAAACACTACTTCGTGCTTCAACCGGCAACGGGCTACTAGATGGAGGCGCTCGTTTAGTTTTTTTGTTTGTTTTTTTAGAAGCTATCTGAATACGAATCGGGCGAAAGAGGTTTCGCGCTGTGACCTAGGAAAGTGACTCAGACAGTAGGAAGTCAAACAAACGCCTCCCGGGCGGTGCGGGCGGACGGGCTTTTCCGGGAGTGGTTTAAAGTGTCAACGTCAGTCAACGGTGGGAAAAAGTTTGCTTTTTGTGTGCTTCTACCCCCACTGCACGAGCTTTCTTGGGGAAGAGAAAATTTTGGAGCCCGAAAATCCGTGAAGTGCAAAGCGGGGCGGGGATAGTTTTATCTTCAAACTTTATCCACCTTAAAGAGAGCTGTTTTTAGTGGCAAACGAAACTAGGCTTGTGTGAGCGGGCTTTTTTTTTGAGGCGTTCCACATCTTAGGAAGGACGAACAGTGGATGAGAAATGCATTTTGAAGCACTAAATAAATAGCACTCTAACCGGTGTGTGGCACAGTGAACACGGGCAAAGTTGGAGGTGAAAAAAAATTAGACACCACCATTGGAAGCAAAAACATTCGTCTCGAGCCCGGGGAACTGTGAACTCTGGAGGTGGATGCATATTTAAATAAAATCTACCCCCGTTCCACGGATCCCATTCAAATATTCGCAGGAGGTGTATTTAGAGCTGCAATGAATGCTTTCAGCCCCTGAACATTTGCTCACTTGTTCGCACTTCGGTGCGGCAAAAACAGGCTTTGCATTCCGTGCCATTTGGTCCGACTTACCGACAAAGAGACAAAAAAGTACAACAGCATCTCCGAAAATTATGTTAATGAGCAGCCAGCGCATTAATGCGCACCGGTGTTGCCGCGTTATGAATGGGGCCGGCTCCCATCCGTAATGGGTTGCAATCCTTTCGCGGTGGATGCATCGTGCTCTTTGCCGCTCCGATTCCCTTCAATCCGCACCGAGCACTGTAATAAAAGTGATGAGCGTTTTGATGGGTCTAGTGTTTTAGGTTCAGCGGGAGGGAGTTTTTTTTATTAAAAAAAAAACAAAATTCCACCGTAAGAGTATGTGAAAGAGGGTGTGGAACATCCTTTTCTCGAAACGCACGCTCGCGTCTCCATCGTAAACCACATTAACCGAAAAAATGGCTCACTAAGATGGTCTGCTTGTCGAACTCTGCTCGGTTTATTCCTTCCGAAACGAACGGCAAACCAGAGATAAATGCAAAATTCGCGCACACTGCACTCACCTGCCATGCACGCGAAAAGTCGTTCGACTTTCTTCACGCGGAACTAGTTCTACTTGGGGGAGGGTAAGATGTGTTTCTCACCCCGCGCTGGAACTAATATTTTAGTGCAAATATTTGCACGCCCCAGCAGGCACGGCCGCGTGTTGAAACTAAAATGACACCCGGTGCCAGGCCACAAAACACGGCTGCATCCATGCACTATTCAACGGTGCTGGGTTGAATGCAGTTTGTGGTCGAAGAATGCGGCAGTAAAATGGGCAACGACCCGTCCGTCGTGAGGTTGGGTAATTTTGATAAAAGCCTCCACCCGCCCCGCTTCGCCTAGTGTGACAAGTTCGGCAAGGAGCGAACCGTCGGGAGCGGCTTTTCATTCACGTGGTGGGAAACAGAACTTATGGCGCTCCGTTGCCACACAATGGCAACTCTCGTGTGAGTGAGAGTTTGGAAGCCGACAAGTGTGCTTTTGGGAGTCGCACCGAAGAATGGGGAACGGCAAACAAACCTGCCTGCCACCACTGGAGGCATATGTTAGGGAAAGTGGAAAAACTCTTCGCAGAGCCACATTAGCGAGCGTGAGCGAGGTTCACGGCTGAAGAAACACTTTAAGAGGAATTAATTTTTGTGTGCAAATATTGCGACCGAGGTTTTCGCGAGAAAGGGATTTTCAACAATGTGTTGATGGTTTCCGACGCTTTTGGAAAGACGTTTAGGAGTTTCTGGGTAAATATTATTATGCTTCTATGGGAATAGGACATTTATATAGGTTTGATAGGGATTAGATAATAAAACCTTCCATTATTAATATTTTTAACATTTTTTTCTTTATATCCTTGAGATCGTTCAGATAAGAAAAACACGAAGCGATGTATTTGTTCCCAAACATATGCTTCTACTCTGTGACGCCAATCATGATTTCCCGTATTATGTCCCCAAAAACACCCCACACTCACGAAAGTGCGTGTTTTCACTAATTGCCAGTGGCTGGCGACCGGTTGTGTCGTCAAATGTCGTCCCGGTTGGGGTTCGAGCCTATCCAGTAGGACCCAGCTTTCCATCCACAAAAGAAGAAGGACGCAAATAGACTATAATCCCCAACAGATCCTGTCTCCGAAATAACCACCACCATCATCATCATCATCATCATCATCATCATCATCAACAAAGTGGGGTATTGAATGTATTTTGAGGTTAGTTTTCGGGACATTGGTGTCTAGCTGGCGCACGGAAGGACACCACACGCCGCCTAATGATATGCCTTTGTACCGACGGTTAATCCGTGGAGGGTTTTGGGTTCGGGTTTTCCGGATCCAAACAGGCGGTGACAAAATTAAATCGAATCGCAACATGTATTTAATTATGGATCGCAGCAAGCGGCAGGAGTGAGTGAAGCCGATGGGAACTGCTCTCTTGCTAGGGGGAAAAACATAACACGGTCGGTTATAGTGAGTGGTGCGCCAAAGTTGATCGAAATCCGGTGGAAAACACCCAACGCTATCACCTCTTCGAAAGCTACTAAATTCGATGCTGTCGGTGTACTTTTCGACGCGTGTGGTTTTGGCACGATAAAGCGTAACAGCAAAACACTGTGCCATCGCTGCCGGCGGGTTGGAGGTTGTTTTCTTTTCGCACCAACACCCGAAAAACCCACACTCAATCGTGTTCGCGTGGAAGTGATGAAAATCAACTTAATTTTGTGCGCTTTTTTGGGGCATGTGCACTTCCCGGGAACGTCACCCGAATGGCGTTCAAGCATGGTAATCGAATTTGGGTGCTGTAGAACGGCGTACGGGACACTGCACTGGCCGACCGGCGATGACCGCGGGATGCGAAAAATGTCGGGGTAATATTTCACCGATCGCATAATAACGCAATAATCAGGATAATAAAATTACGCTACCACGCAACGGGGTACGCCGGCGAGTGAGGCGTGTGTGAGCGCGTGTGTGTAAGGATGCAGATGGTGAAAATATTTACAAACACCAGCCTGCTACTGCTGCTGAACCAGGGCACAGGCCGGTCCGAGTTCGTTCGTTCGTTCGTTCGTTCGTTGGGACAGTTTCCACAAACATCCTTCCATTGATGGTCCCAACCACGACGATGATGATGATGATGATGATGATGATGTTGTTGGTGTGGTGGTGTAGCGCAATGATAGCATCGATAATGATTGGATACATTAAAACCAGAATCCGCCGGTGTATGGAAATCGATTTTCCTCCACACCGCTGGCAAACGAAACCCCCGGATGCGCAAATGGGAACCGAGCGAGAAAACAACAGATAGTGACAAAATGGCACCGGCACCCGTTAAATGGGGAAAACTTTCGCCTTTACCGGTTGGATTGGCGGGAGACGGAGGGGGTGGTGGTGGTGGTGGTGGTGGCGGTGGTTGTGGCAATTATGGTGAGGTTTTGCGCCTGTTTCTTTCCATACTACCACGACACGAGCTCGACACGGGGTCGTATAATGAGTCAAATCGACAAACATGTGGTTCTCGCTGCGAGTACGAGTTTTATTATGGTCGCTGCAAACATTCGTATTATTGCACTTTCATTATCGGCTTCCGTTGGAGCACCTGTTTTGATTGTGAGAGCATTTTTTACGCGCGTGTGTGTGTGTGTATACATAAAATTCTTTACTCTTCGAGGGGCTGGGTTGAAAAAAAAACTGTGCTCCAGTGAGTATCGGTTGAAATTCCTCGCATGAGTATTTCTCTACCACTTGTACTATCTTTTTCATGTTTTTGTTGGTAGCTTAAATTGGAGAAAAAACGAACTCAACAGGATCACATTCGAGGATCATTAGTGGGTGCTTTATGTGTCTGATAGCTGCAGGTACAAGGGCTCAATTAATTTTCAGCTGTTTTCCGGTACCGTTGACACGAAGGACCCACTTGGTAAATTTAATTATGTGGTTGCTGTAATTATTATTAAAATTGATAGTGAGCAGTGCAGAATTTTGACCATATTACAGGGTCATATAAATAATGTTCTTGAAAAAATATTCACAATTATGAATATCAAAATCAAAAGTGGATTTTGAAAAAAGTATTATAAAATTAATCGGTAGTGTGAAATAATTTATAGAGCTACGTTTTAAAATTATCATTCTCAGAATGACCAACATGAGACATGTAATTTGGATTGAGCAGCGCCATCTTTGGACGGGTAACGTAACCATCGGGAAACGGAATTTATTATACAGGGTTTCGAGTCATATAAGGGAACAATGCAATCAGTAGAGAGAATGTGTCAACCGGTTAAGAGAATGTTACAGCCCACTACATGGCTGCATCATTCTCTTAACCGGTTGATACATTCTCTCTACTGATTGCATTGCTCCCTTATATGACTCGAAACCATGTAAATTCTAAACTTAACATGTTTTTATTCACTTTCCTCGAGCCTTCTTCTTTCATACACAAATTCAACGAATTTCATCCAAAATGTGTCCCCACCCTTCCAGGATTCAAATTAATTGTTGTATATAGTTTTAATAATGCACATAAATCCTGAAACGACTCACGCACGACAACAAACCACAGCTGTCCCGACGATATGGATAGAACAGGATAGAAAATAGAAACGAAAACCTCATTGACCGTGTGTTTGTCGGTTCCGAAAGCCACCGTTCCGGAAGTGGTGCGCTCTTTTGTTGTGCCCAACCAGATGCACCGGCACACAGATCCTGTCAATGCGAAAATGATAATAAACTCAGCTAAATGCACATCACGACGATGGTCGACGGTGCGAATTCAATGTCCCCCATCCAGCAGCTTCCTCGGCATCGGCAATTCCGGTCGTTTGTTTAACGGCACTATTTTTGGCCCCCATTTTGGTGCGTTTTTGGGGTGAATGGGGAGTGGTGTGTTATTTATGGCGACTGTTTCACGCTACGCTTTTCCGGGTTTGACTTTCGTGCGCTTTTCCGGTTACAATTTGCGATCAACGTGGCGCGTCACGCGTGGAGTAGAGAATTATTGGCCACTTTGGTGAATGTGGGTGCAGTAATTTAGTGCCGCAGCGACAGTCATCTTTTGCGTGCTGTGATATGGCTGGACACTAGCAATGTTTCTTAGCATTTTGTACAGATTAAGTGTAACATTTAATTCACATAAATTCCAAAATTATTCAAGCAAATCGTAGAAATTGGGTAAAATTGCAAACCATAATCTATCTACCATTTTAAGCTAATGTTATCGTGGATCAAAATGGATCACCCAGAAAGGATACTACAAAAAAAAACGCTTCATCCTACGGCATCTTCTTAAGAGATTCCATTTTCGTACTCCGACAACGGTAAACACGGTGTGTTAGTGAAGTGACAAGATTATACACAACGCTCGCTCGCTCACTTATTCAATGGCCACCACCCAGCGCCAGGCTCATAAGACGCCTTGTAAAATTGACAACGACTTTGCTCTTTCCCATTGCCTTCGAATGAGGAAAACATACAGCAAACAGCGAACGGAATTTTCTGCACCTAGTCCAAGGATGTTTCGTGCGAAAATTCTACCCTTAGCGGTTTTTCACTTTCATCCTCTTCTTCCTCCTGTCGCAAACGACACGATGTAGCGACGGTTGAGGAAGGGATAGCTGATAAAACCAGACAATTACTTCATGAATATTTGATAAGATTCGTCTCTTTCTCTCTTTCTTTCTTTTTTTGGAGGTGTGCATTGGTGAATCGAAGAACGAGGGAAAAGACTTCCCTTCCCGAAGACAACAACACTACAAATGGTGTGTTTCCGACAGGGTCCGCTTTTACGTTCGCAATTTCTTTTCTTCGTTCGTTATTTAATCCTTGACGGCACAACACCGATGCCTGCCAGAAATGTCTGTATTTCGTCCATGTCTGTAACACTTGGGGTGGTGTCGGTGGCCAGCCAGCATCAACAGTCGTGAAGAGCAGTGATAGAGTAAAAAATCGAAGGAAAATGTACGTACACCCTAGAGACAAAGGAACGCACACGTTTTCCCCCTGTGGGCGATTCGTTCGCTCTAGAGGATTAAGGACATTATTTTTCTATTAAATGCGCTTGTGCGAGGGAATTGTTTTATCTCGCGAACTCCGGTGCGAAAAATCACACCAAAGGATGCCATGCTGGTTTGAGTTTCGCTCTCTAGGTCAGGATAAAAAATGAAAACGATTTTTTTAACTATTTCGTCATTCGAAAAACAATTCCAGGAAATGTAAAGATTTTTTAGATAAAGATGTATTAAATTATCTTTAAATTTTTTGTACTAAATTGGACGAATAAACTCGTAACTCTAACTTTGATTAGAAAAAAAAACATCATGGGAAAAATATGCAGACCGATGTCTCGAGTAAAAACACTCGCAAAAGTACCAAAATAAGTTATTGCTACTACTCATCTACGGACAGACCATTATCGAACCCTTCATCGAACCGGCAACCCTCTCCATCAAACATATCGCCTCGATGATATCTTATAAATCGTCTATCGATTCACAAAATTTGCTGAGCAGTTAATAGCATTTCAACGTCCTTTCAGCAATTCCACCGAACGAAACAGAAAAATTGCACACAATAATTCATCCCTTTCTTTCGATTGAGGAACCTTCTCTCGAGCTCCCATTCTGGCGCTGTCATCTCTCCACGGACGCCACTCGGAAAATGTGCCAGTCAGTGCATTCGATTCGTCTTCGCGAAGGGCAAAGTTTCCTGTATTAGCCCGTTTGCTTCCCTGCCCGCCGGTCGAACAGGTAGCGAGTTTTCCTCCACGAACGAAAATGGCTTCCAACATTAGCGGAATGGATCGCCCGGAATGAACCGAACATATTGCTGATGTCAGTGGGAAATGGGAAGATTTTACGTTATCCGATTGCGAGTAGTTTTCGGTACAATTCGTGCCGGTTGGAAAGTTTCGCTACGGGGCGGTAGAATGGGGGCATAAAAATGCACCCCGGTGCACAAACTAGCATCGTGAGAGGGAAGGTAAAGCTCAAGAAAATTGGGTAAAATTGCACAAACCCACACACCGGCGACGGTTCCCAGATCGGTGAAATGTTGTTTTAAGACGGAATTAGCCCGACTGTGGGAGGAATTTTGATCGCATCACGTTTCCCAAACCGGTGGGAAGCAATTTTTCCGTAAACCACTCGGGCTGAAATGCATTGAATCAAATGTTTTTTTTTGTTTGTTTGATCGAACTTCGTCCTCTTCTTTTACAGCACGAAGACAATCAACCGTTCGTGAGGGTGGATCGAAATAAAACAATGTTTGACTAAACATCCCTCCTCAATCTCGTGCCTGTCAGCCCATTAGTGTCCGAATCGAAAGATTCTATTTCACACCGAGCTTTGACTCAGTCTATCAGTCAGCACGGTTGGATTCTGTTCACCTCTCGCATCCATCTAGGTGTCATTTTTCATAATCGCAGTTAATTTCGGTTAAATGGATCATCAAATCGTTTCCCTCGGCGAACGGAAAGAAAGACACATCGCATTGTTGGGACCTGGAAAAATCCTCTGACGCTGTCATTTCGTACCTCAAAGACGAAAAGTAAAAGAAAGAAATCTGATAGCTATTATACCGGATGGAGACGTCGCTCGGTGGTGATGATCATGGTGATGATGATAACCGCTGGAACGAACGGCCGGCCGTTACGTTGTTTTCCCGGGGCCAATAAATTACTTTAAATGTGTTTCGTACCGTACGACTGCGCCCCGGCAGTTGGTGGAGCGTGGTAATGATTTGTGAAGAGACACGCACAAACAGATGATCGTTGGGTTTTGGGTGGGAAAATTGATTGCATAATGGGTACGACTGTGGGTAAGGGTGGAGGGATGGTATCGGGCAATGGAAAGAATCGCGTGGCAAAGCGTCTTGTTTTCACCGTCATTAGAGAGCCCGTGCCAGTGATGGAATGAAAATTATGACGTACTGATGGTGGAGGATGTTTTGTCTTTAAGAGGAAGACTCTAATTTTACTGCATGCCTCGAAACAACGTGCAAATATTAAGAGAAGCATTGTGATATATTTTACTTGTTTGTTCTATTTCGGAAAATAAAAATATCTGTAATTAAAATGCTAAACACTTCTGCTAATAAGCATCGAATGAATATTAAAAGAAGTCAGCAATTCCCATGGCAACCATTATGACACATTCTTCGAGAAGCGCCATCTTTTGGCCTGTGTTGTAAGTTGTAAGAATGAGTTATGCACTCTTTCTACTTCTTTCTTTAAAATTCAATCTTTCCACTTTTAGCTAATGTAACGTCTAATACATTTGAGAAAAAAGTCACAGAAATCCGTTCAATGTTGTTAAAGTATTTGTACAGGCATTTTTCGAATGGCAAACATAGATATTGTACCATTGTACGTTACATTTCACACATTTAATCTGAGGCCAGGATTCCTCCTAAGCAAGGTAATCGAAACGATGCTTTAAAAAACGAACGTATCAATATTTGCTTTCCCTAAACGTTCCATGAGCAAACGTCAGCTCGGCACCGGGAAGCCTTCACATTCCGAACCGTCTGCCCGTCTTGAAGGGTTGAAACATTTTTCGATTGACTTTCTTCCGTCCCCATGCTAGCACGAAGCGTCAGCCAGCCCAAGCAAACAAACACATTGCTGCACGCTATAAATAAAGGCACCGTCTTCATCGTGCACATGCTTGCCACGCTACGCTCTTCTCCGGGTTTCGTTGCCCACTCGACGCCGGGCACAACAATGCAAACATATTTGCATACGTTCTTGGCTTCCGAAGTGATTAAAAAGCGGGACATGGTCACGGCGAGCAGCAGATAACAGGAGCCCTCCGGCACGGGATGGCTTCGTGATGGGATGGAATCGACGATCGACGAGGAAAAGATCAACATATAGGGCGCGCTTACCGGGATCGTTTGTCTCCGTCCACCCGGCCAGCCATGTCACTCGTTGCCGATAGCGAGGAGCGGGATTTTCTCGGGTCGGGGGTTTTCGTTCCTGCGCCGGGTGTCTGATTGATGACAGAAGGATGAACTGAACGTATACGTGCGCCCTCGAAGGACCCGAAGGCGTAGCCGGGTTCGTTGTTTGGGTTTGCATAATTTCATGAATATCAATCAAAACTTTGAGGTCAGTTGCATAAATTGCGGATCGTTGGCTATTGGATGGAAATGATGCCGCAACGCTCTTCGAAGCCCTGTGGTAGGATGCGTTTTATTTTTCAAGATTCAATTTTCAAATCAATATCGCTGGAGATGGATGGGACGGTCTCATCACGTCGTTAAATTTATCTTTTCCATTTTGGAAAGCTTTAAAATTTAAATGTCTATAATAAAGAAAACTAAAAGAATTTTCTTTTCTTCATAAAAGAAAATAACATCGAAGCGTTTTGTTTTGATACTGATAAATCGAGAAAACTAATATCGAAAGCTGAAGTTAGTGCATTTGAAAACAAATCGACATTCTGCTATGACAATTGAAAAACAATTCCAAAATCATATTACAAATCAAACAGCAGCAGAAGCATGCCATGATTGACGTTATTCTTTCTATTTGTATGTGCTTTCTCATTTTTGTGTTTGATCGCGGCTGCCTTTGACTTGCAAGTGTCAACCGAAGCGACATAAAATGGCACGAATTCCACATTTTGAGCCCCACACCCTGCAGATGGTCGGTAAGAAACGGGCGAAAGGATGTGAGCCCAAACACTCACATATGCAGACTGTCAATCACAAACGGCGTGCTGATCGAATGAAGGACCACGACGACGGTACAGAAAGTGGTGCGAATTTCCAATTCCCAGCGTACCGGGTACGGGCCGGCACGGTTCGGAAAGCCGATTTTCCTTTTCCAGTATGCAAAGTGAGTCGCGATCGTGTCGTGTTTGCGCGCTCCAAACAAAGCCATGAAAAATGCCGGTTCCGCAGCGGAAGCATAAATCCAATCAATGGTTCATCATCAATTTTTCGCCAGCATCCGCACCGATCGTGGTTGTTTGCCGAGGCGAGTGACAGGCTCTCCCAGGCCAGTTTGTTTTCGTTGGTTTCCGCACCCGTCTTGCGGGTTTCGGCTTTGGTGGGTGCATTATATTTAAATTCTTGTCCATCGGGCTTTTGCAAAGGCGAACGTTCGTTTTGCCGTTCGCCCCGTTCTCGTCGCACCCGTTTTTGGGAAGGCTTTTTTCTTACCGAGGAGGTGCGAGCGGCATATAAAACCAAGACGGGTTTTAAAAGAACCGGAAAGGTCAAACGAAGAGGGCTAGGTTGTTGGTGGAAAATCATATCATCGGGCGAACGCTTTTTGCACCAGAACGCTCACTCACTGAGAGCTGTTCGGTGTGCTGCTAGGGTGCTGAAGAAGGCAAAGTAAATGGAGGCAAAGTAAATCGATTCCGTCAAACATCTATTAGCATACAAAACCCGCAGGTTTGATCTTTGTCTGCTCGGGAGCATGGCTTGCTCCGAACGATGATGGAAGAATAACGAATAACTGTCAATCGCAGTAGCCACCGCCAGCCCTTTCTTCTTTTAGACAGTTTTAGGTCTTACTTTCGATGCTTATAGATCAACCTTGTTTTACATCATGCTATGATAAATATATAAAATATTTTTTTTATAAATCTTTCATGTTCTATCTGTTACGAACTCAAATAACATAAATTTTCCATAAAAGTCTTGCTCATAGTTTCAAGCATTTTAGTAAAAATAGTATTGTTTCATTTTCCAGAATATCCTAAAACACAACCAATGAAGATAAAGCAAACAAACCCTTAATGGGTGGTTGATCTAACGACCTCCACAATAAACTGTCAACCAAACATTACCATTTGTGATGGAATTAATTTTCCGCTTCCCCTTGACGATAATCTTGAACATTACACAATGGTATTAGTCAAAATTATTGAAGGGATCTCCACTCTTCGATCGCTCCCTGCTGTTCCACCAGAGCAGGGCTAAACGCAAACATAAAACAACGGTCCGTATTGCTCCATCAGGCCCAGCTTGACCAGCATCATTGTTCGAATTGCATCAGCCCGTTTGACCGAGCATTAAGTGCATCCAAAAGGGTCAATTGTCACTACTTCGGCTCGTTTGAACACGTATGCAGAGCGTGTGACACCGTAATCGAATGTCTTTTGTGTGGAGATGCCTATAGCCGTATTTATCGCACGATACGTCCGTAACGAAGAAGTTCCGTTTACTAAGCCCTCCGGGTTTCATTAGAATTAATTTCTCGATGCACTGCATTGATAAACACAGCGGCTGCAAGGGGCATAAAAAAGCATAAATTAATGCACAATTTATGTGCTGCTATTTATCAAAATTAACTCACGGTGTTCATTTGAGGGGAAATGTTCAGTTTTTTTATCGTTCTACTCTATACTTAAATAAGATATTTGAATAAACTTCGCATCAAGTCTAGCTTTCACCGTTTCTTGCAGGATGGTGATAAGCAAGGCTTAGCTTTGGTTCACACCGTCTGCCAAGGGCACGAGATGGATCAGGGCAAACTTTGCACCGACTTAATTCATGGTCTAAGATGCATCTTATCTACACCTTTCCAGCCCGGTCCAGCCCAGTGAGCTACTGCTGATTCAGCAGCACGGACCCAGAACTCGCCTGCCAAGATACAACGCCATCACATCCACCAGCCATCACTTACTTAAGATGCAATTTATGGTTCTTTATCCGCATCCGTTTGCAGCCCATCACGAGTGGATGGGATGGGGGCGCTTCGCTTCTCCCGGAGGGGCAAGCTCCGGCAACCGGCTGCCGCGTCCTGCCCGTAACGCTTAACGGCAGCACGTGCCGGAAATTACAATCATAATAATCTTCTTATGACAGATGATTGGGTGGTTTTTCGTCATGTCGTGTGCGCGCGCTCGTTGCCTCGCCCAAGAGGGTGGGATGCGAAGATGTCACCGTCGACGTTGCGTCTGGAGCAATACGGGGACGCCTGTTTCGGTGTCTTTTTCTTCACAACACGGATGCTCTGTAGCGGAGCTGTGCGTTAGAGGACGTATGGGACGTGGCGGAAGGTGTTGCGCTAGTGGCCGTTTATCGGCTTGGTGTGAAAGGCGTGCTCGAGACGTGTCATGCTCAGGGGATATAAACCTCGCATTCATGCAGTTGGCTTGGAGATTCGCTTTCGTAGGAGTGTTGTGGGTACTTTCCGGGGAGAAAGTCCCGCCCGGTACCGAGCAATGACTCGGTTTTATTTTAATGTGATGGAAATTGTCTTCATTAGAGATGGGAGGAGTGTCGTTATGATTATTTCAGATACGTTGAATGATATGTGTAATTGGCATGAAGCGTATGATCATGAACGTGTAATATTCTTGGTCTCAAAATTTGTTCTATTTTGAGATATTTATTTCAATCCACAAAACATTGATGCGTCTCCATCTGGCTGCTAATGAATGTTCGCTTAATTATAAAAACAGCACCACTCACTGACAACCTCAAGTTCATATGTTCCACATTTATTACACACACACACACACATCTGTCTCGCACACAATCCCCTTCGCTCTCAATTGACTTATCAACCACCGAAAACAATTGCACAAAAGAGC
Source organism: Anopheles farauti (assembly GCA_000473445.2). Classification (NCBI taxonomy): domain Eukaryota; kingdom Metazoa; phylum Arthropoda; class Insecta; order Diptera; family Culicidae; genus Anopheles; species Anopheles farauti. The sequence continues at coordinate 4,896,633 of KI915043.1, read as the reverse complement.
ACCGAAACCGTAATCAACCGAGGCTCATCAGAGAACCCGAAAACAAAAAAACCCTGGTCGCCCGGTCGCACGTTCGGGTGGTCAAAATAAGTCATAAATTGTCCCTGCAAAGCCTGCAAAGCGCATTACCGGGTCACATTGTCGTATGGGCTTTCCATTGAATGCTGATCCTATCACGCACCCGATTCCCAGCCTCGTTCCTCGGCAGATAGGATGAAAAATTATGCTTCCCTGGGCTCGGAAAAGGACACCCGGATGCTTGATGTACACGTGTACACACCGGGAGGATGCGTCTGATCAGGCCCCTATCCCGGTCGGTGTCCTGCTGCGCGTGTGGCAATATTTCAAATCTCACAACAGCTAAAACTCTTCTCCCGGGCTGGAGGATAATTTTCCAAACCAGCTTAGGGGTTGAGTTTTTTTTTCTTTTTTTTTTGCTATTCGTTTGCTTGCCATCGCCTTGGAGACGGGGAAAAAATGGTGAAGGGAAACAAAAATTACTCGAGTTGGGATGTTGTCACATTTTGAAGCGCAATTAAATTGCTTCCAAAGCCATCTTGGATGCGCACAGCGGGAAGGAAGCTGCGATAAAGATGGGGGGAAAAAACACGTAGCAAACTACCATTGAGATGACTGATGCTGGTTGATTCGAGTTTTCTAATCTTCTAAACTTCGGTTGGCTTCTTAAGCGGGTCGATTTCGGGTGCTGGTAAATAGGATTCTGGTGCTCCCGGTCTGCCGGAAGCAATTATTTGACAATTGTGAAGCGACGCGGTAGGTAGGAAGCAGTGGTTGAAAGGAAGAACTGTCCATACGACACACAACGACAAACAGCACCCGTCTCGTTTGGTCCTTTTTATCCACTGTCTCCGCTAGAGGCGAACGAACGACAGCGCTTTCATGAGTTTGTTTCGATTAAATTACTCTCCTTTCGCTAATGAACATCAAGTAAATTGTTCCTGATTCCTTCTGATTGGCCCTGGCACGGGACGAAATGTTTCCGCCATGGAATTGTTTTTGTTTTCCCCATGCGTCGTGAAAACGTTTGTTTCGCATACCACCCAAAGCACCATCCTTGGACTAAACCGACCACTCTATTCGAGGGTGGGGTGAAACTTTTTGTTTTGCTTCCAACGTCCCCACAGACGACACAACACACGAGTGGACAGGGCGAGAAAAAAATACTTTTCCCCAACTTCCCGCCCGGTGCTAATAAAAGAAAGGAAGCTCAGGAAGGACAAAAACCCGTCCCTTCCACCGTCCGCCCGGAGTGGGTGGCACAAATTGAGGCAAACTTTTTCGACGGGTAATAAAACTCGGCACTCGGTGTCGAGCAAACGGACCGGGAGGGTCCACGAGCGGGGTGGGAGGACGGGTGGAAATGAACAGAGAAAATAAAACTTTCCGCGGTTCCCGCGCCGCGGTGGTCAACTTTTCTTGTCCGGCTGGTTACGCCCGGTAAAAGGACGATTTGTTGTGCAAATACATCAAAAGTGAGATCCAGATCTCGCGGGTGGGTTTGATGGAAGAATAGAGTTTTTTTCCTCCCTCTTCGCGGGTTTTGTGAGCGCTGGAATTGAATTTTGTTGAAAAGTTTTACTGGTGGTTCGTTTTACTCGCGCCGGGGAAGTCATTTTCGCTTGGCGGACCGTGGTTTTGTTGTTTGCAGACTTTTATTTTAAAATAGTAATAATGGATTATCCCAAAGCAGCGGGTTTGAGGGAATAGTTTACGAAATCAGGCAAAGTTAATCTATTATGTGCTACGCTTCAGTATTTAGCTTCGGGTAGAGTTTATCGGATTATTTGCGAGCCTGAGTACTATCGTTCAAATTAATCAAAAGAAACGAATAAATGAATAGATTTTGCAGACATCTCTATCGTCCCTTGCAACATGTTTAAAATACAACCCCAAATTCCGTCCCCTGAGAAACGCATCATTAAGCACGGACTGGTGAAAAGCATACCTTTCTCGAGAACCATTCAACCATCACAACAAAGCCAATGTCAAAATTTCGCACAAATTCTAAATTGACCTTTGTTTGGGTGCGTTAAATGCGGCCGAGAACCTCGTGCAAAACTACTTTCTAATAAATTAGCTCTTGTTCCGGTCGGTCCGGCCCGGTCCCGGTCCGGACACTGACAGCGTACCTTCGTCACCCGTGGCACGAACCCAAGCCGATTCCGAACGATTGAGCAATTTAATCTCCCAAAGCCCGAAAGAAGACGCGCTTCTTTCTTTCCCCTCGCAAGTGCGGAAAGTGAGACGTTGTGCGCTGGGCATGGTTTTGGTTTTGGGCAATTCAAGGTCCACCGGAGAACGTCGGAAAGAGTTCTTCGGGAAGCTGCAGGAAGAAGGTTGCTTTTGTGCTTTAGTGATCTTTCACGGACAGCAGCGCCGCAAGAGTGTGCGTGAGGCGAATGGGAGCAAAAAAGCGCTTGAAATGTTCGAAACAAGCACTAAGTGGGAAGAACAATTTACACAACAATAAAACATTTTACCCATTTTCAGGCTTTCAGTGTGGCGAGCAGGTCAAACTTAAGCAAGTCGTCACACTCAGGGAGGAGGAGAGTGTTCGGGTGCAAAACAAACAAGAATGGCTCCTGCGTCGTTTGTTAGACGTCGTTGTTTCGATACGCTTCGTTAGGATGCGGTGGCCAATCGAATATGGTGCGGTAAACAGCCGGATCGTGAAGCATCATCGAAGAGGTCAGCGCAGATTCTGGGTGTTCTTGGGCGAGTTTGGGTTTTGTTGGTTGCATCATTGTTGTTGGTTGCATTGCAGGATAGGACTGGACCACACACAGGCATAGTGGTGTACACATGTTTCAGCTCCATTTTTGGAAGTTTGTTTAGTGTTAAATGCCCGGCAGACAATTGACAGCTAGTTAGTGGGCGAGGGGTATGTTGCGGACCGCTGGAACGGAGTGAGGAGAACAAAACATGAGAGTGTGTGCGAGAAAGTAAGAATGTGTTCAAGTTCCTGGTAGAATTTTGAGAAGCTGTTCTTCTTTGGTTCGTATGCTTCCTTTGTAACCACCACGAAATATTGCTACAAAGCAAGAACCAATGTGACATTCGATTTGTTTACAATTTCATCTATATTGCTTTTGCTTTTCCAAAGCTTACTTTCACGAACACACTCTCATGTTTTGTTCTCTTCAACGCGTTTCAGCTTTCCGCAACATACCAGCCTGCCGGGGAGATTTCTATTATATACAGTTTTTATGTCTTTAATGCTTTTCAATGCTGCCAAGATGGTTAGATAGCTCCAGAAAACCTCTTTGGAAAAGCGTCAAACAATATAGACTCCTTAATAACAGGCGTCTCGTTTATAGCAGGGACTTTGTATATACAAATTAATTTTTTTTAATTTGTGTTAGTTTCAGTATATGTTGACAACATATTTTTAAAATTTTATAATAAATAAGATTGTATTTAAAATAAAAAATGGATTGCTGGCAAAGGTTTGAAGGTTGATCATGTTCAAGCCTCTTTTACAATAACAACTTCTAGCTGCAAACCTTTCTGTAACACTTTGAAAGTGCAATTTGACATTAACTAATTCGAGCCACTTCTAACAGGTTCCCATTCACCTGATCGTAGTTGTTGCACTGCTTCCGTCCGTTTCGAAACCGGTCAAAGATAGATTGAAGTGTAGGAAAACTCCTCGAGCAACCAAAAGCAAAGCACATAAACGGCACACGCATAGGAACAAATTGTAAAACCCCCTTCCAACGTCTCGGCTTCGCGCGACTCCTTCGTGCAAACATCTTGCAAACACGTATCCTATTCCCCAGAGTGGAAGAGAGCGCAACCAAACCCCGGCCTTCCAATATCAACAAGATCGATGGGTTCGGAGGCGCTAAAGTCGCGAAACCGATCCATCCACCACCATCCACCAGCACGGGGAGAAGAAGTGCGCAGGGAACCGGTTTGCCACAAGACAGGACAAGACAGTTTTGTGAAACATTATTCACGTCTTGTTGGATGTCAATTGAGCGATTTATTTAACATTCCTCGCCACGCCACGCCGCGGGGAATCGGTGCTAGGGTGGGTTGCGTTGGAAAGAGTTGCCGACCGAACTTGACTGGTGGCTGCCTTGCCTTGCCCCCAACGCAACTGTCGACTGTCCGGAACGGTGCGCCACGCTATCTGTGAGGACGGAGGAGAGAGATAGAGAAAGAGAAAGAGAGCTAGGGAGAAGTTTTCGCATTGGGAAGTTTTATAAATTGCCCACCATAAAAAGAGTGGGGCGCGTTATAAAGTGCGATATTTGTTTAGTTAATGATCGGACCCAACCATATGGGTGCGTTGGTTGGGTTACGCTTTGGTGGTTGAGCATTTTATAAATACGTTCAGCCAGATACGCCATCGTCCCGTGAGTGGAACAATAAACTTCCAATCCAGATGCAATTTTGATAAATACATGGGTATAAATCAGAGGCATCCACCATTACGTTAGTATGTTATCTCGATTAAATATGATTGAATATTACATAACCTTATTAATTACGTCTTGTTTTTGTGTATAAACTGTTTACAGAAATGAAGTTTTCATGCTAATAATTATTTTACTTTTCGTTGGTTGCTATGTTTCTTCAAAATTCCCCTCTGGAAAGGATTATTTTCCACCGTTTCGCCACGAGGCAACCGCGCTTAAACTCATATTCCCTCGACGGGTTACCGCGGAGCGTTAAAAGCCGGTGTGCTCTATGCGCATGAAATATGCTGTCGTCATATTTCTTACCGCGTGACAGGCCCGTCCCCCCGGGGCGGAAACGCTGAGGAAAAGCGGTAAGAACATTCCTTCGCCGTGCTGTGCGCTGAGAACCTTCGGTCGCTTCCATCCGGAGGGAAATCATTCCCTTTGGCAACAAACACACAAACACACACACACACACATGCATGCGGGGGGATTGCAAGCCTGCCGGATGTAAAATTATCACCTGAAGCCCATGATTTATTGAGATTCCGGTGGTGGTCCTTGGTGGTGTATTCGATTAAAATACTCCAGACGCAGCGGAAGACACATGATCGCCGGTCGCCTGGAGCGGTAGTAGGCTGTGCGGGAGCGGCAGAAAGACAAATATTTTAATGAGGACAACAACAATTTGGTTGCCAAGTTGCTTGTTGGTTCAAACTTTTTTTTTATGGTTTAATTTTCGATTCTTCTTCTTCGCGTGTGAGTACTTAAATAATGGTTGCAGACGTTCGCAGTTGGATGAATGAATATGAGAGTAATAATTTCTTGAAGAATGTGAACAGTAAGCAGCGAAGCGTTCGGTTAACATGGGCTCCGTTTTGACGGTTGATGTTAATAATTCATAACCGAGCTGGAATTAACATGGCCCTCCTGTCTCCTCATTAGGAGCGCACACGCAATTGTAAAGTATCGCTTAACACGAGGAAACATTCGTGTCATCGGCTAAACTTCACGCACGCGGGAAAACAAGGCGATTATTTTAAGTGTGTCGTGTTTTAATTGCTACACACTTAGTTGAACATTTTGGTTGCTAAATTAAGCACGCTCAAGTTCGGTTTAAAATCATTCAGCTGCCCCACCGACGCATCCACCGTGTGGCTGCAATTTAATCACCCGTAATGTAAGCTCTCCGCTAAATAATTTTCAAATTCCTATCACTTTAAAGTGACTCGCTGGGATGGACCCGGCGGAACCCGGCGAAACCCGGCGAACACTGCCTAGCAACCGACAATTAACTCCATCTCATCGCGGGGAAACGGGCGAATCTGGTGCTGGAAATTTAGTCTTCCACTTGAAACACCAATCTGAAAATTATACTCCTTAATTTGTGGCACTCCCGGACGCTGACTCCCAACAACACCCGCATCAGATAACGATTTTTGTGATCTGCGATGTAAAACTTTACGACCACAAGTAACATCAACCCGTGACATGCCGCCGTCCCCCTCATCTCCACCCGGCTCCAGTCAAACTAAACTGCTGTGCGGTGAATTAGCAATCATTTTCGAATCGTTTTTCAAGCGAATAAAGCGATTTTCCACCAAAATTTCCCTCCCCTTTCGCGCCTGGTGGGGTTAAAATCTCGTGCCGCGGAATTTCGCCGGATTGTTGGGGAGGAAATTCCGTCGGACGGAGGAAATCAAAGGGGTGTGTGGTTGAGGAAGGTATGCGTGCCGCGAAATTACCATTATTTATTTTACAAAACCTCAGGTGGTTGATTTACCAATAATCGACAAGAGTTTAAACGTTCCTAAAGGTAAGAAAGAAAATAAATTTTTGCTAAATACGAAAAAAGCTGCCAATACTAATGTAAGTATTTGGACACGAGAACTAATTCATCTGATCATAATTAAAATTATTTTTTTAATTGATTTACAGAGAAAACAATGCTGAAAATATTATTGGCCTACTTAAAATTTCAATCAATATTTTGACAATTATCTTAGTGTCATCATGTCTTTCTCTCGATCGATATTTGTACGATTTTTCTTACGAAAATTCGCTCAGGAAAATATTAAACAAACTTATCAACTCAAACACCTCCCTCATCGGCTCATCCCACCGTCATTTCTCACAAACCAAGCGGCACGAGAGTTGTTTAGCATTAGAGGGATTAATTAACTCATCTCACCGCCGGCCAGGACGATGGCTGAAGGGTTTCCGTTCCGTTTCGCGCCGGTGTTTGTGCGGGCCTCGCGGTTTACATCCCACACATCCACGCCACTTCCGCGCGTGTGTTCGTTCATTCCATCCGTAACGACACGGATCACGGTCGCCCGTTCCAAAAACAATTGGTGTTGCTGTAAGGTACACAACAGCAAACCGACTAGACGCTGCCACCATCACCGCCAGCCGCCAGCCGCCAGCCGCCATCGGTTTGCCGGAATGTCGGCACCCGGATACGGAAGGTTATGTTTTGTTTGTACGGTTTTGGTGGGCAGCGGCGGGAGGCACAATTTTCCGCCCGTGCACACCTTTCAACGATCCGACCAATCCAAGTGCCCGTGCGCGTACGTAAACGGGCTCGAAGGATTTCCCATTCGGATGCTTTCTCTCCGCACGGGGCTGGAGGGTCGGGAGATTAGGGCAGGAAAGTCAAGGGCCACACCACTTCGACACGCTAATTGAATTCCTGTCGGGGAGGTGGGGTGGGATGGAGGTTCTGCGAAGTCGGAAAAGTCAACAGTACAGCTGGCGATGTTTGGATTTTCACAGCTTGTAGCACGCGTGGTTAGTGTTTATAAACGCGCTTCGAAAGGAGCTGTCCCGTGTTGAGTTGTTTACCTGCTCTAAAGTAGTTGTAATGCTATCGATCTCCGATGCAACTGATGGCTCGAGGTAAGTTGGTGAGAGAGTTTTTTTAATTTACCATATTGTCTTTGCTTCCGAGGTAATGTTAGATTTTTCTTACATTAGTTTTAAGCTTTAAACCAATGTCAGTTTGACCCACTTTCTGGGTCAATGTGGTGTGATCGAATCGATCGGTTTTTGTGGGCATATGTTTGCTCAAGAATACCCACATTCTCTGTCTCAGCTGTTGAGTGATTGATATTCTACCATCGTGAACGGGTTTGCATCACCCTTCCTTCCCCCTAATCGCTCATGCACTTTATGATGGAAAATATAATTTATGGCGCTTTCTATCACACTCTCGCCTGCTTATCATTCCGGCCAGTTCGGCGCGTGCCTCGATGTCGTATGGCTTCTTCTTTTTTTTTTGGGAACACCGGTAATAAATATTTTCGACCCGTACTCGAAGCGATTATTACGATCCTTTCATCATCACCAGAAGTCTTTCTCGTTGCTTTGTAAGAGTAAATTTTCGTCGTTTCTTTCTCCTCAGTATGCGTAATCCATGGCCTTTCTCCAGGTACTCGAGGGCTGGCGTGTTGATTATAAGACGAAAATTTCCATAATGTTCGAATTTGCCTCATGGATCACGTAACTCCTTCGTTCAAGTGTGCCACGGGCGCACGTAAATTACCTGCGGGAGAGAACTTTACACACCTCCCATCTTATCCCCGAAAAGCGTACACCATAAACGGCTTTCTGCCTGGCCGTGCTTCAAGTACGGTCCGTATCATACGCCCGATGATGGATGGATGAATTGAATGAATTGAATCCCACATGCGCTGGGTGGAACTGGGGGAGCACAAATTGTTAAAGAATCGACCAAAAAGGGGTAATTCCCGTTTACGGCGCGTCGTTAAATAAATAATCGAAAGAGGTCGTGCTGGTGACAAGCGAACGGGGCTAAGGGGTTGGCAGTAAAAATTAACTTTTTCTTTTATCACTTACTCATGATGCCAATCGCACCTCTGGAAAGGTGTGCAGGAAATTATCCAAAATTTGTAATCCTGTGCAGGCTTCGGGAGGGAGTGCCGGGTGGTGTCCATTAAATTAGATGGGGTTTTTGTTAAGCCTATCAGGTGATTCAATTAATTTGGTGAAATAAAGTAAAGGGTGAGGCATGATTTATTATAGAATGATGATAATGCATAATTTTTACGATTTTTGCAGAAAAATCACAGCGATATTAAAAGTGACAATATACGATAAACAATTCCTATTTTGTGTGAGATATTCTTCATTGCTCAAAAAACTTGAATAAAAAAAAAAGAAAAATCGATTGTATTACACTTAACACAATATTGGTAGCACATAACACCGACAAATTGCACATCATATTTGCAAGTCCAGAATGGTTTGCTTTCAGGCATCCAAAGAATCCGCAAACTAAATGCTCAATTCGTCCAATTGGCTAATTGCAAGCAAAATTCCAAACCATCACCATTATCATTGAAATATCATTATTTTGCGAAAATATTTCGCTCTCTCTTTCTCTCCTCTCGCAAGCAAATACCACCATGAAGCGTTGGTGAATTGTTTCCTCCTTTTACGTGACCGCAACCGGCTACCAGTTCCTTGCATTCTGCAGCCTGCAACATGCCAGCTACATGTGATTACAAAACCCACCCTCTTGCCTCCCGATGGCGCTACATGTTTCGAATGCTCTCTCGTCCGACGGATGAAGTCAAATTTCTTGCTCCCTTGCTTTGGAACCCGGAATCTTCGCTAAAGAACGTCCCGGTACGATGCCACGACCACGACCACCACGTGGATGGCACCAAACAGCGCGAAAAGATCTCCAACGAACCGCACCGTGCGTTCATCGTCACTGTCGGACGGCGGCGCAGGAAGTGCACGGATGACGACGGCGAGTGTCGAGAAGACAAACGGCTCGCGGAAATTATTTAAACATCATCTCGTACATTGATTGATAAATCACTCGTTTTGTGGCCGCTGTTTGTCTGCATGCCTGCTGATGGTTTTGCTCCTTTTTTTTTTTTTGCGCGCGCGCTGTTTTGAGCTCATTTCTGCTCCTTCGCCGGCGTTACGGGCTTGTGGTGCCCGAAGGAAGAATCCACCACGGGCGACACAAATTCAAGCGATGGCACGCAGTGACACAACCGTCCCGGTGTTGGCTACGTGAGCCAACAGCACGACACGATCTTACGATTTTACTTTATTTCTTTTACGTGCGTCAATCAGCACGAGCATGGATTTCGTAGTCTTGTCTTCTTTAAACCAAAATATCTTACTAGTACGACGGCATCTTAAGGGAAAAAGATAAATGTTGATTGCGACAAATATTACTAAAAATTACGTTTTTGAACGTTTAACACAAAACAAATCACATTTGATGCATTTTTGAGTATAAAAAAATTGCAATCTTCTTGAAAAATCTTTACATCGTCCTTGTGCGTTGTTTGTCACAGCGCAGCATTTTTTGCTCCTCTGTGTTTTCCCTAAAAAAATAAAAGAAGAGAATTAAACGAAATGCAGATCCTTCAAGGGGGTATGGTTTGGTATGGTGCTCGGGGGAAAAAAATCTAAAAATTCCTCCACCACATTGTTCGAGTGGTGTTGGCTCATAGCGTAAGGGGTTCACTTCACCCGTCCCGGGCATACTTTCCGGTGCATCCTTCAAAAGCGCGACACGTGAGCAGCGGATGCTGAAGTATCGCCCCATCTGACGCCCGCAACACTTCGAGCGCGTTCGAGCACCAACGGAATGTCGGGTGGACACAAAAACACTTTTTTTTCCGGTGCCGACGCAAATTTTCCGTGGAAGCACCTTTCGGGTTCAGCAAGCAACCATCCGGCATAGGTGTAATATTTTGCCTCCCTTCAAGTGGGAAGTACGAGCGCTCTTGAGCGAGTGGCGAGTGCTCCCAAGCGGCGCCCCGACCGTTAAAGTTTTAACGTAATTTTAAACATCAAGAGCGACGAAGCAACGCTCAACGATTACGGTTACGGGGGTTTCTTTGTAACGCAGAACGTCTGTGCAAACACAAAATCAGTTGCACAGTGTTTTCGCGGCTTCGCTCGCAGCGAAACTTTGCACTTTGACACCTCGCCCGTCGTTCTCGATTCCATCTTCCTTTAACGGAAGCGGCTGCTAATCAGTGAATTTTAGCAAACAAAATTGTCATCAAACAAACGGGCGCGTCCTTTGATCTCGATGTGCTTCCTCGATGTGCAATTACTGTCTGCGTGCGCCGGGTGGAAAAGTTTGGCATTTACTTTCGCTTTTACTCATCCAATTCGTCACGGTTCGTGCGCACGGTTAGCAAATAGCGCTGCCCGATTTCGAGCTGTTTCGGTTCCGGGCAAGACACGATGCGATGCCATTTACACTCCTTACCGGGGTTAGGTGCGAAATGTTTGCCAAAACTTTTGTCATTACTTTCGCTGCGTTGATGGGGTGAAAGAAATTCTGTCAATTTTTAATATCTGATTAAAATCAAAATTAGAAAGACTGATAAAAATAAACGTGTAGAACTTTGGGAGAATTTTTAGCTAAAGCATGTTTTTTTTTTAATTTAACAAATTTCCTGAAGATTACAGTGGCACTGTTCTCCTAGCTTCAGAGTAAAAAAGTGAGCAAAACTCATGAAAAGAGGTAAGATGATGTGCGACATTAATACCAGTTCGTAACAGTATCATTCCACATCTTGCTCCAAGGACACGCTCGTCACAGTCGCCACCGCAAGAGACAATCCTATAATCTGCTCCTGAATAACACGACCCCATTCAATGTCAAACTGCTGCGGTAGGAAGGATGCCACGGGATTCACACCTCTCAAACCCCACAAAATCCCGCCCACAGCCGTGCGGTGGGTGGATGAAAGCACACCCGAAGTGATAACGCAAATAAAGGCCGCCGCCTGTCGCACCCACCAAACCCCACCAGCAGCAGACGACAATTACTTCATGAATATTTGATAAGATTCCTCGTAATCCCAGCGACCCAGCGTCGGCGGCTGCTGCGGAAACCGAATCCACTTGCAAAGCCCTTTTTTACAGCACGTTCCCGTTCGTTTTTTCCAGTGTGCTTGGGGTTTTTTTTTGTTATCCGCTTTCCCGCTGCGGCGTGCGGGATGGTAAAATTGAATTCAAATCTCTGGCAACGCGCTCGAAACAAAAATAAAAAAGCCGAATCGTTTGGCATGTTTTTGGTATTTTTGTTTTTTTTCTCTCTCTTTTCGGCTTCAGTTCCTTCGCTCTAGCAATCGCACCCTTCCAACCCTTCAACACCTCTCAGCACCATGCTCGAATTGCGTCTTGCGAGGATGAGTGCGATTTGATTTTTCCTACCGCAACCTTCTCGCCCCGCAGTTAGCGTGCCGGGTTCGAAGATTTATTCGATTATATTGCCGGTCGGAGGGGGGAGGGGAGAAGGGTGCGGTTTGTGATTAAAAACAGCAACACCCCCAGAAAGGGCTTCTGGTGTGATAAATTTAAAGGCATTAGCAAGCGACCGGAGCGCCGGAGATTTGGGCCACTGTCACCATCTGTCATCTGCCAGTTACCGAACCCGTCGTAGTGGTGGTGGGAAGTTAATTTCATTAGCGGCACGGCAATGGCGGCAGGATATTCAATTTTAAAAACAAGGCAGCAGGCAGAGTGTGCTTGTAATTAATGCGTACGTACGGTTTGGTCCGCGGGATTTCATGAATTAATATTTATGTACATTTGTGGCGGATTGCTATACGATTGGTGGGCTTTTTTCGGTTGGTTGTGATTGAATTTTAAGTGTTTAAATTTTGATTTCACGTAGAAGCAACATATTGTCTCTTTTCTTTGCTGTCAAATTCATTGAAATAGGTGGCCTCTCAAGTCTCAGTGTTTACTGAAAGTCTTCATAATGCCTATCACACATCAGACACCACCAACGAGCTCCCCGATTGATGATATTGGATTTCAATTTTGATCGATCGATAAATTTTCACCCACCGTTTGACCGTTTTTCCACTCAATCAGCTAACGAAACAAACGGAACGAGCATTTAAGCGCTACAAATCTCTCCTCTCGCACACCAATTTACGCGACTAAACCGCGGGTTTACGAAGCTAAAAGTCTGCCTTCGCGCTCGCTGCGGAAACGACGACGATCGCGATCGAAGATTAATAACTTCACGCCGGGACAAACCGCGTAAAACCGAGCCGGAGTACAGCGCGCGGAATGATAGATTCAAATTGAAAATCAATACGCCCGATGCGAACGCGGGCGCGACGGAAATAAAACGGAGAAAACAATTAAACAAATCATCCTGCCCAAACGGCGTGGTGCATTCGATACGTTTTTTTTCACCCCACCAACGAGTGAGACGGGTGAACAGAGGAAAACAGCGGAGGAAAACGCATGCTGTGGCCGTGCTTTGGTGCCGGAAGGCACCGTCCGTTTGTTTATTCGACGCTTCACTCTACCGAAAGCGTGTGCCCACCGGGGTGTTCGAAGCCTCCCCGTGGTGAAGGAGGAGACAGCGGTGGACTGATGACGACAAAAAAATCATCTAAACAATTTGTACATCGCTTGAAACTATCATAATCTCGTCTTTCTCGCCACCGGCCGCTGGTGGTGGCTGGAAGGCTCCAAAAAAGGATCGTGAGCGTACGTGAAACTCCCATCCCGACGACGACAACGAACGAAGAGATCATATCGTTCCTGTGTCTCCCCCTTAGAAGCGAAATGGGTTTGGACACGCCGTACCCGATGACTATCGGAAACATAAATCCAAAGCTCGTTTTTCCGCGCGGTCGTGCGTTTCGATCGCAGGAGTTCTGCGCGTAGTGTCTGCATCTTCGTTCGCTTACTCGTGAAGCAAGCGGTATAAAGGAGGGGAAAATTAATTTTTATTTCTCAAACCATTTATCTTGCGCTCAAACGTTTTTTGGGGCGCAAAGAGACACATGGACACACATGGGGGGGGGGGGCTCACCCGGTGCCCGGGAAGACGCTCCAGCAAAGGAGTTCGAGAGCCGAAAACAACACCTAAAACCCGACCCGAAGACAGAGGAGGTAGGACTAAAAAAAAAACAAAACCAAATTACCCAGTTAATAAATATGACCTTCCCCTGCACTCGCCGTTCCGGTTGCGCTCAAACCCCACCGGTGGGGGTCCTTTACGCGTTTCACGGAACACTGGCTGACATTGAAATGAAGGCTGCTAAAGCGTTGCGTTCTCAGCCATTTGATACTCGTTTTGTGTGCGTGTGTTGTTTTGGCGAACCCGCCAAATGTGCCCAAAGTAGTGCGAATGCGATCGCCGGAGAGAGGAAACGGGGAAGCTTCGGTTTTGATTGATCGGCCTCAGATGGATGCTGGCTAGGCGGGGGCTAGCAGGAGTGGAAGGTGTTTTTGGCGCGATGTGTGATATTTTGTGTGCCGTTTGACACTTGTCAGGAAACTTGAAACGTTCGCTGCGGGAAACCGGATTCGGTACGTTTGCGTGATGTGATTTTTTATTTATTTTATTGTACAGACAGAGGTGGAAACGTGAGTCCTTTGGGGTTGTTATTGTTCCAATATTTCAATTAACTCATACTGCGGTGGATAAGCAATTCTTCAGTTCACAAGATTGCAACAGTACGAAAGCTGGGAAAAATGTCATAAGTATGTTAAAATTATCACCTCATCTTTAATTATTCTGTGTTTGAATTAAAAAAGGATGAAAATAACAAGCTACATTTTCAAAAATAAAAAAAAAACTGGACGCATAAAATTATCAATTTAAACTTTATGGATTTTTTGAGAGTGCATGCACACGAGTTTCCGTGGAAAAATGCTTATAAGCTCAAGGCACACTTTGTTCACCAACGACGTCACCAACGAGCAGGAAAACATTCCTAACCCCAACATGATTTATCTCCCACCCAATTTGCTGACAAAACGTCAGTGCTACATTTCTCCCACTTTAAGTTCATTGAAAGCTCTTCAAATTGCAATATGATCCAATTGAGTGAGTCTTCACCGACTGGGCGAGAAAAAGAATGGCTGTCCGTTCTCCGTCTTATCCGCCATGTTAATCGATGTCAATTGAATCGCGAACGGACGGGCGGAAACTCACACCGCGCTATCGTATTGTCATTCATAATTCCATTATGTAAATTTATTCCTTCCGATTCCTTCGCCCTTTCCCTGCGAAGGGACGATTTCCCATCTTCACCAGCTCGCCAGAAACACCCCAGCTCAGCGGGGAAACATGGAAATACAAAACCAACGACCAAAAATATCCGCCACTCGGTGACACTTATCAAATTATGCGTCGTTTTTCTTCTACCCTCTCCCCTTTTTCCGCGAGCAGCCTTAAAAGCTGCACACTTCCGTCACGTTCCCATACCCACCCCAGTTTCCCCAGTTGAGCCGATTTTCCGCTCGTATCTATCACTGAAACTTTAGTCCTGGCGCTGGTGCTATCCTTTGGCTTTGGTTGCATCTAAACTTGCCGGGCAGTCGCGGAAGTGCACCAGTTTGTTCGGGTGTTCGCGTCCTAGCGCTTACGGATGGCGTAAGTTTCAATTTACGGTGGCGCCGCAGTTGCATTCAGCAGATGACACCACATTGCCAAAGCCGGTGCCTCCTGCGGTGCGGTTAGTCACGGTGGCAATCGCTGCCGGTGGAACCGATGCAACTCCGGACGGTGCAATCAACTGCAACGTTTGTTGGTACGGTTTGCGGTTGCGCTGAGTGATAAGTTCGTTTATGTGGGTGAAATCGATATCATAATTTCATGTTAATTTGGGAAGAGGGCAGTTCGCCGGATGCTTCAGTGGATAAAACAATTAATAAATAAAGTCAACTAGATTAGATTTGGGACAAAAAAGAGTGGACTTCTGTAAAGGGCACGGTAAAGAAGACGAACCACATCAGTCAAATGTTATTGGTACAATAAAACACATTTTAAGGAGTATTTTTTTATAAATTAATATTATACTTTAAACCACATATAAATACAAGTATGGTTACTCAGCCAAATCTGAACTAGTATTTAAAATTTTATAATTTTTGGGAACAATTATGCTTCACCAATTCTGTAGGACGCATTCTGTTAAGATTTACTTTTATTTTGTCAAAATAAAACTTTCTACTGGAAATTTTAATTTTCTTTCATGTCAAATAGGCATTTTACTACTCAATTCTACTAACTTATCGTGCGATTCGCTACATTTGTTTTTACCAGCGCACACACCACACGCTTGACTGCATCGACACCGGTGTCCAAAGCTCACCTTTTCGGTTTTGGGGGTTTTTGGTTTTATACGCCAGCGCAGAATGGGGTTCCCACAGGACACTCTGGGCGCTGGTTGCAGAAATTCACGAAATGATGCTAAATTTGTTAGGCATTTCCCCCGATGGTTAGCTCCCTTCGCCAAGTCAAGCCCTGCCTGGTTGGGTAGGTCCGGATCGCGAGGCCTGGTGTCTGGTGGTCCACACAAACCGCGCGTTCGGTTTCGGCCCGCTTTTTTTGGTCCGTGGTTGCTCGTGTTAAATAGCGGATAGGTGCACGTTTCGGTCTCACGCCAGGACTTTGAGTCAGCCCACCAGACACTCGACAAATAGCGTACCCATACTCACACACACTAAACACGAGCACGAACTAGTAATGAACAAATATTTACCCACCGTGGTGCTCAATGGCTGAAACGATTCATTTTCGGTTACGGAGTTTTTGGGTGACTTTCTAGCTTTTACCTACACGTCGATCCTTTTTGGCGCAATTTTACACAACGCTCGTAACACGCACGCGGGGACGTTTGGCGAAATGATTGAAATGGTGTGATTTTTTCGCTTGTCTGCAAGGGGTTTTTCGCACGGTAAATTGGAGCTATTAAAAATTTGAAGCAGCGTTACATTCCGAACACGTGCTGTTTGCTAATAGGAGGTTTGGAAATGCCTGCACTTGGTGCACTGCTAGCTATATTGATTTATTTCGCGATCGCAGTCAAAAAGTCAACAGCGCTGTGTGTGCGAGCGATGCTCCCTTTGCACCCTCTAACTCCTGTAACCTATGACCGTGTGTGGAAGTGATCGGAAATGCAAACAAGAGCATTAACATTGCACACACTAAAAAGGCCTATGAAAGATTCAAGCGACACACAAATCGAATGCAATCGAATTTAATGATGCGGAAAATGTGTTCTATTTGTGTTTAGCTAACAACCGCCCAATGCATACCGAATGTGCCGTCGTAATCACAGTTTGGAACGCTCCTACACAAAATGATACATAAATTATAGATTTTAATTAACAGAGCCTAAACAATGGGAGCTAATGAGTGAGAGAGAGAGAATGTAAGTGAGGTGAGTTTTGGATTGGATTAATACATGTAATAATCTAATTACGGTAGAAAGGATGGTTTCGAACTCAGAATGTGCACTGATTACGTTATTGAAATTAAACAAATTGGTAAATTCATAAGCGCTACAACTTCCAATAAAATCACCATTGATTATATGCTGTGTATTTCTTAAAAGTATGTAAAAGCTGAAATACATACAAATGAACTGTCTACTGTTAATTGTTTACATTGCGTTTGCAGCCCCTTTCGCAACCGATAAGCGATACTTAATACAAATGAAAAACACTAAATCCAGCACTTATCGCTAACACTTTACCACTAGTTAGCCCAATTGCCCTGCCGGTATGCGAAGAAACTAACCAAGCATTTTAAACTCTTAATTCTCTTGGCTTACTTTGACTTCATTACACTTGAGCTGCAAGCCGCACTCGAGCGCTCTCGAACCGTGAGCGGGAGTAAAGTTTTCGGGCGTGAGTATAAACTTCCCAACAGTGTGAGCTCGCCGACCTGCTGCATTTCATGCATACTTCCGTTTTCCGCACAAAGTTTGCTTTCCTCCTCTTTCATCCCCCGAACAACGGTGCCCGGGAAGAAGTTCCTGCGAGAAGCACTTGCCCGAAATCGGGAACTGCCAGCAATCAAGCGTTGCACTTAAACTTTGCGAGTTGCAAACGAAGATGGGTGAAAGAAAAGGGAGAGCAGCAAAACTTCGACCATAGCCTTACACGATCCCAGCAGCGCAGCCCCGTGGCAGCGGCTAGGTCAAGAGGCAAACACACCAACAAAAAAAACTAACGAAAAAATCGCCATTCTGCATCGAGTAGAGTTTTTTTTCTGCGCTTCCTCCTAAAGCCAGCCTCGTGCTGGAGAATTGATTCCAAAATTCAATTTGCATAAACATCCGATTGCTCACCTCGCGCCGCCGGCCAGCCTGCCCTACCTGCCGCTTCCGACGCGATCGTGATATTGGCGAATTTTTGAGCTGAAGGAAGCGATTTAAGATTCTCCGCGCCTAGCCGCATCACCCGGACACGCTAATCCGACTGGAGGCGGACATCGTTAGTCGCATTGGGAGGCAAAAGAGGCAGAAGGAGCAGAGAAGGTCC
This sequence comes from Anopheles farauti, assembly GCA_000473445.2. NCBI lineage: Eukaryota > Metazoa > Arthropoda > Insecta > Diptera > Culicidae > Anopheles > Anopheles farauti. Next base: position 4,878,895 of record KI915043.1, on the reverse strand, counting down.
ACGGCTCAGTAGCTTCTCCGCCCGGCCCGGGTCCGGCCCGATCGACCAGCAACTTAATCAACCGTTGTCAGAACGTTGATCTCGTTAACCGACGCGCTTTTGGGCTTTTGGGCGTCGGTGCGGGAACTCGTTGTGACTTGGGCCCCCGATCGGGGGTCAGGGTGGGCAGGCCAGGTGACGCAGGTCAGCCCCGTGAAGGTGCCCCGAAAGCATATATTATCCAATTTTGGGAACAAACATAAAATCATTTGAAAGATAAAACAAACGATTGCAGCACGCCGCGATCTACCTTCTGGAGACGGTGCGGGAGGCACGGCTCGATGCTGGTTGGAGGGTAGGGGGTGGGAGGTTTTCGACTTCGACTGGTCCCGATTCCGATCACAACTGGCGGTCTCTCATTTGAGGGTTGGAGGTTTCTTTCCTTTCTCTTCCCTGCTCGATCGTAGGCCGACGAGATCTTCTTGCGCGTTGGCAACGAACGTTAGAACTTTGCCTTATGCCTTCCCTAATGGTTTATCTGTCAGTTTTTGGAGATTCTACAATACCCTGTAAAGATTACGGGAAACCTGCGTGAGTTTGTGAGCGTGTGTGTGTGTGTGTGCGTTTTTTCGGGTATGTGTGGAACAAAAGCTCCAATGACCATCACCGGTCGAATACCAACAGCTTGTTAGAAGTGATTTGTGAACGGCAAACGAAAACATCGTCACTTTTGCCGACTCTCCATCTCCTTCTTTCGGGACGGGAAAATCTGGATACACCCGGTGTTTGAAATCACTCGATTCCGGGCCGTTTCAGGGCGAACTCTGGCGGCTTCAGAAGAGCAAACATGGCGAAGTAATAACTGACCGAACGACCCGCCGGACGTGTGTTCGTTCGATAAGCTTACGACTGTTTTGACTGCTTGCCGCCGTCACATAAAGGCGCAGCCGCTCAGCCGGTTTTTTATGCTGTCGATCGCTCCGGCTTGGCAGGATGATGGTGGTGGAGGAATTCAAATGAGACATTGGCTACAAGCTCATAGATATGACAGTTTTGTCGATTGCGACAGCTTCGTTTCCATGCCTGCTTCGATGGAACGAACACCGACGCGACACCGATCGTGGATTAAGAGATCTCGTTTGGTTGCTCAACAGGCCTAGGACCAAGACTGGCAGCTAGCTAAGCAGTTTTGTACACGAGCGCTGTCTTTCTACCGCTTGTAACAAGCCTACAAGGAGCGATAAATCATACCCAATTTAGAAGCGACAATCACATCCAGAGCTTCAGCGTCCGCGTTTGGTCGACCGGTCCAGGGTAAAGGGGGAAAAACGCAACACAATCGTGCGGGAACGTTTCCGCTAATTATAGCGCCACACCAAGAGCGCACTACAGAAGAACCTCCAGAAGCATCGACTCATCCCCGGGGGCCAACCATCTGCTCGGCAGAAGTGGACGCGTAGTGGCGAGTGGCGAAAGGGGAGGAAAAATTGTCTGGGAAATTCTCTCGCCAATCAAGTACAATTATTATCATTTTTGGTCAATTGGCAGGCGGTCTTTCTGCTGTATCATCGTCATTTAGTTGGCCGGCTTTGCGTTGGCCCTGCTCGGGTGCCTGTTCCCGCCCGCCCCAACTCCCCGCCGTAACGATTGTTTACGCGCCACGTAAGAAGAGATGCCAGACAGACCTGTTTACGTTTCTTGGGAACGCTGACTGGAGCGGAAAGCTCCACAATTGAGTTGTTGGTAGCGCGATTTATGCACGAAATTGGCCCGCAATCCGTAGGTGGAAACAATTTCCACCGATTAGTAATCAGCTTTTTCGAGCGGCATCGGCCACCAACACCGACTGACGTCGGCGAACTAGCGGTTGTGGCGGAAGATTTGTGCTTATTATTTAATCTTGGATGGGAAATGATTTCTAAGCTATTTTGAAAATAGTTTCGTTAATCAAATGTCCGGTTTGTTAGATCCCGTTTCTTAAGTCGCAGTAAGTTATTCTTATTGTGTCTTTAAGCTTAGAGAATTTCCGAACATAAAGATATTTGCTTCCAACGTACATAAACTTAACGTCTTCTGCTTAGTGATGAAGAACAGCAATGGCCAACATCCTCAAGCAAGTGCTCATTACCGTTGAACATAATCCTTCAAGTCATCATGACAGAACCCCGTGCAGCCTCCATCCGGAGACAGATCTCTTCCGATTCCAATCATGCACCCAAGGAAGTACACAATCAATCGATCAACACAGTCCCGCATGTTTTGCCAACACAGCAAACGAAGGTTCCATCCGCTCGTTTCAAAAACACCCAAGAACGTAAGCTAATCCCGGCGCTAATACCGCCGACGCTTCGTTGCAACTTTTGCCTCTTCGATGTGCAGTCCTGTGGGACGTTTAATTGACTAACACCAATGGGATTACACTCTTCATTGTGCCACCGTCTGCACGCGGCAGAGGGCACCTCGATGACGGGGCAGCAAGTCGACACAGTAGCCAACGCCCGGGCCTGTCAGCAGCAAGATAATCACAAAATAATGAAGCCGTTTAACGAACCTGCTCCCTTTCTGCTGCTCGAAGAAGGCCTGGATGGGTTGCCGTGAGCAACGATGGTTTGAAACGACATTCTCACATCATGTCAGCCAGGTTTCCAAACTGCTGCTGCTGCTGCTGCTCAGTGACATGCACTTTTCGCTCAAATTATCGCCCTCATCAAAGTTGGCACTGGTGTGGAGTTCGTGCAAACGGATTTTACTCGAAGAAAAACACGACAAGATGGTCCTCAGGGGAGAGCGGTTTTTGCCTGCAATGTCAAATATTGACATCGATTCGGGCGTAGGAGGTAAGGATCGAAAGTTCGTGTAACATTGGTAGACCCTCTTCCCGGAACTAAACCGTTTGCGCGAAGTTTCTCTCGTTCCAGCGTCGCTCGTTAGGAGGATTTGTTTAGCCGCTTGAAAAGACGCTCCAGCGAAGACGTCTCCAGATGGGGGAAGGTGTTCTTTTGAAGAATCGAGCGCTTCCGAATCGGCCACCGAATGTCGCATGAAAAATCAGCAGCCAGCATTCATCGCTTGCAAAATGTTCAAGTGTGAGGAATCCGTTCCGGCCATAATCTTCATCCTCCCAGAAGAAATCCCGCATTTCAACGCCAACTGCAATGCACACACTACGCTCGGTAAGGCTTTTTTCGGTACGGGTTTTTTTTCTTTTGCGACCGGCGCTATGATGGCGTGAATAGCGCAGCAGGTTTCAGCAATTGTCAACCAACTGTAATCAACTAACAAGAAAGCCCATAATCCGGGATGATTGGTTCACGGTTTTGTCGAGCGCGTGGCGTGGGCTGGTGTGCGATCGGAAATTGAATTTATTGATTTACTTCACCGCCCGAAGATGTCTCATTCAAATGACAGTAAAAGCGGTCCGTCCACTCACCTGAGGGATCACCTGAAGCTATAGAAAAAGCAATAGCATAGTGCTTTGTCGTCGCCGGTTATAGTTCGCTATGGAGGCAACGAGCTGATTGTGTTGTGCCTGTTCCTGTTCCTGACCAGCAAACCTGCCCATCCGACAATGCTCTCCACCAGAACTCCGAAAACCAAACTGCAAACAATCCGTGCAAAGATTGGATCGTGCATCCCGGAGGGACCATGCGCATACACGGCGCTACGGCCCCACTGGTTTCTCCAATATTTTTATCAACCCCGACGAACGTGCTTCGAAAACCAAAAATAGTATCCCGGTAGCGATAAACTAGCGTCAACTCATGCGCATGGTGTAACTCCTAAATAGCAATAGTTGGCTGGTTTTCGGTTGCCATTTTTTTTCTGCACACGTTTCCGTTTTTTAAAAAGCTTTCGCAACGAGCAAATTCATTCCGACGGAGCCTGGGTCTCCGGGAAACTCTCCACTCTGCGGCTTCGGACAGTGTGTTGTGGCAACTTTGCTTCCCGACTGCACGTTCGAAGTTGCATTTAAATTATAGGATGCTACATTTGCCCGTTGGGGGTGGAGAGAAAGAGAGAAAAAGAAAAAAACGAATCCTGGCTAAGGAAACTAACCACGGTGTACCGAGAGCGTGCTGTAGTTTTCTAATGGATTGAGACATCCCAAAACTTTGCCGGTGTGCAATAAAAAATGAGCTCGGATAGGAGACAGCATTGAAGCGTTTAAAAGCATCCTCAAATTGTATCGCTTTAAACAAAAGCGATGCTTAATCCAGTGGAAATGTTGAGTGCCATGAGCCGGGTGGTGGTATCTTTTAGGACCATTCCAACTACATGCATTTTATCGCATTCGCAGATAAAATTCACGTACTGTACAAGCCTATCAAAGCGATGGGGAAATACACCTATCCAGACGCAAGCGTCCGGCTAATTAAGCACTGTTGAACAATGTTTCAGTACGATAAGCTAAGATACACCAACCAGAACACTCTCCATCCTCCACCCAACCCAAATGCCCAACAGAATGCTGCATACATTAATGTTCTTCTTGCCTTTCGTTTTTTTCTCTCTTCCGCACCGAGGACAAAACAAACGAGTGGCACCTACGGTCCACGACCGGTCAACTCAATTTCGAGCCGTGCCTCACACAACGGAAGCCTATCTTATCGCCGGTCCAGTTCGTGACGCGTTCGTGCGTAGTCCGGTTCTGCTGCTGATCTCCGGCGTCGGTAGCTGGCGTCCAGACCAGACGGATATGCTTCTTTTTATGGACGGAGGCGTAAAGAAAAAATCGAGCACCAGCACAGAAGCCACACCGCTGTGACGAAGTTTTGCAAATGGCTTATGGCGAACGAATGCAACGCCAAAGCAACGAAACAAGACGAGAACAAAAAGCGAGCAGCAGCACCAGAACACACCTAAGATATATCGGAGGTGCTTAAGGTACCGGGTGCGGAGAACGGGAGGACAGCATGAAAAACGACGGAAAAGTATTGCATCAAGGTATGGCCGGGGCTAATAACGTCAGCCGTGTAGTAGTTTCGTTGCCAGTTCCGATGCGGCACTTCGGTGCACCCGGTGCAGCGGACAATTCAACCGTGTGCATCGTACGACGGAAGCGACGACGTTCCACGGATCATTGGCGGTTGACTTTCCTCGTGTGCTTTGGCAGCAGGAGAAAAAACCTCCCAAAGGTAGCCTGCAGATATACGCCCGCCGTATGCGGGTAAGTCACGATGCGAAACCGCACAGTGGCGAGGTTTTTTGTTTATGCTCGCGAACTTTGCGTCTTAAGGTGTCGTTTGTACTTTGGTGAGATATGTTAGACTTATTTATATCACGCTCTTCCACAACCGTGTTGTATTAAGCTGCTAAATCTAGCACAATAACTTAGCAAATTTATAGAATTATTGGAGGCTTAGAGGCTGCTCTTAGCAAGCATGTTTACTACATAACAGTGACGCCTCTTTTGTAAGCTTCTCTGAGTTGTGCGTAATTAGCTGCCGGGGGTTTCCATTTCCATTCTCCACTACGTTACAACGCGCGCTCTTTGTAGGAATAGGTGCTTGAGTGCGAAACCGTCTGTTCCGGTAGCAGAAAAACAGGAAAAGCCACCACGAATCCACCCTCCGCTAAGGGGCGTTGGCAAAAACAGGCTTCAAACAAACGATGCTTGCGGTATGTGTTTAGCTTTTCCAGCTTTTAGTCACGGTCCGTTGACAACCGAGCTGCGGTCGTCATGTCAAAACCCGGGAATGTGTGTTTGTATGACACCCCGACCCAGGCCCATGATCTTTGTTGCACGCTTGCATCGAGAGCCCGGCTATCGGGTCGAAAAAGGACGAAAGGAAAGGGGAAAAAACATCTCGGATGTTAAGTAAATAGCTCAACCGCGATGGTGCCGCGGTGATGAAGCACCTCAAAAGGAACACGAAATGCAATTAGCTGCTGCATTGGGTGAAAGGCACAAAAACCGACACATAAAGTTCTAGTCGTATAATCTTATCACACAGAGCTACTACACGGTTGAGCTTCCGTTCGGGGATATCTAACGAACGGTGTCTCGCAAACGAGTACGGGATTGGGATGACGATTTTTTTTTGTCTCCTTACGATCGTTCTCTACACCGTTTTGTGGCTGAGGTTTAGTGGCATGGTGTCGTGACGAGATAAAACTGTCACTGGCTGATGTTTTCCATAGCCCGGATGTAAAATGAATTGAAGCGCATTACTCACTATAGTAGAGCGTTAAAAGCAGCGAGACTGTGACGTACAGTTTACGCTAAGGTCGTTTCAAATTAACTATGTTTCATGGTGCAATGTATCTGAAATTCAAGAGCACTGCAGTTGATATATTTTACTTGCTCTCTTCAAACCTATAAGAAAACTAAACACATAAGTCCTAACAAGGAATGCAATATATGTTTTGAAGCACATTTTAACTTGTCCTACCTCCGTTTGCCCCAGCGAAAGGTACAATGACACGGGATGGGGTTTTCAAACTGCACCTCGCCTCTTCACAACCAGACATTGAAGTTCGGAGCGCATGCAAGCACACAAGTGCAACACTTTCCGAGATGTTTATCGTGCAATTAACACTTCCCGGCATCCAACTAGCATCCCGTGCAAGATCTGCTTCGAAATGAGCAAAGCGGTGGCCGGTCTTCGAGTCGGAAAGAATCCCAGTAATTCCCAGCACTTCCCAGCAAACGTTCAGCGCTTATCGGATGTGGTTTTATCCTAAAATCTATTTCGCTCCGAAGAACGCCCAACCGCAAACACACACGCTGGCGAGCGGCAGGTAGGGTGGGCAGGAAAAGTTCGACGAAATAGCTCCGGGACGGTTCGACGTGGACGTGGCAGACAGCACCAGCAAACGAACGTCAGTGACGGACCCGATGGACCGGAGAGATACGGAAAGTTGGCAAATATTTGCCCTTACATGATGCGCTCTGCTACCTCGGTGCTACTGCCCTGACGAGCTGGTGTCGGGCTGGAACGGGTGGACACAATTCCGATAAAAGCTTCGAAGCTGCCACGCAGCACGGGGATATTCGAGCGCCGGAAGCTGGAGGTGATGATGATCCATCGTCCATGGTTCACTGGTGCAGATCAACTTTCTTCCGCAAACAGCTCCAGTCCACGCGAAATGCGCCACCGACGACAGTTTCGTTTCGCCCATTCGTGTGGTCCTCCGTGGGCTTTAGGTAGAACTTACAATCGTTCTTCGGACGCTCATCGCTCATCGCTCGCTTCGGTCTTCAATTCCGTTTCCATTGCTCGAGTTAAATGGATTGGAAATAGCTCCGCACACCCCAACGGCCCCGGAGCATATAATTCTGGGCTTTAGGGTTTCTTATACTAACACCGCGTCGTTACGTGTGCCCTGAATGAGCGTGAACGTGCACCACCAGCTACGATTATCGTGTCGGTCGACTCCGGTCGGAAGTGAAGATACGTTCTATTCGTCCCAATGATGCGATGATGAGAGTTGTCATGCGATGAGTGATGAGCGTTCCCGTGTCCCGCACCACTTTGATGCGAGTACAAACCCGCTTGTCAATATCCTCCTACTAGGGAGTCTGATTTAGGAGGCCTCCACTTGGAGCAACCTATTTCGGGGGAGTTAGTTTTTCATCCCTTACGTGGAAATGGCCTATTAAGCCGGCGATGGCGATCATATTTGAATGCTTCGCAAACTTATTCTCTCCCCACGAACGATCTGCTCCGTTGCATCACCGTGCTCGCAAGCGCTTTGTTAATGGATTGCGATGAATCGCGAGCATCCTCGAGCGCACAATACGCCTGAAGGGAAACGTGCGACCTCATCAAGTCCCCTAAATACGAGACACTTCACTGACCACCGCCGCAGTGGCAGAAGACATCAATTAAAAGTTGTTGACAGTGGCCGTTGACATTCGGCCGTTCGGTTCAAGACCTCAATCGACGGAACCGATGAGGGTTTGCTTAGGATGTCACACTAATGGATGAAGCCCTTTATCGTCGCGCTCGAACTTTGTCAGCTGCTGGCTGCGGGGAGCCGGATTGACCGAAAATTGCCATTCATTAAAATGAAGTGGTTTTGAAAATGTTTCAATCAGTTCGAACTAGCGGTCTATTTTGACTAGATCATTCAAAAGTTTCGTACACTCGGTATTCCTTGTGCAACACTTCATTGTGGTAGTTAAGAGTGTTCATCACAAGATACTAGTGAAGAGATGATCCGATGAATTCAAACTGAACCGTAATTCATTTCTTCGTTATCACGTTTGTTCAAACACAATTCATCAAATCGTTGGTGATTAATAGTGCGTTACGCGATCAAACATATACGGCTGCCGAAGATACCAGAAAAAGGCATCGTAATACATGCCTCCGTTTTATCAGCACCTCAAAAGCCAATAAGCTACAAACTTATTTCGGATCGACTGGGCAAACTCCTCACCAGTAGCCACTCCGATGATCACACGCCAAAGAGGGTAAAGTCTAACAATAAAAGCTAGCTGCGTGGCATCCGAGGAGGACCGGGAGGAGGGAAAATAAACACCGAAATTAGACCACAGCCCACCAATCCAGCCCGGCAGGTGTTGATGTCGTAAAAAAGGTGAAGTAATTTAATTCACCCCTCCACAGCGTGGCGAACCACCAGCCAACGTGTGATACGCTGATACGTGGTACACGCAAACGTACAAACAGACCCACGTGTCGGCGCAGGATCGCTGCTGACTCATTGCCCACTTCCGGGCGGCATTTGATATGTAATGCCCGTTGCTAATGCCTGTCACCGACGGCGGTATCGGTGACGTGTGGTTTTTATTACAACCTTCATCAACGCTGAAAAGGATGCGCCCGTGTTTGAGGTGAATGAGGTGTGTTTTTGAGGGGGTTGTTTGTGCCAATGTTCGGGAGTAATACCCAGTCCAAGGGGTTGGTAATGGATGAAATTATTTTCCGTTTTTATATTTATTTGATGTCACCGATAAGATGGAATGGAAAATCCTCCCTCGACGCGGACGATATCATTACACTCGTCATAGCACACGGATCGTAGATCTTATCTGGAGGTGATAGTTGTTGGGTCGGATTATTTGGGTTTACACTAATGAAAGGCTCTTTACAATTCAGATTACAAACGGAACAACCACGGAAATAGCTTTGAATAGTAATATGCGCTAGTAATTGAATTATACAGCGCTTTAACGTGCTCATTAATATGCATGTGGCGCTCCGATTCCCGTGCTTTATTCGTTTGGGACTAATGACGTTTCCCTTGGACGATCATATTCACGGAAATAAAGCAGATGAACATGTTTTTGGGGTTTCAAAAATCAATCAAATTTCATGTGACATGAGTCAGCTGTCTGTTTTTTTTCCTATATTGCTCTCATCTCTTTCACCAGCAAATCATTTAACACCAGCGGTGGAGGAGGAAAGCTGGATCGATTTGTCATACGGCTTGTAACAAAACACTCTCCGCACTTACATTCGCGGTGGTATCACATGCGGTACCACCATAACCTGTACTTAACAAACATATAGGGGGAGGAAAAAAACAAACCTGCACAACTTGCATCGCGTCTCACGGGCCCACTTATTACGCGCTCTGCCAACAGTTTGACCCTGTTTGCATCCACAGCAACAAGGAAAAAAACGACACTCGACTGAAACGAATTTGTCTCCAGCTGCATATGGGCGCACATGTTTTGGGGAAACCCGATATCCAGTTTGATCGACTTCTATCACTTTGTGAAGTGTTGCGTCAGGTTTCGTCATTCGATACCGGTGCCGTTTGGCACGAGCGTGCGTGAAAGTTTGTACAACTGTTGTTGAAAATCTGCATCCCTACCGACGCAGACGATCGGGAATCGAATCTCGCTTATCGAACCGAATCTGATCTACTCTTGGACATGAACTTTCAGTGTTTTTAGAAAATCATTCTTTTTTTTTATAAAAAAATGGGTTGAACATTGAGATCCTGTGCTTATGATGCCATTTTCGTGGAATGTTTTACACAGAAAGGTGTTATGCGTTTTATAGCAGCGGCATTACGATCGCTCACCCAGTAAAATTGAGCGACAAACAACTTTTGATCTTCAAAAACCTCGAAGCGAATTTCGACCTTCCGTCAAATGTTTCGCTAATTCAATTAGAATCAAGTGACTGTGAAGGATTACGATATCCGTCAGGGAATTTCAACTTAACCGACGTTATTTTGCATTCAATCCGGGTATCCCTTGCGGACAGTCCGCCGCTCCACAGTGCACACAAAGCGGAACACTTCAACCAACTCCATCCGGTGATACTGGATGACAACAAGCGACACTTCAACCGATTGATCTCCATGAAACCTCCGAAATACTGGCCCGGAATGACCCAAAACGGTTCGCGCTTGTTGTGCTGCTTGCATTGTGTACCATGCAGGAGTGTCCTTCGGAAAATCAATTAACACAAACGACCTCCTGTGTGATTTTTGGGACCGGGTCTCGTTGATTTCCTGTGACGGTTGGTGCGAGAAAAAAAACCCTACTTCCCAAACACGGCCAAAAGCTTCGAGTGTCAAACTCTTTTCACGGAATCAAATTCGTGCTTTTGGGTGGAGTTTTTGAGGGTTTTGTGAGAATTATTTACCTATGGGATAATCGAATTTACAAATTCCCGCTCATTGGAGGAATTCATGCAAACATGAATTTTCACCGTAAAAAATCGATCTCCGAGCTGTTAGAGATTTTCAAAAAAAAGCTTCCTTCGGTTTCGAAATCTTTTGTCGATGTTTATTGCAATCTTAAAACTCGGTTCAGTGGATGTAATTGGCTTTTTATTGTTGGAGTCCAATCAAAAATTTGCCTCATTAATCTGATCTATTAAAAAAGGACTCATTCGAATTATAAAATTTGATTTAATAGAATAACCTTTCATGATGAATCTTAAAATCTTGACGGATTTTCGCAACCCTCTTGCTAATGGGATGTGACCAACTGCATAAACTAGGTCACTTGTCATCCACTCATGTCACCCTCAGGGTGGGGGATGCTTGTTAAATAGCAGAACATAGTTCGCATAACAAAAAGAAAACATATGTTTTGATGTTTTCAAATCAAATCCATTCACCCACGACATTTGCATTTTCCGACCCCGACCAGTTGTCCTGCGGGGCCTCTCTGGAGAGAGGAAGGAGGGAGGGAGAGGGGCACTGCATTTCACTCGCTTCATTTTTCCCGATGCAACAAGGCGTGATGTGGCTTGTGGCTTCGGGAGCGAAAACTAAAATGGAAGCTCAACAAGCGAGAAGCAAAATTGAAAGCGAGAAAAAATAGACCGTAAAAGCGTAAACGTAATATCCTCTCTAAATGCAAATCGTACCAACACGCCATCGTTTGGCGTTGTCGCTACCGGTAAGGATTCTGACTCTGATGAAACCACACACACACACACATACATACACCCACACGCATACATACGCGAAGCTTGATTTACATTTGATGGCACTGTTTGCATGGCCTGTCTCCTGCAGTGCCACTTGGCCTTATTTTTCTGTCATTCGCTGCGCTTAGAAGTCTGGCCGGAGTTTTCTTCGCACGGAAGGCAGCACGGTTGCTATTTGTTTAGTGCATCCTCCGAACCGGGTGGCCTCTGTTGCAGCTGGACGAGGACGTCTTGGCTTTTCCGTGTCCTTCCACCAGCACCGACGGGGGAGAGTTTTATTTACTCTTTCATCGTAGAATTCAGCTGAAACAGAGACTGTTTTATCTAACACGAGTCATGAATCGTGTTTAGAAGGAACGATGTTTTCAGGGGCAGATTGTACGAAGCGCAAGCTTTAATCTGTACAACGAACATGATATCTTTTAGCCCTGCTTCTGAAAGTTCTTGTCCTTAAATAGTAACTTATTACCAAAAGTTTCAATTAGTGCACCGCATCTCATCTCTCTCACTGTGTATCTCATGATCTGTTCAAAGCTATGCCGTGTGGATTTAACAGCTAATAAGTGTAACGGATATGTGTAACGGTCGAACTTTCGTGACTACTTGATATAAATTTAAAAAAAAAACATAAATAAATAAATAAACAATCCAAGAAGAGATTAACTAAAAGATATGATAATACAAAAAAGCGAGGGTGAGGTGCAATGACTCCTTTGCATCAGCTGCAGTTGTCGGTTCGCCACCCTGCCGAACGTTATTTCCACATCATTAAAACTCTCACTTTTTACCGGCACTAGCGGATCCTTCCACATCAGTTGTTCTTATTCTACTCTGCTTTCTCCGCATGCAGCACATACACGAAAAGCGAAAGCTAATTTAAATGCCGGAATGGATACGGCAAAAGAAACTAGAACAAAACTGGGCTCGACACCGGGTGGCAAGTCAAGGAACCCCACGGTTCTCTCCGTTAGAACAGCGCAAAGACAGTGGGCACGACCGGCGCGATGCGCCAACGATTAACAAATATTTAAAATTTTAATGAACCGGTGGAAACAACAACCACGTTCGTGTCGTTTGCATTACGCTCCCGACGACGGCAGCTCTTCCGGTGGTCGCACGTGGTCGCCCGACGTGTACGGTAAAAGCATGCGACAGCAAAAAATACTTCAAGACTACACAAAAAAAAATCTGTTATGAAAAAATCTAATTGATGGCAGTCGAGATGAGCGACCGTTTAGACTGGAGGGGCAATAATTTCGGTTGATGCACGACAAAAAAACGCACATGCACATAATAAGGATCATTGAAGAACTCACTCTCACCCCACAGTTTTCCAAACGAAAACAAGATGTCTCATTTCTCATTCTACTGCTCCCGCACTATCATCTTACACCGCAAACAGTGCCCACGTTTTAGCTTTTAGAGCCTCACGCGTCTGCCCAGGGAGGAAGTCACGAGTTTTTGGTGTACCTCACCAAACAGCACCTCGCGTTTGCTAGCTGGAAAGGAAAGTTTTCGGAAGCAGCAGCAAATGACAACAACAAGAAAAAACACCCAACCGTCAAATCGTGAACCTAAGGTAGCATCCCAACAAAACGGCAAGATAGCGGGTGGCACCTCAAAAGGGCCGCCAACGCGTTGGGAGGGCTGCGTTGTGAAATGCTGGAAAAAATTAAACACAATAATGAGTACCCGGGGAGAAAAACCAGCCAAAACGCACACACTCCACACAGTTCCCACCTTTGCGTGGGTAGAGAGAAGAGCTATGTTTATCAATCATCAAATTCATGCCCATGCTCCACCTGGCCCGAAGTGCGAGCGATCGGATGGGAGAAAAAAGCTGTCCAAAAATGGATGCTTCGCACGACGCCAAGTACGCGGCCGAATATGATACCCATTAATTAAGATAAGAGATTAGAGATTATGTGGGTGGTGGAGGTGGGAGTGGATCCGAGATGAGACTTTTCCTTGAAAATAACTTAACCATTTCCACGGGGTCGGTACCGTGCGGAAAGGGATGCTATCATTAATGGGCAGCATTGAGATAAGCACCGGGGGTGGAGGTGGCGGTTGCTAGGGGGTGCAAAATTGAGCTTTGTTCGCACCCATAATGGACGCGGCCATTTGTTACGCGGTCGCAACATTGTCACCGACGCAAAAGCTTTTAGCGAACGATCGACTCGCTTGGTGCGGGTGGACGAGTGAACGAGCTTTTCCGGTTCGGTTAAGTAGATCGAAAGAAAACAACGTGGCATACAAAACAGCAGATTTAACCAGCGGTCATGTTACGGCTTAAGATGGGAAAGATTATCCGGTGCCGGCCTGGTGGTGGAGGAAATTTATTATAGGCCTATGGAGACACGAACACAGTGGTGGCCAATTAATGCAAAGAAAACACACTTTCGCTTTGCCGTCGATTTCGTCGGTTTTTCACGGCATCTGAAATTGATGTTTTCTATTAAGACTCTGAGAGGTTACAAGATACGGTAGGTTTGCAGTCTAAGGGGAGGTTACAAGTATGACTTAATGAGAACAATATTTTGGCCCATTATGTATTACAAAATACTTACGGTATCATGTAACAATTTCTCTTCCTCTGTTTTTATGCCTTTTGCAACAATTTACTGATTTAGCCCTAATGATTAATCACTTTTCAATAATCGCTACATTTCTTTAAATTTTCTAACAAGTCTGTACCCTGTCTTTGATTCTTACCTTAGTTGGTAAACAGTTCATGCAACTATCCATACGCAAAACGAAACCAATCGACGCGGCAGTCTTTTTTATTTGCATGCGGGACAAGAAACCTTTCACCCCATGATTTCCGGACGGAATGTTAATCACAAAATCGCTTTTGTAATGACACACCAGTGACCTGCTTGGACTGTTGACCGGCCAATATTGGGACGGAAGTAGGAAGGTGTACTAAGCTAAAGTTTTTGGTATAAAACTACGATGTTTGTTGTGTTATGAGTAACTGTCGAGTTTGCGAAGATACAATTTGCATGGTACAGCTCATGTGGGGTATTTTGCTAGGAGAGGAATTGGGCACAATTTTAATCAAAATCGAATGATTATTCTAACATTTCAAATAGTACAATAACTACTATTTGAATTTTATTGCATATATTGCATGAGTCGATAATAGGAATTCTACTCAGAAGATATATCAAAGATAGACAATCCTATGGACGTAAACTGACAGCATTATGACAGCATCGAATCGAAAACAACAAGAATCGAACTTATTTGCTATATGACTGTTTTTTTTACTAAACTTTTAAATGATGATTTTTGTTTATGAAAAGTTTATTAACTTTCTCGGATAAATATTTTGTTTTTTTTTTTTTTATAACAAATAGTAAATTGAACCTTTCTAAACATTCCTTTCTAAAACACATTTTGTTTGTAAGATTTAAAAAAAATGTAAAATCAACATCTTATTATTTTTACAATTTACCATTAGCTTCCAAGCTACAATGTATGCAAACTGTACTGTTAGGCATCAAAAGCCGGCCGGTAATTTGACAGCATAAACACGCTTGTTAGCCAGAGAAAATGTTTCACTCGTGCTTGTTCGGTTCCCGAGCACAACACGAAGCTGTTGCGAGAGAGAAGGTAACCATTCAGTGAGAGTGGTGCTGCACGCGGTCTCTCGCGATTGTTTATTGTTTCAGAGAGGACATAATTTTCACAGAATATCACAGCTGCCAACAAGTTGTTTGAGAAATGATGCGTGTACTGTTTGGTTCACCATGTTGATATTAAAGAATATTTACCATTAATTATTTGGAAAAAATTCTTTGATAAAGGAGAATAGTTCATTAATGAAGACAGCACAGGTTTAAATTTATTTTAAATGTTGTCGAATTATGCATTTTTTTATAACACAGCTCTATTTTTTTTATATTTTAAATATTTAATATATCGTGTACAATCATGATCTCTTCCACATTTCCGTTTACTATTATTCAAAACATGCAATTTAAAACATTCTCAGAGGTAAACATAAACATCACCAGTGGTGAGAAAAAGTGAGAGAGACTGTAGGCGAGAGAGCGTTTATTTGGATTCTGCAGAATCTACAGCCCAACAGCCCACGAGCATGCACACGCTCCGGCAGTTACAAATCTTTCGTCGATTCGTACGAACGCGAGTGTATTCCTTCCGTGGTGCGTGTTTTGCCCGGCGACTCACAGCCCAACTTCGTTACGTGCGAGTTTTTTCGTCGCCATCGTTGTTTACGCACGGTGCGGTGCAAAGTGCATTCACACACCGGTCAAATTGTGCATTCCGCGCTCAGTGTTTGCGATGAAAGGATTTGAAGTGATAGATTTTTAAAGATAATCAAACAAAAAAGTATTGTTTTCAAATTAACCTTGGCAGTGGATGCCGACAGTGTAAAATGGAATCAAATTGCGATATTAGTTGAGAGGAAAAATCCCTATTGTGAATTTGTGTAGCAGTGCGCGAACGTGAACGAATTGTGTTTTCAAATGCAGAAAAGTCCTGCCTGAGTGTGTGAATATTGTCGTGTCCTTTACGGAGTGCCAAGTCGACAAATTAATCTCGTTATTGATTTCAATGTTTTGAATGTGTCACACTCAAAACTAAGCAGCATCTGGAACGCGAAATAATTACACGTCACCACTGTATCCTGTGCACCCGTGATAATTCGATCGATGGTTCCCGCCTGCCGTCCAAAAGTGCATGCGTTCGGTACGACGCTGGCGTATGAGTTTTGTGATTCCATGCTGAAGGGCGCTGCTAGCCATATTTACATCTCCTTTCGCGTGTCCGTCGTTTGTCCGCCACGCTCAAAATCGGTGATGATTTGTTAAGTGCCGTGCCGTGGTGCCGCGTGTCCGGTGGTAAAACCGAAGCAAAGAGTGTAGTGCAGTGAAGCAAAATTGAGCGATACGGGAAGCAACAACAGCAAAAAAACCACCAAAATCCCTCCCCGAAGGTGTACGAAAGTGCGGCGCAGTGGGAACGCGGATAGGAACCCGGTCTTGAAGAAGCGAAGAAAAAACACGCATAACGAGCGACTAAAGGCGAAACGCACAACAACCAAATAAAAAAATCGTAGCAGGCGTAGCAGCAGGAGCATATCGGAGGAGCCGTAGCAACAACACGAGAAAACGTTTCGAGTGCATATATAGTGGGCAACGGGAGAAGGAAGAAGCGGAACAGCATTCAGCCAGAAGAAGCAGCAGCGAGTGAAGAAAAGAGTTGAAAATCACCAGACAACTGCCGGCAGAATGACGAATTTATGTGTTTACGTTGGATTACTGCTGTCCCTGCTGGTGGCGACCGGCGAGGCTCATCTAAATCTGTACCTCAACGAGATCGAAGTCCAGCGATTGCTAGGTAAGTTTTTTTTTCTCCAAACCGTGTGTTTTTCCAACCCCATTTCCTGTCGTGGCGGTTTCCCGACCCCCGGGGGAAAGGGCTATTGAGCCGGGGTAAAAGAACTTTCAAGAACTTCCCGCACCAAAAACGTGTCCCCGCGGAGGATGGGGAAAATTTCGTGACAAGTTTCGTGAGCACAGCCGTTTAAACATTTCGAAAGCCACACTAACCTTGTACTAATTGTTTCATCCCACCTCCCCAAACCTCCGAGATCGCGCGATATGAGCTAAAGCAGACGATTTCTTGGGCTTTAGTTGCTTCCCAACTCCCAACAGACACTAGTACCTGAAGGAATGCTCGAGCCGGAGCCGGTTGTTATTGTTTATCCACCGTCTGGCGGGGCTCTTTCGCAAGATGTTCACCTTGCGACCTCGCCCGAAACCGCGCTGTTGGGAATTGGGAAACGGCTGCCGGGCTTTTACGATACAAAACACGCGTGTGTTGTCGCTGTCAAATGTCCTGACAAGCGCAAGGGAAACCGCCGTCCGCCCGTTTGACGTTTCCAGGTCGCGTGCGGTTGGATCATCCTCCAAACAACAATGTTTCACGGACAGGAAAATCATTTCAATTTCCCCACGCGCGCACACATGATGAAGGTGTGTTGTGTCAAACGCCCGAGACACGGGGCCGTACCAATGATGCCGTATGTTATGCACAGAGTTGATTGCCAAAAGGTCACGATTCCGCGTAACTAAAGGTGGTGGATATGAAAGATGCTGGCTTGAAATTTGGACGCGTGCAATCTTGTACGACTTCGCGTTGCAAATTGAAAAGCCTTCTCGGAAATCACCGTGCAAGGTTATGGAAAAACCAATTAAAAGTTTATTTCCGGAAACCTGCAGCGAAACTTGATCGATGCGGTGTCTAAGTGAGTGTTGCATTGGGAAATATCGTCAAAGAAAATACCGGAAACGAGCATGCCTATGGTTGTACAATTGTCTTTTATCTCTGCTTTTGTACGAAACAGAAGCATATTCCAAATCGAGGATCCAGTGTTTTCCTGTTACACTAATAAACACAATTGCGAAACAAAACCCGGAACGAATTAACTTTTTCGTCCAAGGGATGGGAAACAAATGCAAGCGCCTGGCAAAATGATTTCCACACCAAACTAAGGACTATTGTGTAAACAAAGCAAGCGAAGCCTTGTTCTCTTCTTTACCGGGTTTTCCTCGCAATTCCGGCATCGTCTTTCCTCACGATGACAAGGCGCGTTTATTTGATGCTAATCATCATCATCATCCTTTCAGCCTCTCGCTGATTAGAAAACGTTCTCCCGCACGCGCTACCACGCGATCCTCGCTTCCACGCTTTCTATTCATCAATGCCGAGACTGAGGATGTTTTCCTAATGAATCTATTCTTCACCGGCATCCCTAACCCCCACCGGCTTGGGCTAATGACTGAAGGACGCATTTTTGTTCCCCAAGCGTCTGTGTGTGTCTGTATGAGAGGAGGCGAATCATCGTTCTAAAAACGATGCACATAGAACAATTTTGTAGCTGTTGAAATGAAATGACGCTTTTCCGGTTTCACCATTTCACAGTGACCACCGATCCGGTTGCTTCATCCGCCATTGAACGCTTGTTAGCGTGAACAAGGAGAGCAAAAAAACACATTTCGTAAAAGGTGACTGAAAACCGAATAATCTGAACCCATTCGAATAATCCTGGCACGGGGAGAAGGCCCGGGAATCCTTTCTCGAACGCCCAGGGTGGTTGAAATCTTTTCAGGCTTCATCTATAAAACGGCACAATCAGGAAGCGCTGGAAAGGTTCCAGACAAGCCGCCCTCCTACACCCCGCCGAGCGAAGGGTACGAACCTGATAGTTCTACAAAAATCACCTTTCTCCTTATCTATCTTCTACCTTCGAAGCCCGATCATCTATCCCGCAATCGACGATCCCTTTTTTGTGAGTTTGTATGTGTGTGTGTGTGTGTGTGTGTGTGTGTGTGTGTGTGTACACATGGGCTACGTGTTATAAATCAATTAAAGGACTTTTCATCGGTCTCTCTTCTACCTGCCGCGAACCACCGAGCAATGCGTCTTGCTCGGATTACAGGGTTGCCGAGGGTCTATCGGGAGCTCACACAGGTACGCAGAGCAGAGAACCCTAGGAAAGTTTGCTCGTTGTTTCTTTTCCACCTTGGATTCAATCGACAGGAAAGCCCACACTGACAGGTTAAATATTGACTGTCCTCTGCTCGGTTCCCTCCCGGCGACAGCGTTCCGGGGCGGGTTTTCAGATCATTATCACTGCGTCACCGATAGTTTTTCAAGCTGACTGAGATGTGCGACCCATAAAAGGGACGAGTATGGTCCTCCTTCGCTCCTGGAACGGACAGGTAACTTACCTCTTCAGGCCATCATGGCCGTTGGTGGTAGTGTTGTTATCCATGGTCAGCGGCATTTGTTGATTTTTCTCCATCCATTCCGTATTGCTCAGGATTGTTTGGATTGGAGGAAGAGCGGATCGGAATATCCCTGTTTCGTTGTGACAAAATCCGTTGAAAATCTGTTTTATGAAAACATGACAAAACCAAGCTCATATAATCATCAACAGCACTGGTGATGCTTTCTTCCCAATAAAGAAACGAAGAGAAAAAAAGAGAAAGAATTTGGGTATGGTTTGTTTAAACTTTTTGCCGGAGTCGAGCTGGTGTGGTCCTTTCGAATTGGTTTCTTTCGTTTCGATTTGTACGTGTGGCAATCGAAGGATCTGTTCCAATTTTTCGGACAGTTGCTGACAAACTTTTTGTTGGTTACGTTGGAATTGTTCACCTTCCACAAGAAAAGGACGAGGGATTGATTTGAGGACAAATAAAAAAACCCGTATTCTCCCTCTAGTCACCCTTGGTTGGGTAAATATTTTGCTGTAAGATGGAGCAAGTTAGTGAAACTTTGTTTACCTTTACGATAGCCGATAGTCGTTGTCCTCTCCGACGATGATTTTTTTTCGAAATTTTCCTTCCCATTCTTTCCCAAACCAGTGACTTTCCATAATTCTAGCACACTCCAGTTGGTCAGCAGGGATGTGTGGATTTCGGTGCCCCGGTAACAAGTTGTTTTTGGAATGTTTTTCTACGGCTCAAAAAGTTTGTTTGATTTCCTTCCTGCCCCTTAGGGGAAGTGCTACATTTGAATGAAAACTTTTTACTTTCTAGTAGGAATTCCCCCGCACGTTTCAGTTCACTTAACACGATCCAACGAAAGAGGAGATGCGTGAAGAGATGACGGGACGGGTTTGAACGTAGAAACGAGTGAATTGTACCATAGTGGCAATCATTAAAACGCCTCTGCATGCGTGCGTGTGATTTTGTGAAGATTTCTGGCACGAAAATATGTCACTCAAGTTATCACGCTTAGGGCTGTGACATTCTAAATACTGATAAGCTTAAAAAAAAAGATTGAAAGAAAGGATTTTTATGAACAGTTTTTAGGAAGGGCGCCATTAAACGCATGGGCAACAATTTTGACACCATCGGAATAATACACGGTTATTCTCTGCTATTTTTAAGGGGTGAAATGCGATTGCCCGCCTCTTATCAGGGTCAATTCTACTGCAGTGTCAGCGACAGTTGGAGTGTTCTTTACTACCCCTCAGAGGAGTCTTATCACACTCGTCGGGAACTTACTGACCTCCAGTTTGAATTAATCTTTCCCGTTTCTTCCGGAATTGGCTTCTGGTTTGTTGTTTACCTCGGTAGCACCGAGCAGTAGCATCCGTCAATCTTGTCTGATAAGACACCACCTTCTGTGTGTACGCACACAAAAGGTCTCACAGGCAATAAACCTGCACCGATTTCAGCGGATTCTTGTCCAGCATGGCAACTGTGCACCGGTCAGGCGTTTCCATTTTGCACTAATTGCTACCGACCGTGGCACCATGCTTCGCATCCCTTGCGAATTGCATGCGAAAAATGTCCCGAGCTATTCGCGGTATGAATTTTAATTTGCGCGCCCATCGAATGTGCCCGTTTTCCAAATTCCAAAACGGTTCCACACCGGACATGGTCACGAACTGTACAGTGCAAATGATTTTTCTTCCTTACCAGACGTGTAATGCGTTCGCTTTTTCTTTCCTGCTCCAGCGCGCTGGTAATACCGTGAGATGAAAATGATTCAAAATTGATGTTTTTGTCCGCATCGGGAGACACGACTCGGAAGCCTTAAATGGTGCCAGTGAAAACGAACAACGTCCAGCGTTCAGAACGGTTTTATTAAAACTTTTGTCATCTTGTCATTTGATAGCCATCGTTCAAGTCTTGTTGAAAAAAAAAATAATGTAAGAAAGAAATGGAATTCCAAATGCGGCTCGATCCTAATTAAATTCCGTGCGTGCTCCTTCTCTCCTGGCCTCTCGTAGGGACACCGTTTTATCTTTCGGCGGCGACTGTCAGATTTTCAGCATGCCAACCATACTGATCATTGTCGCGAATGCTACGTGGTCAATCGTGGAGCAGATTTTTTTTTGTCTCGCACACGCTCAATTGCGTTACAATTAAGGATGCAACGTCATCTTGTCACCTTCCGTTCGGATCCACAAAATTTGGATGAACTTTTTCCACTTTCCATCAAACAGAATTTTGGATAATTCATACAAAACCCCGAAACATCGGCAAAGAACGACACAGTGTTGTTGCTGCTAATGTGAATCTCAACATGTTTTTATGGCTTTCCCAGAACTATGTCCCCGTTTTCATCAATCTGTAGACCTGTTTCGAGTGGCCGCCCGGTTGTGTTGAGGAGCATTTCCCGATGGCATCGCATTATGGATTCAATTCGTTACACACGGATCGATCCGGTTCGATGCTGCAAATGGCTTTCTGGGCATAAAAAAACACGCCCGGCGACCAACCGAAGCGAGCGAAACGAGCGAGAATGATGAACCGTTTTTGGTCAAAACTTGACAGCAATAAGCGATGATGAGATACAAGGTGGAATAGCTTGGTGTATGTGTCGCAGGATGCCGACAATCGTCCGGGACGGAGAAACACGTTGAATTTATATAGCCTATTATAGAATGGGTGGCAGAGTCTAGTTGGCGTTGCGTGGAATATTTTATTTATATATTTTTTTTTTTGCTTTTTTCCTTAAAGGATGAATTTCGCGCCATTCCAACCGGTTGATCATCTCGCGCACCTATCTTTAATTGTGCTGAAGGTGTGCGTTAAATACGAAATGATTCTCGCCTAACGTTCAGGTGTAAATCTAGGCAAGCGCTCTGATGAATGTACAATTTTTTATGCGCATACGCCACACGATTGGAACAAAACACGGAGAGTTAAAAAAACGACTTGAAAAACTATTTGCCACCATAAAATCCATAAAAAAACGAGAATTGAAGACACTAGTCACACAAAACCAGCGACACTAACCATCATGCCCGGGGGAGGGTGCTGTGTCATAATTCATCGCTCATTATTGCTATTTTTCTCCGCACGAGGGAAACAAAGCGTTCGCCTCAAGTGTTTCCTACCAGGGAAGCAAAAAAAACCGAGTCGGAACCTCGGAGTCGGAGGTGATATCATCTCGAGCGCTCGATATGGAAAGTGTTAACATGGGACCCTTTCTTGTTCCGTTTGCGCTCGTCTGGTTTCAGGGGGGCCGGCTGGACACGATCGATGCAACTGATTGAGCCGTTTGGAAGGGGAGAGCTGGCGCGTTGTACAAATAATCGTAAATTCTTCCTCTATCGCATACCGCAAACTACCCCGGGCATTCCATTCCCGGGGATTATCGTAACAAATGTGCCAGTTTAGCATTACGCTGCTAGGATTCCCTCACCGCTCGATGTATCGCCCGTGCATTGACTTCTTGTACAAGAAACATTTCCAATGCATCCCGGTGATCGCAAGGGAACGCAAAGGAGATAGTTGGGAGCCACCTCTAGCGGGGCGCTAGTAGCTTCGATTGTCACCGCAGACATCTTTCCGACGGATAGACAACTAGTCGGCAATCATATCCGTAAGCAATGGGTGTACCAAGCCGTCGTGGTTTGGGGCTATTATTGGGGGCTCTCCCAAAAAATATGGCTCCCAAACCTAATGCCCGAATGATACACCATCACCGTGACCGTGGTGAAAAGAGTTCCCTGTTTTGCTGCTGCTCTGTTTACTCTACCGATATCCGGTCCGGATCTGGGGGGACCAATTTTCGGCATGATCGACCGTATGTCATAACCGTTTATTGTGTGCGGCCTGGCCCCGCCGCCGGGAGCTGATGATGCGGTCGCGTTTCGCTTCCCGGTGGGTTCCTAGTCCCAGCGGCAATTTGGAAGATATGTGTACACAGGAGAAAAAAACACACACACACACACACACACACACCCAGAAACGAGGAAAGAAACATTTTATGGATCCAAACGAAATTGCCACCGGCGGGTCTACCATTCGATCCATTAGCGACGATGATGTATTGCAATCGGTTTGCTGCTTGAAGGAACGCTTCCATTCATCCGTTCTTTCGACAGACGATTAAAAAAAGGGTTTAAATTATGCTCCAATGCTGGAAGCCGCTACGGTGGTAGCTAATATTTCGTTCCGGGCGATGATAGAGAAAATTATCTTGTAAAAACCTGACGACTCCCGCTCCTATTGCTGCTGCTACCGTTGCGTTGCTACCAGTTTAATTATTGTTTTCTCAAGTGGTTTATGAAGTTCGATCATTTTCACACCACTATACTGTTTTTCACTCGAACGGATCCGTGCTCGCCTGCACCGTGCATTCCGTGCGCATTTTGTTAGTTTAGGTCTTCTTGGCCGTTTGTTTTGTGTGCCGAGAGCTGGATCGCCGCGTACGCTGGGCGCTTTTTTTTCTTCTTTTGTTGGGCAAATAGTCATCCTAGCAGCAACACCAGCATATGCTTCGGGTTGCCCTCGGATGCTAGCACAGATACAACGCACGCCCGGCCTGCAGAAGAGCGCTGCGGCAGTGAATGCAAGTCGTCTTCGTCTATCGAAGCATTCTCGTCCGCCGGGGTGGCCGAAGTAAATAAAACCTCGCGGACGTGGAAGTATGTTTGTCCAGTTTTTCCCGCACGTCCCTGTGGAACCATCCACCGAACCGCGGTGTGTTGGGGTCTGGGTCCGGGTCCCGACACCAATCGACAGGGCGCGCGTGTTCCAACCAGCCGTTTGGGGCATTTGTTGGAAAACCATCGAATGACTTCCGAATATATGGACACGGATGCTGTTAATGTTTGTTAATGTTTTCTTAACGGTTCGATGCGTCGACATTGACTGCAGACATTCTCACGTTACCAGCCGGAGCCGCAGTGTTGTATTTTCTTTCCATTGTATAGATGATGCACCGTGCCACGTGCGCTGTTCGCTCTTTAAAGATTTAAGGCTGCTGCTAAGTTTTCCTTTAAAGAAATATTTTACGGTACGCTTTGGGCGTGTAAACCCAAATATGTTTTTTTAACCCCTAGATGATCCACTTTATATCTGCCATCTTCGGTGGTTTTCGCACCGCGGTCCGTTTGTTTGAATAATAACGTAATTTAACCCGGCATCGGTTTTGTGCGGCGAAATTCGATTATGGAAATGTGCTGAATCTTCAGGCCGGGCCCAAGTCTTGGGTTGTGGATAGAATATCGAAGGTCTTTAAATGTATGCCCGCATAATGCCGTACATCTTTCCCGCCCGACACGGCAAAACATTCCAGCCTACCTCCGCCATTGTTTCGTCCGGGGGCCAAACGGATGCCTGGCCATTCTTCGTCGGAGCGAAGGATCGTAAAAAAAGCATTATAAAAACAATACTCAAATGCCATCATGAGGGCCCCAGTGGGGTTTTGGTCGGCAGCCTCCCCGGATCGCCCGTAACCTCGACGTAGCTGTAAATCATCCCTTGGCCAGAGGAACCGATTCACGCCGGGAATAATTCTCTCCTTGGTGACCTTTTTTTCCTCACCGGGTAGTTTTTCTTCACCAGCACACAAGCACATTTTACTCTAGTTTTCTCCTCTCCATTCCACACACTGCTCAATCCGTGGATGTGTTGGCTCATCCCGTATGCGTTGATCAATGCGTTTTATGGCTACCCAGAATGTACGTCATATTCGCCGGTACGGTTCCTATGCCCGGGGCATATGTTCTCGCGAGAGCGGCGGAAGAAGCATTCCTTTATTTTAAATTCTGCTCCGCTTTCGGTTTCATCGCATCGGAGTTGGACTTGCTGTTCTGTGCAGAAGCAAATGGTCCTGAACGCGAGGACGCAGGTGGCGGTCGTATACGGAACTGGTTTTTTGGGCTGTGAGTGAGTGAGCTCCGTGCTACGGGAGTTCAAAACTCAACGACGGCCAACGCAGAGCCACGGCAGAAAAAGCCCCTCGACCCGTTCGGAAGAGTATAAAAATTTAATAACGAACGTCATAAATTAAAATTTTATTGCTTTTAATTGTTTTGTGTTTGCGTACGAGTCAGCGAAGGTTAACGCAGTGGAAAGAAAACATCGAAACGTTTCATCCCAAGGAGCAGGGGAAGGAATAGAATGTGAAAAGTTCTACTTCACTTCCCCTGGTTCCCCGCAATACAATTGCACTATCGGCTGCCGGATCGAGAAATAGTTTTTACGTTTTACGAGCATTTGTTTCTCGGCCGCCTGGTGCGAGAACACACTGTGCGTTTATTATTGTACAGCAATTTTCACGATCGTTTCGTTTTTCCTTGTAACTGGCAAAGAATTTATGTTGTGCCCACGCACTCTAAGTAAACAACTGATACTGATCGTCTACACGGAACAATGCTCGGTAGTTGGGTTTCCGAATGTATTTATAATTATTTTTGGGTTTATTATATTTGTTTTACGCCTCATCGCTTATCCATTTTTAGAATTGGATCGTTTTGTCTTTCAAATTTGTTGGATGAACGTCCCATTGTTATCGATTATAACGCAACTGTTTTAATAATACATTTTATGATGCGTTGCACTTGGATAGTTTTATAGTTTTTCTCCATTTTCTTTGGATATGTATTCGTGCAATAAAATTGATTGGGAGTAACGATCCTAATCAATGCTAATGAAGCTGTATTGCATCCGTTACAATTGGCATCCGTTACACAAAAATGTTTTCCTATTTTTACAAAATAGTTCAATCAAATAAAAACATTCCTCACTTTGCTTAAATTGAGCATAATGTTCGGGAAACCTCTGCGTGCCAGTACAATGAATACACCACACAAAGGTGAGTCCACAAGCCCACCGAGCATAGACATCCATCAAGAATGCTGTATCGTACACGACTGTACATTTTCGCCAGTTGTAAAATGAGTTTAAACGGGTAGCGAAACTTTCATCATTAATCATCGTAATCGAATTAAAATTTCGTTCTCTATCACGGGCACTACAGCGACAAGACACGGGAACGGAAGTTCTCGCCAAACACCCTTTCCAAAATTTTGTCAAACACGACCACGGGTTCAGCATGCGATGTCACAGTTTTCCCTTCGGTAAGCAGACTCAAACGTGCTTTGAAAGCGTCCCGAATTTTGGGAGGAAGTTTTATAATTAGACTACTTACTAGAGTCCCAAAAACAAAGGTTTTTAGTGTACATGATTTTATGGATGAGAAGAAGGAAAATGTATGGGAAGGAAAAATCTTATTCAAATGCACTTTTATAAATTTTAGCACTCGTGACACAAGAATTTTGTTTCTTGAAGAAAATTTGTTTCACATAGCTTGACAATACAGAACATTACAGAAAATTATTTTTTTTTTTTAAATTACTTGTATTGTTCCTATTTTTATTGAAACATTTTTCAATCAAGAAAAGAATTCTTTCTTATTTTCCGCTTGAAAATTTTTTACTTGGCAAAACCGTGCACGTATTGTCGTACGTTTTCAATGCATCAATCAGTTTGCATCACTCGCAAATACCTACCGTACAGGAGGAAAGGCAAAAGCAAAGGCACCTCCATCACCACCAAAAACCGCGACGAAAGATAGTGAATGCATTTTTAACTGTGAGCAATTTCGTGAGTGCGTTGCGAATGCTTTCAATATACGACAATGGTGTCCTACGCTTAAGCCACAGCATCCCGCAAAGATTCCAGGACATGAAACATCAACCCCTCCCGTGGTGCGAAAGTAAACGCCGCAACGGCGCAAAGCAATAGCGCTCCTTCTAATAAGGAAGGAACCAAAATCAAATTGAACCGACCGGAAGATCAAAATCGCTTTACTCTACACTACTGCGCATCAGCGTCGTCCTACCCATGCCTTGGTAGTTCGCAGCATTTCTTAGCGTGTGTGCGGCCTTCGGTTTCTCCCGTCCCTTGCCGCGTGGAAAAATGCGGAAGTAGCATGCGAGAATATTGTTGATTCAATTATTCGCTATTTTCCTCCAATTTCCTCTTTCATCAGTGCGCTGCCAAAGAGCGCGAGTGCCCGCGCTTGATCATGAAAGGCGTTCGCTCGCGGGCATCGTGAGACAGGAAGTTCCACCCAAACCGATTGTGAAAACGGTTTCGGGTAGGTTTCTGCTTCTCCACGCGCGCCAAGCCAGCGAGAGGCGGCTTCCACCGCTGGAAAGAATTCCTATCAAAGGTTTCGTCTACGTCGTTGGAGACGTTTTTTTTTTTTCGCTGCCTTTGTTGCTGTACGATGTGACGTCGCTGGCTGGTATGGCATTCAATTGTAGTCAAACATCCGGGCGAACGTCCTCCGTTGCGTTGCAAGTGGATGCAAATAGTGCACAATTTCATCACAACACCACTATTGCTTCTTGCGCTCCGATAAACTACGGATGGCTTCTAGTCTAGCGGAGGGTTCGGTGGCAAAAAAAAACGAATGGCAAGAAACATGATTGCTACGTCCTATCATGTATCAGTGCTTGCACAATCGATTGGTAGCATAAGGTAACCGAGATGTCGCCTACTGAAGCACCTAGGGGAAGCTAACCCAATTTTGATTCCTTAAGTTTTCGCACATCAAGCGTTAGTAGAGGTTAATAAATGCTTTTACTTCCATTAAATTATCACATATTTTGTGTGCTTGAGGCATACTCACTGAGCAAGCTGTTCGTCTCATGGTAGAATAAATTTCCTAGCTTTACCCACAACAGAGCCCATCATTATGGGGAGTATCTTCTAGTTAACAGCTGCCAAAATTATGTTTTTATTTTTAGTTCCTAGACGTGAAACCATGATAGAGGAGATCAAACGCAGGACAAATCGCTTCAATTACGAGCAGACTGTAACAATATTTTGTCCAAGCTTCTGTTGCGATAGAGGTTAAATGCGCCCGCGGGGAATGCCCAAGGGAGGCACATTAACTGATGAAATAGCTGCTGGTAGGGCTCCAAGCACAACCAACATTGCCAATTCGTCTGTGTGTTGAGACGAATGAAGAAAGAATGATTTCGTCAAAGTGACTATTTTTTATGTTCTCGGCATTTCTTTCATCTGTTTTCCACCGTATGTGCGAGCGAATCCCGTGGGGAATCATTTGAGTTTTTCTACGTCCATCCCTGCTCCAGTCAGCGCTCGGCCATAACCCGTGCACTATGACGCAACAACAGTTAGAAAGGATTGAATGTGTTTTGCTTGCCCCTCTCTTTCTCCCACTTCGTTCGTTCATCAACACCAGCTAATCGTTAAATCATGACACGCCTAATAGGTCGCAACTGTTACCCGAAAGAAAATTCGGAGTGTCAACACATTCGGTGAGAAATTCGATACAGTTGCCACCAAGGCGGACGATTAGTGGGGTAGAATCATTTACGTGTGGGACAGAAAAATTGGGTTAAACGTTTTGATGAGGCTAATTTCCCAGCCGCAAGCAAAACGATCGTTATTCAACACATCCGTGTGTTTTCAGTTATTTTATCTCATTTTTGTTTGTTCGTTGTTTTGATGCTGTTGGTAAAATTTGTAAGGATTTATAGAATTTAATTTCATTCATAAAACCTTCTCGATGTTTCTAATTTTTTTCTATTATCCATGTTTATTAGTAATATAATAATAAAACATGTGTACACAAGGAAACTAATTAGCTTTTATTGTTCCGTTTCAGGTACGTAAAAAGCGTCCTACAGTCGAGCAACTATTTTAATGAAGATTCATACTCCACGCAAGTACCACTGCTCCAATCCTGTTCAATCAGTGTTCACCGGCCGGCAGTGTTTTTATTATCGAGCGCAAAATCCCTGCCCGTGCTTAACTCAATCAAACTGCCCCGATCAGATTATGGCAATGCAGCAGCAGCTGCAGCAATAGCACAAAAACTTAAATCTCAAATGCAGTTTTGCAAAATCCCAAGCACCTCCTCACGGTGCTTCTACCGTCGCCTTTCCCCTCCGAACGGACGTAAACAATTCATTAGCATAATCACGTCCACTAACGCGTTCCCGATGGCGCCGGATATCCACTTTTCCTCTCGGTGCGGGTGCGTTATTATTAGAGAAAAATAAATTTATGGCCACGCGGGGAAGCTGCGACGACCACCGGCCGGATTAAAGCGAACCACCACCCTTGGTCAGGGCAAACGGTGGAGTTAATTAGTGTGGTGCCTCGCGTGATAGTTTGCAAATGGGAAGATTGCCTGCATTTGCACCGCTCGAGCGGCCGCCAATGCAATTTGTGGTGGGGAAAAATGTTCGCTTTACGTTGTGCTTGAGTGTTAACCGTCTGAGTTGAGTTTTGCATTTTTGCATATGGCACTGGTTCTATGAGTTTTTTTTCACATTGACGCACATCTAGCTGTGTCTGTGTTATTCCACAGCGTCAGCTTTTTTATCGAACGGCGGTTACGCGCTCAATGCCGCTTAATGAAAAAGAAATAACCACGTAAACACCATGCAATGGGACGTACAAAACAGGATCAGCTTGGGGTTGAACTAGATTTGCATTTTTTTCAATGAAATAATCTAGTTCAACAGATGCGAACTGGATGTCTCTTGTTGTCTTATGCGCTAAAATTGGACTTCAAGCATAAGCTTCTTTCAGTCCCATCGGAAGCGGTCCTCAACTATTTGTTTATCACTTCCGCGTGACCAACGCAACCAGAACAGGAAAAACTAACCAATAAAATCCCACTTCTACATTCCCATCCAAGCAACAGCAGAAGAACAGGAACTTGTGCTCGAACAAATGCTGCTAAAAACTCACGCCACTCTTGCGTCCGCTGATAGCTTCCAGACACACGTCACCGGTAGCGACGCTGGAGTCATGATATGACGTGCAGTTGGTTGGGCAAACGTGCGTTTCCGATCCGCCTGCTCGTGCTTTGTTTTGCCTAGCATCTGCAGACCATCCAATAAGGGCAGTAACACGATGCTACAATTTTTATTGCATGATCACATATTTATTCTGCAGGGCAAACCAGGTTTTCCCTTTCCTGGCAACTGCCAGCGATGTGCCCGCGCGCTGGATGCTGGATGCAGTCCGTGCAGTGGCAGCGGCAGAATAAAAACCTGACCCCTGGTGAAGTCAGGAAATCTACGGCCGGTATTGTTGCTCCCCAAGTGCACAAGGGGAGAGCGCAGAATGTGTGGAAATGTTCCGACGAGCTTATGGTGTTTTCGCACTCGGTGTTCTCTTTTTTTTCACGCACACCAGTTTCATGTTGGCGTGTGCCCTGATACGTTCGCCATAGTGTTAGCCATTGCAAACAACACGAGGTGCAGTGCATCTCAGAACGCACCGAACGGCACCTCCCGGAGCTGCACACACACACACACACGGCCGACACGGTATCGACTGTCTGGCGCGATTGGTATCCGGGGTGTAGATTACCTTTCAGATCTGTCAACACTTGCTCCACACCTGTGCATGGTTCCGTGCTTGATGCGGGAGGGCTTTCGGTATGCTGTTGAGGTTTAACGAGGCGTAGTTGAAGGACGAACGTTGTTATGTTCCTGGCATTTGTCATACGGTACGGTTGGCCTGCAAGTTGTGGCTATTGAAGTAGGAACGTCTACCACGTCTTTTTTTTTTACTCTACTTGTTCGGTGACTCTGGTGCGGTAAGCTTTCAGCTAAGTAGCAAAGTTTAGACGTGTGGCCTCAGAAAATGTCTACCTTTTTCTTGGTCAACGACATCTCAGGATCAAATGTCCTGGTATTTGGTGAACTTGGTAACTTTGGAAACTTTGTATGGTAACAGGGGTCGGCTCTGGTCAGCAAACCACGTGGAGCTGGTGATGCAGTAAGTGACACCTGGAAGAAATGATACTCACAGCTTTAAAGTAACACGAAGCCATATTTTATGATCTCATTGGTTGCTACCGTTTGATGCCTAGTTCTCTTATTATCTAGCTAAATGAAACAAATTTCTCATGACTACTGTTTCTGTTGATAGCGCACTTAATATTCGCCTCTTTATTGTTTAATATATTCAAATTATACCCACAACAATGCTTATTAATAATCATTGGTTTTATTATCCAGAAAGTAGGAAGTTTAATTTTCAACTTCAACATTTACCTTGTTACAGTCGATTGAGCGTTAATTCGCCAAACGGTGGATGGGCTATCATTACGTCGACCATCGATGGAAACCAATAAATGTAACCATTGTGGGCGAAGTCAAGGATGTAATGTTTGTTTGCAAACCCATTCCCCACATCCACAATGCAAAATAATTTCAACCGGGTGGTCATACCGGACGGTTTCGGCGTGCCATAGTTAAAATATTTTTGAGGTGTGTCGTAAACCAAGCCCTCAAGAAATGCCCTACCAGCGCGTACTACTGGGCGCACATTTCGCTCATACGATGGCTGGCATGGGTTAAAAGCATCGGGTACGCACGGTATGAAAACCAAAAAAAAAAACATAACCACGCGGTAGTTTGTGGATCGTTTGTACGCTCGTAAAACTGAACCGCCACTGCCAATTTCTTCGTTGTTTTTGGTCGCTTTTGATTTTTTATACCGCTTCGCTTTCGAAACTTCTTTCGCACGATGAGATCTTGCTCGACTACGCCCTTTACGCGGTTGATTGTTGCAGCGTGGCCCTGCTGTTTGTCTTCCCGAAGGCAGGAGGTTGGCATGGTTCATTGCGTCCCGTTTTGCAAGCTCTCTTTTGCCAGCATCGAATTCTTCCTTCCGGCGATGGTTCTGTGTCGGTTGCTTTTTTTTCTTATTTTTGTTTTTCTTTCGCTCCAGCTCTCGGCTCACCGTGTGTAATTAGCTGGTGATTATTTTGTGTGTTTTACAAAATACACACACACACACACACACACACTCACACTCACAGGCAGTTTCTCACCCTGCAGCGTCTCCGTATGCGCCTCAATAAACGAGCCGGGAAATTGATGATAGCGTACGACCGACAACAACGACCGCACCCGGGAAAAGCTGGCAGTAGA
Source organism: Anopheles farauti (assembly GCA_000473445.2). NCBI lineage: Eukaryota > Metazoa > Arthropoda > Insecta > Diptera > Culicidae > Anopheles > Anopheles farauti. The sequence continues at coordinate 4,846,831 of KI915043.1, read as the reverse complement.
GTCCAAAAAAAAGGGCGCCTCCCTCAATAATGCCACAAGAGCTCCACCCGGCCAAGGATCGTATCCATCAAGAGCCTCTCTCGGCACGATGCAGGGTTATGCTTTGCGATTGCAATTTCGCATGACAATATGCAGTAGTTGTTGAGAAAGGAAATTAGTTAGGTCAAATTAAAAACCACGACACGTGACCACCCTCGTCTTCGTTCGCGCTTATCTTCGATATGATGCACTCGAAAGAATCGTAGGGTTTTTTCAGCCTCCATAAGCATGAGAGTTTTGTTGAATGTTTGTTTTTCTTTATACACTGTCTTCTTCTCTTATTGAATTCCGTTCCATTTATTTATAATTATCACAACTAGTGCAGAATGTAATAGAAAAGTTTTTCCAATTTTTATTATTTTTCAACACTCTTGTTATGTGCAATGATGCTTTTCCCGCCCCTAGTATCAAACCAAAAGTATCAAACCAAAAGCAAAACAGTAAATAAAGTGCCAGAATCTCATCACTCATAAAAAGTAATCCAAAAAGGAAACGAAAAAAATATATTCAGATATGCGTTGCCAACAAAGGTGCATTCGTTTGATTATTTCCAAATTTTTGGCCCATACTTTTGGCTACTCAAAGACCAGACCCGATACCCGAAAACCGTTGCGCAAATTTTATTGAAAACCCTGGCGTGGAAAACCTAACCTACCGTGCGTCATAAAACATACATCAATAGTTTCTGCGTTTGCAATGTTGCATTCCGAGTAATAATTTTCGCCACCAGCGCTCTCACACTCCTTTAAGCGCCACTAACACTTTTCACCGATGCTTTCAACCAAATGGATTATCAAACCAGCGTTCGGTGTACCCTAAACCGTGCGCCACCAGTTTTCTTCGCCTTTTTCGGGTTGTGTAACTATGCGTTGCACATACATTTTTCGCATCTGAAAATGGTTTTTCTACTTTTTCCATCTTTTTTGTTGTTCGGATGCCTTTCCGTGGCATCACTTTACATACAAAAATATGCCCCGTCGCTGGTGATATGGTGAAGCTGAAAGTCGTTTCGTTTAGTGCATTTTTTTCGATAGCCTGCTTTTCACCGTATTTATATCCTGCAGCAAAACCCCACCCTCCCTCTGTCTCTACGTCAGCATTGCGTTTGCGATTTGGTCCTGCTTCGGTCCGCTGCTCTATGGTGGGTTTGGCCCGAGCTGTTAATCGAGATTGCAGATGATTAGTGTAGGTGTAGGCTGGGTAGGCTCCGATAGTGTCGGCTGCCAAATTGCCTAACGCCTTCTCCGCGTGTGGGAGTTTGGCTGCACCGAAACGATAGCGACAATGTCGACGACGACAACGGCAAACGTTTCAGAAAAATAGGCCTTGACTACTTGTTTTTGTAGCTACCGAGATAGAAGAACGATCCTTTTTTTTCCCACACTGCCCTTCCCGATATCACCATCCGGTGAAGCTCGCCAGCCTGTCGACGAACGGCATAGACTGTTTTCAAAGTCCGTTTTTGCAACCAGCGCGGCTGTGACTGCCTTCCGGGAAATATTTACGTCCGTGCGTTCCGAAGGAAAACGCGATTGTGCGTACATGCTCGCTGCCTCTTCCTTGCCGCTGACTTCCTGTCAACCCAGCGCACTTGAGCAACGGTTACTATCCTCGACCGACAGCTTTTCCGGGGCGCCTTAGGCGCCGGCCGGCTAAAGGCGCCTCGAAATCGTTCCATCGGCATGGGACGACCTCTCCCTTTCTCTGGGTGTTAACGCGCGCCGGACTGTCGTCGGCGATCGTTGCCATTTGTCTTGTTGCTTCTGAGAGTAATGTTGGACGATGGTGTTTTTTTGTTTTTTTTTTTTTCTATCGTCGCACACTGCAGAAAACGGACCTTTTCTCTCCACCGATTGTGCAGGAGATAAAACGGGAAACGTAAGCCGCCAAAGTCTCGGCGTAGAGAAGCGTGCTTTTTTATTGGTGAAGTGCCACGGATTTTGGGTAAATCGATTCGCCAAAGCTCCTGTGGCAGCGAACCACTGCGATTTGCTTATGTTGCCTCAGGTCATCGATGATGGACGTCATCAGACTCATGTTGCGAGTTTTTTTTTGTACTCAGTATGTAGGACACAGAAGGATAACGTTCGATGTCGGGATTTTACGCGCCAGTACCAGATGTCACTTCAGTTGACCTGACGAGAAAACTAGAGCAGAACACCAAACGGCTGGTTTCTGATTGAAGTTTAAAAAAATGGTTTGCTTCAATTTTTCATTTTTTTTTGTCAAATCAATACACATAAATAAGACAGCAACATTACCTAAAGATAAAAGTTTGAAGATAAATGTTACAAGTTTATTAAGACCCCTATAAATTTGTTAGCTATTTCAAACCATTAAACAAAACCACATGCACATGCGCCGCTGATAGAATTATTGAGAAGGAAGAAATGCTTTTTCCCTTTAGCTCACACAAAAACGGCTCGAGTGACTTCGGTATTGCGCGCTGGGATCTGCTTTGCCTTCCTGATCTCACCCATCAAATCAGCGTCTTACCGACGGCTCGTACAATTGTGACCGATCGTCACCAGACCTTTCCCTAGCAAACTGCCGAAAGATCCCGTTGTAGCACGCAGCAAGCAGCGAGCATTGCACTCCGACGGTCCGGGATTAAACATACCGACTAAATCAAGGAAGGGTGCAAGTGAAGTGCATCCAAGTGATAAATCCATCAACACCCGAACCATTAGTGGCAATAATCTCGCACACTCGCTTCTTCCACCGAAAAACGGTGGAACGGGAACGGCGGTTTGGTTTGGTGATGGATTTTCTTGACGTGTTTCACCGATGGGTGGTGGAATTTCCACTACCAGACCTAACGTAAAATTTGTTACCAAGATGCATTTTAGTACCGAGAACCCGACACGGAGCGAGTCGGAACCGGGGCACGACATCCAAAGCCGCTTGTGGTTTCAATATTTGTGTGTTGTCGCCCTGTTTGGGATGGGGTATTCTTGGGTGTCTATCACCTTCCTCTCTTATCGTCGATGCCGAGAGAGAAACGTGAAACGTCGTACCAAGACGAAACTCTTCAACTCACACCGATCGTAACTGGCAAATGGGGAGATGAGGGTATTGCTGGTGCTAAAATTCAAAAAGGCCTGCAGCGTTTTTTTGAAGTACACGCTTTCGTGTCGCACACAAGCACAAAATTTACCAAGCACAACAAGTTTAACAAAAAGGAAGTAGCAAGAAATGTGCTTCGAATCGTTTCTCGCTGACGACTGGTGACATTCCGTTAATCTTGGGCGATAAAAGATAGGCTACTTGGCATGCCACCAAGACCTTCAAAGTATCGAATAGTAAAGAAACAACCTAAGCCTAGGCGCTCTGTCGCCATTAAACCTCCAATGTTTGTACTTGTGCCGGTCGGTGGACCTGGTGGGCCCAGAAATAAAGCAGAAATCTTCAAGCCAAGAACCGAACCCTTGGCAATGAGGGGGTCGAAAAAATGCTTTCGTTTTGAGCCAACGAAATGGAAATGTCTTGTTTCGAAAGGCTTACTGGGTGGTGCGAATGGAGAAAAATTGAGCACACAGCACGGGCCTCCCGAACGAGTGGGCGAAGGAGTTTTGGATATTTTTTTTAAATCATTTTTCTCACCTCTCGCAAGCGCCTGAAGCACCCAGAACTACGAGGCGTAAGTAAAAAGCAAACGTTTGATGGGGTACCTAACGGGAAAACTTTCTGCTTATCACACCTTACACTCACAAACACACATACCTACACAGAGTATTTCCTCCGGTTGGGTGGTATGCAAACTAGTTCGTTTGCCATGCGATGGATAATCCTTAACGGCGCCGAACAAGCTTGGACTATCGATGGCAACGATCAGAAAGACTACGGCCGTTCGGTTCACTACTGGCAGGTTTCCTGCGGTGGTGTTTGCTTTCTCGCCTATCGGTTCCCTGCCCATAAGCCTACCGAGGAGGATTAAACCGGAAATCCAGTTTTATATCCCTTCCGCCGGTCGGTCTGGGCGAGAAGCGAGTTTTTCGATATGTTTAAGGAAAATTAATGAACATGAGCTGGGCCCATTTGAAAATGCCAGCTGTGTATTGTCGTTATCAGTTTTTTGGGAAATTAAAACAACGCCTGGTAAATAAGCCGCTGGCAGGCCGAAGGCAACCGGGCGAATGACAAACTTCGGTCGAGCGAACCTACCCGGAGCCGGTGCGAACTTTTCCACTTTGGTGCATATTCATTTTTCAATTTTTCCAAAAATTATTCCCACCATTAAATTGTCTTTAGAGAACACACGCCGGTTCTTTGACACTCTTTTGGTCTACTGGTCGGGTACACACACAGAAAATGTATGCGACAAGTTTTTCCTGTTGCGTTTCCATAAAGCCCTATCATCGTTTATGGGTCCTTGAAGTTTCACTTGCCGCTCGACGCCGACGCCGGGTGATGTATGTTTATGATAATTGCATTCTCGCACTCCGCCGCATCATGATGTTTGAAGCGGAGAGAGAGAGAGAGAGAGAAGAGAAGAGAAATAAAAACCTTCGCGTCGTGGCCTAGACTCTCAGTGTCGGAAATCATTTTCTCCGCGGCACAGGAATTTCCCATTTTTCTCAAACCCCTTGAACTGTGGCCCAGATGGCCCTGTGCGATGGGTGCACTGTGTACAAAGCACTCGAGAAACGACGCGTTGGCACCCGAAACGCAGGAAAATCGATGGGAACGGAAAATCGGAACGTGTAGCGCCTTCGCCTTTCGGTGGCGATATAAATGGCATCGCACTTGACGCTATCTTTCCCGGGATTTTATGTTTCGTTTGCTTTCGTACCGCTCGGCAAACTGCACTCGGGGAACCACCTCGATCGTTGGGAACCCATTTTGGGGTGGAATGCAATCATCACCGTTCATTGCAGCATAACCGCGTGCACATAAACTCCCGCCACCGTCATCGCGTCATTACCGACACCCGGGCCCAGCGCTAGTAAGTGGACAAAATTTTTGGGTCTCCAGGCGACTCGAGCGACTTTCGGTGTGATGATTGCATTTGTCATACATTTCAATGAAACCAATTGAAGAAGCGGTTTGTTTTGGGTTCGCTTTCTCTGTGCGTTCGTACCGTTTTCTTTCGCCCCGTGACACATTTTAAGTGGAGCATGACTGTTCGGTGCGATGCGAGCGTAGACTGTGTGGACGTGAAGTAAGTGAACTTAAATGATGGATGAATATAAAGATTGCTTCAATTGCCTTTTTCCACCTCTCCTTGTTATGGCGCTACCGTGAAAACACGTTTTGGTGCGTTTGTCGTTTGGATGTGATACGCAATTTAGAAGCTGTCGTCTCTGAAGGAAAGTTTGTGGGAAAGGAAATATTTTTCAATCATGTAAACAGGCTGAAGCAAGAGTTTGGATTGAAAATATGATCTCGAGGAAACGTCCAATAAAACCAAAGACATTGTTTCAATCATCTTTATTTCCAGATGGTACACAAATGCATTACCAAATTATCAGTTTAACAAGTGGGATGCTTTACAACGCAATCAGTGATAAACCAAATGAGGAAAAAATATTCTCAAGCTTTTGTCGTAGTAGATAGAAACCAAAAACTTTCGCACATGTCTGAACCAAACATTTATAACTCTACAGTAAATAGAAACTAATGATTAAAAATGCAAATCACGTGAATTGAAAACCGCGTACCACAAAAGAAGATAACACTAATGATGGTAGACTGGGTGAAACAATGTCCTTAACCTAACTTTTTTTTCACTGCCCTATTGTATACGATACATAAAAAAATCCGCGTTGTTACAGTGCTTTTGATTGTCCAGCAAAGCTCGTAGGCACGTTTCAACGTACAGAAGTAGATGCAGAAGTAGAAAGAAAGACTAGCTTTTCACCTAATGCTGCCTGGCTTGATCGTAAATCAAGGGCATAGCTGCACTACTGGCGATGAAAGGTACAGCAAATCAGAACATTTTTTTCTTAGCGTTCTTGGGTACAATAAAAAGTCTGTTGCGAAAAAATATCACATACAAAAACGAAAAAACAACAGATGGAAAATCTTCCCGCTGTACGCTAACGACGCAAGAACCTGAGTAGAGAAAGTTATGGTCGCATCTTCGCCGCGAACGTGCAGCAAAAGTGTCATTCCGAATAATTAGGACGTGCTGACAGGCGCAGCAGCACCAGGCAGAACAACGTTGCAAACAACGAACCGAAAGCGAATACTACTACCCATCCAATCAGGTGCCATTCGTTGGCACCAGCACCCGGCTGCAGCGCCCAAGTTATGGTCAGTTGCGATAAAATAGCAAAGTTATAACCATGGCCGCTCATCTTCATCAGCAGCGCGTGATACTACCGCTTCTGACCCACAGCTTCGCGACCGGAGAAGCATTGTTTCTTCGTCCCAAGTTCCTGCTCCTTGCTGCTTTGCTGATCGTAAGTTATTTTTTCTGAAGAGCTGCATAAAAAAGCTACGAATAATACGGTATTGCAAAAAAAGAGATGCAAACTGTGCAAAACCTATCCTGCCCGCAGTCCATGCTGCAGGCAGCTGCAGCATCTCGTTCTCTTTGGGCCGGTCACCGAACGGGAGGAAGGAATAAGAATTTTAAATGAACATAAAACTTTCCATCGTGATTACGCCCGGCCAACACAGACACGGGACGGGACGAACAGTGTTTCCCGCGTGCGAGATGCTTATGAAATTAAGAAAAATTCTGTCTCCAACCGAGTTCGTAGGAGTACGCCTACCTTATCCACACGGTCCCATCAGCAGGAACGGGACAATTGTGGGCTTTCGGAGATGATGATGATGATGATGATGACGATGCCGCGTGCACCATGGATATTTAGGACTAAATGATGCTGTGCATTCGCACGATTTCATGCCGGTGGAGTGTCCGCCAAACACAAACGCGCGGTGGAACACGTTGCCGCCGAGCTAACGAGCAGGACAACAGTCTACTGCTGCCGCTGCTGCTTAACGAAAAGACAATCGATGCAAATCAGAAACGAAGACGCAAAACGACGTGGAAGTTGCGTGGTTGCCCCTCAGTTCGCCGGTCTCTCAGCTCACTTTGGGCCGGTTAATGGTGTGATGATGGTGTCGCACCACCTATCAGTCGCAGACAATCAGCCATGTTTCTTGCGTTACCGGTGTTGTCCGTGGTTCTTCTTCTCCACAGCTGCACATCGGACCGGACCTTTCTTAGCCGTTCTTAGGGTGGATTAAGGATGCGTTTTTTTTATTAATCTGGCTTGTAGTGCTTGAAACTAACTTGGAACATTTAAGTGTGAGTTTAGCGCTCTACCAAGTTGGGTTTGTTTTCTATTCCAATTTTTATCATTTCAAAACAGGTTTTGCAACAGAAGTGCATGATCCACGGTGTGAAGGATGTTGTGTGCGCTTTTTGTTATCCACTTCCTTTTATGTTGGTTTTGTTCCTTCTTTACGCTTGCTGTGCCTTGCATCATGTCCATAGTCTTCTCTCCCACACATCTTCCTGTTCCCGTGCTTTCCCGTACACGACACGCACACGAGTGCCGCAACAAGGCACAGTTCGTGAACATTAATATCCAAACAGACCATTACGGAGCTCGGATTTGTCTCAAGCGACGATGAAAAAACGCAATGACCTTCTTGAACGCTCCTTTAGGGTAGGTGTTTGCCGGACACAACTTCTTGGGTTACCGCCGGACGACGGTCCATTGTAGTTCGCACTGCTGCGTGAATGCATCACGACGCTTGCATCGTGCAAAGATCGTTGCGATCGCCCAGCGAACGAACATGGTACCTTTGCGTTCTTTGTTTAACCGACTACAAGCCATGTGTATACTGTAATCGATAAGGCACACTGGCATGACCAGCGACTTGGAGACAACGCACCACCCTGCCCGAGACAGCAAACAATTGACATTTCTTTTGACCCTCCTGCGTAGCGGTTTCTTCTCCGCAGCTTCTTGTCGAACTTCCCACATATAAATGCCACAAACCTTCTCGTACCATCGCAGCAACTACCGGAATTTCGTGAGGTGTGCCTAAAGTTTTTGGGCAACTTCTCTCGGCGGCTGTTCAAACAGACGCAACCGTTTTCTTTCGTGACTTTCGGACGTTTAATCTGCTAAAGATGGTTTCCCTTCTCCACGTTTCTACTTCCCTTGGTAAAGGTAAATGGCCGAAATAATTCGAATTAAAGGTTCATACTCTAAGTGCATTCTATGTACAGGTCAGGCACCTGAAACGAACCTGGTCGTTTCGGCCATTGCGGTGCAATCAAACTAAATACCCAGAATTCTCCATCGTCCGCACAAGCGAAAGGGAAACTATGTTGGTATCCTATGGAACCCACATTTGCGAACCACCATAGAATATTCGGTATCCAGTATCCCCTGCTCCGTGCGGGATCAAATTTTCTCAGCAATCCATTAGTTAAGGACTTTTCGTGTGCTACGATTGACAGATCTCGGGATGCATTAAAAGCAGTAACGAGGAACAATCAACACACAAACACGTTCAGCACACTCACTCCAGCGGTAGAACAAGTGACAAGCAAACAAATGGAAAGAAAGGATTCATCCCAGTAACTTTATCCGCTGGTATCATACTGTTTTCAAAACCCCGAACAACACGCTTGTGACAGTGTAGCGAGCACGTTGAAGTGGTGGCTCTCGGTATGATGCGTTTCTCTTCCGAATCGGGTGTATATCGGTAGCAATCACGAGGCTGGCTGGGTGAAACACGAAACCACCCATCCAACCAATCCTTTACCAACAATGAACAGATGATTGGTTCGATTGTTGACGACATCGGTGTGGCCGATGTGGCAAAGACCGAATGCCATTTTCTTGGAACACTCTGGCCGGCGTCTGCACTCAACATCGCTCCACACGGCTCGGAAGGTTAATGTGTTTTGGTTGATCTTGGTTTTAGGTTTCCACACATGCTTTCACACATGGAACACTTTTGATTGGTCCAGAATTCACAAAAACCTTGTTTAAAAGACTGTCAAATGTGTAGTGCTATATTCGTATTTATTATTCCTTTTTTGTTTCGTTTTAGGTACGTTTAATACGATAAGGATAATAAATGGACTGTGGTTATAGCATATCCTACCAGAGCGGTGAGTTTATCGAATAATAATTATAAACTGACACTGGATAACTGTCGGACTTCATTGCGATTACTGTCAGCGCTGTAATCATCAACAGTTGACAGATCGAATTTGATCTGCCATAGATAGCCACTCTCATTGTTATTACTGTCAGTGATGACGCTATGGTAATACAAACACACTCGGGATCACAACTCGTGGCTCATTGCGTATGGATGTGTATGCCCACCTCAACGACATCCTTTATCAATCACTGAAAATCTCATTTGTTACGACAGCTACTTCATCCACAGTTTAACAGATCGGAGTTTGTTATGAATCCTATTCCCCCACATTTCCGCCGCACATGGAAATTCGTCCGTGTACAACTCTATTTGTACTACAATTTACATATCCCGGCTCTTCGGCCCTTTCTCGCCCCATACCTGGTATGGCACCTGCGATGGCCTTTAGCATAAACTAATCTTATCTCTTCTAGCAGCTAGGAAGTGTCAAACACCAAACACTGCCAGAGTGTGGATGATTGCGACAGTATATGCACCGAACGGCGTGCGAAAGGATTTCGCAATCCAGACACCTCCGAGTGTAGGATGGAATCATCTGGTATTCATTATGCCGCTGTCAACGTACAGAAACACGCTTGCTTCCTTAAGAAGCATGGGTGTGTGTGCTGCAATGTTACACGTTCTCCTTCGCTTCCGGTGTCACTGTGTTTCATTTACATGCATGATGTTTCCATATGCAAATGCAGCCCGAAGAAGAAGACGATGAAGAGATCTTCCGGCCATTGCCGTACGTCACCGTGTAACACCTGGTTTCTCTGCTTGATTGCAATCCAGCAGACGCGATGGAGCCAACTTGCTGCAATTGTCTCCACTGCTGCCGCCGCGCTGGATGGAAACGGATAGGAAAATAAACGACCGAGCAACTTCTCGGGAAAGTTATCTTTTACGGTTCGCCGAACCATTCCACTTTTTGCTTCGAACCTTTGCCGTGGCGCGTGCGGCAGAGTCTTCGTTAGTTTCTTAAACGACATAAATCACGCCACGATGGTTTACATTTTTAACTATACATTTGGCCACCGGTTGGCTTCAACCATCGGTGTCACTGCGAGTACACCGAACATTTTCAAAATTCGTCAAACGAAAAGACTTCCGGCAGAGCAGCCGGCCCCGTCGGTCTCGCAAATACGAGCGGAACGATTTTCATGAAGCATAAATAAAATAAACAAACCTAGGGTAAACAAACAAACAAACCGAAACACGGGACGAACGTGAACAATTTGCCTTCCTGCTGAACAACCGAACGGTTGGAGAAAGGCCGGAAGAAGGAGATGTCACGCGTCAGGACGAATCTCTCGGATGACACTGACGATGCGGCTATGCCGGGCTCGTGCGCTTGGCCCGTAGATGCTTTCGTTGAATCGCTTCGGGAGGCAATTTGTACGCCTCTCGGTTTTAGATTACACAAGGATGACAAGGTCGTCAAAGCAGAGCGTGTCGCAAGGATGTCGAGGGTGTTAATGACTCGGTCGTATTTTATTTTAGGCAAAATTCACCATTGCTGCTGCAATGTGAGTTTGTCTTAAATATGCAATTCTAAATTCTAGATTGTTTTTCATTACCATCGTATTTTGAAAAATGTCCAAATATAGCAATCGCTTTTCTCTATCCCTTCCCGCCCAAGACAATCGTTTTCAAATCCTCAAAGCAACCGAAACATAGAAAAATAATCTTCAAAGCGGTATAAAACCAATCTCATAAATACGTCTTAAACTCCGAGCAGAGCACTCGAGGATGAAGTCGTCCTGGCAAGGATATAAATTTTAAAACTAACAACTGGTTTAAGCCGCGCTTCCGTGCTGCCGTTTCCAGCAGCCCTGTGCAAATGCTCAACGACGCGTTTGAAACAGTGCTTGCCATCGACTCTATCTCGGCTATCGTTTTTGACTTCCGTTTTTATTGCCCATGCATACAGCAAAAGCGCAGCTCACCGTCGAATCGTTTGTCGACGATGTGGAAAACGCGAGGATTGTACGTTTTTTTTTGTTTTGGCTCGCCAAACTCGGTATGCCCATAAATCTACCATCCCATTCTGGCCACCGTGAACCGTGAAAACACATTCTAGTGACGCGGGACGACGACGACGACGACGACGACGGCGCCGGGTCACTGAGATTTTCGTAAGGTCGCTACGGAGACAAGGATTGCTGGAAGCCCGTGTCCTGCCCGTGCGCCGAGTGACGAAGTGAAACGATTTTGTGGAAAATTGTTGCAGTAATTCATAAATCACTCGGCAAGCAGTCGGGCGGAAACAAGCCGCAACCCTTCACTGGCTGGCTGACTTGGCTTGAGGCGGTGAATCGGATGAACATGTTTCGGGGTGTGAGTTGTGTTACAATCCCTCTGCGGTCTGTGGAAGGACGCTGCCAGCGGGAATGAAAGCTCCTCCGGGCACATAATCGGATTTCTTACCGATACGAACCTTTTCGGAGATTTCTTGTGCGCTGGTTCGTGTGCACGGGAACGCTAAATAAAATATTAACTCAGCTTCTTGACGAGAGTGACAAGAGCGAAGTAAAACATCTTGTGGGACGAATTAACCAATATTTGTTTTTTGGCTTTCTTTCCTTTTTTGATGATGCTTCTTGACGCCTCGGAACACTGCACTACCCTTTCCTGGTGTGTTAGAGAAATGGTTTCACTGTGTGTAGCCGTTGAGAGCCGTTGGAAGCTGGTGCAAAAGAATCCGGGTCACATTAATTAGTCATCAGACTGCCCTAAGCCAACGCTGTCACTTTACGTTTCTGTCCGGATTTCTTTCTCCGGATTCTCCGGTGTCTGCTACGATTGGGGTAGACACTACATGCGAGAATGTCCCCGGAGGCAGTATAAAAAATCGTGTGAAAAATAAAAAAGCACAACCGAATCTCTGCCAGAAGGCATCCTATACCTTCGCCAGTGTTTCGATCCATCGATGCGGAAGGCAATTCTTTATCCGTAAACTAACCTACTTCGCTCGTTTCTTCAGCCGGAGTGGTTTTGGCCACCGTCGATATGGTGCAATCGCTGCAACGACCACCTTATTTTTCGCCCTCCCCAATCTTTCCAAAGCAAGTACGCTGCACTGTGAATGGCCAATACAGACCCAATCGGTCCAGAAAAGGCGATAAAAAGAAATACGACACCTACAACACCTACCCTTGGCAGACCAAGGACCGATCGGCTGCTGCAACGTATCACCTTTCACGGGTGAGCCGTGTGGATGTGTGCCCGTCTGCTGCTGCGTCATCCGTCGCACAGATATGCCCTGCCATGCAGACCGAATATGTCTCGATTGAACGTCCAGATATCACGTAATACGACACAGAAGAACCGTCACCACCACCGGCAGCCAGCAGGAATTCCCTGCACATTAAGCCGATCATATCCCGACACCTCGTCTTTTTGAAACAGGCCTAAAGCGAGGCGAGGAGGTCGAGGACGTAGGATTTCTTCAATCCATGCGCTCTCTGCCCCCTTTCGAGGTGTGCGGAAGGTGACGGATTCGGGATGGTGGGACGTGATCAGGCAGTAGGGCAACACAGACGACGGTGTTCGTTCTGCTCCAAATCTCATTCCTTATTCAGTGCTCCTCGTCCGGTGTGGGGAGCGTCACTTCGAATTTTGGTCCTCACTCCACCCTCCACCCAAACCAAACGAAGGGAGGGTGAGAGGGTTCGCTCACTCGAGACCATTCTTGCGGCACGTTTTTCCTTCTCACCGGCCGCATCGGCGTTGGAGTGTATCGATTGAGACAGCTTTTCGTGCCTGTCCTTTGGTCGTTGGTCCTATTAGCCCATCGTCTTGAGGCCCTCCTGGTGGCCGGCTACTGGTTTTTGTTTTTTTGTTTTGCACACCAATCATGCCTTCCTGCCCGGGAGTCTCTCCCCCTCTGTATGCCGCTTAATCCCATGTCGAGACAGCTTTCCCATCCAGAGCATCGGGGAAGAAGTTGTTTCGATCTATCGGTGGGATCTCCGAACGCATACAGCAGCATAGAATTTTAATTAAGGCTTGCAGCCGCTTGCTGGGTACGGAAGAACCTCTGCAAAACTTGCTCATTGCTGTACCCCCACAAACAGCCCATTTGCTGACGGCAGGGGAGCACGAAATTCATTTAGCCTGAGTCAACATTCTTTCCGGGCGCATTATGAGTTGATGTTGTTGCAATTGGATCCCGCAAGTGGATGGCAACGCTTGCTAGGAAGAGATAAGCCGGTGTGATATTGGCAGAAATTGGCTCAATGAATTGATTTTGCACAGGAATGTTATCCACTCAAGTACGTGTTGTGGTGCAGGGTATGAGTCTCTTTAGGTAGAATATTTGGGGAACGTGCCGCTTTGATTCTTTTAAAGTACGAAATGGTCATGAATATGTTTTTTTTTTGCCATATTTGCATGAACATATTTGTTTATTGCTAAAAATTTAATAGTCAAGAACTAGAAAACAGTGCAATCATTTAGTTATATTTCGTTTGTACTGTTGATAAAATTGCATTTATCATGTTTGTTTCAGAGCAAACCATGACTTGCATAATCTTCATTTTGTTTATCCTTTCATTTTCCGGGTTACGTTCAAACGCCATTGGAGGCATACAGTATTTTCCCTTGTGTGTACAACACACCAGATTTCACATGATTGCTTGTATGTTAATTTCTCAATTATTAGAATAAATAAAGCAGGCGATAAAATCAGACTCCATGCAGTGAAAAGGAACGCAGGAAAATGCAATTTAACATCATCGCCCGTTTTGAGATAGTGTTAGCATGATTTGGTCCTTCCGTTCCGACAACAACTTTTGAACCGGCAAAGTCGGCAAATAAATCTGCATTTCTGTATCATTTGAATACGTTCTGATGGTCGCGTTTGCGTTTGATTCCAAATCCTCCTGCCCTTTGGCTGTCGACAGCCGCTACACGAACGATGGGATGTGGTTTGGAACATGATTTGCATTTCCGATTTGATGATATATTCAACCATAATTTGTGCATTGATGGGCACTAAATGGATTCGGGAGCTTGTTTGCAGACTCGTGTTGCGTGTTTAAGAAACTTTTTCAACCACCAAGGCGTACACGTTGCCGACATTTAACCATTTTATTGTACATTTTTATACCATTTTCAAGACGCAAGCAACATGATTGCATTTGTGATTAGCAGCACACAAATGTGGTCATAGCTTTGGTTGATGAACATTGTATGAACAGCACATACATGCATTTATTTGAATAACAACTATTATGCTGTGCGTGCAATACGGTGCCCCACATCATAATGATCATGCCAGAAGCAAAAGTAAGCATGTTCCATGGGTTTCAAGGAACAAGCTATCGGCTTTCCGATCAGGAAACCTACTTTTACTCGAAAACGTACAACACAGAACAATAGATACTTCGCCACGAAGAGATGGTGGCGTAACTACATTCACACAAGCCATCTCAACGGTTCAAGATGAGATCAAAGCGGACAAAGCCTATATCCATAAATGAAGTATTGTGTTCGACCGGTCAGAAGGTAAAACACTATTTTGGGATCCCAGTCTGTTGCCTTCGTCTTTCTTTAAAAGGAAGCGAGACAGGGAAGCATCAACGAGCGGTTTTAAAAAACAATCGATCGATATGTTGCGGTCAACCAACAATGTACTGTCGATCATCTTTCGAAACTGGCCGATGCACCTTCGAGCCAAACTTCACTGCACCAACGGTCGGGTGGTAGCCGGCAGTTAATGGTTGTTTCGCTCCCAGCAGCATCATTCATCCTCGTGGGTCGTGAGCGCTTGGTGTAATTTTTAACCGGTCCAGTCCGGTTGTTTACGACCACGACCGTTTCCCAGCAGCCAGCAGCGCGACACAGGATGAAGCGTGCACTATTCAAACAAGTGATTAGCATTGGTTGATTTTCAACGGGCGCGATGCACCACGGCACCGGGTGGAAGGGATAGCAAGTGGAAAAATACACACAAACCGCAACAGCATCAATGATTACGTCTGAATTTATGACGGACCCTGATCTTCGAACCTCCGCTCCAGCGAAGGCGTCCCTCGCCGTTTAGCGGGATGCCCTCAAGAGCCACCAATTTTCTTCCCCCGGAACATCCTGGGAAGAAGGTTACGTGAAGAGGTGATCTTTCTTAGCATAACGAATGTTGTGTCGCTTCGCGGAGTGCGCTGCAAACAATTTTCTTCTCCGTCTTTGCAAGGGAAGGAGTTTTTCGGATGGTGGTCGGTCGGTCGGTCGGTCGAGCACCACTCAAACCCGCAGGGCGGAGTACGATTTCTTTATCTTCCAACCTCACGTGCGCGGGGCAACGGTGCGCCAAGGTGGCTGCAGTAGCGAAGACCGACCTTCCCGCCTGGAAGGAAGCAAACGAGCAAGACATAAACGTGACGAACGTCGGGATCCTTTAACCCGAACCAAAACCACCACTCCCGGTTCGTCACCCGGTGAAGCCTCGATGAGCCGAAGAAAAGATAATGATATAATTGCATGCTAAATGGGCTTCAAATTGAAAATGCATCGAATCAATGCAAATAAATGCGGTTCGCTCTCGGGGTTGCTTGGTTGGTAGATGGCGTGCGAGGTCAATAAAAGATACCGCTGCAACAGTCGCTGCAACGCTCACCGCACTGTGCGAGGGTTAAAGCGAACCCGCAACAAAACGCATAGGACCGCTTTCTCCCGCATTCGATCGAAGTGCCTCACGGAGCCGTGGCTGTGCAGCTTGTTAGCTCTTGTCATCATCCCCGGGACCCCGGGACTGTGATGAGAGGTTTTGTGAGTAATTGCGCACTAATCACCGGTCTCGGACGCGGGATGGTTCTGTTCTTCCTGAGGTCGTTGGGAATGGTTCCTCACCTCCCTGGCCCTAGCCAGATACCATTCATCAAGATACAGGCGGCGGGGCATACTTGAACGGCATCTTCCTCCGGCTGCACGCTGCAATCTTTCTCGCATCTTGCTTTGCTCTGCCCTCCGATCAACGACTCGGGTGCGCCCGGTGGTCCGAGGGCTATTAAATCATCTTCTTCTCCGTCTCTGAAGTGGTACGAATTGTGCAGGTTGCAAAATTCTTCCGTACAGGTGAAGAGCAAAATCAAAGAAGAAAATCTTCGAGTTGTGGTCCCGCAAAGACGCATTGCTTTTAGGCATCTTTTCATCGTGCAAGCAGACAAACATTTCTATCCAAAAAACTCTCCAGAAAGGAAGAAAATTTTACGAAAAACCATCGCATTTCGATAGACTAGTCGTTTCGTGGAGATTCTCAGCACCCCGTTTCCATGTTGAAAACGATAGATTATTTAAATTTACTTAAGTTTTTGTTGGCAAACATGGCCGCGTTTTCGTACCTTCGTTGGATTAAAACTTCCTTAATGAACGCAACGCTCTCTGCTTTTCTCATCATTTTAAAAGCTTTTTTTGTTCGTCGCAATCCTATCGTCTAAGCGCCAGGTGGGAACCACGGGCATCCCATGAAACATATGGCCCTATGTGCACACGTTGCAAGTGAGTCTGGGAAGAATACTTCTAGCCGCAAACATACTCACCACGATTCAGCAGCAACCGTTTCAAACGCACTCTCTTAAGAGACGCGTTAAGCACACCGGAGTGTTGCTGCATTTTCTATTATTGTCCTGCTCCCACGCTGTGGTGTGTGAGGCTCGTAGCTATCACATTATGGGTGATTAAAATTTAATTACGAAAGTTTATGAAACCACTTCCATTACCAACTTTCACCTGAAGGCCAAGGCCGGTGAGGCATTAAAATTGCCCTTTTTTATCTACCGAACGTTGAGCACCATTTTCCGGTGGTTCGCACTCCATGCGACGCAGGAGGATGGTCGTACAGCGGGAGGATAAAAATTTTAAACGAAGCGCCAGCTAAGGACCTTATGAATGTCACTGCCACAACCGTATGCAACCGATGCGTCATCCAATTATGGCGCTAACACCAGAATAAAGGACGCCCTTTGTACCGAGTCTTAATTACTGCCTGGTGTGCTCCTTCAATCACTGCTCCTGGGATGGTACGCTTGATCATCCTGTCAAGTGTTTGTTGCTCTGTCACACTGTGCTGCAACACTGGCCTTCGTTAGGCTAGCTTGAAACTACTCATCTTCTCATCTGCCATCTGCCATGGGATGGTACGAACGTATTATGGTCCAATTCCCTTGATGCCGAGCAAGGTTCATGGGGTTGCTTTTTTCGGAAGTAGATCCAATTTGATGTCATCATAATAATAAAAGGTTTTAGCTTTCGATAAGATCAAAAATCCTTTTGGAATATCAATAAGCAAGGAAGTCTTTTGCTTTTCTATATTTGCTTTATATTCTATTACAATTTTTGTTCGCAAAAGATGAGCCAAGGTGAGCATTATTTTTGCTCTAAATCCATCCGCTACAGGTATGCCTGTCTTCGAGTAGCATATAATACATTGCGGTAGCAACGTTGTATCCTTCTGCTTTAACCCACGACACCTAATCTAGCGTGGACTAGCAACTGATTCCATCGCAAAAGGATATGTAAACTAATCGCGACATGCTTCCTACGACTACACGTGCGTCCCCGTCCTCTATCTCCTTCTCCATGCCTCATACGAATTGAGTGCACTGGTTCCGAGCGATGCTTATCGTTGACACTCTCGCAAGCAACGGTATGTAATGTGAGTACTTGAAATCCCTCTACTCAATTCCTGGTACCTTCAGTCCCGAAACGCGTCACCAGATGTGTCACGTCGGAGTAGGATCACAGTTCCTAGCGCGTTACACGCCTAGCGCCATACGGACGTGCGTCGTAGATATCCTTCCGGGAAATTTGGAGACCGGCAGTGTTTCGTTATTTTCGATGTCTATCGAAAAATTGAATTTCTCTACACCCTTAGCCTGGAAACGAAGCATGGACGAAACTTTTTGCGTGAGCAGTAGCATGATTATGAAAGTATCCATTCGTTGCGACAGGACGGCAAAATCCTCCTGGCCAAATCGTGTTCATGACATCAACATGAGTTCAACGCACCGGAAGCCCACGCAAATTTGCCAGGAACGACTCGTAATGGTCATCATTGTACAAATTCGTATCGCCCACGCCCATTTCTACGCCCGACCAAACTTGGCGAAGGAATCCTTCGAGTGCGAACATAAATCTATTATCTGTCGCTTTTATTTGGACTTGGTAGGAGAAGGTTAGGTTCCTTTCACCGCCTCGCCAGCCTGCATCCGGCAGTGTGCGTATTAATCATTGTCCGCAAAGCGACGTCCCACAAATCGGTGAAGCCACAGTTCCCGACATGTGTGGGTCAGTTGAAATGTCCACACTTCTGCCTCGGCTGGTCAACTTGTGCAGCGGGGAATGCACACGCGCCCACCTTTACTGGCGACCGTCGCCGTTTCTGATGACCTCAGCAAACCGCAAAACCCGTAGGATGGGGATGCAGTTTCTCCGCAGGCCTCGAGGCGATACTCCTTCGAGGGTAAGCCACAAGCGCCAGCAGGGGAACGTTAATTGAAAGCAGGCGCGCTTATTCGCCAACGAGGGAGAAACCGCGCTGTCTGTGATGGCTTTTTGATCGAGGTTGATAATTTTACGGTCGAGTGGTTTATTGGTCGAGGTCAGTGGCTGTAACTTGTGGCTGTATATCTTGACGAATTGCCTTGGACCGTAAGGAGGGTCAGGGAGATCATTAAATGTTGGTGTAATCAAATATTCACCTCGATTGACTCTGATAATTGTGAAGTTAGGGAAGTTGGGAAGTTTCTGGAAACCGATTCGTATGTGAAACATCTTTAATATTATAGTCATACCTTAGTAGGTTTCGATTATCATGACATTTTATGTGTATCTTTTTCGAGAAAAAAGGCTCCAATTTTAGGTAGCTTGGAATCGTTCCCTCCAACGAACGCACGTTCTGATCTTTGTGATCTTTATATGCTTCTACTTCGTTTACCGAACCAAACAGCAGCGTGGAACGATCACGCCTGAAGCCGTTGCCGATTGCATGGCGGACCGAGGAAAGAGAAACGAAACGAATTTCTTCTTCCACACGATCTTGCGTTCCTGTGATTGTATCCCGATAACTCCGGATGCTAACGAGGGACAGCCATAATCGATTTTACGATGTCCATTATTTATCCAATTTTTGACAGATTTCCTGCCCTGCACACCACGCACCTCAATGCGTGTTTCTTTTCGTGCGGACCTGTAGCATTGTACTGATTGATCAAAGATGGATTGCTGCTAGACCTGGACAAGGTTTTTTATGTTGTTCTTCGTTTGTACACAATCAAACTTTGTAACCAATTGCCGCTACCCACCTTCTCAACTTCATACGCTCGTTCTTTTATACGACCTTACGTTCTTAAAACGAATCTCAAATTTCTAATAAATACGACCGATCCCCTACAACATCCAAATGGATATTTCTTACGGTAGCCATGACCGTGTGGCCGAGTCTTACGCAACGAAATCGTATCCAGTTTCTTATTCTCACCTGGCGGAAGTTAGGAGGAAAAAATTAAGCTCACCGAAGCCGTACCTATTCTAAAATGCGTACGTGCCTTTCTGCACGAGTACGCTTCGTTTCCTAATGTGAACAAAAACCAATAACTCGTTCCACGTTGTGAAGATGGGGATCTCCAGACGGGGCATTGCTCATAATTCTTCCAATCACGCAACTGAAGAGAGCCATCGACCGCTTAACAAGCTGTCAAAATGTTATGCCTTTTGTTAAATGTTGTCGGCATCGGTAAAAGGAAGGAGAAAAGATGAAGTAAGCAAAAAAAAACAACAACAACAAATTACTGCCCAGACTCCCTTCCGAACGAGTTCGGCCAGCTTTCAGACTTTGTACGGAGTGGTCAAAGTGCTGGACCCTTCTGATCGGGCTTGATGTATCCACCAAGTACCGTAAGAGAAATTTCTCGAGAGAAAATATAAACTTCGAAAGATTGATGCACAAAGAGCGGGAACTCAATTACGGAGAGGTTTCTTTTACTTTTTAAAGTACCTAGTGATATGCGTTGATACACTCCCGAACTGTTTTCTCGTCGTATCCGTTTTCGATTAGCCTTACACTTCAAGTACAGTAGGCAACAATCATGCCGTTTTGTAGTTAATTAAATTAGTGATTTTCGAACCACGCATCCGTTTAAGGACAATCCTTCCAATTATTATAGGATTAATCTAATTTATTTCACCGATTCACTATTCACAGAAGAATTAAATGAGTAGAAGCCAATTGGAATGAGCGTTTGATTTGCATTGACTCGTGCTAATTTAGATTGGTATTTTCTCCAGCCTCATCCGTCCTACCTAGGGATGAGCTCCAATCAATAAAACAATCAGTCAATCAACTTTTTCACACAAACAACTATTGTTCCACCCGAATCACTCCTTTTGATAGCGTTACGAAGCAAAGCGAGCAGCGCAAAATACATTGATTCACAGAACAGTGCAGCAAATACTGGTGGAAGCTATGGAAAATACCGAAACTCATCAAATACGCCTTCAATCCCTCCACCTTCTACTACCTCTGTGCGAACCAGTGCATAATACTGCGAAATTTATTCTGTTCATCGGCCAAAATCAAAGCGAATGTGCTTTTCGTACTTTATGTTCGTTTAATTGAGAACATTCACGTAAGCTCGTAGCAAAAATGAAAAATTGTAGCATGCAAATATGGCCTAAAGCAAATGCGTGCAAGCGGTATGGTGGTAAAAAAGATAGTACAGACCTATTCGTATCACTTTGTTTCACACTGTCGTTTGTGCACTTGCATGTCAATTAATCCGTATGTGCTTGTTCTTCTGCCGCTATTTCATTCGTCGTTTTCTGTGTGTTTTTATGTGTTTCGTTATTTCCCTCCCTTTTTCGAAAGTTTTTAACGAGCTATAAAAAATCTATACACATATTTATCTTCTTTTTACACATTTTTCAACATAGAAAAAATGATTGCCATAACCGTCCATTAACTCACTCAAGCACTATATTGACCATGGAAAACGAAAACGGGCGCTACGACCCCACATTACGCACACCGCTGCCCTTCCCTAATTGCTGTCCGGCAAACTCTCTGATGGCGAAGGCGTTGAACTGACAAGGTGTTTGCGTGCTGTAGCCGGCGATTTGATGACTTAATTGCCCACAGAACGAACGCCTTCTCTGTGCACATGAACTCATCGCACATCAACAACTCGCCGTCCGGAAGCACGGAAGCCCCGTTGCCCCAAGATTCATCCCACCCGAACGTGGCAAACTATGGACGAGCCGCTCCAATTCCCTGACACTTGTATCTTGAGCTTATGGATAACACTAATTTGCTAGGACCACCTTTCGATTTCCTGCCGCTGGGTTGCAATGTGCCTGCTGCCGGGTTAATGCCTGCCACTCGCCTCCCGATCCTCCGCAGCTCAAGCATCTGCGCTAGCTCCTTCGGGGCACAATTAATGCTCCCGTCCCGACGCAGTTGGTCGACGTGTTTGCTTTGCGATTTAACCAGGTTTGCGGTTTGTGCAACTGCCCGCCCGATGCCCGGCGCTATCTCCGGATCAAGATGGTCGTACTGGGCGTTTACCTCACTTTTCTTCGTACAGCCATCTATGGGCAATGGCCAACAGCATGTTTCTGGCATATTGATCTAATTAACGCTGAAGTAGCACCAGGACCGAGCGCACGCAGGACCAAGATAAGACGGGCAAGCTGAACCGTATGGGATACAAATTCGCTAGCTTTCGAAATTTCACCTAAACTATGTAGCGAAGGTAAGCGTGAGCAACGTGAAGGTTAAGTTAATTAACGTCCAACTAAATTTGCCCGCATTCCGATTGCCAGCAATCATTTGTGATCCTGGCCGTCAGGTGAATTAGGCGGATTGATTAGGTTAAACGATACTAAGACAAGTTTTGACGATAGGAGAGATGCGTCCATCTTCTAATTGGACTATTGAGAAATGCCAAAAGTAATTTTGAGCTTCTACTAGCTAGCATGCCGGTTCCAGCTACTAACATTCAATTATCTTTCCTGATGTGGAACTAATCAAATCACCCGAAATATGAGCTTTTCAGCCATATTAAACGTGCCGATCAAGCACCTGTTTTTAATTCTCAAGTGAATGTTCGGCAACACTGATGGACGGATGTTTCCATCTTGATTTCCTTTGTTTATATGATTATCATTTACATGCAACGTGATACTTTACGCTCTATAACGTAGGCTACATCGCACTCCTATTGCTGCTATCCTTCTTCCCGATCGCATTCAGCTGTGAGGGTGATGTGAAAACAGTTTCATACCGCTCGTGAAGCATGAAGTGTGCTCGAGCTTATTTCATAGCTAGCTGAATATCTCGCACTGAAATCCACTCATAAATTCCGCACCGTGTTTTTCTCTACGTTTGCCTCGGGCAACTCTCTCGCTAGAGGAGCTCGCTGCTTTTGTGGTAGTACGGAAATCTACCCAAAAAGGGAGAAGACACGAACGAACGGTCTGCCGTCGTCCGTGATATTGGCTAAAACAAATAAACATTCCATGGCAGTAACGTAACAAAAAATGCTGACACTATCACTCACAACATAAAATTAACGATTCACTGGTGGACCAGCCTTTCGGCTTGGTCTCACCATCTTCAAGTGAAGAAGTGCTTCGGGAGGCGGGTTGGGAATCTGCTGAGATCGACTCTGCTGCACGAACTCGGCCCGGCTTCGACAAACACCTTCAAGTGTGCACACTATCACCTCCCACATTGACAGCTGGTGGGCGCGAGCTGCTGCCAGCCGAAATCCAAACGGCCGGCGGGGTGTCAATGCCAACGGTGCGGCTCGTCGCAGCACGTAATCGAAGCGTTATGGAAATTTGTTTCATAAATTTATGACACTCGAATGCACTTGTGCGCGTCTCCCGGGGGATGAATTGCTCGAACGAAGAAGACGGAGAGAAATATGAGCCGTCCACGCTCTTGAGACGCGCGCGGGGTTTTAAAACGCGGGGAAGTGGAGACGCCAAAGCAAACGGGCGATAGTTTTGAACGAGTTTGTTTGTGTTCCGTGCGCTGCGTTCAGAATTTTTCAAGATCTCGAGGTACCGGCTCGCGATCTTGGCTCGAGAGTTTGTGTGAGTTTTCCGAGTAGCTTACAAAATTCCTCACATTTACGAGTGCGTTTGGACTTCATGCAGTAACTTGTGGAACAGAAGTGAGCGTTTCGAGAGTGAAGCGTTTGCATTTGTAGAGCCGAAAGTCCCAAAACGATGAAAAAATCTCCCGCGTTCCTAGCATTCACGTTCGACGAGACTGTCAAAACACTTATCACAACTCAATACACCAAAAGCTCCTCGGGGCCGTTGGTTTGTCCGCACGTCCCACGCAACCCGGATCGCTTCCATTCGATATTCGAAAAATGATCATTAAAATCTCGACACCCCGTGGCGATGAAAGGAAAGCGCAAGATTTGTGTCGGTGCGAATGGATTAATTAGCTGGCATAGGATTTCAACATCCTTTTCCCGCCCGACGCGGGAAACGACCCGACGCCTAATTCTTCACCACGTGCGTCTCGCTGCGAGCGCCCAAAATCTTGCCTCACGTGTACATTTCCCGTCCCGTCCCAGAACGTTTATCCACAAACATCAACGGTGATGGGAACTGTGGCCGAGGGAAAGGCAAACAAGGCCGCACCGCGTTTCGTACGAAGCGTATGCAGGATGTGCAATGGTTTTGTGGTAATTGTTTCCAGATGCATCCCGGAGTGCATCAACTGCAGCAAACGACGCACTGGTCAAGTTAGGC
Source organism: Anopheles farauti (assembly GCA_000473445.2). NCBI lineage: Eukaryota > Metazoa > Arthropoda > Insecta > Diptera > Culicidae > Anopheles > Anopheles farauti. The sequence goes on along the minus strand of KI915043.1, from coordinate 4,822,900 downwards.
CAACGACACCGCAGGACGTCGTCGTAGTCGTTTTGTCGAAGGTTTCTGGTTTCTTTCGTATTCGGTTCACATACTGGAGCGTTAAACATTCCCGCTTTTTTCTCGTCGTGTACGAGACGAAACTCAATTCCTTGGATAATTGAGGTCACATAGTGATTTATGAACCGTTGCAATGTTTGGCCAAATGTTTGTGTTACATGTTTTAACTATCGAGCGCACCATATGGAAAGGAGATCTTTCTCTAGTCGCTAGCAGCAGTTGTATTTCTCTTACCTCGAACGCCTCGACATTGAAAGACTTTTTTCCATAAGTCATTAATTTTTGCGTGCGCAGACAGAGCCGCATGACAGATTAATTAAACCTTCCCCGAAATAGTCAATCACGACGTCAGTTGCCATACAAGTGGCGTGGTGTATTCATCATTTCACAAGAACTTTTCTGGTTCGCCACAGTGCTATCAAATGATAAATGTAAACCATGGGAAGAAAATTAACCAAACAATCGGACGAAACGAACGCAGCGTCCAATTTTAAATGACGGCACCGGTCCCGTCAGGGAAATCCGAAGGAACAGGGATACCAAATAAAACGAGAAGTAATTGATTTACACCACGCGCCCACTTGCGCCTTCAGCACGTTTGGGCCGAGGGTCTTCTGCTTTGATCTTTAAATCTCTGACACCCCAAAACGAGATTTTTTCTTCCCTCGCACGATTCATCCGCTTTTGTGTGTTTAGCTTCTTGACGGCAACGAATCGTGACGAGGAATCTCCTCCCGCCTGCCCTGCGGCTATCGGTGCGGCAATGAAGGACCACGTACGCTTTCATTTAGATCGTTTAGGTATCGCTTATCGGGTGGATTTTTGTGAGTACGAAAAACAGAATTAAAAAATAGAAATACAGAAGAGCAAAAAAAAAACATTTTCTAAGCGAATAGCACCGCACCAAAAGATTTAGTTTGACCAAAACCCATTCCATCTTCGGAAGCGGAGTGAAAAAGGCTTGAGAATTTCTTGCGGAAACCGATTCGACTGAATCCCTGTTTAAATTAGAAACCGATTTCTGTACGGCTCTGCTGCCTTTTTTATCGTCCATCGTCCTCGTTATTGGACAGATTTATTCATGTTTTAGGACATTTGTCTAATCTCCTGGCAAGGATCTGGACTGGACCGGCGAGGCAAGTTCTCGACATGGAGTCGCCCCGTGTCTGGGTAATCAAATCAGGAAAAAATCCTACCTCCCGTGGTGTGCTTCTTCTGACCAGCCCGTGTTCGGTTTGATCTTACCTTTTTGGCCAGTCCGATCTTCGAACCCAAACGAACGGGGGAACCGACGAGCGTTGGGAGATGGCTTCCCGCACGACTTTGACCAGAACATCGGGATCGGGAGAAACGCTTTCCGCGCTGCTGATCCGTGTTCCGTATTCAAACGATAGGATCCCGTGTTGAAATGTCGGTTTTTTATTTTTTGTTGCCTGTTTTAGTTCGGTGTCTCTCCAAGGGTAGGCCTTTCGGAGGGAAAGCTGGACGTGATCTGACCAATTTCTACGAACTTTGCACGCGCGCGCGCTAGACCGCATTGATTATCGTCTAGCCGATCGGGTCGTCCGGTACGTGCCCGGGTGGAGTTTGCGTGCCGTTGAATAAAGCGCGATGTGTCCGCATGATGTGTCCACAACAGTCAACCCACACGCCTTTCAACCCAAAGAACCCAAAGCAAGCAAGAGAAAAGAAGAGTAAAAGAAGATAAACGTGTACTGGGCTTGTACCCAAGACAGCTTTTTAAAAATGATTAATTCTCAGATCGATCTAAGTGATTCCCTATTCCCTGTCGCTTACCCCAGGTAAGAGGATAGGAAGCACAAGAAAGATCTGCATGAAGAATATGGCCCGCGGGCCCGAAAGGAAGTTGGAAACGAACACGATGCGCGCTGCCGGTACGTTAAATTAGTTCGTGTTTTGATCTAAACGATTCGATAACCGGCAACATGCTCGACATCTTCTCGCTGCCTACAGCTCCAGGTGCCGGAAGGTTGGGCAAAGTTGTTTCGTACAAACGATGGGAACTCGCAACGTAGAAACTGGAATACAAATCTTTTCGATAAATCGAATGTTTTTCGGTAGCCGTTTAACGCGGCACGGGGGTTTTTCATTTTAATTTAAATTGAACCAGACCCGAAACACTGGAGCTGCCGATCAAATATTGGGCCGGGAATCAGTTCATTATTGGAGAACCGGTACAGCGTCGGTGGAAGGTGTCGATTGGGTTTTTTTTTCGCTGTTTGCTTATTATGATGTTTCCGATCCCGTATTCGAACCAAACTTTGCATATTATTTTTATTCCTTTCCCTCCACTTTGCCTCGCAGAGAAGACAGATTTGTTTCTCGGACCTTTGGCACTTGTTTGAATTTAATCTTCTCTCGCTGTATAAACAACATGACAGGAAAACACTGTACCTCTCGCTTAAACGTCGCTTCGAAGGATCAAAGTGAAAGAAGAAAGTATTTTCCATTGGCCTCTGTTTATGTTTGTGTGTTCGTGTTCCGCAGCCAACAGAAAGGGAATAACACAGCCCAAGGGTCTCGATGGTTGGTTTGCGTTTCGGACTGATTGATTGATTTTCATGATTGATTTATGCTATAATAGCCCTGAAGAGCACCACCATCAGTTCCGACTGACAGTGAAAGTTTTGAAGTCGGCTTCAGATTTGTCACGTTTCTGGAAGCAACCTCTGTTTCCCATTCGGGATAACGAAGTGCCACTCATCTTCAGAGAATCTGACCTTCTGACAACAGTCCCCAAAATTATGGCAACTGGTTTTCACGTAGCACCAAACGACTACAATACCTAAATTACAACTTCTCGATTACGAGTAGCACTAAAAATAAACGATCCTGCTAGAATTTGCGATAAAAAGGCTAAACTTTTAAACGTTTTTTTTTTTATTTGACACAAACCGCAATTTTATATCTCTTGCCAACGCGCGCTGCTCGCGATACGCAAACTTTAATGATATCGAACGTGTTCCCCGGTGCCGTTTATCTTATAATTACAAGGAATTAATTAGCCAACCGATCCGCCCCATGGAATCCTGCCGGCGGCATTTCGTTGACTTTTATGCGACCCCACGACTGAATGCATAATTATATTATTTTCATTTTTATGGCATTTTTTTCCTTTGGTTTCTCTTCGGGTCGGTTGGTCGGGTATTCCATGGTCAAAGCCAGGTCGCGCTCGAACGCTCGGGTTTTTTTTAGTTACGCTTTGCAGTTACACACGGCTACCGCTGAATAATGTTACTTTCGTCCGTGGAGAGGGCGTTTCTCGATCGTTTACGACAGAAGCTAATTAAATTAACGCCCTCCGCCGATCGACGGAGCGATCGTCGCGTGGGTTGGGAGCGAGCTTATTAAAAACAAAAAAATATATCGACACCGCACACACACACAAATAACGAATGTCACGCGTATACGTGGAGAGGCAGTCGACCGGAAATGCATAAACGATGCCCGTGTGCTACAAAACTCTCTACGAATAGTAGGGAAGTCAGAGTTTTTGATCGAATGAAAATGAGAACATTCCTAAGCGGAAAAGGGAACACGAACGCCGCAATCGCAAAGGAAAGGATCGCACAAATATTTGTTTAGGAAATATTCACATTCGGCTAAGGAAAGGCGCATGATAAAGATAAGATAGTCAACTATTGTGCATCAATATGTACATAAATTTCTCGCCTAATCCTACGCACTCTCTTCATTAATAACAAACCCACCTCACCCACCGACAACGAACTCAACTTCGGGCGCAACAGCCTGGAACTCGTAACCCGACGGTGTCCTAATTACTTTTCCACATTTTCACATGCACATTCCTGCCGAACGACAGCTTCCATTTGGGTGAAAGCCGGCAGTGTTCAATCATTTTTGATTATTGCATGGTGCGTCGGTCGGCTGGCCGGTCTAATCTGATACCGGGGAGAGGAGCTTTAATGCAAATTTTGCATCGCAACCCCGGGAGATGTGAAACACATTCGTCCGGTGCCGTAGCTTTTACTCCCGACACAAATGCTCACCGGGAACGATAATAAGTTTAGAAGTCAATTATCGTGCGCTTACTGGGGGTGTCGGTGCATGGTTTTTCCCCGCGAGGCTACAACCTCGATCGTCATCGATTGGAGTGTCCTTACGTGACTCGAGTGGCTCCCACAATGTTTCGACATCCCGTGATGCGAAAATAGCTTCCTGCCGTGTCGAGAGTCCGGTTTTTGTTTAAGCAAGTTTCCTCGACCCTCCGGATTGGTCGAATGTTGCTACCACAACCGGGAAAAGCCACTCTCATAACGCATGAAACCGGGGAACCTGGGTGTTTGCAAGACGGTACGGGAAGTTCATGTTATTTCCTAAATGAGCAGTAGCAACGCGCACACAATTCCGGGCAGACCAGCGGGTGCGGGTGTCCTACTTGTAAAGTAGAGAAATTAATTTCCACAACGCAAAACCCATCACCGGCGCAAGTGCTTGCGTTCGTTCTGCACGCTACGATGCTCAGGATGTTCGGTTGCTAGTTACTGCGCTACATTTATCGTGAATCTAGTCGGCCGCCGGTTTTGGGCCGAAAAGTTAGATAACTGAATTTAAACAATGAAAGCCATTTCGCTTCATAGTTTTGTCCCCATCGTCGCTGTCGTGCCGGTCGGCGCCTGTGTCAAACGGTTCGGAACGGATCCTAACCATATTTCCGAAGAAGCTGAGGCCTACTGAGCACGGGGCACGAGGCACGAGGCACGGGGCAAAGCTGTCATTTATGTCGGTGGTCGTTTCATTCGTGGTGGACGTGTACATGTTTCCATTTAGCAGCGAATGGGAGCCCACGTACCACGTTTGGACCGAGCAACTTTGCCCATCCGGATGTTAGCCCGTTTAACGTCATACGCGTATCGGTTCGGTCCAGTCGAACGAATTAGTTTGTGGCCACCGACGATTCGCCGACGAATGATTGCGATGCGATGGCGGCAACCGGATTGGCGAATCTTAAACGATGCGCGACGAACTGGTGGCAATCGAATTAGAAGCAAATCGGACAAGTAACAGCTTTCGTCACATTACGATGAAATAAACTGCCGCCGCTCGGGGGGAAAGCCGTGAGGTGGAAAATAGAATCATGGTTTTGCCGAATGTCATCTAGATGCTGATTGCTGAGATCTAATGCATTCGCAAATAGACGCTTGGGATGGGTTCTTGAGGAATTATCTATCCATTCCGTACCGTAGCATATTGATTTCCAAAACGCGAACTTTAGGTGGCAAGGTAAACAAAGCTACCTCTTCGGCGTGCACTCAGAAGTGCCGCATGCAGTAGCCACGTGCAAACGGCTGTACAATATCAACGACATCTATTTACTCTATTCACCGGGACATATAGTTTCCACCCGGTGTAGATAGCCTTGCCAGCCGGTGCAATACACAACGGTTCGAACATTGCTCCATTGAGAAATGGAGGCATCAACGGAACAGCTTTCGAATTGTATTTTAAAGGACGCCAACAACGATGCATCAGCCGCTTTCGAACACACCGGATGCGGTGCACACCGTGCCGGAATTGTCGAAAAGTTTCTTTTTTTTCCCTCCCCGTATGCTAAACCTTGTCCCTGCCGGCTTAGCAAGCGCATCGACAGGCGCATCTGGTGCACCCGCGGGAACGTGCATCACCGTGCAAACCGTGCAAATGGATGCAATCGCGATTTAGGAAATGTATTCCCGCACCGGGTCTCGCACGGGCGTGACGTGACGCTATCGGATGCGGATGTTGTGTACACACATCCGCACAATACGTACCAAATTTTCAGCGATTCATTCAAATTCAAACTACCGCCACCGCCACGGGATGGTGGACGCAGAAGTTATTTCGGTAGAAATCAATATATAGCGATTGCGTCATGCTGCTAACGAGAGTTGTTCAAATTTGTGACTCAACAGCTCTGCCGCGGTTTAACTAATGTGATGTTTTATGCTCTTCTTTTCCTTTCTCTTTACAGGTGAGTTTGCCCACGTGGACGATCGATGGATGGAAGCGGCGTACTCGGAGTGTAATTGATCCGCCAAACGATAATAAGATTACAAAATTTATAACACCACGTGGAAGGTATTCTGTTGCTGTTGAGCTGCAAATATCGCATTACCTCCTGGATAAGCACCTTTCGCAGGCGTCGAGCTTGTTATGGGAGTGTGCACCATCCTGGAGGTTAATTTCCCGATAGAAGGACTTGACGCATATGCGTCTAATTTTCAACAAATTTTGTGCAGGATTCGGTAACTTATCCACTCTATGGCTTCCTTTGCCTTCGAAGGCCCAATGTCTTCGGGGGTATTTTATTTTAGTTCACGCAAGGTTAGTGTAACTTCCATTCATCACCCGAACAACTGAATTTATTCTCTCAGACGTTCTAACGACGACGGCGAACAGGAATGTAGCGGTGTGGTGGCATTTTGTTTTGAAACATGTCTGAGAATCCGCAGGACCCATTCACATGCGCGCACCCACACGAACATCTGAGTAATGATTTCGCCGAGAAGCTTTGCGCATTCCATCCCTCGCGACTGTCGCCTCGTTCGACGGACGTTTCCACATCGGTTGAAAGTAATTAGAATACTTGGAAAAAGTTTAATGACACTAATTTCTCCGCAACTCCACGCGCCGGTCCGCTAAGGCGAGGGTCCGGAAACCCTCCCTCGTTAAACTCTCCGCCCCAAAAACTCTCCTCGCTTCTTCCGGTTAATGCGAATTGAAGTAACCGGATCGGACAAAGTTTCCCGCTCCTATCGTCCGTAATTACTGTTCGATGCAAGACGACTCACCGAGCAAACGGCGAGACGGAATCGCCCAGGAATCGCCCCGTGCTCCGGTGCTCAGCAACAGCAAAATATCCTTCCCGGTGCTTCCAATTCCTTCACCGGGTCACTGTGTGCTTGGGTGTTTGGGTGTGTGTGTCGTACGGCTTCTCCGATCCCGGCAAAAAGGGCATTACTTCTCGCGCGCCTCGGGGAAATAAATGGTTGCAAGCGTTCCGGGCACAAAACCGCCCGCTATCAGTCGCTCGATTTATACGCCACACACGCATCTGCGGCCCGATGTGGAGCTACTTCCGGACCACCGGGCACGAGTCGGGTCGAATTTCGGTTCCGGAGGGTGGGCCTGTCGCACTTAATCTTGGCGCATGTACGACTGGAAACTGGTTCCCTCCCACCCGCGCCGGCTCGTGAAAATGACGATAGAAAGTCAAACAAACAGCCGAGCAGGCAAACAAACACACAAACAACCTGGCAAACAAAAGAAATTCATTACGAATTTTCTCATTTCCTAGCACGCCACCCGCCACCCGCAACCCAAGACCGGCCAAGGTGATGGTTTATATTAATACACCGCCGGGTGAAACCTCCAAAATCTCGCATGTGGAGCGAACGGTGTCTTGATAGGTGAAGGGATAGCTTCCGCTTCCGGAAACGCATCCGTAGCAATGCGCTGCTCGGGCTCGCATGTGTACGATGTGACGAGTAGTACATCTTCCGATCACTTCGGGCCGTCGATCCTCCTCCGCTGCTGCTGTTCGTCACCAGAAACATATGCGCCACAAAGCCAAGTGAAAAATTATGTAATATCGCTTTTGTGCTTCTATTTGTGTGTGTGTTTGTGTGATAGAGCGCTAGTAGCTGGATGCTTTCACAATGATTGGCAGCTGGGAAGCACATGTATACGTCTCTCGTTCGCTTGTCCCATTTTGGGATGATTGAACGAGGAGCCATGTCGAGCCATGTTTAAGGTACTGTGAGCGTATTGTTTTTTTTTTGTTCTCCATTCGGAAGACGAATTCCGTTTCTGGCGTGTTCAGCAAGGTAAATAATGCTAATGGAGGCGGCTGCCCATTTTTCAGTTGACATACCTTGCGCGGTGTTGTTTCTGGTGCACTGTGCCGTACTTATTTGTGACCCAATTTGTTATCTGCGAAGGAGCAAGTTCTGCAGGTTTTTAAGTACTTAGCACAGCTAGAAACATGAAAAATTACCTTACTCTCAAACACCTGTATTTAGAGGTTAGACATCGAGATTTTAATGGTTTTTTTTTTTTAAACATGGCATGACATTTTGGTTCTCACTCACAGTAAAAAAATCCGCTTATTAGGTAGATTCGTCAACTTAATTAACAAAAAATAGCAATAAAGAATTTTGTTGTTAAAAGAGATTTGCAAGGAATTAAAAATTCAACCAACATTAGTGAACTTCGAATGAGGCAACCCGTCTTCAAGCCGTGTAATCCTCAACGCAACCTTCGGCTAAAAGTGCTGCATATCCCTAGAGAGAATGAATAAAAGGACGTTTGATTGGGCTACAACAATATTTCCCATCCGAGGCAACTTAGACCGCTTTTTTCCCACTCGTTACCATCGATACGTGTGAAAAAGCAACCGGCGTCACTAAAGCCGGTGGTAAACCACGCCGGGAATGATTTGTGATCCGAACGCTGTTTTTTTTCACGTTCCCTTCTGTTTACATTGCATGGCTGGTCACGTGCGAACGGGACCCAACACCACCAAAGCACTTACACACCCCGCTCATTACGCCAAAAAAAGCAAAACAATCGTGCACGAGGGGTGCTGCGCAGGATGCACTTTGAGCCTGAATCGGTGGAATTAATCACCGAAAGCCCTCTTGCAGGCCGGGCGAACGGTGCGGGCAACTCGTTTTTGGGCCGCCGGATATGAGATCCGTCGGCGCCGGGGCGAATAATAACGTCACACGCCGCATGCATTAACGGCAATAAATTTTGCATCCTTACGCTCGGTGTGCTATTGTGCAAACAAGGATCCCTCGGTAGGATATGGTCTGGGTAGGATTTTTTTTCGCATCGTACGTCGTTTTTTTTTTCTTCTTGTCTGGGGGAAAGTTACACCATGCAACACGCACGGAAAGACCCAGCGAGGAAAGTGTAAATGGTCGCGTAATTGCGCAACCACTTTTGTGCGATAATAGCGTCGCAGAACCGGAGACAGGAGGAGGACATGAGGGTCGCGACGGAGCGTTAATGCCAGGAGAAGAGTTTTAAGGCGATATATTGTTGCATTTCGATTTAATCTCTATTTTTGTTTTGGGTAAAATTTAATAGACAATAAAAGCTATTTTAAGGATCAAAATTATTGAGAAAGAGTAGTTTCAATGCCGATTAAATTTTAAACGCCACTATCGATTACCATTCGGAATCCAAAACGCATCGACTCCCGGTTTTCCAATAACAGCTTCTAATCAACAAAATTGATCCAAAAACAAGATTAAGAATGCGTTCGCACTCGTTATGCAAATGAAATGCGATCGTACGAGCTGCTTCGATAAATAAAACCTGCATGTCGTGTGGCAAAATATCCCTTTCGATCGTTCTCCGTTGCGTTTGTGGCGCATCCAGCAACACAATACAAACGCTAACCTTTTCTACTTCCACAAAACTTTACACTTCCCATGTTTGAAACCGGTAAATGGTCAAACTTTACGACGCACCGAACCACCACAAAACGCTCCACCCTGTGCACCGCACAAATGGCATCGTAAATTGGCACAGTAAAACTGTTGTGTCCAGTAAAGTGTGCATATTTATTTCCCTGCACGCTCATTTGCAGCAGAGGTCGTAAAATTTGCGTTTGAAAACACTGGAATCAGGAGGCTGGAGCCAACAGGGGGATGACACCTAACGACCATCAGGGATCATTAAAGCCGACCGTCGAGCCGTGACAAAACCGGGACCAACTGCTTTATCCCGCGCAGGACGGTTGTTTCAGGGAAAGACGGTTCGTCTTCGTCTCCGGCGGGGTTTTTTTACGTTTAACTGTCATCGTGCAGCAACCAGAGCGTGGCACCATATTTGTTTATGTTTTGATTTGAGCCCCCCAACTCGATCTTATTGCTGCTCGAATCAAATAATAATGACATTTGCTCAATCGCTGTGCCATAAAATGCTGTCCACGGTTCTGAAGCGTTCGAGCCCGACATTCCTTGACCGGTATTTCCTTTTCCTCTTTGCTGGGGGCAAGAGTGTAAAAGCACGCTTCAACGACCGCAAGCGCATACGAGTGACCATAATTTAGGATCTTCCCGTAACTGTCGATCGTGGGTTTTTGGTATTACCCGTTTCCCGGTTACCGGCCAGAGCCATTCTTCCCGTCCGCTTTACACCGGCCATAAACCGAAGGGCTTGACGTGTGCTGAAAGCAAACAAACACCTATAAACACGCACACGCACACATGAGCAGTTGAGATTGAACATCGAGAAAGCTTGTGCAATAAATTACGCCCGAAATGACGCGACGGTCAGTTTCGCCCAAGGTAGGCGGACTTCGTGATGGAGAAATTATTTATTCACTTTCGCAACATTCTCACACATCCCGTTGCACATAACTTTACGTCCGTATTGAACGGCCAATTCCTGTTTTATTGTGCAAATGGATTCATATTGCAGTAAAAACGCTTCGTCCTTTTAGGGAATTTTGCATCTTAAAAACGTACTTGAAACAATTTTAGCACCATAGTGTGACACGGCAAAAACATGCAACGTATGGCTTTTATTTTTATTTATCTTTTGATAACTACTATCCATCCCGGCTCCAACACCTTGTGCTTTCTGTTTTGTCATTGGCTTAATCTCACGGACGATAAATTTTCAACCGCCGCCTTTTGAACTTTGGTGCCATCTCGTGCCGAGTTATAGCTTTCCAGTGCACCAGTTTGCATCCTCTCGAAGGCCGACAGGTTGCCCGACGATTGGTGGTGGCACCGTAGATTGCATAGAGCACACATGAGGCCAGAATGGCAGAAATTGTTATTTAGTTTAAAATAGTCATATCCTCACTCCTCCCGTAGCGCTAGCTTATAAACCACACATTTTCCGCTACTTTATTGTGGCGGAGGTATATAATGGAATTTGGTTGGTGCAGCAGAGGGTTGGGTGATATTGCTGAAACGTGAGTCCATTTATGAGATTTTTCTGCTCATAGACTACCGAAGCAGTGGCGCGTCGTTCCGGAAAGTGGGCTCGCTCGCCGGGCGAGGTCTCTTCATCACCTGCTTTTTATGATCCGGTGCCATCTGGCTGTTCTCGGTCAGGATTGCTTCTCTATTGGTTATGGGTTTTAAAGAGTTTTTTTTTATTCTATTTTCTTTCTGCACACTTTGGACATGTCCTCTTCCACGTGTGTGTGTGTCTCTACACGCGTAGTTCTCGGGGGTTTGGATGACAATCTTTAAAATCTCGGCTCTCCCTTCGGTCACTTGCTTCGGTGGTTTCTGCAGCAGAGCTCCAAAACGTTTGACCGTAGTCCATGGCAAACGCGGTGCAAAACGAATGAACTCCAGTGGAGCCGCACCTCTGTTGGTGGTTTGTAGAATATGGTCTAGAAGTTGGTCCTGAGTAGAGTCACGGTACGTCGTCGTGCTGGCAATAGTATCGGGAAGCTCGTGCAGCAAACGGCTAGCTTTAGTAGCAACACAAGCTTCCACACACATACGCACGCTACGTATTGCATCCAAGCGTCATAAATAACCACACTACACTTAATAACTTCGCCTATTGTACGGGAACAGACCATACCACGGGAATACCTCATGCACCATTGGAATGTCTACAGGATGCTTCACTATCCGTAGCACCAAACTTTGCGGCAAATAAAAAAAAAGCGTCCTGAAACAGACACAACCGTTTACGGCGGAACTCCCGTAGAACCGACGTATCCCGGGAAGCATCTCGTGCTCCGGACCGCAAACAACTCCACACACCGGTTCGTACCGCAAACTGTATTGGTGTGGGCAACGAGACAATTCGTTGCCGGTAAAACGGAGACACAATCGACACAATCCTTATTTCAACTGTTCGTACAACGGACTCATTTTTCGGAAGCTACCAGACGTCATTCCGTATGCAACCGTGGAACCGAGAGCCTGCCCTTGTGGGTGTCCCAAAAGAGGGAGGCCGGACCCGTAACGACTAATGCCGTGAGCCAGACTAAAGGATTGTCTATGATTTTCGGTCAAAAGTTGGAATTGGTTCGGTTTTCTCTTTTAATATCATCGCTTCTGCATGGACCACCAATGAAGCTTCATTCGGTGTGTATGAGTTTGAGGTCGCGCTCGTTGTGCAATGCCACTGCGGACAGGACAGGCTTTCCACACCTTCCCGCTTTCAAAGAGTGACATTTTTGTCCCTTCTAGTTTGGTCGTGCTGAAAGGCTCCGAACTGCCTTGCAGAAAAAAAAATCGTGAAAGTGTTATAAATATTTGAAAAAGACTTGATTGCGTCCGTCTGATAGCACCTCCCCACAACCACCATCACCACCAACACTTCAACGCTGTAAAAAGGATGCTTTCGGCACAAACGAATCCGGAACGGGGAACATTTTTCATGATCATGACCGCACCCGGCCGCTTTGGCCAGCCTGATCGCAGATTTCGTTCGCGCTCGCGAAGTGAAAAGTGAAGAAAACTAATTTGAAATAAATCACGTTCAGCGGGCTCGTGAAAGTCCTTTGTCGCTCTGTTCGGCGTTGGCAGCTGGATGGAGGAGGGTAATGCGACGCTGTTTGCGAAATTTGCCGCGCTCAAAGTGTCGGTTTTGCGTTTATCTAGGAAGCTACTTTTTTCCTCGGTTCATGAGACCTGCTCGTTTGCATAACTTTACTTGGCGAAGGAACAAACACAAGCGATGAGGATTTTTTTTTCTAACTATAAGAATATTCGAACAGTGTTTAAACTATTTCTGAAACACAGTACAATGTTGCAGTGATTGTGATTTATTTGCATTTGCCTTTCACGCATCTGGCCCACGCGGGATGCAATCAGATTTTATTGGGGAAATTGTTTATAACACTCAACCGGAGACCGGACTGCGTCTGTCGTAAACGTAAATTTAGCTCCTGTTCGTATCACCGCCCGAAATGGGCGTCTTAACTTACTGTTAGTGAAGCAACAGTACACCGGCAAAAAATCACAGACAACACAGTCTAATAAATTTTAACTGGCAAATATAAAATATGATACTCGGTAGCCAGCGCAGGGCTAGAAGACGCTTTAAACCAACACTGCCTTCACACCGAACGACCTCAAAAAAGGCACAAAATGAGCAACAAAACTGCATAGCATGCTGCAGAAAATCAGGATGCGAAGGTGGCCAATCACCGAAAGTGTGGTAGCCGCTCGCATGGGCAAGATTCCTTTAACGGGAAGTCGAAAAAAAGACGACTCCAGGGCACAAGCCGACAATATTTATGACCACCGCCACCACCACCACAAAGCAGCCACCAACGATGCTGCTGATGATGACGGCGATGATCATGACACGGTGCGCCGGGAGGATCGAGAGTGTCGAGCTGCTGGCCGGAAAGGAATGGTCGAGAAGAAAAAAAAACCATCCCAAGAAGATGATTGAGGAGTGTACTGGAGCCACCTAAAAACGCTGAAGGCGCTCAACAAATTCCCCGGCAGCTTCTTCCGCATCCACGCAGCAATTCTCGCACTCGGACTCGGTTTTTGGGTGATGTCCAAAAGCGGCAGCGCAGCAGTAAACGGCCCTCTCCCGCTGCAGAGCAGGGCGGGGAAGAAATATTGGCCATATAAATTCATCATAAATATATCAAAAGTAATCGCAAACGAGCGAAAACGAGAGAAGCCCGACGAAAACGATGCAACTGCAAGCGGAAATAGGAATAATAATTCTCTCCACCCGGGCATCGAGATGGAGGATTCTGCCGAGTTCGAGGTCGAACCGGGCGCCCGGTGGTAACGAGCCGTGAAGGATGCAGATGTTTGCACAAGCACGAGGTGTGTGTAACAAGGCAGAAAAGGCGAAGAAAGCAAGCCCGGGATCGGGCGAGGAAACACTTTGGCCATCCAGCGCTTTCGGTTTGGCGGTCCAGCGTTTTGGAGCAATAATTTTGTCGAATCCTCGAGGGGTAAAGATGCAAGCACGCGGAAAGGAAATGAAATTAAATATACAGAACGATCCTTGGCGCGAAACTGCGCCGTTAAAAGAAGAGCCGGCAAGCATTAAGCAAGCATTAGCAAAACAATGAATATCCTTCCCGGGTTGTGTTTGGGCGGCTGGAAGCAGCCAGTAACAACAACAATAATCCCGCCCCGAACGGAACGCACAGCTGGTGGCCGATTTCGGTGTCAAATGTCGTAACAAACGCCGGGCATTTCCAACACAATCCGACTCCTGCAGGCAGGCGGGTTTCGTCTTTCACACAACTATTCGCGTTTCTTTCCATGTATCGCGCAAAACTGTAATTACGTAATTGCAGTGAGAAAGGTTAGGTTTGTGCAGAAGAGAGAAAAAAAGGATGTTGTTTTGGGCTTTAATAAAAATCCCAAAGAAATGATCCGCTTTTGCAATGGAAGGAAATACATTTTATTACCTTTTGAATTTAATTGTACCCCATTTTGACAGAAATCTCGTAATGTTATTGAAATATTCTTTAATTTTCGAACCGCGATCGTAAAACTAGCAAAATCGATGGGAATTGAACGGTCACGCAGGGAACCATCTCCGGTAGCTCGTTGGCAAACCTGTGCTAACTATTCCGGAGAACAGCGGCACAAAACAGAAACCCAGAAAGAACGGTTCGCTATCTGAAGAAAATTGGTCAAAGTTGCACCCGCGCACCAAAGCACGGTAGGCGAGCGGTCGAACCCAACGGGCCAAAGCAGCGCTGGATTGGAAATTGGGCTTGGAAAGAAGCGAAGAGTTAACTTCGCTTCCGCTAATTACAGCACAGCATAAATCGACCATAATCCGTACCTAACGAGCCATAACGACCCCATAGCGTTCGCTCGGGGAACCACGATCGCCCGAAAGGGAAGGCAGAAAGGAGAAAGCGCCAAATGCTCCACAGAAGCCAAACACGGACCGATGACGATGTGATGAGCAAGCAATGATTTCCGACCGACGCGTTTTTTTTTATTGCTGCTACTGCTGCTGCTGCTGCCGTTGTTGTTGTTGCGCTAGTTTGTTTGGCCGAAGACTTCGAATTTTCCTCGAGCACCCTTCCCTTTTTTCGGCTGCGACGCTCCGTCTAGGCACCCAATCATGTGTAATTACTATCATTTTCGCCCGATTCATGAACTCTCGGCTCGAAACACAGACTTCTCGACTCCTCGTACTCGTTTTCTCTAGCTGGCAGCTAGCAAGATCTGCTTGCGGCCGTCGAAGGGGTTTGATCGCCGGAACTTTGGTTGCTCAATCGTTTGCTCGTAATTTTTTGGCTGGAATAACAGCGCACGCCCGCACCGAGACCAGTACGGGAACCAGCGGGCGGAGGTCCAGGAGCGGGAGAGGAGAACACAAAACAAGCAGTGAAATTATCTGTAATCATATCATTAGACAGAATTATTCAAAACAAGTTTAAACTCCTGGCGAGTGTGTTGCTGGAGCAACAAATCTCCAGCGCGCCCCGGTTCCCCGATTCTTCCAGCGAAGCGAAACATCTTTTGCATCTTGAAGACCGGAGGCTAGTTTCGGCTAGACCGGGAAATGAACTTCAATCGGTTTGATTTGCGCTCGTCAAGGGGTCCCTTGACGCCCGCAGGCCGGAAAAGGGTTCTCGTTGTTGCCTAATCATGATGATTGGATGAAATCCTCGCTACTTCGGAGGCTACTGGACGGTAGCTTTTTTTTTCTTCTCTGTACACGCCGGGAAGAAATTCACGTGAACTCGGATTAGGTCGGTGGTAACTGACGGTGGCACTGCCTCGGGTCGTTGGACGGAACCAATTCGCCAGCATTTCGGTATATTTTTTCTATTTTCTGGGCATCTCCTGCGACTTTCGTGTTGTGACTTCAAGACGTAGCTGTTTCCTGTCGCTACAATGTTGTGTTCAACGGTTTTGGCTACAAATTCGGTCCCAACCCTAACCGAGTGGCTGCGATCATATTTCGCACTGGCGAAATAGAGACACAGCAATCAATTATGGCTTGATTAAACTTGCATGATACGCAACATTTTCGCCTCGGATGCGACGGTGCAGATACAAATCTCGAAAATCCACCCAACCTCACCATAACTCAACGCGACAATGCTCCAGGCACTCGATCGTAAATCCAAATATATTATGTTAATGTCGTGCTCGGATCACATCTGCGCCTCGCAGCGAAGCCCGTTGTCACACAGGTATCGAATGTTCGCAGCATTTCGGCGATCGATTGATGTGCTCAATCCGCTGGCTGGTGGTGTCCGTGTGCGTTCACGCGCGTGAAGATTTGTTCACGAAAATTTATCGCCTCCGAATGTAAAATTAATTGACACGCGTCCATCCGGTGGGGTGTGCTTGGCCTGGAGGAAAAGCACATAATGGAGGTCAGCCCGTGCGCGGTTCCAGTGGGTTGATTTTTCTTTCCGGCAGCAAAATCTCAAAATCGTCCGCAATCGCCGGCGATGCCAGTTGACGCGCCAGATTCGGATTATTTTAATTCCGTCCGCTCTCGCCTTCCTTCGTATCTAACGGTTGCGATCAATACGACCGTAGCCGGACGGTCGCCACCACCGGTGGTGGGTGGTGATGATGGGAGCTGCGATGGTCAGCCAGTGTTTGACCGAAAACCTGGTCTAATTTCCTGTGTGCATACCGCCACTCTCGACAGGGGTGCCCACGGTGGAGAAGGAGGAGAGTAGAAAACCGGCCTTTGAAATATGGGCTCAAATTTTACGACCTTCCTAGTTTCGTTTCTTTCTCACCCGCGCTCTGCCTTGGTTCCCTTACCTAATGGTCTTGCCGGAGCGCGTCGAAGCAGAGCGCGCCTTTCTAACGAGCAGGAAATTTAAATCGCCATTCCGAGCGACCGGCAAATGCACACAGATGCCTATCTTATTAAGGAAGGCGGAGAAAAACAAACCACCAAGATTGAAATCTATTTAAATCAATTTTGGTGTTTTCGTCTGAACAGGAAGAAATATGGTGAGGTTTGAGACACAAATAACTAAAATCTGTTTTGTGAAAAATATTCACGATATGTTGTTGTGATATTGAAGTTTCAGTATTTACAAAATGTCTTTAGCGCCTTTTTGTTTGCTACTGATTATGCCATTCCATAACATGCGAAACCAGTATGCGGAAAATAGAGTTTAATAGTTGATAAAGAAAATACACGCAAGCAAAAGCATGTAAATAACATAATGGTTTGTCTGGCTCAATTCGTATTTTTTTGTATTATTTTTAAAAAACCCTGAAAATCTAGTCTAAAAAATGTAAATAAATAAAGTCAGACGTAAAAAAGTTTCTCCAAACGTAATCGACTCATAACCATAACACCCTATCTGCTTTCCTCATGACTCGAGAAATATCCGAAAGCCGAACGATGAGATGACGATGTGGAAAAGACCAAACAGGTCAATCGAGCTCATAAAACATCGCTACCATAAACAAGAAGAAACCCAAATCAACGGACATGTTCTTGGCGCAGAAAATGGGAAACCACGTCTTGCCGAGTTCACGTCCTTGCCATCTCCATTTTGTGGCGTTTTCAATAACGCGGTTTTGCGTTCACGGAGGGCGCTCGTTAAGAAGTCAAGCAATAGCGATCAAAATATTGACGTTTATTGCTCCTGGTTATGTATCCGAGGTCCGGCCCCGAAGCTACTTTCCTACGGAACGTGGCGCCAGCAGCCGGGATGATCCGGCTCTTCCTGTCGACTGAGTGTCAACGAACGAAACCACAGACGATACGGTTGGGTTTTGAGTTGTTCCGATCCGGACACTGATTCTCATTAGCATTGGCCGAGTCTGAGGCAAATGGAAATTGATTTCCATACCGCAAAACCAATCAAGAGCACAAGAGATATCCGTCTTGTTTACGGGAACCTCGTCGGTAGTCGGTCATCCAGTCCTCTTCGTTCACCTCATGTTTCACGACTCCGAAATCTGGTTCGGGTCAAAAGTTTAAGTGGCCATCGGGTTTTTGCGTGTGAGGCACGCATAAACGTTGCGCAGCCAGCGGTTGTCTTGTGAAAACAACCTCAGAGTTGGATTCACCAGCACGCACGGTACATATTGCAATCGATACACTCGCAAATGCCGTTTGTAGCTAGAAGCAACACGAGACGAGCCAAGAGACACGCGTTTGCAATAAATCTCCTGTCAGTTCACCGCACGCCGAAAACCGGAACATACCGGAGATGCTTCAAGGTTTGATTGCGTATTGCAGCTGGCGTAAAAAAGCACTCCCTTAAGACCGGCACTTAGCCGTGGAACGGACTGCAGGACATTTCCCAGCCGCCAGGCACTAGGCGGGATGATCCCCGAGCAGTGATTTCAAAATATTAAATTGGCGTGCGGCGGGCGCATCTCGTGGGAGCGGATGAAATATCAATTTAAAACCAGCCCGATGCCCGAACCTGTCCGACCGAACGTCCAAAGTGGCAGAGCGCAAGCAAACGCGATCGTGCGCATCACGTGCCATTGTTTGCACTGTCTAAAGGGGAAAGTGGGGTGGCTGTCAGAAATTCGTAGCGCGCCGGTTATAAAAACGCAATAACTACCATCACGTGCCACGGCGGGCGTTCGACGGCACGACACCCGCGAAAACACCGGGGGAATCATAAGTGGCAAAGAGCGAAACCCGACGCCAGCGAATGGTGGCAATGAGTATAACCCTACTCAAACAGTACGCCTCCGGATCGGGAGATTCGGTAAATTCGATTTAGTCTTGACAAACGGCGCAGAGTGCATCTAATAGTCCACCCCATCGCCGTCGCAAATACTGTCAGGTTTAGGGATCAATGCTGTGACAGCGGTCTAATGTGATAAATAAATTTCACTTTCTATATTTGTGTTTGTTTTCGGTAAAATCGCTCGAAGTTCGAAAGATTTTTGCGATTTTTTTAACCATTCCATTTAACGATTTTTGAACCATTGTAGAAATGGTTTTCTGGAAAAATAGAATTACTTCCAAGCGCAATTGAGACGCTTGAAGCGCTTCTCTTTTTGATTTTTTTCCGTAAAGACTAAATTCTATTTTTATTACTTTTTTGCAACTTGTGTTTTTTATTTTTATTTTTTAAATCGATGTTATAATCATAACACATTCATTTCGCTTTTATTACAAATATTCTAGCATAAACATTTAATTGGTATCAATTTGAAGTTGGAATAGAAATGCGTTGATTTTTGAATTTTTATCCATATTTCCCATATTTTTAATTCATTTAGAAATGGTGTGCGAGAACCATAAAATGTGAATTCTTTGAAACTTTGAACTTTAAATTTCATAGAAAAATTATTAAGAACATCGCTGACCTGTGGGAAGTGTTCACAATATCGCGGAATGAATCATCTCGCCTCTAAACCGCAGCACGTTCTTTCCAAATCCTTTACCATCGGTAAACTTTCGCATCAGCTGGGGGGTCCTTCGGGCCCTGCCGGTTTCGCGCCCACTGCACTGTCAGCTGATATTAATACAGCATATCCATCCAAACGCCACGCCGCCGCCGCCAAACGCTTGCTGACCTCAGCACGGGCGAGAATGAATTTGCCGGTGCATTTATTCTGCATGCATGCAGCGCTGGGAAAAGGCAAACAATAAATAAATTCGTTTAAACACCAGCGAAAAACGCACGCAAACATATATACAACGCCGAGCAGCTTCTCATCCCGCGTGTGGATTCCGCCCATGGTGGTGGATATTTTGAAAAACGGCTGGCGGTTGCGTGTCGGCTCATTCAGCTGGCAGTGGAGGCAACTTATGAGCTGTGTACGACGGTTTGGGAACGAAAGCGTGTAATCGTAAATTGAAAAGCCGTAACCTGCCACTCCCCTCACCGCGAGAAGAAACCGGAAAGCCTCACTGCGACCATCGACCGTCGGATCGTTAGCGAACGCGGCTGGAAGTGTTCGGTCCGACACTGGCGGCCGGTTGACCACCCGTTGCGAAGTTGTTGCGCGGAGTCTGGACGAGTACACGCAGGCTAGAACTTGATCGCCCCAAACGGCGAGCCGGCTCCTTCCCACGGACCCGAGAATCGGAAACCATTCTTAACTCTCTACCCCAGCGGGAAGCTCCCAGCGGGTGGGAGAAAGAAAAACAGGCTGGCACGGGTAAACGATAACGATCCGAAGGTGGCATCGGTGTTGAAACCAAACACCGTACCGTGGAGCACCGGGACGTGGAGGGCTACGGGAAAACTCAAAATTCTCCCCATAAACATTGCTTGCAATCGCGAGGCAAGAGGCGAGAGAGATTGGCAGCAGCAACATCGGCCCGCCCGAACATCGTTTCATGGATGAGGATCATCTCCAACTCCTCTCTTCATGATCGGTTTTTGCACCAAACACCAAACTGACCATAGCGAATGTTCGATCATGTATTGGCCACGCCACGTGGAAGGTGCGAAGCGGACAGACGCACGCAATACTCAATATTTATTCTTCATAAATTCAAATCTCAATCAAACGTTAAATAAATACTGGCCTGAAAATAAACAAGCGAAACGAATTGAATTTCCTGCACTCGAACACACACACACGAGCGTGGAGAGAATGTGAAGAGGGATGAAAATATGTATAAAAAAAAAACAAGAATCGCAAAAGAAGCGATCGATCGCTCGCCGATCGGAGTGTTGTTGTTGAAATTTACAAAATCGCCGAAACCGAAGGGAGGGCGAAAAAAAGTGTAACGAGCGAGGTCATCATAAAGGCGAGAAGCTTAAGACGAAGCATATCAGCATAATCTTGTTAGGAAGATTCGCTGGTTCGCTCTTTCTTCGTCTCGTCTCGTTCTTCGTATCGTTTTGCGGTCGCGCGGACGTGTTAGTGGTAATAAATTGAACGATGTTTAACCACCCGAAAAATCGGTCTCAACACCGGCGAACAACGGTGGACGGCAGGTGTGATAACGCCTCCTTTCGGTGCGATGCAAAACCATTCGCAATAACTTGTTTCGCAACGTGGTGCTGGATGGGGGTGGGGGGGGGGAGGTTTGCTGTTCCTTTTTTACTCCCCTGGGCGCTAAGATGCCTGCAAGCGAGTACTTCACTGTTTGTTTGTTTTGTTTTCGATTCCTCACGCGCGGATGAGTAATATGCAATTCGACTGGCCTCCAGGGGATCATCTATATCCATGCGCAAATGGTTGTGATTAATCGAACAATTTTGCACACATTTCGAAACCGTTTGTCGAAATATTTGAGTAACTAATATTTTTTTTTATTTTCGCTTTCTATTTTCATTACAGGTAAGGCTTACACCGTCCGGCTGTTGTGTTGTCACCAAACCGCAGATTGATTTGTATTGTGCGATGCGAACACAATAACGCGCCGTGCATTCATCCGACAGAAACCGATAAATCTACATTTATCACAAAACGCAATACATAAAAGAGGGTGCTATCGAGTGCAGGGTGCATACAAATACAATAGAAACGTGATAACCACCATAGCGAAATAAAACAAAACTGGTACAATCATAGAATTGCAACCTCAAACGAGTTGCTGTGCGAGTGTGGGCGCGTGTTTGTCATACACGGAGGATGCGTGTTTGGCTGCAAGGATATTTCCCACCTCGGAGGGTTTTATCCTCACCCAACGAAAAAAAAACAATAGGTTTTCTGTGCGGTTACGAAATATCAATTTACAAAAACCGCCTCGGCCAACGTCAATCAAAGGTTCGCCACAAACTGCGCTTTTTATTCACATTCTATCTCCCTGTGTGTGTGTTGATGATGGTTGGAAGCGGAAACAAAAACTTTTAAGCCGCCGGGTATTGAATTGACCACCGGTATGACCATCACTGGGAGCACTAAAAACCGAAACCCATACGTCACCATCAGTCAGACGTGTTCTGGCTCGGACGCTAACGCCAACGCCAACGCCATATAAACTGCAGCAATCGTTCAATTGCTTGTCACGGGTGCAGTTTAGCTTTCGCTTTTTTGTGTGTGTTTGAGTCTGTATGTGTCTCACTAGTCCGGTACTCGTTTATTCACCGCACGCTTTCACCGGTATACGGTCGTAAAATGAGATATAGCGGTTGGGTGTTATTGATCCTTTAGAAATCGCTGAAAATCCCTAGCAAAACGCCCCGTTCCAGAAGGTCGCCTTTTTAAAAGCGACCACTTCCCATCACACTTTCTCCCAGAGGCCATTAGGTTGAAGTAGAATCAATTCGATTTAGAATCGTCATACTGAATGGCAAACACTAGCACTACAACAGCGTCGCTATACTGCTCTCAGGAAGAAAAAAAACTCCGTCTGGTGCTTCCCGAATTCTTCAAATAGTTTCACCGATCGACCGGCAATCGGTCGGCCGCTTTCTGGTGCAGAAGATGGGAACGTTGTTTCCATTCTCTTTTTTTTTTGTCAATGTTTTCCGCCAACTTCTTCGACCGCCACTCGTGCATTGAACGGAGCTTTCCTTTTGCCCCAACCGACGCATGAGCCTGCTCCACCTGATCACTTGATTAATGATGCAACTTCGGTGAATAAACATTTCCGAAGCTTTTTCCGCTGCCAATGCCGATGGTAGCGCCTGTTTTGATAAACCGGGATGCCCATTTTCATCACAGCAGCCGATTCCGCTGGCTGCAGCCTGGCCATTAGCGGAAGTAGACACACCCTCGCCTCACCACTACCCACCGCACCGTTCGGTGTGACGGACGG
This sequence comes from Anopheles farauti, assembly GCA_000473445.2. NCBI lineage: Eukaryota > Metazoa > Arthropoda > Insecta > Diptera > Culicidae > Anopheles > Anopheles farauti. The sequence continues at coordinate 4,800,232 of KI915043.1, read as the reverse complement.
ACCTATGTGTGGTTTGTGCGCGGAGATGTCTCGCTTCCATAAATCACTTCTCCACCGACGGCCACGTCCACGGGAAGGAACGGCGGTCAACGGTTGTGGTTTCGGCAGAAGGCGGTTGGCCCGAGGAAGTTCCGGAAGATCCCTGTATGTGTGTTTGTGTGTGTGTGGGTGGGTGACGGAGAAAACGAGACAGACTTCACCGGTGGTCACCGCGTTGTCGTCGTGCACGTGGGTTGTTTGATGGAGTTTTATCAACTCTGCCCGGAAGTTGTTCCCTTCGTTACTACACGCTCCTTCAAGCAGGGCAGGAGCCCTCGCTACAGATGGTCCAGCGGTAGGGTTGTGTCAGGAATTTAAATTAATGACATCTCCAGCCGGACCTGCCGGAGCTTTACGGGTTTCAAGCCACCGAGCCAGGTACGACAACATGGGATAATGATGCAGAAATTACCGGACCTGTGATCCAACGTTCGTCTTGCTCCTCCGGTGGCTCGAGCAAACTAAATTTTTCTATCAATCAATCGAAGCACCAGGATCAGCTGGCAGGAATAGCATGGCCATGGTGGACAGGTGCGTCCATTTCGTCAGCATTACTTATCGTTTAACTGCATCGGTGCTGCTAAACCGAAGATCTGGCTGCGGATGTGGTAGACCCAACCGAACCGAGATCATATGTGTCTGAAGACGATAAGCACAATGGGTCAGCCATTTGGGGCTTTTGTTATCTGGATGGAATAGCCACGAGTCTTCCACTAATGGATCCGTTCCGTAGCCAAAGGAACCTTTCGCAAGACGTACCTTCGCACGCTTCTTCACAACCAGCTTCTTTATGGCATCGATTTGGGAGCTGAACTGACGGCTGCGATGGTTCCTGTGGGGAAGTCCGGGCCGGGCGGCCATTAGGCAACTGTTGTGTGCAATAAATTTATAAAGCCTCCCGGGTCACTCGGGTAAGCCTAAACAATAAATCGTATAATCTGCCTGCGAGTGCACTTGCACATATCCAGATTAAGCTTTCCTTGCGACAGTAGCGCCGGTTGCAGCAACGTTTCCATCAAGAAGCACCATTGTCTTGCTGGTGTGCTATTAGACGCATTCCAAGCCAGCCAGCGCTGATGCGCTAAGGGCGTTAGAGACGCTAAGGGCTAGCATTATGCGTGCTTTGCTGCACCGGCATGAGCTGTCCGGGGGAGTGGCAGAAGTTTAAACTCTGGCTACCTCGTGCGAAGGAGGTTGTTTACAGCTAGACTTGACAGCGCATCGACCGGTGCAGAGAGTTAATTAAAAACAGTTGCAACCATAAAAACAAACATTAGTCGCTCCGTAGTCAAACGCACGCGGGGCGTTATAGAAATTCTTTCCAGCCGGTGCTGTTACGCGCCGGTATGCGTCTAACGTCCGATGTTCCGTTAGGAATTCCTTCGCCATGGTGGATCGGTGCACGCGCCCCAAACCCATCGGAGGAAATGCCGAATTTCCAATTGCGCCCGTCGATGGGTCGAGTCATTCTATTTATTTAATTAATCGTTCAGCTAATTCCCGCCCCGTGCAGGCGCTCCGGAAGTAGAGCAGTCAGTCCTCGACTCCCAAAAACCTCCTCGTCGGTGGTTCCACGGTGGATTGGAGATGGATTGGATGTAGATTCAATTTTAGGATGCCGGACCGGAGCTCGCGAAGCGAAAACAAAACACTCACCTCACGTTCTTTTCCGCTCGCTTGCCGAAAAACTTTTCCCTACGAGCGAAGACCGGCCAAGGGCGTAAAACCCCACACGGTACGCTAATTTATTGCCCCTGGAGTGGCCCGACCGTGAGCGTGCCTTCCGTGGACCGGAGGCTGCCCTGTGATGGTGGAAACAAAAATCTAACCTAGAGTCGTCGCCACAGAACCTATCCGCAGTCTCGTTCCCAAGTCATTAAATTAATCGGATTACCGGTCACCCGGTCGATCGCGAAGGCGAAAGGCTGGTGGAGGCAAAAAAAAACACACAAGCACAAAAGAGAGTGAAACCTAGTCCCGGTGAAGACTCACGGTTCTAGCGGACGGCCCAGAATTGATTCGTGCTCGTTTGCTGCGGATGGACGAGAACGAACGAGAACCTCGTGCGTTCGGTGCTCATAAATCTCTACTTTCGTTCGTAAAACCTGGAGAAGCGGTTTTGGTTACGTTTTGTGTGCATGTGAGTGCTTTTTTGTTCTATTCCAAGCCCCATCGTGGGTTCCAAACCCCTCAAAACAGGCGGTATAAAGACGTAAACGATGGCTTGACGAGTTGCCAACAAACGAGCGACCTCCTGGTGCGTCTTTTCCAATTCATTCTTCTGGAGCTTAGAGCCTCAACGAGTTCATCACTGCTTGGAAGGGCTCGTAAAATGCATTACCAATATATTCCCTGTGATAGGCACGAGCCCCTTTGTGATAGGCACGACTTATTGAGCGATCACCTATCGCTTTATCGGTCCGTGCTCTCCAATCCATCGAAACGAGCAGCCAAGCGACCGATGGTCATTTGAATGCGGCATTAAAATTACATAAATTTCCACCACGGTAAACATATTCTGCTTTTTTCGCATGCACACCGTGGAAACACGATTGTCCCGCATTGCAACCGAAAATGCAATTGCGCATAAATTTTCCATCACTTGTCACGCGAGTTGACACATTCTCCACCACCCCCGTGGCCAGTGCCTTGCCGTTTCGTGTTGGAAACCATAACGCACCTTAATTATCATGGAATTAGTTATGGGTTGTCATGTCGTCGTGTTTGCTGGTATCGATTTTGTGGACATTATGCAATGACAATTTGTAAATTAAATTATTTTCTGTCAGTTTAGATAAATTATTCTTTCGATTGTGTTCGTTCTATCGTTGTAGATGTAACGATTCGTGCAGCAATAAAGAGAGTCAGTGAGTGATTTTTACCATAATGAATCTCACGCACTGTTTGATTCACTAAGATTACCTCATTTACTCACTTCAAGAGTTGTATCTAAATCGTCGCAAGACCCAGTAGCAACCAATACAATTAAACATTAAGCCCTCAAATTTGCTGCATCCCTTACGATCCCAATAATATACAATATTCAATTGCACCCTTCACTACACCCTTCATCCACCGTTTGCGGCCGTATCATTATCAAGGATTCCATCGAAATTGTCTGGAATTAATTGACCAAATAGGAGGCCATATTCAGGCGGCTTTAATCTCCACACGATTTCGGCCAACTTCCGGGCAGTGCGGCGGTGGCGAATGGATTGCATTAATCGATACATGTATTCCCAGCATCGATGGGTAGTGCCGGGTGCGGCAACATTGTCAGGTACCGGACAGCAAATTTCATTAATGCGCTAAATGAATTGCTACTCATTATTATTATTTTCGCAATCGGATGACAGTGTAGCGGGCGGCGGTGCGTTGGGCCGCTGGAATTGATTGTTTCTTAATTATATTACCCAAGCAAATAGGCCGAATGGTGCCGGGTAGAATATACAACGATATCAGCGTTGCTTTAACCCCTTAAGTATTATGTACTCAAATGAAGCTAACAATACAAAATAGGCAAAAAGTTACACTTGGAAACCATAGCAACCACATTCGCGGAAAGGATCCAGTTGCCTAATGGGAAAAAAATCATTCCGTTTCTGTTCGCGCGTAAACAGAACAATATTCAAATCGGTCTTTGTTTTTGCGCACCCTCCTCAATCATCTGTTTGCAAAATCCATCCACATCCTGGTGGAAAACAATCGATCGCACCGGCGGTTTTACGCCCATATTTTAACGCGAATGTTTCGCATTTCGACAATCGGTAGCCTGAAACAATGCGAAACATCCCCCCGCCCTGCTTTGCCCCGAACGGGAAGGAAATTCGACCACCCTCTCGACCATGTGTGAAGTGGCACACGGCGCCACATGCACTTGAAAAACATCGCCTCTGACGCCCGTTGATATCCCGCATTCGTTGTTTTGCGGGACACGTACCGGATGCTGTTCGGAAGTCAATCGAAACAGTGTGTGAGGTGTGGGCATTATTTTTCAACTTCAGTTCAACCCCCTGCCACTCGCCCCATGCAGGGATCGCTTCTTTCCGGCTGAAAGATCACACTCGCAACAGCGCGGTCGGAAAGCAAAATAGTTTCCCGTCCATTGTATCCGGTGAAATAAAATTAACGAACCCACTCTAGCGTGTGTACGAGAGATTCGAGTCCTTGAGCCTGCTAACAGGATCGCACGGAAAGCTCGAAATCACACCGTGAGCCCGGTGGACATCAATTATAATCACCGGGAAAATCCCGTGGTCCGTCCTCCGTCACCGCCGTCGAGTGGAACAAATGGCAAAATGGCTAAATGGAGTGGTCGGTTGCCCGGCAATGGTTGTTCCAATGCCCACTACAATTATACTTCAGTTAAGCTCTCACAGCATACTCTCCCGGCCAAAAGTGTCACACTTTGGCGCACGACAACTTCCCACTCGTGGCACTACGCTCGATTCAATTCGACACCTTCTCGAGGATGGGAAATGCTTCCAGTGGTCGCATTGACGAAATCGGAACAAATTGAACAATGTCAAACACACAATGCATTTTATCGAAGGAACGTCCCGGATTGGAAGTGTTGCATCATCGGCTGCAGCAGTTATAACGACACCGTGAAGGGATGGTGAATACATGGCAAATTCATCTTTCTTTTTTGTTCACCGTTACCGTGCCAACGGACCGTTACAAATTCCTCCCCTCGCTGCAAACACAGCCTGCCTAGGGGTGTTTGCGAACGAAGAATCACTGAGGGAGGAATTATTACAACACGTTCTCGGCTTATGCTGGTTTTGGCATGTCAAATTGAAGGGAGGTGAGGTGTTGAAGGGAACACCTACCGTGACCGTGAAAAACACTCCTTCAAAATATTCGGACAAATCTGTTCAAACGGACGGGCCTCTCAATCACACACAACCCCGACGGCTCCTCCTGCGAAGACTCCTCGCGCTAAACAGGCGAATGTTTGCGAACTACGTTTGTCCACAACCGACGGAACATGACACGAACGAAGAGACCATTTGTTTTTCGGCACCTATTTTTTCCGATTATCCTACCAACCGCTCGCCCTCCCTGCTTGATGCTGTAATGTAATTACATATTTGTTCCCCGAAAATGTTCAATGAAATTGTATTTAGCTGAGGTTTTACTGTGCCGTTTGCCCTGCACATATGCCGTGCCGAGCGCGAGCGCGAGCGTGTGCAAACGAAGGGCAACGAACCGTGAAATTGGACCGCCTGATCTGACCCCCTCCTCCTCCCACCGGTCGCAAGGACGTGTCCGGCAGAGGAATGGGATACGATTGTAATCGAATTTGCGTAGACCGCCGCGTATTGGATTGCCAGCCGTCCGTTTTTGGATGGATTGCCTACCAGGAGGCCGGGAAATGAGCGCCCGATATGCGCCGTTTGGCTCGCGCCACCATGAAAGCAGGGCGTGTGGTGATGTGATTTAACAATTTCATTACGTTTTTTTTCCCCCGTACATGTTTGTCGCATTACACGTTCGATGCGATGATTATAATGCTGGTGTTCGATGGTTTGTTTGTACTTTAAATCGTCATTAAGTTTATATTTACCGAGGATTCAACCAGTAAACTGATTTTTCCGAAAACACCACCCTCCTCTCTTACCACCACAACCGCGATACGACAAAGTATTAAAGTTGCCCACGCGCGCACACTTTTACAAACATTTTCACTTTAAACTTTTCCGATCGTTCCGCCATGAATTCAACGATATTCACTTCGTCTTCAGGGAAAGCGTTTTGTGCAGCGTTCCGGGAAATCCTATTTATTGAGCCGATTCTTTCGCTTCTCGAGCCTTGCGCGGTGCTAAATTGTTTCCCTTCGCACCAACGCGACACGAAAAATGCCTCATCGATTGTGCGCAAAATTTGAGCAGATTATTGACTCTCAAACTCCTCCGCAGCCACCGTTTCCGGCGCTCGTTAGCAGTTCGGGAGCCGGCGCACCTCGCGACAAACGACCAGTTTCAGTGGACAGTTTCCACCAGCGAAAGCAAATCCTTCGCCCCTACCTCCACCCCCCCCCCCCCCCCCCCCTTCCTCACGTCTCCGGGAGCATGAGGGTCGGAAAGAAAAAAACTTTTTGTTATTATAATTTTCCGTGTTGCCATCGGAAGCCATCTGACCATTATACGCTTTTCCGAAACGCGCCACGTTCCCGCGGGCGGTCGGGGGCGGGGGGAAGGAGTACGGCGAGACGCCTCACGCCAGAAACAGCCACGCTAAGTCCCAAAGCGCATTACTTGCCACGTTCCGGGTTTTGTTCCGTGCCCCTTCCCACGGCAGACGCATTGCGTACGTGCTTGAAGCGGGAAGAGAGTAAAAATTCCTTTCCACAAGGTCCAAAATGACGTATAAAAAAACGAAAAAAAAAAGTTTCCGTTGCCATGGAAAGCGCGCGAAATTTTTGGCGCATTACGGCAATCTTTGCCCCTAGCAGTGGCACGTCCCGGTTTGGTGACGGGAATGTGGAAAGCAAGGGGCACCATTTTCTTCCCAGCCCACCGGCGGGGTGGTGGTATAATTTCGTCGCACTAATAAGCTTAAAATATCGTACCGGTAGGAAAACAGATCGCCTATTGCCATCTCGTAAATGTCATGCAAACGTCAGCGTTGTGACACGCGTGTGGCGCGAATATTGCACACCATGCCGTCGACGGTCAGTATGCTCTAGCGGGTCTGATCGTGCATCATAAAGCGCGTACGTACATGAAGCATGAAGGGCAGAGGGGGCGGTCCGGCTTTCCCAAGCAAAAACAAGAGGTTTATGCACGCCCTGCTGTCAATCGCGATGAAAGATGATTTTACTTTACACTAATTTTCATTGAGGCGTTTCACCAGGCCCGCGCCCGTTTCGTGCGAAGGAATTTGTCATTCACGCGGAGGCCTAAAGTGAAATGTGTAGCATTTAATTAACATCGTTTTCCGTAGCATCAAGCTGCTTTCGTGTTGCGACCCGGGGTGTAGAAAGAACCCGGCGGCTCCCGATTCGCGTGCCGTACCGTGCTATCTACCTCGCGCCAGTCAGTTCTAATTTAATTATTATTAGCAAACCAGGCGCTGCGAGCGCGTCATCCCGCGAAGTGGGGCGTTGAAGGTTCCTTCTTTTGCGTTAAAGGAAGCACGAAAAAAAAGGCAGGTCGAATCAGAGTCACAGAAGCTCGCCGTCGCCTAACGACGGGGCGGACAGATTTTCCAACTGACTGCCTGGGTCTGCAGCAGCAGCATAATTGATCACGAAATGTGTGCCTTCATGCAATCCACGGCGGAAGGGAAGTGGTGTGTGTGTGTGCGCCCTCGCTGATGTAATTAGTACGGACTGCAACATCTCCCCGCCGTGTGTGCTGCTGCTGCTGCTGCTGCACCCAATTTGTCGATGGATGATTTGCCGACTCAATGAGGGAGAAACGCCGAGGGTGGCCTTCGCCGAGACGCTCCCTCCGAGCTAAGCGTGAAGAAACGCCGAAGAAGCGTCGTAATTATATCACCCGCCTGCTTGCCAGCACGGAAAACAGTAAGGGAGCAGCTTACGGTAGTCTATTATCCTTCTAACAACTGCTGGCGATGGTATTCCCGGCACGCATTCTGGGTCAATTAATCAAGCATTCATTGGGAAAAAAATTTCTTTCGGGTTTTTGCGTCCATACCATTATTCAGGAAAGCGCAATTTGAGAATTATTTTTTTGAAGTTTTAATACCAACATTTGATGCCTGTTTTTAATGTAATATCGATTGTTTTAATGTTCGGCTGTTTTAAGTACAGCAGCAGAAGCCCTTTGCAACCGCAACGTGTGATATCATCTGCCAAACCGACCGACATGTGCGAGATCGTAAAGAGGTTTTTGTGGTTTTCGAGCACCGATTCGCTTTAAGTTCCACACGGGTCGTGTCCAACAGTTCGCGCCTTCCACGCCTTTCGGAGCTGCTCCAAGCCACAGTATCGATCTGCTTGTTTCTCACGTTTTATCGTGGTAATCGGACTCCTGAGCCGCTGATGGATTGCAGAAGCGAAACTAAAGTGGTCCATCCGTCCGGAAGAGACCGTCGGTCGGGTTGGGAAAATACAGCAAAAAAATGTTGATGGTTTGATGATTTGTGCAGACCACTTATGTTGCTCTCGCTCTCACACTCTCTGCTTCCTGCCCTATTCCACTATCCGGCACCCATCGCATCAATCGCAACGAATAACCACAAATCGGACCATTTCCTATCGCTGACGTCACCTCGCATCTCCTCGCATTTCGCATTGGGTGTCCGAATGAAATTAATTAAACGAAGAAATTAATTGAAAAGACACTCCCTTCCTCTCCTTCCCCGTTGCTCTCGTGCACACGCCTGGGTGGGCTATGCGGGAAAATTACAGGCGCTTGGCGCCTAGATTGGACTCTTGTTTTCCCGAGTTGCGAATTGGATTGCGATAAAAAAAACCCCACTACCGTTCATGCATATTAAACTGGAAAATCATTTTCCATTCCGTTGCAGCAGCAGCTATCTGTGGGAAGCTTTCAAAAGGGTACGCCAATGGATGATGGGACTATTTTTACAACCATCGTGCAGGGTTTCTCTTCACCGCATCGCACCGTGCCTGGGGCTAATCAGACACAAAAAGCAAAAAAATACGAAACGGTGCTCGTTTTTGCTTCCTCCACCGGGCATTAACATTAGCCGATTTTTTATTTGTTTCTAAAAAAACTCGAAAGCTTCATTTCGCTTTCATGGCAAGCTCCGTGTCCCAAGTCCCAAGGAACTTGACGGTGTCTTGCCGTCTCCTGATGCGAGAGATGTTTCCACTGCTCTAGAAATATATTATGTGAACGGAATAAATTTTGCGCTGACAGTGCCATAATTCTCCAGCGCTGCGTTTTCCTTTTCCCCTCCTCTCTTTCTCACTCACAGACACACACACGCACGCTCTACTCGGCTCGGTCATGTCGACCATGATTTGAGGAAATTAAGCAATTAATTCTAATTAAAGCAGAGCACGAACGCACCGGCAAGCTCATGCTCGAGCGAAAAAAAAAACAAAAACCTTTAAGGCGCCTTTAAGGCTTTATGGCCGTGCCGTTTTATTCGATCATAGTGAGATCATGCGACACTGGCAGCCATCTTGACGGGCCCCCCCCACCCCCCTTTTCTTGGCCCGCGGTGGTCTGGTCGTCTGGAAGATGTTCCGATCCGAATCCGCGCACACTCCGGCTGTAATTAATCATTCCGCTAATTTCTGCGGTCACATGATGGGCGGATGGGCGCCGCCTGCTCTTTTTTTCTCCAGCACCCAATCCCAACGCTCATAGCAGTCCTTGCGAGTCTGGCGATCTCGAAATCACCAAAATCGTACCTCGTCGTGTGACGATTCCGCATTCGAGTCTCGGAATGAATCCCTACAGACGTGAGACTCTTCGAAAAAGTCTAGAGTTAAAAGGGCGAAAATGCAAAATGATAGTTTCCGTGAATGTGAAAGTTTGTTTGAAATTATAAATTGTTCAGCGCAGGTTGGTCGTGGTAAAGCGCGATTGAAAAATTTAACACCACCACCCTCTGTCTCCCCTACCGGCCTTCGGTCCTGTCGGCTCCGTCGCGTCGATGAAAGAGTGACAATTTTACGTCGGCTTACGTCGGCGAAAAGGGACACTTTCTTACGACGGAAAGTAAGTGCGAAAAGTTGGCCGTCTTAAGCCGTCTAACAGAATTCGCTAAAGTCGCGAAAGTTACACCACTAGTCAGCATAATGCTGTTGGGATTTGTGTTCTTTTTTTCTGTCTCGTTTTCCAACGGTTGAGGAAATGTGTCAATTCTTGTCGTAAGTTTGGCATTAGAGTTCAATTATTCAAAGCATCGCATCGCAGTCGGCCCGACACGAATATTACACTCAAACTCGTCGCTTGTTGTAATGGTAAAAAAAGAAGGTTTTACCGAACAGAATGGAACAATTAGTTGAAAGCTGTCAAGCGAGCGCGGGTGTTTTTACATCTTCAATTGGGACGTTAGCTATTCTTCCATTTTCACGCTTACCGTCCCTATCCTTTGTGCCTACTTTCGGGTTTTGCTTTCCCGGTAAAGTTTCATGCTTTTGTTATGCGCGCTCGTAAATATCGGATTTTGTTCTAATTTTTTTCCTCCATTCTTGGCCGTTTCTTTTACCTTTTTTGCTTTGCCTGCTTCAAATTCTTTCCCTGTGTGTTGTGGCAGCACTTTGCATTGTTGGAAACTTACTAGAACATCCTAATAGAACGCTTGCAATTGTGTGTTCGTCCTCCTTTTCCAATGCCCCAGCGTGCATTATGAGCGTTGTTTTGGAACTGGTAATTTCGAATGCGGTAAACCGAAAGGTTTTTGTGTGTTTCTTTTTTTTATTTCACTCCCCCCGCTTGCTCAACATCAGTACAAGATTGAAAAACATTAAGACGGAAATGGATTCCATAGAATTCACTTTACCGGATTTGGCAAAACAATGGGCAACCGTTTCGTTCGCACGCGAAAGATAGCGTATTTCACACCTTCCATGTGCGGTGCGAGGTTTTTCATTTGCACCACAAAAAAAAAGCCCCAGCTATGGGGAACAAGTGATCTCGAACCCGTACGAAAACGGATTCCGTTGCCAGACGTTTATCGGGCCCGGGAATCTGATAGCCTGCTAGGCCCGGTCAGTGCGGGCCTTTTTCCACCAGTTCCCAACTATTTTGAAAACGACCAAGCAAAAAAAAACACAATCATAAACTTGCTTTAATCGAGCCGAATTCACACTCAATCATAACCGGGTGCGAGATAGCGTTTGTTTGCGGTTACAGGTGCTGGTGTAAATTGAAAAACGAACCCTCCTCCCAACGTGGTGTCGTCGTGAAAGGACGTTGAACAACAATAGGGTTTGGGAGAAAAAAAAAGCAACGATGCACTTATGCAGTCGCTTATCTGATCCGAAAAAGGCCCACCGTTTACTTTGTCTTTGCCCGGAAATTACAATTTCAACCTATTATAAACCCATCTATATAATAGTTTTCTGCAGTTTTTTTTTATACTAAATAAAGGAAAAGAAACCATTTTAATAAAGAACAATTTTCTTTCCCCCGGTCACTCTGTCCCGGCCCTTAGTCCCGGGCTCGAATTCAATAAGATTGCATTCCAAGCGTACTTATTCACTTATTGTGATCCATCACGGGCATCCTATTACAGCATTCCTACTCAATCAAACGCACGCACGGCTTCCGCGTTACCATGGTGAAAGGTGTCCATTTTCATGGCTTACCTTCGTCAACAGCTCAGGAGAAAACTATTCGAACTCTCTACCGCGTGTTCCTTTGTGATCAATTGTGCATGCGCCATTGATCGACATTTTGCCATCGGTATTTATCTTCCTATTTTTCTCGCGCTCTCTTTCTTTGGGAATATTTTAGTTTTCCCAAACCCAAATCATCATGGTCGAAAATTTATCTTTAGTCCCATTTGTTTTCTCCCTCTCTCACACGTACACGCCTTGTCGTCAACGGTTGAAGCTGATTTTTATCGCTGTTTTATAAGTTTATAGCTTTATAACAGCTCGTCAGCTGGATTGGAGCGAGTAACACTGCTGTCGTTTGCAAACATTCGGACTGTGATTGAGTTATTATGCGCCACGCCGAGGAAGTTTAGGGTCACTGATTTGCTGTTTATTCCTGATCTGCAATTCACGCCGTTCACCATTCATCAACCCAGCGTGTTTCAGAAAGTAAAAAAAGAAGACGAAACAAAATAGCCCAATGTTTATGTTTGAAATTCGTCACATTCATTAATGCGCCCAGCGTTGTTTTCTCTCTTCCTTCTATTCGGTTTCATCCAGCATAATCCTCACATTAGCATCCAAATCTCATCCTCTTTTTTCACCCTCTTTCACCACCCTTTCGCGTCGTTCGATTCCATCGTCGGTTCGCCCATCTGCCAGACTTTAGTAAGCGTTTAGTAGCCGCATCCAGCGTGTCGTGTTGAGGTGTCAACCGTTTGGTTTCATCCCTTGAAGGGTGCACCGTGGCGGATTCAACCAATTCTCTGTCTCACACACAAACACACACACACACACGCGGACACACTTTATTAAATTTAATCGGATTATCTCTCAATTTTCTGGTCGATTGTTATTATTATCTTACCCCGCTGGCAAGCTGTGTGTGTGTGTGTGCAGCGAAAGAATAACACGTCGGACAGCAGTGGCTTGGAACGGAAGAAAAGAGCATTACCGGTTTTAATAGGCTCACTCACCACGTACACCGGTGCCAGATTTTCTTCTGCGCGCCTTTCTGCTAGCCTTTCCATGCGTCCTTTGGATGAACCATTACTTTCCGGTTCGTACCGAGGGACCAAAATGCGTACGGGGCAACATTGTCGCCAGCACGCAATTCTGTGCATTTAATTAGATAAAAACACTTTCAGCGCATCCCACGCCGTCCCGTCTCGTTCAACCCGGGAAAGCCGGCAAACGGGAGATAGAAAATTAATTCCAAACACCGTTATCAGCAGCAACGCGCTGAACGATCGCGGGAAAACAAAATCATTCTCGCGGGCGCCCAAAAGTCTGCACCGTGTTAAAAAAAAACACACTCACCGACCAGTGTGTATGCATCATTAAATGTCGCCACATTCGGGCGGGGTTTTGTTTTCTTCCTCTGTAAGGTCGGAAGTTACCCAGTTTCGCATCCGACACCAGGGTGGCGGACGGGCTGGCGCCCTAAATTCGAGGCCACCCGGTAGTGATTTATATGCCCTTTTTATTTTTTGCTCACTGTTCACAAGCGCAAGTAAATTGAAAAAAAAGCACACAGTAACAAAGCACCCAAAAAGCAAGCGCTGAGAGCTGAAGCTGGTGAAAAGGTTAAAATAAACGGTGTCGTCGGGAACAACAATATGCCTGGCGATGGTTTCCCACCGATGCGTGTCTAATGTGCTTTTTCGCGCGTTTTCCACACGCCACGATAGTGAGTGGAGTCGTCGCTCTTATTAATTGACGGGAAAAAAGTGTGCCCACGGTTTAACGGCGAACAACGGTAACATTGGTTGCTAGATGAATATTTATCATCGTGGTACGAAAAAAAGAAGCCAAAGGAATTCCTGTTTTTTTTCATTTTTGCTGGCGTTTATCTCATGCCATTTGTTAACATCGTTTGTGCTCGATTTATTGAAATCGTACCACGAACAGATTTGAACGGTTAAGACTGTTCGGATCAGCTGTTGCGCTCTGCCTCATTTCCACCACGCCGAACAATCACACCCCCGAAAGTGTTCACTTTAATCCACTATAGCTTCTTTCCCGCACACAACCAACCAGTCGCCGGAGGAGGAGCGTGCAAAATTAAACCCACCGAGCAGTAGTATCAACACCAAACAACGAAAAAAAACACCCAACTATAGAAGCCACCACCAACGGATGCAATTTGAGCGGATTAAAATTTATTTTATAGCAGCTTACTGTCGCATTAAGGCAGCGACACACAGTAACGCCTCATAACTCTTGGGCGATAATTGTCGCATGTTCGTCTGCTGTGCCCCGCAGGACGTGAAGGTGCTGTACAGAAGAGAGAAAAAACTGCAACGATATAATGCACTCGCATTTAAATGCCCGGAAAATTTGCATCACGCGCTCTTTCGCCGACAGTGTTGCTGTCTTCTTTCTTCGCGCGATTTAATGTGACCAAAAAAAAAATTCACCACACCGCACGCGAAGCTTATTGTTCTTGGGTTGCTGCTGGCTGCTGGACGCGGAAGAAGAGATATTAAGCGAAATAAATACCGCACCCGCGGAATTTTAATGTGCGAGATTTTTTTTTTATGCTCTTTGAAAAAACCACACATTAAACTTAATGCTGAATTATGAACATCATAATAGAGGTTTGTTTCCTAAAGGCGGTTTAAATGCGAAAATAGTTATCGTGCGGCGGTAGGTGCGAATCGTGTGAATAGTAATAGGGCATAATGAGGACAAGCAGAGAACAGCGAATGGTCTCTTTATGGCAGGAAGATAGTGAAAGTTTTATTTATGTTACATTTCTGGAACAAGCTCGAAGCGTAGCTCCCTTCTGGCAGTGGATTATTTTGCAGAACAATAATAATAACAAAAACGTACAATCATGGCAGCTAGTGTCAAACATTGTCAAAAATCACGGCACGTCAATGTCCATACGGATATGACAGTAGAATCAATATTAACTAAGTAAACAGTGCAAACTTACAAATTTACATAGAAGCCAAGTCCTCGAATGAAATTTCTTAGCCGGTGGAATACCATAGGTATTATGAGGATAGAATCCATTTATTAATTATATTTACTCTTCCCTCTCTTTCTCCCCGGCAGGACTATCGGCCGAGATTTACTACATGCGCGAGGGACAGGTGAATGAGTACGCGCTCCACTTCACCGTTCCGGTGCCCGCCGATGTCGAGGAGATTTCGTTCACTTGGCAGAGCCTTGCCGCCCGGCCGCTGCCCTACCAGATCAACATCGTTTCCTCGGACCCGATCGCGTTGCCCAAACCGTCGATGAACATCTCCTGGCAGGGTGAGATACCGGAGCACGTAGAAACGTTTGCAATCGGGCTGCGCTGCAGTGGCCGCGAATCAGCCGAGGTGGACGTAACGATCACGATCGAGGTAACGCTCGACCCAGCGACGGGCAACATGACGCAGCTACTGTTCCGCCGGAAGAAGATCTGTCTGATGAGGTAAGTTAGAAACGGTACGATTGGGATCGTTGTGAAAAACATGTTTATCGAACGTGATTCTTCTTCTCCATCTTCAGTGAGCATCCGGATGCGAATCAACCCGATCCCTACCTGCTGGAAAACGCTTCCAACGGGCAAAACGGACTGATTACGATCATCATCGGTGGCATTCTGGCGATTCTGTTCGTGTCCATCTTCATCATGATAGCGTACTGTGTGCGGGGTTCGTTCAACAGGAAACCACACCACGCTCAGCCCATCCGTACGTCCAGCTTCCAGCGTCTGCAGACACACGCTCCATCAGCACCCTCGTCGATCGTCTCACCGCCCTCGATCGCACCAACCATCGCGACGCTCTCGCGCAATCGCATCTACGCGAATGCCGAACCGGAAGAACTGCAGCGTCGCATCTCCGAGCTGACCGTCCAAAGGTGCCGCGTGCGTCTCTCAAGCCTACTACAGGAAGGTACCTTCGGTCGGGTGTACCGCGGCAGCTACAACGACAGTCAGGAGGTGCTGGTAAAAACGGTTGGTCCACATGCTTCCCAGGTCCAGGTGTCGCTGCTTCTGCACGAGGGCATGAGTCTGTACGGTGCTCAACATCCCGGCATCCTATCGGTGCTGGGAGTATCGATCGACGACCATACGGCTCCATTCCTGCTCTACCTGGCCCCGGAAAACACGCGCAACCTGAAGATCTTCCTGCAGGAACCGGTCGCCCGTACGCTCACCACGATACAGATCGTCAAGATACAGCTGCAGCTCGCACAGGCATTGGGACATCTGCACAGCCACGGCGTCATCCACAAGGACATTGCGGCACGAAACTGCGTGTAAGTATCTTCCCAGTAGACACTTATTTTTAGATTGTTCCAATGTTAGTACTGAAACTAATCTCATCCATTTTCTAACCCGACAGAATCGACGATCAGCTGCGGGTGAGGCTGGCGGATAACTCCCTGTCGCGAGATCTCTTCCCTGGCGATTACTACTGCCTCGGAGACAGTGAGAACCGACCGATTAAGTGGCTCGCGCTCGAATCCATCCAGTACAAGCAGTTCAGCGAAGCTTCCGACACGTGGGCGTTCGGGGTGCTAATGTGGGAACTGTGCACACTCGCCCGGCAACCGTATGCGGAGGTAAGATTTACGGTTTATTTGCTAAGCTACCAGCAAAACCTTCACCTAAACCGTAAACGTTTCCTTTCCAGGTCGATCCGTTTGAGATGGAACACTATCTCCGCGATGGCTACCGGTTATCGCAACCCATCAACTGTCCAGATGAGCTGTAAGTCAATGCATACTAGATGAATGAATAGGGCACCTAACCTAACAAACTTGCTCTCTTTTGTCGCCTTTCCCAGGTTCGCAATCATGGCCTACTGCTGGACGATGCTACCGATGGAGCGGCCCTCGTTCGAGCAGCTGCAGATCTGCCTGCAGGACTTCTACGCACAGCTGACACGCTACGTCTAGGGATTGCCGCGTCCCGGCCAACGGTTCTACATGTTTCCTACGCCCCGGGCACTATCGTTAAGCTTTAGATTTAGAGTCAAAAACCGATCCCCCGCACTGCCACCGCCAACTCCACTGTCCAGTTCCACGTCCAACGCAAAGGCGCTCAGCCACGATGCGCCTCTTACGATCGCCAAACACAACACCCTGCCGGGGACTGGCATTTCGTGACAAAACGCGGCACCGCTGGCGTCCGTTGTGGGTGGTGGACCAACTCCGGCCCTTGCCTGGAGTTCGGTGTCGACACTCGCGACTGGTGCGCCGACCAGCGGTGCCAGAAAGGGCAAGAAAGCAGCGCTGGCGAAAGATGGACGAAAGGATCATCATCACCATCATCACCACCGTTTTCCAAACTTCCGTACGATCGGTCCGAGGTGTGTGAAGCAGCAGCAGCAGCAGCAGCAGCAACAAAGTGATGTTTTCGCCGGGAACGGTGGAGTTGTCGGTGGCCTGGGATCGCTCGGCCTCAGTAGTCAGAAGGTGGTGGAGGAGTCGCTCGAGGAGAGCATTGCGAGTAGCGAATCGTCGGTGCAACCGTACGTTATTCCCTGCTCTCCACGATGAGCTCCTCGGCAGCAGGCAACCATCGCGACGTGTGAATATTTCGTGCCAAAAATAAGGAAAATTAAAGTCGAAACGCTGCGGAATAGTGTGGGTATGTGTGCGTTGCAGGAGCGAGCGCTCACGCTCGTTAGGCCAACAGGGACGTTGTGAAATGGTGATGCCACGGTTTGAGTTGGCCGTTTGTTCGTTCGTTTGTTAGTGCTGGTAGATTTTTTATGCTTTTTTGGGAGGGACGCATTTAGTCAGCGAGAGACGATCGTCTCAATCGTTTCGATAGCAGCGGTAGCGTTAATGCATCAATCATCGTGAAAAATTCATATCCACATTCCTGTGCGGAAACGGACGCGGCATGCGACAGCACGGCAGAGATAGATTATTTAAGCTGTAGAAAGTAGATCGATGGATTCATTCGCCAGCTGTCCCCGTCGTCGGTCCGTTTTGTATATAGCAAACACCATTCATTCGTAGTAAGATACACGGTACATACAATGTAAGAACGAGAGATAAAACCGAACGTGCGGCAGAGCGAAGGAGGAAGTTATTTATTTTTGCTAGATAGTCGCAAAAACTCTTTTTTATACACGAAAATGTCAATGATTAACAACAGCGATGCGCTCGAATTTTCAACACCAATCGAATAATTGCAAAAAATGAGGACAATTATACAGGAACGAACGAAGAAGGGTGGCACCATACCGTGCGCTTGTTTTTTTTAAGAAACGCGTTCGATTAAATTACAATTTAATGTTATGATATGTAAGGCTGACTTTAGCCTTTCCATCAGTGCATTCTAAACGACCGATATCTTCTTTCCGTTCCTGTTCCGATTGATTTTTTTTATTATCGTCTTGAAACGTATCCCCCAACCCACTAGGTTCCTTCCCGTTCGGTTCTGTTGATCATAATAATCGCTCGACGTATCATAAAACTGTTATAGGAACTGTCTAGCAACTACTCCCTGCATAATAAAGGAAGTACACTATAATGAAATATTTCTGTATAAATGTTTAACGTTGTTTATCATCCGAAATTATAGGTTAGTAAATCTTAATAAATAAATTCATCGTCTCCGAACTGCCTTGTGATACGATCTGCATGCTTTGAAATTAACAAAACGATTCGCCTAAATGTATGCAAACGATATTTGATGCAGCCCGAAAGTATGTAGCATTGACAACATGTTTGTCCATGTTTCATAGTTTTCCTGCAATATTTCAAAACTGCAGAACCGTACCTGATTTGCGAGATAGCGTGGCAGCTACTGTTGTTGAATAACCCACTGTGATATGGTCATGGTAAAGTAAAAAATCTATTAAATACTAGTTTGAACGTTGTACAAATATGCAGCATATTTTATGTTTTACCCATCAGCTGTCTCCTTCTACATATGTCTTAATATTGAAACGCAAATTAAATTTATAAGATAATAAGAATGTATTCAGCATCACTAATTGTCATTCAAGATGACCGCCATATATTCCTCTATCCTGCCTTCGCTACACAGAAGGAAACAAAAGGAATACAAATTAGCTCATCGCGAAAAGCGATTTTGTTTTTCCTTCTCTCCATCGTTTGATAATAATCAGACGATGGAGGCCCTTAACACCTACTTCAGCAAGGAAGAGTACGTGGAAACCGCCTCCGGCAACAAGGTCAGCCGGCAGACGGTTCTGTGCGGTTCGCAAAACATCGTCCTGCACGGTAAGGTAATCGTGCAGAGTGGAGCCATCATCCGCGGTGATCTGGCGGCAGTACGAACCGGACGGTACTGCATTATTTCGAAAGGTTCCGTCGTTCGCCCTCCGTACAAACAATTCAGCAAGGGTGTGGCCTTCTTCCCGCTGCAGATTGGGGATCATGTGTTCATCGGCGAAGGAGCTGTCGTTTCTGCGGCCTCGATTGGATCATATGTTTACATAGGCAAAAATGCTGTGATAGTACGTGTGGACGCATTTGGTTGTTGGTTGATGGAACTATATTAAAGTATGGTTTCTATCCTTCGTAGGGACGCCGTTGCATACTGAAGGATAACTGCATCATCGAGGATGGGGCTGTCGTGCCGCCGGAAACGACAGTTGCCAGCTACATGCGCTACACTGCCGACGGTAGGATCGAAGGAGGCCAAGGCAATCCCGATTTTGTCCCACACGCGATGCTGGATCTGATGATTGAGTTCACAAAAACGTACTACGATCACTTCGTTCCAGCGCCCAACTGACGGCACCGTGAGCTCTCGCGTCCTCCCAGAGTCCCGCGAGTGCAGTGAAGGGCCCATTCCTCACTACCGTTTTCGCAGCATCTTTTTTGTTTCTACCATCGTACATTCACTAACATAAGCATATGACAATGTATTTATTCCGCAGGCGCAACTAATATACGGTGTATCGTTAAGTGAAATTATTTATTGATCAATAGAGTTAACTCAATCGTTTCCGAAATGGAATTGAAATCGGAACAGCTCATGCATGTGACGTGTTTTACCGACCAGGTCAGGTGCGCAGACTTAACCTAACCTCCGGCCATCATGGTACTGGTGAGAAGAGGCAGTGAGTGAAGATTGAATGCACACCGGTGGGCCAAACGAAGCCACAATCACTTTTTTCCCGACTTCTTAATACCGCCCTGTAGCAACGGTCCACCTTTGGAAGCTTTCTGTTTCGCAGCATCCAGCGCCTTCTGCTGTTCCTTTTGTTTTTGTTTGAACGCCACATCGTCGTCGTCTAGTTCCGCCTGCTCCTTTTTCGGCGCCTTTAGAGGCTTCTTTTTGCCACCTTCGCGTCCGCTCATGTCTGAAACAACGAGTCACGAAGTTAGCATTCGCTCGAAGCAGGATTTCACTGGAAATTTACCTGATTTCTTTGAAGAGTGCTGGTTGAGAAAGAAATGCCTGAAAATGCGTCGCCTGCTTACCGTTTTGACATATCCTGCCTTGCTTGACGTTGACAGTTGATGTCTCGCCTTG
Source organism: Anopheles farauti (assembly GCA_000473445.2). Classification (NCBI taxonomy): domain Eukaryota; kingdom Metazoa; phylum Arthropoda; class Insecta; order Diptera; family Culicidae; genus Anopheles; species Anopheles farauti. Next base: position 4,780,454 of record KI915043.1, on the reverse strand, counting down.
ACAGTGTGTTCAAACCGGTTCGGAATGTGTGACAGACAGTGCGGCAAGGAAATTTGAAATACATTTAAAAAGTCACCAGTATTTTCATTTTAAACTATTTTTACATTTGTAAAATCTACATTTGAATTTTTTGCACAATAACACAACACAACAGCTTCATACACACCAGAACACATGTCTTTGTTCATCTAGCTGTTTTAGACCACATTCTTTATTTTCGTCATTGGCTGGATCGATGATTCAAGTAACACGGCGACGCTCGGGGTCATGTTGATCTCAGTTACTACTGCTCCAATTATTGGCCAGATGCGTTTTGTTCTTAACTATCATCTTTCGTATCTGCCTTGTTTGCAGCGAAATTTGCCAGCACAAACGAACGTTTATTTTTGCCCATTGTAAACATCCGTTTCGTAAAACCCTAGCTGCTAGTCGGACAGATGGAAGGAAACGGTTGGACAGTGGGTACTGAAGGATGTTAACCGAGCGATGAAAGACATTAAAGCTACGTAATATAAGTGATTCATATTTGCACCGGCGGTCACCAGTCGGTTTTGTTTTTTTTTTTGTTTAATCGATGCCCGAAATGATGCATGACTGGGCGCGTATGGTTACGGGGTATACAGCGAAAAATGTGTCCCTGGCATCACTGTTTCGGGGGGTTCAGGGGTGGTAGAGGATAAAAATGAAGATTTCGTTTAATTTTTAATTTCTAAATCCCTTCAAGGCAGTCTTCAGAGACGTATATGTATCGTATAAAATCATAATGCCAGCAATTTAGCTACCGTCGGCAGGAGGTTTCGTATAAAAAGGGACACTTGTACGTCTGTGTTTGCACAATAAACACCGAATTTGCACACATAAAGAAAGTTGAAACAAAACGAAAACCTACGGCATTACCACCAGCACCAGATTGGTTGCTCGTGAGTCAAACCAGGCGCTTAAAACTGAGTAACGAAACAGATACAACAGATACATGGGAGTATTTCCACCAAGTTAAAATAACAAACTATATTAGCAGCTCCCCCACACGATTAACTCGGAGTCAGCGTGCTTTTCATCCTGCTGCTTCATCCCGTACTCAACAACCGTTTGTTGATCTACAATCCTCAGCTTCTTCCAACTCACTCACAATCTGAATGTATAAGTGTGCGGCGCGCGCAATTTACAATTCGACATATTCAGAAATCACATAGTGGTTGCTCTGTGTCCCTACTGCTACTACTAGAAGCTGTTATGTTTCTGTTTCTCCTCCTTTCCACCTATTCCTAACCTCGCTCTCGCTTTGTATACACAGCATGCACGCGAACACAAATACAAATTTGCAAAAAAAAATTCAGCTAAAATATCAAAACAAAATTCGAACCTAAATAGGAACGCGCACCTTTTCCCGATGATGGTCGTTCCATCTGCCTAGAGCACATATCCTTTAATTAGCAGCTGCCGATGCTGGCATTGTTCCGTTTGTATCCTGTCTTCTGTTGCTCGGGTAGAATCATTCTTCTGGCTTGGGACGTAACATAACAATTTACTGCAAACACACATACCACCACATAGCAGCACATACACACACACACACACACACCCAAACACGCACAGTACTCATTACTAAAGAGACAGCGTGGTGGTATGCAAAAGAATCATGTTTGAGTTAGGGAAAGTCATCCTTCCTACAACTGTTTGCGGTTGCTACTGCCGCTGCATTCGTGCTGCATTCGTTGCCACTATATTTTTATGAGTTATCCAAGAAAACTGCCTTCCGTCCCCCCATCGCCTGTTACGGTGGAGCGGTGGAGTGACTTCGTTTTGCTAAACACTATTTGTTTTACACATCTCCAAAAAAAAAAAACAGTCACTTCCTTCCAAATGCAACGGAGACGACGAAGAGCAGAGCGGGGGAGCGGGCGGGGGTGGTGGTTACCATCTTTCAATCAGCGGCTTGTTTCATCATCCATCATTTAACGTACGGCTCAGTTTTGGGGATAGTTTTGATATTGAAAATATTGAGTTTTAGATAACTACACTACCGATTAAAATTATCACTGATCAAGCCAGATAGCTGTAGGTATCCTTTTGTCCTTCTTGGCGTTCCAGATATTCCTTCTCTATCAGAATATCGATACATTTCTGCCGAAAGGGAGAGAAAAAATAAACAAAAAAGGTGTGATTAGAAATGACCAAAGGGAAGAAGCAAAAAAAGAAGAACCACACGCGCATACCTTTATCACTTGAATCTTGGGCTTAAATCGGGTGGACAGTTGATTCAGAACTTCGTTCACGAGCTGCGTGTGGTTGAGCATCTTTCGCATCTTCATGATCCGCACGATTGCAGCCTGGATGAGTATCTTGCGATCCTCCTCGATGTTCTTGTGGGTCGCCTCCTGCTCCACCTTCAGTTCCGATTTCAGCGGGAAGTTTATGTTGATGCGAAGCTTACGGCTGCGAATGTGACAAAAAGCGAAGGTAGAAGTAAACCATCGTTTCGCTTCGTTTGCACAAAGCATGATTTTAGCACTCACTTCTTGAAGTCTTTGTTTAGCTCGATGGTGGAGTCTGGATGTAGCTTGCCTTCGCCTTCGTAGCAGTTCAGCAGTTTCGTTTTCAGCAAGATTGGAAGCACTTGTATAAGATTTTCATTGTTGATACCTTGGAGGGAGAGAGAATTATGAAAAAAAAATATTATGCTAGCTACACGAGAAGACACGAAACAACAATGGTTTACCAGTGTTTTCTCCCAGCTGCTTAATGCTCCATGCCGTTTCCTCGTTAAACTGCAACAACACCGCCATTTGGAAGGTACTAGCCTGGTTTTACGCATGAAAAGGAAGCGCGGAAACGTTTATTTTTAATCTTAAACCCCAGCACACGGGCCCCATTACCAACCCCTTACCTGTAGTGTGTAGCGCATTCGGAAACAGTTTGTTATGAGCTCGCCTCGGCACATATTGTACAACCAATTTAGCTTGCGTCCGGAATGTTGCTTGGCGTAAAAGTTGTTGAATCGATGGACCGATTGTTCCAGCTGCCAAAATCAAAAGCAGAAAAACAGCAGATTAACATGCAAGCACCACACAACCAAACTCGTACGTACCTCGAAGGGCAAGGAAAAGGTGAAACCCTGGCCGAATGGCCACGAGCCGCTCGAAAGCACCAGAATGCTGAAATCTATCTCGTTCAGGCCCGAGCTTCGCGTTTCGCGCAGCTTGTCGTGATGCTTCTTGTACTGATCGTTCAGATCCTTCGAGACGCCAATGTCCTGGAACATGCGCTGCAGCTTGCTCGTGTACTCGAACCCGCAGGCTTGCTTGAGCTTGGAAATCATCGACGCTTCCGCGTCGTCGCTGGCCGACATGTGCTGGCAGAGCCGTTTCGCCAGCATCTTGCTGTAGAACTTCTGGAACACGTCCTTGTCTTCGATGTACTTGAACACAACCATCTGGGTAGTGGGTGGTCATGGGCAGAGAGAGTCAACTGTAGTGCAAGCCAATAGAAACACATACGCACACGAACAAACGTACCACTTGATTGAGCGTGTCCTCCAGTTCGGCTTCTTCCGGATTTTTGCTCGACTTTTTCAACAGCAAATCACAATACTTCGCCAACAGTTCCGGGCTCTTGCTGGCGCTTCTGCTCAGCTCGGTGACGGCGTTTGTGTTGATGAACTTACCGCACGCCTTGTCGAGGGCTGCCACGAAGCCGCTATCGTTGTTGAAAGCGGTAAGTACCAGTGCGTTGTATTTCTTGTGCACCTCCAGGATGGTTTGGACGTAAATTTTAGGATCCTGGGAAATGGAGATGCTCAGGAACTGTTAGCCCTCTGCTAGTGTGAGTGTAACCGTATTCCGCGTACTTACATTTACAGCCGAGTCGCCGCACTTCTCTATTGCCGCCAGTCCCTGGTTGTGGATGTGTGTTTCTAGGATTTCTTTCAGCTCGAACAGACCGGCCTTGATGCGCGCCACCAGCGAGTACATTCGTCCGAGGTCCGGGTTTTTGTCCGAGTTCAGCAAATTCTGGAACTCGGTCCGGAACTGGTCGAGGTGATGATGAATCAACACGCGTTCACACTTTTCCGCCAGCCGATCGAGCGTGCTCTCGTGCAGATACACCTGCACGCGCTTCTGTTCCTCGTTCAAGCGTAGCTCGACCCGCTTCATGTACTCGGTGACCGGATTTTCGCGCAGGAATTCTGCACTCTCTCGCGTATAGAAACTGCAAACGAAAGAACCACCCCGATTAGCTCGCTCATCGCAACAATGACGCTGCGATTCCCTTACCGTTCGGTGTCTTCGAGGAAAATGTTCTCAAAGCTCTCCTTGTACACGGATAGGTTCTGGCCCTTCGCATGCGGATCATCCTCATTGAGACCGAGCTCCACGTAGCAGTTAATCACGCCGGACACGAGGCGCGAATTGATCGTCTCACCGTTACGTTCGCGTTCGATCAGCTTCAGCACGGCGTTCGTAACCTGCTTGTTCAGATGCTTGAACAGATTGCCCCGCCAGGTGACCAGCGCGAGCTGGTAGATCTCGTACACATCCTTCCGGCCTTCCTCGCACTCACGCTTCACCCAGTGCCGGTTCAGGTAGGCACAGACGCCGTTCAGCACCTTGCTCGAGAACTGATACTCCTCCCAGCGCTTGGTGTAGAAGCTGAGCACCTCCTCGTCCATCAGATCTATCCCATTCTGGTGCAACCGGATGAGATAGCTCTCGAGAAACTCCTTCAGCCGCTTGTACAGCTCCTGCCCGACCAGCTGGGCACCACCCGGTGCGGCGCTAATGCCCTTCTTCGACACCTTCGACGAGCCCGTACGGTTGTTGGGCTGCTGGTGGACACTTGTGCAGTAGTTGTAGACATGTCTAAAATATAAAATTTCATTCGTAACATTACTACTGTGTCCGGCTAGCTGTTCGAGTCGAGCATATTTTATTTATCATACATTTTAGATCATATTATACAAATCAAACAAGGTACAACAACATTGTACTGCGATTATCGGTTCTCATTGTCTCTGCTAAGAGCTGCTAAAAGCTGCGTACCCACCGCGGAAGCTTTGTTTCGGAGTGGAGTACTTGAAATGGTATGAATTTAATCACACAACTAACGACGTATATCAGCTATATTTGAGCACTGCTAACCCAGGTGGCTCGTCCGACGTGCTCTCGTCATCGTTACGACGGTAAATTCCGATCAGGAAAATAGACACTTTAAAAATAGATCACCACATCTACCGAAACAGCATGCAGCAGCAACAGCAGTAGCGGTGATATATAGAAAACCGAAATTCTCTTTCATCGTTTGTTTAAAGCACATGCTCTATATGCAGAGATTGTCCATCGCCGCGTCAAACGGAACGAAAACCATTAGCAACGTACGAGTATCGGTTCATAGGTGTTAAACTAGCGCATCTGAAGACTATATGCAAGACAAGTAACAAAACACGCCAAATATTAAATACTCATTCTTGTTACTAAAGGATGAAAGCACTAAATTGTCATATGATAACGTTCATATCGCGGTGTTTAAGTGAACATTTCTACAGCTACGTGGTGGAACGCAGCCTGGCATTGACACGTGGGTTACTGCGCACTTTTTTTTGCACATCACACAAAGCACAACACATGCCAAAAAAAACCAATGGGACGACAAAACCGCAACCGTCTTACCTTCCGCATTGGTAATCTCGTTACGAACTTGTTTTTATTGCTGTTTTTAGTTACAAGTCACACACACACATAAGAAGGCGATGACAAACAAAAGTATAATGCACAATATACACACACACACACACATACACGCACAGAAAACATGCACAGGTAAATACAGTCACCATCAACAGCATGTTTCTTGTGAGGGATTACTAGTTTTGAACTTTTTTAACACTCGTTCACGACCTACCAGACGACGTCGCACGCTCTCCTTCCTGTGTATGTAACATTCGTACAATCTCACGGGAGGTCAAGGAAACGCACACTCGCAATCGTAACAAACGATGCCTGAATCAGTATTCGCACCAAAACAACACGCGCTCCACTTTACACTCTAGTCCAGCGATGGCAGACGCAAACAGTTTATCCAGCAAACATTAAGCACACCACATACAAACGATAATATTCACAACATTCACTTCCGGCCGGGGTTAGCGAACGGGATCGCGAACGATTAATCCCGTACGATTCTGCACTGCTCGGTTCCGGTTTTGTTGTTTTGTTGTTATTTTTACAACTTTTGTACTTACGTGTAAAGTTCCATGTACCGTGCGATGCCGAGGCTGTGTTCCCGCTTGTACACCTGCTTGATGCCTCCTTCTAGATCGGTCCATATCTTCAGCACGTCCCAGACGAGAAAAGAAGATGAATGTTTTCATTCACAATTAGCAACGATATATTTTTAAATTTTACTTCCTGATAATAATGACATGTTTACTTACCTCTTCGAGATTAATGTTCTTAAGCCCTGTAGCCCCATGGGAGTTTAGTTTAGACATTGGAGTGGAGTCCTGCAGTTTTTTTCTTTTGTTTCCACTACTGTGTCGTGTTTTTCTGCACTGGTTACTGCTATACAAATATTACTGCAGCCTCCTTCGCTCTCCTTAATTAACGCAAGTCAAGTGCCCACGATAACAGGTCCAGTTCAGGTGCGCTGTCGTCAGCATCCACAGGGCGTTTGCATGATACCACAAAACAATAGAAAAAAAAAAATAAATAGATTAACCCTGGGAATTGTGCACGGTCAAGACGACGAAATCTTATCTTCAATTTTCTTGTTTCGTCAGAGCGCACGCAAGAGCGGAATCATTTTTCGCGAGCCTCACAACAATTCTCTTTTGTTTGGCGCTTCTCACATTATTCCCCTGTCCAGCCCCAGTTCGCGAACGAGTCGTGGCTTTCGCGACTTACATCAGCCCTGTTCGCAAGCGCACGATTTCAACACAGTTTCACAGTCACAGCAGGCTCCTCTTCCTACTTCGTGCAAGGGTAGCTGTTTTGTACACCACCCAATAATCCACCGTGCGCATAGACACGAATTGTAGCGTACCAAACACCCTAGATGAGTTGATCTGGGCTCCAATATTTTGTGCGTTGTTTGCCCACCGTAGCCCTTGGATGGTTGGGTCGCCTTGCAAACACAATGGGAAGCGCGCAGCAACGGGGGAAGGGGATAGTGAGAGAAAATGATCCATGTCCTCCTTACCCGTATCGTCGAAATTATCCGTTTCGTTGACTGGCAAGATGCGTTCTCGCGTTTGCCCGTTGGTGATTCGGGCTGAGAGATGAAGTTCGCTACCGTAGGGCACCAGCTAAAACACAAAAACTTGAAAGAAAGAAACGATTCGAGGCGAAAAATGACTTTCACTTCGAGCTTCACTTTAATGAGAAAATCTTAACTTTTTCACGCTTTTTTTCAATATGGCCGCTTGACAGATCCCTTTGTAGCAAAAAAAACAACGACTGTCAAAACGGGAATTCAAATTCCCAAGCAGATACACAAGCGATGCGAGCGTATCTATTCGGATACTTTTTCGGACGATGAAATGTTAACGAAACAGTGAACGACTTTTTCAAAAATTAACTTCGAATGTTCTCACGATTCACAAAAAAAGAAATAAGTGGGAGTGTCCACGAAACAAAAGAAAGTGTCCATGAACTTTATCCCACTATTTGTTTGAATGGTGCCGGAGTTTTTACCTTTGTTAACAAGAGAAAACAGTTTTTTTTGGCAGTTAGTGCACGATCAGTGCAGGTCTAATTGATGGAGCAATACACTCCGTAGTCAATGACAGCTAATGACGAATAGACTTCTCGTCAAATGAAAGTAAATACGCTTATGCATTGTACTATAATGAGCTTAAAAATAAGAATAATTTAATGTGTTTTTTTTCAGAATGAAAATATCAAAACAAATAAAATGTTATATTGTACATGTTAATATTTGTCGTATGATAGACAACAGAGAAGCAGTGAAGAAAATGTTCAAGCGGAAGTGGTAAAACGCAACGGAAATTTTATCGTGTATGCGAATATATTCTATAAACAAATTAATGCAATAAATCGCGAAACGAGAGCAACAATTGATAGAAAATATAACTGTAAGAGTGAAATGAGGTAGAGAACGAGAAAACAGAACATTCAGCTTAAAAATCTTCATTGGGAAAATGTAGCAAGATAATCAGTCAATTGGTGTTGCCTGATGGCACACCTTGATGTGAAACCTTACAAAGGTATGTTTGAGACGAACGAACCCTACAAATGATACTGATAATCAAAACAAAAGTTGCTGTTTTTATTTGTATGGCACATAGAGAAACTTATTGAGTACAAAACTAAGAAAAAAGCATCAAACTAACATAAAAATGCGGAATTAGACATTTTGGAACAATATGATTCGAGTACAAAACAGACTGAAATGTGATTAATTATATTTTGGTTGGTTATGGAGTACCGAATGTATGCTAACAATCCGATCATTGCTTTTGACGAGTACTTGTATTGAATGCTTCATTATGGTGTCTTGAAATGCCTATTCAATCAAATTGATTGAATCTGTGTTAATTCTCTACTGTGTTGATTAATAACGGTAAATAACAAGTTGTTTGAATTCGCTCCTCGAGACCTGCACCTCGTTTAATGTGTCAGTTTCAATACTCGCCTTCACGGAAACGAGAGAATGCGTCTTGAATTGTTTGAGTTCGATCTTTAAGCAGCACATTATAAACATCAATAAGCCGTCTTTTTGTTGCTGTCCGCGCTCCAACAACACAATCAGAGCCGAACGCGGCAAGCGCTGAAAAGTAACCTCTGAAAATATTAAAAATTCTGCTCATATTATTGTCCTTTTGCAGGGACTTCTCAGACAATTTCGAGAACAAAAATCTTGTTCTTGCGCGCGGTGTTTACATCTAGTGCGATCCTATCTTAACTTAGATTTCAGCAGCGCGTAAATAAGCCACGACAAGCAGCGATGGTGGCGTCCAAAAAGGCATTCAAGATTGGAGATCTGGTGTTTGCCAAAGTTAAAGGCTACCCACCTTGGCCAGCGAAGGTAGGTGATACAGCTGTCCCGATGGCGATGCCTTACTCGGCGTGCTACCAGCTAGGCTTTATATTCCTTGAAAATGAATGACCCATGTGCGTATGTTTCTCATTTTGCTTTCATATTTACTTGTTCCTCCATGGAAAACGGCGCATAAAACAGATCACGCGGATTGACAAGAGCAAATACAATGTCTACTTCTACGGCACGGGCGAAACGTAAGTATTTTCGTTTTACTCTCTTAGGAAAGGCTACCGCACATTCGATTATTGCTGACGGCAGTCAAAAGCGCAGCCAGAGGGCAGCGCCGGTTGACGGCGCCATTTATGTAAGATGTGGCAAAATCAGTCCTTTGCTCTCTGTTCCCATTTTAGGGCCAACATCAAAAAGGAGGACCTGTTTCCGTATGAAACGTCGAAGGAAAAGTTTGCAACGGAAAAAATAATGAAGCGAAAAGGGTTCAAGGAGGCGATTTTACAGATCGAATCTGCCATGAGCGGTGACGATCCAAGCCCCGTAAGTGATCAAAGCGTAAGTTAAACGTGAAGGTGTGAGTATGTATGCGTGTGTTGGAAGAATCCGGAATAGGAATACGGTGCCGATCGATGTATTTGGTTAGCTGATGTGAAAAGCGAAGCTGCACTGTGTAATGTTCTAATGATTTTTATACGATTCGAGTCCAACAGTGTCGCTTAGTTGCCCCGTTGGCAAATGGATTTGAACAATATGCAAATGGATTTGAAACTAAATGCATCGATCAAAACACTCACTCCATTCCTAAAAATTAACAAAATTTCCCTCGAGGGAGCGTCATGCGAACACTTTATGTTAAGGATTTTTTGGCCACTAGCTTTATCGTTATTTTATTTCGCCGTTTTAGCTTGCATACGACGTTGTTGCGGTGCAATCGGGAATCGACGATATGGAACAAAAAATGTCCATAGCTGAGGCAAGTAAAGTAGCACGCACACACACTCCACAACACATGGTGGTAGACGCATGCGAGTGGCAGTAAAGCATTCGTTACTTGTGTCGTGCTCTCGCTTACCCCTTCATGGTGTTAACCCAAACACGGTTGCTTATCATTTCAGTCCACGTTCAACGAATCGATGGTGTCGGGAAATTCAACCATGCTGGATACGAGCAAAGTGAAACTCGAACCAGAAGAAAAGGAATTCGAGGTTGTAAATAATAGCACCACACGACCGGTTCAAGTGAAAAAGGAAAACAAATCGTCACAGAACGCAAGATCTTCTGCTGCGGTTAAAAAAGCGACCGCTGCTGCCACTGCTTCCCTCGCGAACAACGGGTCACAGAAAAAGGCGGCCGACAGCCACGGTACGCCACAGCATGATGGCAGTGGAGGTGAGCAACAGCCGGAAACGGTCGACCAAAAGGAAGTTGTAAGCCGAAGCGGACGTAAAATAAAGATGAAGCGGTTTATGGACGGTGATGATGAGGAAAGCAACAGCCCGGCAACGGCAGGACCACCGGCAAAGAAACGGGCACCGAGCATGCCTGCGAAGGAGAAGACAGTTTCAACACCCGCTGCGACGAAAAAACTGAGCTTGTTTGGTACGGATAGATCACTCATTTTTTTATTACTATAAATCAAGGGCGTTAAATCTGAAAAAAAAACGCAGATTCTAATAAGGTGAACATTCTAATATATTTTCAGACAAAATCGAAAACGAACGACTTTACGTTTTGAAGCTCGAACGTGAGCTGGTAGAACTCAATATGGAGATAAAATCGTCGGTGAAGCTAAATAGCGCTGACCCGGAGCGGTGTGTACAGCTCATGGAACAGTATGAGAGTAAGTTCTTCTTCCCCACGACAAGGGTGTACAGCAACAGTGTATAATCTTATAATCACAATTCTCTTCCTGCCCACCAGAGCTGGCCGTAACGCCAACTATTCTGAAAAAAAATCCCAACTGCGTCGAAACGATGAAGAGGTTACGGAAGTACGTTGGCAACGCGAAGAACTGGAATATGGACGACAAAGAGAAAATCCAGTTCGATTTCCAGGCGCTACAGATTCGACAAAAGGCCGAACATATATACAACCAGTTCAAGGTACGTGTTGGGTTCCGTTTCGACTAAATGTGTGAAAATTTACTGTAGACTAACGATCGGCGCGCGTGTTACTGTTTCCTGTCAGAATATTCTGGGCATTTCCGACAGCAGCGTACCGTTCTGGGAAGCGTTCCGGGATGAGGTTACAAAGTTTGAGGAAGCTACAAAGCATTTGTCGCCGGAGGAACTGTATTTGCTTATCGATGAAGCTGGTAAGATAAACTAATTGCTTTATAATACGATCGTGTGCAAGATTCGCTATGCTTTCGTTTCCTGTTTTTTTTTCCTGTCCGTAGACGTGATGAAAAGCCACAATGAATCGGCCAGTGGTGCCGTTGCGGCTGATCATAATGATGCGTCCGAAAACGACACGCTAGAGCAGCAACAGACGGATGATGCCGACGACAGCGTGGATCCAGAAGCCGCAATGGTTGCCGAGTGTGCGACGAATGCCAGCAATTAAAGCGGACGAATGGGCACACTCAGTCTCCTCGCTGTAGATTACGGTCCGAACGCAGAATTGGTTAATGATTTGCATTGACTATGAAGCAGCAGATACGACTGCATCGATTGTGCTGGGGTTCTTTACACTGTATGATTAGTCGAAAAGCTACGACGCTTGTGGTTCGTAGTGTTTTTGCGGTATTTTGTTTTTGTTTGACAGGAAGAACACGATCTATGGCTATCGCAGCCGAAAGCCGCGTTTTATTTTAGAATATTTTTTTTTCTTAACATTTTTCCCAACCAGAGACTTTCATTTCATTTTTAGCACTTTTACAGACCTTTGTCAAATTCGTAGCCTTCTTTGGTATGGAGTGTAAACAACTGTTTTGCTTTATAGCATTCGCTATTTTTGCTGCAGACGCAGTAACCTAGCTGCATCTCACTATAAATCTTAAGTGTATAAAAGAACATATAGACGCCAAGGGTACACGCAACGGTAAGGGCCCTCCCTTGTATACACCGCGCGTAGGGCACAGACGTGTGGAGGACGCAAAATATGAACACTATTAGGAGCGTACAAACGGTGTGCACGAGCAATGCGTTCACAGTAACTATGGTAACATCCACCCAGATGAATACGAATTAGATCCGATCAAAAATCGGTTACCTATCAGCAGACGCAAACAGAGCATACTGGCCCGTTTTCTATCTGCGAAACGGAATAATTTGGAGCTCTAAACCCCAATCCCCCCTCCCCGTAAAATAAAAGTGTTTTGAGTTATATCACGAAATAAAATTACATCTAATGCTTGAAAAGATTATCTAAATGAACGTGCCTGTGGTCTTTGCCTTACGTCGTGACTTCGTTCGTGAAAAAGTGCCGGGAAGTGTTATCTTTTTTGGCGCCTGAGAAATGCTTGATCAAGACTTCGGATGCATCGCTATTGGGAGGGCAATTTAATTTCAAAATTTCGAGTCACTAAAAGTATGGTTGCGATTTATTTCTTGCGTGACGCTCCTTATTCGATGAAAGTATAACTTACTAGGCGTATTTGTAATGCTACTAAAATACTTCACTATTTCGCCGAGGTCTCTCTTTCTCATGGAGATGATTATTCCTCGTCTTCCTCCTCTTTCTTATCACTCTCTCCCTCGGTTGCGGTGGCGGAGTTTTCCGCAGCACCTTCTGCCGCTGCCGGCGCCGGTTTCTGCACCTTGTTTACCGACAGACCCAGCCAGTTCGAAATCATGGCAATGCCCTCGTCCGTTGATTCACTGACCGCCGCCAGTATGTCGGCCGTGGAGAGGTTGTCCAGAAGCGACAGGGCCGAGGTACTGTTACCAGCCACCGGCTTTTCATCCACCGTGGCCACCGGTGCTGGTGTAGCTTCCTCACTGTGTGTGTGTGTGCAAAACGAAACGAACAAAACGAAGACACCAGAATTAGCAACAGAATGTTTCCACCGTCCGGCATTTTCGCTCACCTCGTTTCGCTGGGAATTTGCTCCTTGATCTGTTCCTCGGCGGACTTAATCACCTCCATGCCCTTCGGACCCATGCGGAAGCAGCCGAGCGGTAGTTCGACCTGAACGTCACCAAGCAGCATCGGTTCGAGCTGTAGGCATCCCCGCAGGCCTTCGTCCGTCGGCAGCAGCTCGCTGAAACGAGCGCACATCTGAGCGAGACTGGAGAACACGTTCAGACACGTTGGCGGCGGATCGGGACCCTTCACGCGCTGGCTGTGGAGCACACTGTCGCCGTAGGAAATGTTCAGTGCGATGCCTTCCTCGGCCGACAGGTACTTTAGTCTCACACAACCTAAAGTACCACCAAACGAAACAGGGAGAAAAAAGGGGCAGTTCGTTGGAGAAAAATCACGCGTGCACACAATTGTCGCTTACCGAGACCACCAAGATCGATGAGGGTCATGTTGAAGTCGATACAACAAATGCAGGAAGGTCCATTGCACAGGCAATTGCTGGGATCGACTTCTTCCTCTTTGGCTTCGCCGTCACCACCAGTTACGAGGGAGAGATAATCTGCACAGCATTCGGAGGGAATGTTTTATTTAATTTAAACTTTTTCAAAACATTCTGTTAGACTAATTCTAATTAAACAAGCTCTATTAGTCTAATTTTACAATTTTAGTCGAAACCACAATTAATTATTGAAGTGATTGACTCGAGTTTGCAATTCTGGAGAAGCTACTGACCAAAGTGTCTAAATTTTAGCACTTTATGCGCACTGATTGTGATGCCGACTATTCAGCGTTGTTTGCGCACCTAAGACGCACGGACAACTTACCCAAGATACTGGCCGAGAGAGCCACCGAGCATAAATAGGTCAACAGGAGGAATAACAACAATTTCTTCATTGTATCGTCTTTTGTTGTTCCGCTGCGTTCACCACGCTGCTCGTGATCACGCCCAACGCAGACAATCGTTCCTTCTAGCACCTTCGCTTGGTGGGACCGTTCGTTTTGCGCGTCCGGTCCTGGACGTCTCTCGGTCAATGGTAGCTGGTCAAGTTCACACTTTCACTCGAACCTCAAAACAATGTGTACCCGGCGTAAGTGTGTTTCGCAAACACTGGGACAATTTCTACAAACTTGCGCTTCGATTCCGAGGTCCGTTGACGCGCTCGCCCGCGCACGTGAGATATCCGGGAGAAATTGGTGAAATGGACCGCTTGCGCTGGCGTTTGAATCACGACTGCGGCTAACCCGTTTCGCGGCTCGACCGGGAAAGCCTTTCGTCGTCGTGAGCCTTTGCTTTTACTCCCCAGCCGGTCTCCAGCCTGCCGAATGCCTGCCGAGATGAGATGAAGCGATGCGATAGCGCGAACGAGCGCGAGCATGACGGGGAGTGTCTTGGAGTCCCCGAGCGGCGATGCATACATTAACGGATGAATGAGTGACGGCTGACGGGCGGGAAGACGCGAGGGCTGAAAGCCTGTATTCTACCACCGATAGAGGAGCACGTGGCCGGGCTGGAACGCGCGGGCGGGAGCGGGTTCGTCGCCGACAGAACCAGTGTGTCGGGCATTCAAGTTATTCGTTCGACTTCACCACGAAATAGGAGATGATGGAGGCAAGATCGACTTTTCCTCCGGAGGTTAACAGCCTCCAACCGTCCGGTGAGATGCTGTATCGGTTAAAGATGCGCACGTAATTTCCAATCTCCAAAGGCGAAGCGTCATCGAACGCAGTTGAAGTGGTTCAGTGGATCGTTTACAAATGATTGGATACTCCTGTCATTTCTTAACATGAGAACATGTTTACCTGCCGTCGTTCTTTTCCGCCATCCATTTCGGTGGTTATGTTCATTGGAAAAGAGTGTAATATTCTCTCCCAAGCGTAAGTCAAGGCTTGCTGCGATTATTTCGTCTTGGTCTCCATGAACCCTGTTATGGAGAGACTGTGTTTACTGGACTGCTTCGGGAACCTTCCCAGAATCAGCTGTCTTTCGAGCGGTGTGTCAGACAAATGGCCCTTCGTGCGGTCGTGCCCGCTTAGCCCCACCAGGTCGTGCAGCAACGGCAACCCTGACCTACCCCAGAATGTGAAATCTAGGTCGAGTGCAATCCCGTGTGGGCCGAGTTTCCGATGCCTGGCGTTGACTTCCTGACAACCGGGCAAGGGCTCAGTCGTGAGCTCTATTTTCATCGGCGGGAAAATGTTTTGTTCCTTTCGAAATTTCGCCCACGTCGAGTCGGTAGGTAAGTTGTTTTGCTGCAGATTATCCTCTTTCTCTCCGCTCTCTGACTGTCCCAAATATGCTGCCAGATACGTTCGCACAGAAAGTGCAGGAAAGCGAAATCCATCAAATCCTGCGTGATTATAAGGAACGTGAAAATGGAGCGATCTAGTAGCCTTACTATCTCGCTACCATAATTAGGGCATTTTTGGAGTCACAGGTCACGGTCCACGAAATGCGTTCGTGTGGGCATCGAATCGATACCATCAACGTCCATCATGTGAAATTACGTTAAAAGGAACAGGAAAAACAAGTCCCAAAGAGAATGGACTGTGTATGGGTGTGTGTGCTAATTGATTTGAGATTTCAATTCATTCACCCGCCTGTTGGTATCTACGCGCGATGACACGAGTCAAACCGAACGGAATCATCGCGCTGTTGGAGGTTTGTGGCGTTGCTCTTACTTCCGTTTTTTCCACCTTTTTTGGTGCGTCATCCCTAAGTAAACGAAAACAATTGGCAATGTAGACGGGCTGCCGAGCGGAACGACGTACCGAAAGAGCGGTCACATGCATCCATGAGCAACTGGTTAACGCAAATTACCGATCAGCTAGCGGGGCGGGGCCCCCCGGGATGCGCGTCAAATATCTGCTAAAGTCTTCGCAACAGTTCACTTGAGACGCGTTTGTTCAAACGACAATAAGCAAGTAAGTAATGAGATGCATTAGTACCGCGCGCGCAGTGAAAGTGAACAAGCATTACGCTACTTAACCGAACGAGAAACACAGTCATATTTTTTCGCAATAGATGAGTCATTACTACAGCGTTTACAGCGTGCGTTTGCAGTATTGTCTTTTTATTTGATAGATTTATTGTTTTCAGTGTTTGCTTGTTTAATAACTATATATTCTTTGTAATATACTAACAAATAAATTACACAATTTCTTATCGCTTATTTCATGTATACGGGACTCGGGTGTAAGAGTAATACTATGCAACACGGTATGTTAGCGGCCAAGGTGGCCGCGCTTTGTAGGAATAGATCAACACGTTTGGGTTTAACATTCGCTTATTTGCTTAAGTTATTATGTGTAAGTGTGTGTGTGTGTGAGTTTGCTTGCTTCTGTTTTCGTTATTAAGTCTTTAATAGGTTTTATATTTCAATATCGCACACGTATGACTAATTAAAACATGGAATTTGCTATGGGATAATAACAGGAAGCGGCACAAGGAATAACAAAGTAAAGAACCTCTTGGTATGTACAGGAAAAAAAAAAACAAAACAAACCAACCAACGATATCCGCTCACTCAGAGGTCACTCTCTGCCTCGCTGTATTAATACTTTTCTTAATCGGAGCTGCAAAAATTATGGAGGAAACGCGATTAGCGATTGGCCAAAAAAGCATCCGCCCCGGCCACGACACGAGGGAATGATGATGATTTAGGTCACAATCTTCCCGTTCACGAAGGGACAGAATCTCTTTGCGCGATCGGACAACAGGAAACATCATTTCCACTTCGTTCGCGGCTCGCTCGCTCGGCTGCTCGAAAATATATATGGGTCACGTAGGAGCGGCATCGAGAAGCGGCGTGTAGCCGCAACACCTAGCACCAGCAGCACAGCAAAAAAATGATAGTTATCCGAAAATCGAAGAGATTACGATTCGAACGGGTCTTTGACACGGGAAGCGAGGCTACCATCGAAAGGAATGGCGGGATACGAACGAATTTGCATAATTATATAAGTCGATCGTGTCATAATTGGAATTCTGCGATCGCCGGTTTGGACTCTGGAGAGCCTCTTGACAGATCCGTGGAGTCTGTTCTTTTTTTTTGCGAGAACGATCACAAAGGGAAGAGCAAGAGATAAAGGAGAAATCCGAGCGGGCATGAGCAAAATATGTTTCCTAGCTTAGTTCCTCGCTTCGTCACGCGTTCGGTTCCTTGCTCCACATTCTAAGTCCATTTCATTAATGCATTATTCTTCGATATAATTCTGCGCCGAACCTACCTTTCACCTTGCTCCCCATCGTAGTAGTTTCTGGCCGGCGAGGAACATCATTACGAAGTGACGAAGCTGACGTTGCACAGTTGAATTTGAGGTGGATCCATTTTCGCTCCATTAGTGCCCTTCCTCCCGAGCGGTTCTATCGTAACTTTTTCGTGCAGATTGAGCACGATCGGCACTTTATGATTACACGTAGCAAAGCTTAACAACAACTCAACAATAACAAAACAAACAAAATATAAACGTATATATGCAGCATATTCACACCCCTTCGACGATAAAAATAGAACTGCATTGTGGCGCTCTTGTGGCACAAGAAATGCAGCAGTAAAATCCAATCGCATTCGTAACCCCGCAGAAGCTGGTAGGAAATTTTGAGCTAGCGAACCGTTTACACGTTGAATCGCGTCTCCGAACCATCGGCCAGCATTAGCGTGACGGTGCGATTGTTGATCCAGATCAGCTTCGCCAGCCGCATCGGATTGAGCCGACCGATGTCCGGTATCGGTGCGGTCGAGTAGCCCTTGATGCAGCGCGTCTGCGACTGTCCGAGCCCGAACATGCCGGCACTCGTCTGCCAGAAGGAGAGCCGATTTTCCGTGCACGAGTAGCTGACCAGAAACTTGCCGTCCGGGCTGAATGCGAGTGCGGTTACCGGTTTGGTGTGGGCCGGTATCATCTGGCACTTGTTTTGCCGCAGCTCGTAGATCGCCAGATTTCCGTTGCTGCCACCGACTGCGAGAATTTTAGCGAAAGAACGAATACATTCGGCAAGGGTTAAGGTGGGGAAATTGTGATTTCTGTATCTGTTTTTTTTCCCTGTATCATTGCTTACGGAAGATGGAAATAAAAAAATCTAAAACTATTACTCACCAGCAATACGACGCGACGCACTGCAGTGGGAAACTTGATTGAATTTGCACATCAACGGGCTAACCTCAGCCAGTCCTTTGGTTTTAAGATCACCGGAATCGACACAATGAAGCGTTATATCCATAACCTGTAGGGTATAACAATATTAAAACACAAAAGAAAATTACTGCTCATACACAACATGTCAAGTAAAAGAAGAAAAATAGCTAGTCTTCTATTTCTCGCAATCGAAAATATCACGCGAGTTCATTAAACTATCAGCAATCTTGAAGTACAGGTCAAAACTATCATCAATAAGCTCAAACGCAAATCAGAATCGTTCAGATTATCTATCGCTGTGGTTTAAATTGAAAGACGCCATCTTTTGAAGGGAACAGTAATTAACAGCGGTTTGTTGGTCACGATTTCACAACACCAACGCAGTATGCTATGCCTGCGTGTTTTTAAATTTACGTTAGTTCTTCGACTTTTTTCCTATATGAAAGCAGTTCATATCATATTTTTGAAGCAAAAAATAGCAAACAGTGATAGTTACATCGAAAAAGTAATAACTGTTTTCGACACGACGCAGCAGACAATTAAAGAAACGTCGTGCAGCTATAGTCAATAGCGGAATGAATACAAAATATGAAATACAATTTCGAGTTACCCATCGAATACAGTGTTTCGCCCGAGATAATATACCCAAGCGCACGTGTTTTCCATAAACGTCATCTAACGCTCCTGTTTTGGCCCCATTATCCCGGTATTTCCCCGTGACCTACCTCCACGAGCAGACTGGCGATTTCCGTCTGCATCTTATCGATGAGCATTTCGACGCACTGCAGTATCTCCCGCTTGGCCCGATGCAGCACCGACTGCGTAATGGGAACGCTTATCGCCTGCGCATTCTGCTGCATCGTGTTGTAGCGCGCTACCTCGCGCGCCATCGTCGTGATGAAGGCGGCCGGTCGTGCCGTCGCAATCAGCCGCAGGGCATGGCGTGCCGTGCGGCAGGCGTCGGCCTGCGGTGTGAGCGGCAGCTTGTAGTTCAGGCTCGGTATCAAGCGCGTCGAATCGCAGCACATCTCGAGCAGTCCGAGCAGCACCTTGGTGACGTCGATGTACGGCTCCCAGACGGTGAAACCACGCCCGATCAGATCGATCGCTGCACGGCGCAGGGGCGTGTTGGCGGGTAGCTTCGGTGTCGGCGGTGCCAGCAGCAGATGCGTCAGTGCCATCGACGTCGAGCGGGCGAGATTGTTGTTACCGATTCCGAAACCCTCCACGACCGAGCTCTTGCGACGGTTTTCGTTGTTGCGTTTGCCCTCGGTCGCGGAGATGTCCTGTCCAAATTCGGCCCCGATCACACCGAGCAGCACGACGGCGGTGGACTGTTTGCGCTTCAGTTCCGCCAAACTCGACGGTTTCCGCACGACTTCCTCTTCCTCCTCCGATTCTTCCTCGTGCTCTAGTCCACCGGGTTGGCCGGTCGGACTGGAGGTCGGTGAGCCGGCGTTCGATTGACCCGTCCCGGTCGCCTGTTGCACGATCGGTTCCGTGTGCGTGTACAGCGGCAGATACTGGGCCCAGCTTTCGACGAGCTGCTTGCGGCCCTTCTTTCCCATGCGACCGAGCTCACCGAGCAGCAGCTGCTGGGCGGCTTCACGTATCTCCAAACAGTGGTGCTGCCACCGTCGTGCCATCATCTCCACCTGCGGTCGCTTGAAGTTGTTCGCATCGAGCGCGTCGATCTTCTCCGGCAGCAGGAAGCAGTGGTGCGTGGACAGCAAACTCCAGCCTTGCTTTATCTGGGCTTGCTGCTGCGTGAATGCCTCCTCTTGTTCCTCCTCGTTGCTCCAGGTGGCACGCGTCGACTGCCGGTGCAGCTTGCGGGCTCGCTCCTGCTCCGGCACAAACGTCGCCATGTTCATCGACATCAGCGTGTTGGACATGGCCACCATCGCCAGCAGGTGGTTGGAGGTTAGCGTCGTGCTTAGCTCCCAGTGCAACCGCGCGGTAAACAACTTCGTCAGGCCCTCCCGACGGAATTGCTCCGGCGTCATCGCGACCGTCTTTAGCTCCTCGGGCGTCGAGTTGATAACGATGTTGTTCTGCCATGTCGGTAGCAGCAGCGACATGTAGCCACCCTTCGACAGCACCCCAAACGAGACGGGAATCTGAGAAGAGAGTAGCGAATATACATTTTTTAAATAAAATGACCTCCCAGGCTTCGGCTGCCCCGACATTGAAGCCTCACCATCGGCCGCAGTAAACCGAGCTGGGTTTCGCAGACTTTGTCCAGATGTGGATCGAGACCCCAGGAGTGAATCAACGATAGCAGCAACTGCGCTACCTCCATCACGTGGGTAGCTTCCATACGGGGCGCAATTTTCTTCGTAAGATCAGAGGCATCTGTGACCGAACGAAAACAAATCGGGAAGATGAGTTTTGCTTTTTTTTGCATTTGTTTTGTTGCCGTGCGCTAATCGCAATCGCGTTTGCCGTATTTATTGAGCACCGGTTTCAGTACGTGAGATGTTGTGTCTTAGAAAACCTCAACCCCCTACCCGTTCTTCCCCTCTGAGTGCTTTGGGACAAAAGGTTCTGAGAATGGTGTGCAAATTTGGTTGTTGGTGGTCGCTCTCTAAACACAAACACCAGCAAAGGCGCGCGAGAAGCGCTGTTTGCTTTCTTTGCGAACACACGTGCGCTTATCAGGATAGAACGCAACCGTTGGTCAGTGCGTCGTTGTATTTATAAGTGCAATCTGCACAAGCCCTACACTATTTGCCCTCAATCAATCACTACGAGCGGCAGTGCGCTGTATTGACGGTATTGACACAGCGGAATCGTCAGGGCTAACGCGCAGTATATAAAAACGCGGATTTCAGACATTGGAATTACAGTTTGCCCAGAACGCAGCATACGTGCAAAAAGTGTCAAAGTGTGTTAGCAAAACGAATAAACTTGTGCGGAAAAAGGTGAATCATGGCAAGCAAAGTGGTCCTTGTCGCGCTATTGTGCGTTGCATTGGTTGCGTTCGTGCAGGTAAATCAAACAATAATTTAATAGAAACATATTTACAAAAAGCAGTGGATTAACTGTGTGCGCTGTACGTTTCCCTTGCCCTAGAGTGCACCACAGTATGCGCCCGGAGAGGAACCCGTCTACGATGACGAAGACGCAGATTGGTATGAACCGATAAAGCTACACTCCTCTGATACTCAGACCGTCAGTGAGGATGACTTTGATCCCAGTAAGCCTACTGCGTGATTTTGATTTTTCAAAATTTACAAAAGCGGGAAGAATCATTATGTTTGTACGATTGTTTCATTTCAGGTGAACTGAAAGAAGAGTTCCGAACCGCCCTCGATCCCGGCAGACACTTCGCTTCGGAACAATCAGAATCGGGCTCGACATCGAGCGAATAGTAGATAACCAGGGGGGAAATAGGGTAAAGCACCCTTTATTGATATGTTAAAGCATCGAATATACAGCATAACTTATGCGAATCAATAAAAAAAGAAATGGTATTATACAACTATGGCTAAAAGTGCTTCGTGTGTTGTCTACATTAGCATAGTGCACATGCAAATAGGTGCGATGACACAAAACTTACCCTTACCCGTGTCTCCCACATTTTTCACTACACTTTCAAGCTTTGCTTGCACCTTAGTCTGGACGTTCTCGGCGCCTTCCTTCATTTTGGCCAGGATACCTTCACGAGTGGGCGAAAGATGAGAATACAAATTGTTTAATACAAACGATATGGATATAATGTATCTAGATTAACCGGAGACGATTAACACAATTTAAAAGGATTGTTTAAAAGATAGCTAAATGCCTACGGAAAACCAAACAAAACAAACTAAACGACTATCAAGCTTAAAATTAATTACTTATTCGTTTAAATCATAGCTCCAAAACACCGATTGTTTGCATGTTAGCTTGTTATCTTTTCATAAACCGCATTCTCTTTTAAAACGGTACAACTACGATATGTGGCAAGCAAACCCATGTTTTTTTTTGCAAAAGGAAAGCTAATTTACACATTACAAAACATACACATACACATACGGTATAAAAGCTGCAAAGAAAGCTACATATTCTATTCAACGGGGAATGTAACAAACCATGTTTATCTTTCTCTTTTAGTATTTTCTCCATGTCACCGGCCTTATTTTTAACGCGTCCAAAGAAATCTACCGTTGCAACGTTCGCAAAGTGTTGAGATGTTGTTTATCGTTGACGAGTGTTTTGTTTTGTTATATCATTCGTTTAACACATTATTTACACATACAAAACGCAGCGTGTGTAAAAGAAGAAATAGAAAGGAAGAGTACCATTATATGAAATTTCATTGTTGCATAGCCATGTATGAGAACGACACATTCTACATCCTCTTGATATTATTTACAGCCTGATATAAAAAGGTTGACCCTTCGACCGAATAGGGAATTAAAACAAAAAGAAATACCTGATATTTTCTTTCCTGCGTCCGAAGAATGACTATCTGCCCCCGTTGGGATTAGCAAACCTTCAGCCTGCAAGACAGGTGAAAAAGAACGTTAACTATAATGAAAGTAATGGTTCATAAAACGATAACACTGACCTCTAGCGTGTTTGGACTCATGGCTGCATACTCTTCAGCATGCAGCTCAAATATCAACCCTTCAATATCGAAAAATAGAATATGGCTTTCAGCGTCTGAAAAAAAGGGGAAGGTACACAAATGCGTCAATAAATAATTTTAATAAAGCAAAGCAAAACTTGTTGCGTACCTTTCGGGTTAGTACGAAGACCCTGAATGATTAAAGGACTGCTTCGATTCTTCATCAGGAAGTCACCGTGTTGATTGTTGTGGGCATGCAATTGCTGCAGCTGATGAATACCTCGTTGAGTAGCGTGACGTATAGCATTTATGTTACGATGTCTCAAGCCTCTGCAAGTAGTTGGACATCGTTTTATAATTTTTCTGTGCATGAAAAAACAACACAGATGTCTCACCTAAAGAAATGAACGGCCGGATTGGCGAGCCCCATTTCCGACGTCGATCCAGCACTGCTACATGTTTCACCGCTGTTTTCATCGCAAGCGTTCAATACCTCCTCGGCAAGAATGCCGTGCAGCACACGATCCAAGTGACCCGTTTCCATCTGCCAAACGTACACCGTACCATCGGAGCAACCAACGATCAGGAAATCATCCAGTGGGCGCCATTTGATCGAAATCACCGGAAACAGATGACGACTGGCAAGAGTTACACATTTTCGCTCCTGCAAGCTAAGCAACGTAACCGAGTGATCCGATGCCACCGAACAGATACACTTCAGGATGCGAGGCTGTAACAACGTAAGACGAGATGATGAGCCTACTACGTATGTAAACCAAACACAAACACTTACACTACACGTCGGTGGTGGTACCAACAGCTGAGTAATCTCTCCAGCATGCACACAAAATCGATGAATCAACGAACCACTGTACAAATCCCAGAGGCACACGGCAAAATCGACACCACCGGACACGAGGTGGGATTTATCGTACCGCGAGTGGGCCAGCGACGGGCAGAGCAAACAATTCACGCGTCCACTATGACCGTTAAGAATTTGGTGTGGAGGCCAATCTATAATTGATTGCATAATTACACCGTTAGGTAAAACTTGTTTCAATTGCGACGTTTTTTTACACATACCACTGAACTGCTGATGATTTCCATGAAGCAGATGCAACATCACTGTCTGCGTTGCCGGTACAATAATGATGCTGCCATCCTCTCTACCAACCACCAAGCGACTCTGTTGTGGTAGGTAAATGCTGGCGGTCAGTTTAATCAGCGGTTCGCTGTTCTGATACAGCTGGTCCAAAATTCCCACCGGAAGAGGACTCATCTTATTCCATGCTTCCAGCAGCGACGTGCAGATTGTCGCTTCCAAAGCTGCAACGAGGAAACGAGGGTTTCACTTGAAGAACATGCACCGGGAAACTAGATCATTTTACTAACCCGCCGGGTGTTGCTTCTGAACCTGCTGAATCTGTTTGATCTGCTCCATTGAAATATCCGGCACAGCCCAGATATTAACGTATCCCTCGGAATCGCCGCGCAGCAGATACTTCTGCGTTTTGCCACCCCGGTTCGATGTGACCAGCTTCATCGTCGGCGGGCAGGACAGTGGTTTTTCGCCCGTCTGTGACAGCGTACAGTACAGGAATGGCGAATCTTTTCCCACGGACGGTCCATGGAAGTCCTTGTTGTCGGGGATGCTGTTCGCTGGCAACCGGAACAGGTAACCTTTACCTTCGTCCGACCAGAGGATGACGCGGTCGTTCGACAGAAAGTCACCTCCCATCCATCGTTCACCGGAAGGGGAAAACACACTGCACAGTACGGTGAAATCTCCGGCATCGTATATCTGCCAGTACTTGGCGCACACTATCAGCACCGTCCGCTGGTTCTGCGAGCAGCAGTTCATCGTGATTGCATTGAGGCAGCGTATCTGTTTCGATTCATTTTCGTAGATTGGCTCCGAATACTTATTCTCATTGCCAATCAACGTCCACACCTTCACCGTTCCAGTTGTGGTGATGGCCAGCACGACGTCATCCTTGCGTTTCGACGGGCGTAACACATGCAACGCCGAAATCCAGTCCGGATTCACCTTCGAGCTGAGACAGAACAGAACCTCCAGGCTGAACGGATCCATCACCATGATTTCGGCGTAGTAGCCATTGCAAAACAGACGAATGTCGTCGCAGTTGGCCATATGGTACGCCTGGATGTTGGTGTGAACCTGCGGCATTTTGATGCTTTCCGTGCACTTCCCATCGACCAAATCCCACGTACACATCTCACCATTCTCGGACGAGCTGACGAGGAAGTTGTTGTCCTGAATAATCGATGCCCTCGTCAGACACAGAACCGGAGCCGTATGTCCTACTAGCAGACATCGTGGGGTCATTTGCAGTGTTTCGGGATCCACTTGCCTTTAGTAAGAAAAAAAACATTGCAAAAATAAAGATTGGGTAATGCTATACACATAACGGTGGTGTAGCAATCTCATTACCATAAACAAATCTGCCCATCGTAGCAACCTGTCGCAAGGATTTTCTGGTCTCGTGACAGAAAAACGCTCGATACGCAGTGCGTTGGAGTGTTCGGACCCCAAAGTACCACTGGCACCACAAGGTTGGAGTTTAGCATGGCTGTAACTCGAGTTCCACTGCACTAAACACTTGTAACAAGTCGGGAGCGACCAGCGTATCCCGAAATTAAGTTTTTTTTTCTCGGTCGTTCTTTTTTTGGTCACCAAATCACGGGATTACTCTATCGTTCAAAGCATTATTTACAAATCAGCTGTCATTGTGTGGGGCAGCAGTTAGTTAATGTGTGTGTGCGTGTATTGTTTTTATTGATCGGAGGCTTCAGGCACTTCACCACAAAAGATTTCGTTTGCGTATTTAGCACGAACGAGTGTCGAATTTTCTAAATCTTTTACATTTCTTGCGACAAGAGTGAAGTAGCTACACGACACTGTAATGGCTTGTCCGAACGATTGCGTTATTGAGGTGAAATAGATCTTTTTCGTCACAAACACGAAACTTGGTTCGTTTTGAGCTGCTGATAAGAAAATTTTCACTTTGACAGCTATCAATTTGACAGCGAGCTAGTGCACACTGAGATTTGGATCTCGGACATCCTAGTGGTGACGTTTTTGTAAAAAATAATTTTTAATTGAAATAAAATTAATTACAGTACAATTTTCTAAAACGTTCTAGAAATCAAGCTAAGCTATTTAACGACATTGAGATGGTTGCTTTTACAGTAAATTTAGTTTATTTTACATATCAGAATTTGTTGTTTCGATCGCATATCAAAATCCCTACACTAATGATAGCTACTGAGATGGATAGTACGGGTTTCGTCCCGGTGGCGGTCCAGGCGGATAGTATTTGTTTGCGTGTGCGTGCTGATAGTGCGGCCACGTCTGAGGTGGTTGAGGAGGCATCGTGGGTGGCATAGCTCCGTACGGTGGCGGCGGTCCATGGCTTTGTGGTGGTAGTGGCGGCCCTGGATGCATCGGATACGGAGGATACGGATAGTGCGGGTTTTCGGTCGTGATATGCTTTGGAATGGGATTCGCTTCAATTTCGGTAGGTGGTAAAGGCGGCAGTGGCGTCTGAAAGGCATGTAAGAAGATGAAATTGAAAATTATTCCACGTGCTAAGACGTTCAATATTGCAAGCATACCTTAACAGCAATGTTAGGTGAGTTTTTGTTTGTAATTGGTGATATATTTGCTCGCTTCATCGGGGGTGATGCTTTGCTGGGCGGAAGTTGGGGTGGACTGTCTGATGGGGCACTGCCCGCCTGCGCTGGTTGATATAGATCTAGCACCTGGTGACATATTTCCTCCAGTATCTCCATCGTCACGTCCTGCACAAACATGTCCCACCATTTCAAATGCTCTGGCTGTTTGCCGACCCAATCTACCACCGTAAATTTGCTCAGCTTGCTGGCCAGGTAGATTAGTGCCACCGCAATGATTTCCGGCTCCCACTGAATCGAGACAGTCGTACTGAGCGAATCGTTCACGAAGTTCCACGCCATCTGCACCATTTTCTGTAGCTTGGCCGGATCACCCTTTAGGCATTTGGCGTACTTGACCAGAAACGAGTATGGATGTTCAACCTGCAGATCGAACTTGATGGTTTGTAGCAGGATTCGTTCCAGTGTCATCACTTCCTCCTTGGGATCATCGCCGAACGATTGAAATTTGTCGTCCGCGAGCAACGCTCGGGCAGTCTTGATGATGTCTTTGCACTTCTTTGGCGTTTCCTCCACCTTGCCGGCGAGAAACAAACAGCAGCTCGCCGTTACGAAGCGTGGAAATGTCCGGAACGAGTGAAACATGTAGAACCGATGGAAGTAAACAACTCCGGTCGCTACCGTATTGTGCCCTAAGCTCATCGATGCACCGGCTTCCATGATGAAACGGGCTCCTTCCTTGCGGTACCTCCGTTCCGTTTCATAATCGACACCATCCCTGGACGAGGGAGTATTTCGCAAATCCTTTTTGTCATAGTACCAGTTGGGCATCGTCGCTGGAGAGATATTTTCAGATCAAACTTTTACCTTGCACCACCACGAAACTGTATTTACGTGCAAACTTTATGTAAACAATTCTTTCTGACGTGTTTGACAGCTCGTTGAGCAGTGCAATTATCACAGGGTGAAGCAGTACAAGAGTTTTACAAAAAATGGCAACATAAATGAACGCTGTTCTTTGTGGTATTCCAAGCAATGTAAAATAAAAATGCTACTATCGAATTTTAGCTCTACACAAAATATTTTGATCCAAAAACGTTTTTGCTAAATTTGCAGTGAAACTTCCTCTGACAGTTGCTAGTAATGCCCATGCAGCAAAACGGAAGTCCCGCGTGACAGCTACTGTCAAGCAGTGAATTCTCCGCAGGCAGCGCTGAACGAGAGCTTCCGCTTTCTTTTACTTTGTGTATGGTGTCAGAGTAAGGTGAGTTTGTGCGGTGTTCTCGGGATAAGTTGGATTTTACATGAAAAGTTCATCAAAATTAGTTGATACGAGATCGAAAGCGAAAGCTGTGAGCAGCTGCAATAGCCGTTGGAAAAGGTTCGAGTGTTTTCGAGCGGAATTTTGTGGCAAGTTTCGGGTGTAAAGTTCCCGGTCTTGTCATTAGGGTTGTCGGAATCGCGTGTCAAGGCGCGTGATACGTGGTCGGCAGGAAAAGTGTAAAATCTAGGGTTATGTAGGCGCGTTAGAGTTAGTTTGAAGAGTATTTACGTGGGGTTACTGTGAAGAATACTACCGACGTGTTGGGGATCTTTGATAAGGAAGGCGCACGGCGATTTGATTGCTCTCCGGCAGCGTGGTTTAGCGGTACGACGGTGCGAGTGAAATATTCTCTCCCCCTGCTGTGCGGGTAAGTGTGAGCCCGGAATGAGCCCCGATGAAAGCCTTCTTTATTTAAGTGAAACATGTCGAGTATTCGGACGCAATATCCCTTCCAAAATTTGTCTCAGCATCCTTTATGAACGATTCCTGGTGTGCAGAAGCGGTGTGTGTGTGTGTTGTGTACGACCAACCATTCGTGTGTTGAGTGTCGCGATCATGACATCTTCCTACTGGCACGAGGAGGAAGAATGTGTACACGCATGTGTTTGTTTGATCGACTGCAGCCGGAACGTGTATTGGACTGGAAGTTTTGGAAGTGATACTGCGCTTCGAATACTCGTCACAACTTTTCACTTCAAATGAAGCTGGTTCCCGAACTGTGTTGGCGTATATTTGTTTTTCTAACATTTCTTCCCCATTCTGTGCATTACAGCCTTGCTCTGAGCAACATCATTCACCATGCCGCAGAACGAGTATATTGAGCGGCACATTAAGCTGTACGGTCGCCGGCTCGATTATGAGGAGCGCAAACGCAAGCGGGAGGCTCGCGAGCCGAAGAAGCGTGCCGCCATGGCCCGCAAGCTGCGGGGCATGAAGGCTAAGCTGTTCCAGAAGCAGCGGCGCAATGAGAAGATTCAGATGAAGCGCAAGATCCAGGCGCACGAGGAGAAGAAGGTGAAAAAGACGACCGAGAAGGTGGAGGATGGTGCCCTGCCGCCGTACCTGATGGATCGTGGTATCCAATCGAGCGCTAAGGTGCTGTCGAACATGATCAAACAGAAGCGCAAGGAGAAGGCGGGTAAATGGGACGTACCGATACCGAAGGTGCGCGCACAGTCCGATGCCGAGGTGTTCAAGGTGATCCGGAGCGGCAAAACGAAGCGCAAGGCGTGGAAGCGTATGGTGACGAAGGTGACGTACGTCGGCGAGAACTTCACGCGTAAACCACCGAAGTATGAACGGTTCATTCGACCGATGGCACTTCGGTTTAACAAGGCGCACGTGACGCACCCGGAGCTGAAGGCAACCTTCCACCTGCCGATCATTGGCGTCAAGAAGAACCCATCGTCGCCGATGTACACGAGCTTGGGCGTGATAACGAAGGGTACCGTGATTGAGGTGAACATTTCCGAGCTCGGTCTCGTGACACAGTCCGGCAAAGTCGTGTGGGGAAAGTACGCCCAGGTGACGAACAACCCGGAGAACGACGGATGCATCAATGCGGTGCTTCTGGTGTAATTCACCGTTGAAGTGCAGGGAGGAGGGTTTCATGGGCTGTGTTCGGGTTTCTACGCAGTTAGACTCAAATAATAAGCTTCAGCAGCGAATGTAGGTGTTAAGATTTTCTTTAATATCAGGGATACTTCCGAGAGTGACAATGTAGGTTGAGCTCTTTAAGGGAAAGCGGTAGTGGGAGTGTAGCAGGAACTTTTGTATCAAGAGAATCCGGTGAATAAGAAAAGGTACGGCGTTGGCACGCTGGCTCCTCCCAACACAAAAGCTCGATATCAACTCATTTTGATGAACAGTAGAATCCTTTCGAAAGGGAAAAGGGATTGATAAACATTGACAACTAACGATTTCACCGTTTCGTCGTAACATGGATATTGTTGTGCCAGACGGTTCAAGATGCAGATCTTCGTCAAAACCCTCACGGGTAAGACCATTACCCTTGAGGTCGAGCCCTCGGATACGATCGAGAATGTGAAGGCAAAGATCCAGGACAAGGAGGGTATCCCGCCGGATCAGCAGCGTCTCATCTTCGCCGGCAAGCAGCTGGAGGATGGCCGCACGCTGTCCGATTACAATATCCAGAAGGAGTCGACCCTTCATCTGGTGCTTCGCCTGCGCGGTGGTGCCAAGAAGCGCAAGAAGAAGAATTACTCCACCCCGAAGAAGATCAAGCACAAGAGGAAGAAGGTCAAACTCGCCGTCCTCAAGTACTACAAGGTAAGCAAGAATCGCCATATCTCAATCGCGAAGCAGTTGCAGTGTATGAGCTGGAAGTGATTGATCATGTTCTTTTCTGCTCACGTTCTTATTAGGTTGACGAGAATGGCAAAATCCATCGTCTGCGCCGTGAGTGCACGAGCGAATCGTGCGGTGCCGGCGTGTTCATGGCTGCTCACGAAGATCGTCACTACTGTGGCAAGTGCCATCTGACGCTTGTCTACTCGAAGCAGGAGGAGAAGTAAAAGAGGGGTCGGATGCAGGCAGACAGAGGTCGATGGTGTGCGTCACTGTATTACTCTCGAACCACCCACGTATGGCGCTTTTGGTTGAAATTCCACGTCCATCTACCCGGTACCTGGCGCGGGCAGTTGGCATACCACAGATTGGGAACCAACCTGTACATGATCGAATCAGCGCGATGCGGAGATTAATAAAGATGATACGGCCACCGTTCTGTATTAAACTGAACTAAAAACACTAACAATCATTTTGTTTGAAATGTATCACAATATGATGGGATATTACGGGATAATCTCTGAACTATATTGAAGGAATACGTAAATAGGTAATTGTACCCTTGAAAGGCGAACCAGCATATCACTCGATTTCGGAGAAGGAAACTAACAAAAATATTGACGCAGATCACTGATCGGATGTACTAAATACTGAATATCTGCTGCCACGAGGCAAATGGCAGACGAAAGATAATAGGACGTCACTATCGGATTTAAAGCAACAATCAACATTTTTTCAATATGAGTTACATATAATTCTTTAATGTGTAGTTATCAACATTTGAAAATGTGTATATACAGTTTGTTTTTAATCTGATGGCGTCACAGTATCGAACGATGCATAATTTACTATATTTTATCCATTTAACTTGGCATCTAAACTATCCAAAGTACAATAACCCCTCCCCGGCGAGAAATTGGTGCGCTCCTTTACGTCCGAGCGACGTGAATGTTAACGGTCGCAAAGCGATGTAATCGGATGGTGCCATTAAGCGTGTCGCCTTCCTCTTGGTCGCCTTCGTTCACGTCCTCGTCATATTCGTCCTCCTCGTCGTACGATGACGAGTACAAATCGTCGTCGTCGTCGTCGTACTCATCATCATCCTCACTGTCGTAGTACTCCAGCAGATCATCGTCCTCGTACTCCTCTTCCTCATCGCTGTAATCGTCCAGATCGATAGCAATGGCGCCAAAAGCTCCGCCGTCCTGCTGACGATTGGGCAGATCATGCAGTGCAATGCGCCCCGTATGGATGTTGATCTCAATTTCCCCCCGGTAGTTGAACACCATGCAACCCATCATTATGAGTGCCGGCAGTGCGACCCGATTCTTCCATGCAAGATCGGCGAGGAAAAGAAACGTGCGCCCGAGGCTAGAACTCATCAGCATTTTGTCACCAGCATCGGAGGGAACGATCTGTTGCGAGTAGAGAGAAAAAAACGGAAGACAAACCATCAGCACGGCTAACTTGGACGATAGGCTTCAAACAGCATACTTCGAAATGACGCATTGGATTTGCAAAACGCATGTCATGAAACTAATACAGAAAGTAACACACACACAGAAGTCTCTTAATACACACAAAATGCGCTGTTTTAGCACGAAGGAATGTGTTAGCATGAATTAAATTCTTGTTTATTGGAAGCTTCAAGCATATTTAGCACCAAATACGTATTTGGATAAGGAATGTTGTACACAGGGGGCGGTTTGCTCAGTGATCGTAGTAATCGACATGATCGCCCGATTTGAACAGTCCGTTCTCGAGTATGTGCAAAAATTTGGCCGTCGTTTGCTCGGTTGTGAGTATTGTCGTCGTGTCACGGAGATTTTTAAAGTAGTCCCGTATGGCTGGTGCGTTCGAGTTCGCCTGCAGATCAACCGTCATTTCCGTGTCGACCGGTCCGGGTGAGTAGTTCAGCACGGTGACACCCGCCGACGCTTCCTCTTCCGCTAGCACGCGGAAGTACATCTCGCGGGCCGCTTTACCAGCACAGTAGTAGGTCATGCTCTGGAACGGCACCAGGCAGGCCTTGGACGTAATGTTAATCACCAGCTTGTTGGGGACGGGTTGAAATTTGCGTAAAAAGCAACTGTTCAGCACGGCCACCGTGAACAGATTCGTGCCGAAGTACTGCTCCCACTCGGCACGATCGTCTAGCTCGGCCGCTTTCCGCCCAATGTTACCGACCGTGCCGACGTTGTGGATGACGCAGGCGAGCCCGAACCGGTCGACCGGTTGCTTGCCGAGCGATTTCTCCACTATTTCGTTCAGCAACTCCTTCGATGCCGTCGCCAAATCCACCGAGCTAGTCACCACGGTGACGTGCGGGTTCACGGTCAGTATCTCCGAGCGGGTGCTCTCCAGCCCGGAAGCAGAGCGAGCCAGCAGCACGACGACAGAGCCGGGTTTGAACTTGCGCGCCGTCTCGATAGCCATCTTGGCGCCGATACCACGAGACGCACCCGTCACGAGAAAGTATGCCACCTGCTCGAGATTTACGGCCGTCGTCGCTGACTCAGTCGTTGCCGAGGAGGCCATGATTGGTAGGCTCAGGGTTGGAGGTTTTTTTAAAAGAGCAATCGAACAAAAAATGATCAAAGCTAGCCAAGAAGAACAGACTACATATAAGGTGATGAATTTAGCAGCTTTCGCTTACACGAATTATTTTCGTCTCTTCTACAACTCAACGGAGCTTCGTTTAGAATAAATTATATTATTTGACACAACTCGGTCAACTTACCTCACAAAAACGGCACCGTCTAATCTTTGTTTTAGCGTGACGTCGAACTTTCAGTACCGCTCTCTTCGCCTTCGTGAGATTCGTCGTACTCTTCGGCGTCTAGCTGAAGCTGATCGTGCTGTACAAGTTGCACAACTTCTGCCTGCGAAAGGGCCTGCTCGGGGCGGATGAAGCGCAGCAGTTCGTTGCTGTTGACGGGTTCTTCAAGCTCCAGGTCAGCGTCGGTGCGTAGCGAAATGCTTCCAGCGAGCAGCGATTGCATACACGCCTCGCGACGTTCGGCAAGCTGTTGCAACACGCCCGGATTGTGCTTCAGGCGATGCAAACGTTTCTCTGCAAACGAGTGGGGCAGCCAGAACAAAACGAAACCTATTAAAAAAAAACCTTTGCAGCACAATTCACTCCATCATTCGCCTACTGGCAGGCAAACACAACCTGTCACAAAACGATTCTTTAATGCGCACGATGCTAGCTTATCAGTTGCGAATGGATTCACGTTCATCTAGCACCTAGGGTGATTCTTTTTGCTTGCTTTTCGTTCGCAACAACATTCGTTCGCACATCTACTCTCTAATGTTTCCCATTACCTAATGCGGCTAAATAGTTGTCCGAGTCCGGAAGTCGATTATCTTGCGGTTCTCGCGGGTTTAGCGGCGGTTGCCGGGGAATGAAATTATCTTCGAACTCCAACGAGGCAGCGATGGCAACAATGGTGTTCTGCTCCTGCAATACGTTCGCTGCTGTTGGCGGAATGTATACGTTGATGGTGGTGGGGTCGGTGTTAGTGTTGCTGCTGCGAAACGAATCACTTTCTGTGTTATCCTGCGTCACCCACGGATCGGCAAAATTCATGGTTCTATCGTCGCACGCACAAAAACTTCACGTATTACTAAGTTACCGACACTACACCGATGGCGATCATTGGCTTTGGCGATGGATTTTTTGCTTGCAGCGATGCACACAACACATTCAAAGTAAAATTTAATTTAATCGATTTGACTTTTTTCTACCAATTTTCCGAAAACATTGCAATCGCCTACTGTCATCCTATGCATTTTGGTGCCTAGTGGTTGACGTTGTGCTCCGAGATGTTGCGCATTGTATTTTTGTCAACGAATTAAGCAGTTTTGAATGTTTTTTCCTGTTGAAATGATAATTTAATTCATAAAACATTTACTTGACCATAACTCATGAATCACAATGTCGATGAAATTCCTGTTAGTATAGAAGCAAAAAACCCACCGTGCAACATGTCAAATGCAACAGCAAGAGCCGTTAACTGTCAAAGAATACAAACTTTGACAACCCGCCCGAAAAAGAGGATGTGAGGAGGGAAAAACGCGAGAAAAATCACCGCGACCAGCGAGAGCATCAAATTTGAGCGCCGTTTTCCTGTGTGTCTTTCCCTAAATACGTGATTTGTTGTGGCGCAAAAAAAAGTGCACCAGTGGTTTCCGGGAACCTTTAGCGCCTTGAGCGGTGGTGTACAGAGGAATCTATCAACAAACGGACACCGGGCGTAAATCATGGGCGAACCGATTGTTCCGCAGGAGTCGCTAGAATCGGCCGGCACGATGCTGGATCGACACGACACGTTCGACACTGCTGCGCCGGGCTTGCTGGAGGTAATATAGGCCGTTTTGCTCATTCCAATCGACATTATCTGCTTGCTTGCTTTTGTGCTAACGAAACTATGGTATTTTTGAACCGCACGCGCCCGCCAGCTGACGGGAGTAACGCAAGCCGGCACACCGACCGTAAGCGGCCTGTCCGATCAAGATTATCAGCAACTCAACAGTTTGTCGATGGGATTCAAGGAGCTGAACCAGCTATGCACGGTGAATAAGGTTCCCATACCGTCGGAGATTATGGAACATTTTAATCGTGAGTGTCGCTTTCACGCCCGCCGGTTACCGTCGGTAAAACGTTTCGGTAGCGTGCAGCTGATAAACATGGTTTTACGATTTTGCAGATATAAAGTGCCACTGCATGATGGGACTGTTTCCCGAAATTGGACGAGCGTGGCTTACGATTGATTCGGACTTGTATGTAAGTAGCGATTGCTGATAGAAATCTGTCCAAAAATCAACACGCATAACCCCTCTTTTCCGGTACAGATATGGACGTACGAAAATGCACGCGACGTCGCGTACTTCGATGGACTGTCGCAGGTGATCGTTAGCGTCGGTCTGGTGGCACCGAAACCGGGCCTATTCGTGGCCGACGTCAAGTACCTGCTAGTCCTCACGACACCGGTCGAAATCGTCGTGCTCGGTGTGACGTTTGGCGATGCGAACAGTGGTACCCCGAACCGCAGCTTATCCGGCATGCCGCAGGGTAGCGAAGAAATGCAGCTAATGCAGACGCCCATCTTCCTGCTGACCACGGACAAGGTAGCGATCATGTGCGTGCAGGGTACGGACGATGGACGCATCTTTCTCGGCGGACGGGATGGGTGTCTGTACGAGGTCGCCTATCAGGCTGAATCGAACTGGTTCGGGAAGCGGTGCCGCAAGATCAACCACTCGCAGGGCCTGATGTCCCAGCTGATGCCGGGCGTTTTGAAGCTGTTCACCGAAACCGACTCGGTGGAGAAGATCGTGGTGGACAATTCGCGCAACCTGCTGTACGTACTGATGAGCAAGGGTTCGATCGAGGCGTGGGATCTCGGGAAGGACGCCGGCAGCACGCGCCGGCTGGCACGGTTATCCTACAAGGAAATTACTTCCGCCGCATCGATGATCTTGCGCACGATCGACACGTCCGCATTTCAGCCGATAACAGCCATCTGCCCGCTAACGGTGGACGATTCGGGCAGTTTGCATCTGGTCGCGGTGACCGAGTGTGGTGTGCGGTTCTACTTCTCCACCATACCGCTGCATCTGCATGGGTTCTACATTAGGCAGCAATACCTGCAGCAACAGCAACAGCTGCAGCAACAACAGCTGCTCCAGCAGCAACAGCAGCAACAACAGCAACAACAACACCTACAGCAGCAGCAGCAGCAGCCGATGCAGCAACAAGCAAACACCATCAATGCCAATCTACCCGATCCCGCGCAGAGCAAACCGCAGGGACTGTATCTATTGCACGTTCGCGTCCCACCGGGCACGCCGTCCAATTTAAAGCAGAAGGTCGTACACACGGCCCACTATCTGCAGGGTTCGCTGTTGATGATCTCGCGCCAACAGCAGGATCAGGATCTGCTCATGTGCTTCAGCTCGGAACAGTTCCAGTCACAGACAAATCTCGTCGAATCGACAACGCTGCTACCCCTCGACGGTCAGGTATGGGCGGTGGCGGACGTAAAGCGTAAGGATCGCCTATCCGTCACCACGCCGCTGCGAGCGGCACAGCAGCCACGCAAAGTGGCACTGCTCACGAACCAAGGCGTCCACATCGTTTCGGTGTTACGGCCGGTTGACATCCTGCAGCAGCTGCTCGTTGGTTGCCACGGTCCGCAGAGCGAGGCAGTGCGTACATACTTCGGCAAGCAGACGGAACCGGAAGCGTGTGCAACGGCACTGCTGCTCGCATGCCTGGAATCGTACCGCGGCACGGAACTTGGCGAATGGGCTGCCCAGGCGTTCGTACTGTACGGAGGTGAACCGTACTTCGAGGGACCGACCGTGGCCACTGCTCCGGTGCACGATAACCGACAGCTCGGATTTAATTCTCCCGTCGCCGGCACCGGATACGGTGCGATGGACGCGACTATGCAACAAAACGCCAACTTTGGTCCAACCGGTGGAAAGTTGTTCGCCTCCACACCGTACTCGACACCCGGGCGGGGTTTAGGGACACCCATGCACCAACAGCACGGCATGCACCAGCAGCACCAGCAGCTGTACGGTGGCGGAGGATCTCCGCTGCAATCCCACAACAATAACAACACCTCACTGGGAGCGCAGGAAACGGCAGATACGGCCATGTTTCACTTTTCGGCCAAACACGCCGGACTGTATCTGTACGTGTCGCGGATGCTCCGCTGCATCTGGCGCAAACCATGCGTTGACGAGCGGCTGTACTCGACCATCTCGCAACAAGATTGTGTGGTGCTGCTGGAAGATTTGTACGCCATCCGACGCTTCCTGGAGAACGTGTCGGTGAGCAATTTGCTCGGTTACAGCACCGGTGGCGTTGGGGGTGGCCGCGGTAATGGTATGACCGCGAGGCACACGATGGGCAGCAGTCATCAGGGTGGCTATGGTCACGGACAGTCCGGACTGTTGCTCCAGTCGCCACTCAGTGGCGAGCGAAGCGGATACGGCAGCTTCATGTCTTCCCAACCGTCTGGAGGTTACGGTGGAATGATGGGTGGAGGTGGGACGGGATACCCACCGACCAGTGCCGGCATGTCGCAGAAAAACTGCACCGAGGAAGCGTTGATGGAGGAGAGGAAATCGCTTGAGGCGTTGGTTCGCTTAACAAGTAAGTTTTGTGGTTAAAATATACTGTTCGTCCCTAGCACGTGTTAGCAGCTCAACCCAATATTGTATACTTTCACAACTATCTTTCTTTCTTACCCTCCCTCTCCCCAGAACGAGCCTGTGAAGTGATCGGTTTGTGGAAGGTAATCTGCGAACATCAGTGCCATTTGTTGGTTGGGAAGTTGACGAAGGATGAGCAGACGATCCTGAAAACGTGCACCTTCCGAAACCTCATCCTGTCGCGCGTCGACATTTGCGGGTTGCTGATCGTGACGCTTATCAACTCCTACCTGGCGGACAACGCGAGCGTTGGATCGATTTCATCTAAGCTGCGCGAAGTGTGCCCCACGCTCTACCGCCACGAGGATGCCGTATCGCACAAAGCGACGGAAATATTGCTCCTTTCGCGCGGTTGTACCGATCGTGAGAAGAAGGACGAACGCCTGCGGACGGCGCTGCAGCTGTGCAAGAGTGCCGCCCCGAACCTACCGCTCGAGGCACTGTGCCAGCAGTTTGTTGCGGCCGGTTTCTACAGTGGTGTTATTGAACTGTGTACCGTGTGCGCGGCGAAGAGCGACCCGAACGAAGCGGCCCTACAGTTCTATCGCAACAGCGAACCGATGGACAACCAGGAAGGGTACATAGCGTTCCAGAAGCGGCTGAATTGGTACAAGGAGGTGAAGGTGATGCTAGATGCCGTGTACGATGCAGCAGATGGACAGCAATCGGCAGCCGATGGTGGTAGCGTGTACCCAACCATGGACGATGACGACCAGCAGCAGCAGCAGCAGGATCGTATTGCGGGCAATCAGGAGGTGCTGAACATCATCAGCCAAGCGCTCCAGAGCACGGACCAGCTGCTCCACATCGCCATCTACGAGTGGTTGCTGTCGAAGAATTTAGTGGCGGAGCTGCTGGAAATCACGGAACCGTCGCTCGGTGTGTTCCTCGGTCGGGCGATGTCCCGTACGCCGGACAATCTGTTGCTTGCCGATCTGTTGTGGAAGTATCACGAGCGCAATGGGCAACACGCGGCTGCCGCACGCATTCTCGACAAACTGGCGAACGTGGCCACCGGCGGGATCAGTCTGCAGCAACGCATCGAATATCTGGCCCGTGCCGTCATGTGTATGCGATCGGAATCGGTCGGATTTTCCGCACACAACGGTGTACTGCTGAAGGACCTGGAGGACAAGCTGGAGGTGGCACAAATCCAGCGGCAGGTGTACGATGCGCTCGGGCTGTTGCCATCACCAGACGCTAGTGACGCGCAGAAGCTGCTCGAATCCAGCCTGTACAACCTGACGCAGCTGTATACCGAGTTTGCCGAACCGTACGAACTGTGGGAGTGCAAGCTGACGATACTGAACTGCTCCCACCACAACGATCCGCTGCTGATCGAGTCCGTGTGGACGCACATCCTCGACCGGGAGCTGCAGGGTCGGGACAGTTGCGCCGAACGCTGCCGGCGTCTGCTGGCGAAGGTGAAAAGCTTAGCGCTGGAGTACGACAGCACCGGCTGCTGCTTTCCGCTGGCGTTCATCGTACGCGAACTGGAGATTCGTTGCTTCCGGCTGGGCATGTTTAACTCGCCCGTTCCGGAAACACTAATCGAGATGAATCTTGACATCGAGGAGCTGCTTAATATCTACTCACGGTAAGTGCATGAGGGTTGGCTTGCCTGCCAGCACAGGATTCTAACGAACTATTCTTTTCGCCAGACTCGTGTCGATGAACGAACGCATCTGGGTGACGGAGGAAGACGAACTGTATCTGATCCGGTCCACCTCGACGCTCCTGTCGCTGATCGGGCAGCAACCGAAGCTAATCCCGCTGAAGGATCGCCGGAAGGTGATGGCGAAATCGCAGGACCTCATCTCGGCTGCACTCAACATCCTCTACACCAAGCCCGACACACAACCGCTGATCGACGTTTTCCGTGACGCGCAATCCAAATTGCAACGCATTTTGTGAGGAGTTGCGGGGCATGACCAACAAAAAAGCTGAGGTGAACCCCCTTGCCTGATGAGGGTGGGCGAATTAATGAAGTGGGCGGATTTGTTGTGAATATTTTCAACGATTAGTTAGCTTTTGTTTGCTTTAAGGAAGTACTTTTGAACCCGATCATGGTAAACGTTCGTGGTAGCAGGAGGCAATACTGAGAAACATAGACAATGTATACAGAATAAAGTGGCATGTTCGACAACATATAAATGTGCTATTGACGGTTTTTGGATATGAAATTAAAGTTAATGCAATTGAAAAGGAACATGTTTTGTATCAAATTACACAATGACAATTTCTTTCCGTTTTATACATATTTGATAAGAAAAGCAAAAAACCAGCCGCACATAGTTTTCATTATGAATCATGAATTATTTGCCGGTTTGTATTTGTTTGTTCATGGTTTGGTTCCATTTTAAGTGACCATGTAGAATGGTTTCAAACTATAATTTCCAACCCAGCTCATGCTAATATGCTCGCTGATGTTAGCAACTGGCTTTAAATTGTAATTTATAAGTGTATTTTTCGGTAAGACATGCAAAACCCGACTGCATAACCATTACTATTGCCTGATCGATGAAGCAAAGACGCTGGAAAGTAGCTGTAATTTGCAGCATTGCTTATTTTATTTCTCCAGGCACAACGCGCACCCAGGGAGGTTGCTTAAAAGTGGCTTGTTAATTACTTTCTTACGCTCTTGTCTCTGACAAAATGACGGTAAAATTATTGTTAATAAGGAAACTAAAAAGCTACGAACACTTTTTTCCGTTTACGACTGAGTGAGAAGCTGCACTTTGTCTGTGCTTGAACTCAAAATCTCGCGACCACCAAACTAACTTTATGTACCCGAACAGATAGGCGAGGATACAAACAAACAAAGAAACAAACAAATAAAAACATTGATTTCGAAGCATCGTAAAATTTTTTGGGAGAAGTTCATTTACTTCACGATTTGGCTCACTTTAAAAGCTTTCAAGTGTATCCTGAACATACTTTAAGAATCGAAACTTTGTGTGGAGTGAAAAATTAAAAAAAAATATATCCTACCACGGCCCGGACCAGATCGGTTTCCGATCGTTTACCATGGGTTTTGCATTGGTTATGAGTGTTGTACGTTTACAATTACTACCGTCGCTACTACTACTAACGCTACCTTGGTTAATTTTGTTCTTATCCTGATGCGGCTGTGCTCGACTGCAATGCCTCAGTAACTTGCTCGAACTATTTACACAGTGTGCACACGGTGACCTCCTGTCTGCCATTTTCCTTCTCATCGCGTCGCTGTCGACCCGGGACCGTGGAACGCTTTCACTACGAAGAAACCGACAATCGTCGCTGCCGCTATTCCTAGTCCGGCCTTCCACCAGAGCAGTGGATCGCTTGACATGAGTCCAAACTGCTTAAGATGACTGAAAAGAGTGGTATATATTTAATTTAATTTAAATTGTATTGCGTAACTTGTTTTTCGATGACACGGGCAACATGTAATGCATGCGAGTACAAAAAAGAAACATAAAGTTTTGTCAAATATTTACAATTAATGTGAGCGAAGGGTAGTGTTCACATCAAGAAATCATCATTTTAATTTGTTAGTGGCATGATATTAGAGCGGTTATCGAAAATTAGAAAAGTATAATACATGATACAATAAATAACAAACGTATTAGTTATTTATAAGGTAGTTAGTAGAAACAAACAGAAACCATTAGTATTAATACTATTTTGTACAAACGACCAAAACTTACGTTGTTTCCCACAGTTGTACCAATCTATGCTTATAAAACAGAATCCACGCTGCTTGAAATCGACTGTATACGACAAAAAACATAGACAGAGTACAGATCACAGCCAAAGGAGAGAAAAGAGAGATGGGAAGATAAAACGGAACGGATTAAATTTCGAAATATTTTTTACGTTGGAAAGTAGTTGGTACGGTCTCTACGTCATGTATAACATTTTTACTACTCAATTTTTTATGCGTTATACAGTGGTCACGGTGATATTTGTCGGCAGACATTAGCGGGCGTTTCTTCTACGATATTCTCCGGAAGTGGTGAATTATAGGGGATAAAATTTTGGATAAATGCAAATAGAAGCTAATAAATATAACGTTTCACGATAAAAATCGGATTTCACTAAACAACAACAGTACAACATGGTGTCACGGTTGACCATAGCTTGGGTATCAATATTTTGAATTAGAAATATTCTCTGGCACCAAATGGATAGTTTAACTCTTGTTGTTTTTAAATGCTGTCTTAAAAAGAGTATCATTTGTTGTCGGTTATCTAGCGCCACTTCACCTGTTAGTGGGTTCTAATAGTGTTGTTTTCCTGTTTCGTGAAAGATTCATCCAAATATAACTAGGAACGGGATTTAATGTTCCCACTTTGAGGCAATACTCA
This sequence comes from Anopheles farauti, assembly GCA_000473445.2. Classification (NCBI taxonomy): domain Eukaryota; kingdom Metazoa; phylum Arthropoda; class Insecta; order Diptera; family Culicidae; genus Anopheles; species Anopheles farauti. Next base: position 4,738,864 of record KI915043.1, on the reverse strand, counting down.
CGGAAAAGCAGCCATTGTTGCCAGCTTCGTGTAGACATCCTTCTTATTGTGCTTCACGCTGAAGAACTGCGGTTGCAGCAGCTTGTACTTGTGGCAGAAGTCGTGCGGTTGCAGCAAATAATCCTGCCGCACCTCCTCCAGATCAGCCTTCGTGCCTACGATCAGCACCGGGATCTTACTCTCGGCAAAGTACTTGATGTATATCCGCGCGATGTACTCGAACGATTTCGGGTTGCCGATGTCGTACACGAGACACGCGACGTCACAGTTCACTTCGCTCGGCTGCAGCGGATCGAGCACGAGCCGCGCATCCACGTCCCGCAGCACGAGATACTTCTCCTGTCCGTACACCTGCACCGTGTTGATCGCGTACCGGTTGCTGTGCCGAATGTCCCGATCGGTCAAGCGTTTCATATCTTGCGCCAGGAACGCGCGACAGAACGTCGTCTTGGCCGATTCCATTGCGCCAATCACGTGGCACATGTACACCGTGCGACTGTTTTGCTTTTTGGCCAGATCGATGCGCCTTTCGCGCGTGACATGAATCGCCGCCAGCTGCGATTCGTTCTCGTGCACGCTGAAGCCGAGGTAGGCCAGGTACTCGAGCGTTTTGTTCACGTCCACCAGCGTCATCAGGCTCCAGCGACACAGCCACCCGTGCAGCGTGGGCCAACCGTTCTCGTTCGTCGGTATCGTACGCTTGATGTCGGTGGAGAAGGGTGGCGTGGGGCAGGCGCTGAAGAGCTTTTGAAATTCAGCTGGTGACAACGCACCGTCACCGTCGCGATCGGAGCGCTCGAACAGCGACACGAGAAACTGTTGGCCCCGGTGCGACAGCTCAGTACTGCTGCCGGGCGGAATCTTCACCGGCGGATGCAGATATTCGTCACTCATCGTGAGGTTTTCGTTGTACCCGAAGCGGCGCAACACGGCCCAGGTCGTTTCATTACGGCCACGCTGGATAAACAGACAGTGCAGGAACAGGAAGCCACTAAGCGTAACCGAATCATCCCGGATGCCATCGGGCGTGTTCTTCATGAGCACCGCCTTAACCTCGTCCAGCACTTGCGGTTGCAGTGGTGCATTGAAACAACGGCGCTGGAAATGGTTCAACTCGTAGTCGTTTAACAGTCCGTCCCCATCGATGTCGCACACTTTGAAGATACGCACAAGTGCTTTTTTGCATGCCTCGGTTAACTAAAATATAGGTGAAATAAGCATTTCGCACAAATTGACAGGGATGAAATCAATCGCTTACTTACATCCTGTTCCTCCATTATGTACAGTGGTGCCGTCGGATGTAAAACTGCCTTTTGAGCGTAGTAAAACATTTCGGAAATATTGTGCAGCGTCTTGGCCGAACATTCCACGCAGCTTTCCACCTCGGGATAATCTTCCATGATCGATAAGACGTGCTGGGAAGATAAATAAAAATTGATAAAAATTCATAACTTTTTCCCATGAAAATATAGATTTTTTTAATTTAATTTAATGAGACGATTTTTAATTTAATTTTTAAGATGCATTTTATGTCTTATTTCTTTTCTGAGTTTTAAAGACATTTTTTTGCTCCTGATATTGAAACCATAATTCTTATTATCGTATATACTATTTTTAAGAACAGTAAAAAATAGATAAACGGGTGAAGAAACCATTTTTAATATTATTGGTGAAAGTTAAGCTTCAGTGCGCAAGTTAAGTGAAAGGTGCACTACAGGCCGCATTCGATTAATAATGTGACAGAAACATGCACGAACGTAAAAAACACAACAGAACAGCTTGCTGTGCTTGCTATGATTCAATTTCGATCGCAGTTTCGTGTGATTTCCGTCGCTAAGTTGGGATTAGTCTTTGCAAAGAAATACTCACATCGATGGTAGAATAATCGACCAGGTCTATCTTGTTGCCCACGAGCACCACCGGCTTCCGCTCCAGTTCTGAACACTTTTGCACCATCGGAAGCCATCGCTCTGTAATTCCATCGAGCGTTTCCTCACACTCCACGGAGTAGACGATGCAAACGACGTGCGCCTTTCGAATTTCTTCCGCCAGCGCTTCATCCGTTTGTTCGGCCGCTGAAATGAGTTGGTAAGTGGCAGTAGTAGAGAATGTTTTCATTTCACCGATTTTATTCGCCACTTACCGGAGTAATCGACTATGTTGGTGGGAACCTGTTCCGGTGTCACGTCCGCCGGTATGGTGATTTCTTCCGCCTTCGGTGGCACATCCTCCGGGAACTCTTCGCTCACGAGCGACAGGATCAGTGAAGTTTTGCCGACACCCTGGTCGCCTACCAGAAGGATCCGAACGTGCCTCCGGTGGGACACCGTCCAGGCGACCATCGTTTGGCTGGGGTTCGGCTCAGGTCGGCTCGACTTCAGACACTAGATGCCCGGGTTGGCAACATCGACCGGATCCGGAAACTGGGAGAACTGTGAATTACCACCGAAATGCGTAAATGTCGTTGTAATCACACCAAGGTTGCTTTGCTTTGCTTTGCTTTGCTGCTACCCCACGTTGCTATAACACACACTGTCACGCGCCTCCCGTACGTGCAGGCTAACGCAATCTTACACAATCGATTGGCGAACAAAATTCGCAGTTTGGGGTGTGCACTTGAATTTGCCGAAGGTTGCTTCGACTGCAACACCCTTTTACACTAGCTGCTCTGGCAGCGAGATCAAATGAAGCTACAAGCGTTACCCCGTTCGCCGCTCCCGCGTTACAGTTATTTTTCCCACCGAAACCCTAGGGGGGCTTACAGTGGGTGATGATGATCTCGAACGCAACGTCTGCTGGCTAGTGCGTCACCACCAATGAAATAAGCAATAATTCGTCGCACGTGAAAACTATGCACTTGATGGTACACGCACCACGATGTAATTTTATTCGCTTTGCTACAAGAAGTTTATTTTTCTACTTTTAGTACGCAATAGGACAAAATCGTAGTTTTCCCATGGCGCCCCGAGAAAAAACCTGCTTAATGCACAACACCACACATCATTGACCCGGTGTAACTTCTTCTAACCCTGGGAGATAAAGCAAGCACGCACCAGCCGGGTTTCCAATGCGAGGTTCGGGGGCCTAGCGCCTCGTAGGGGCACCGACCGGGAAGGCAAACTGCTATGTTGGGAAAACTCCCCCGCCAAGTATTTTTCACTCTATGCTTTGGTTGTTATTTTCTTGCTTCGTCTTCGGGAGTGACGTTGTTGTTGATATTGTTCTTCATTACGAAATCACAATTTGACTCGTGGGAAAAGTGCATCCCAGATTCCAGGATGTTTGCAAACATCGAACGCAAAGATAGTACACTATTTAGGCGGCCGGCAAATAGATATCCGAAATTCTTGATTATTTAACTACACAAACTATGGTCTTTACCTTTGAAAACTTGAAAATTCTAATGCAACTTTTAGTCGTATTGACTTCTTTCACTGTACGGTACTTGCTATCTCTCTCTTTGTTTATAGTCACAGAGCTGTCAACGCGGTGTGGTTGTGTGCGTGTAGACCCATTGCACAAATTGTGAAAACGAGATCGTTGTTATTGGGCAAGTGGTGAATTTTAAAAAATCTGTTATTTTCGCTCATTCAGGATTAAGTACTATTATTAATATAATGAATGCTGGTATATGAAGAAAACTACTGAATCATTCGAAGAAATACTGTTATCCAAGAAAATATACATAAATAGCAAATAGCACAGTTAAAAAAGGTGGTCATTTTCGGATCATAAATATTGCTTCTAACGAAAAATTGTTTTAGTTTTTGGTTGTTCAAATGTATTTGAAACAAATTGAATTGATTGAATGTCAAAACGAAGCTAGAACATAAAACTCCCCGATACAATTTTATCATGTAACATGTAACGATTTATTCGGTTGAAAATTTCATTTACTCCATACAAACCCAAGACACACCGATTCTTCGCTAGATTTATCGGAGACACATCGGCAATTTTCGTGTGATCTCCGTACAATTCCAAGATATTTTCTTGATTTCCATGACGGGTGCGTGGATTTTGATAAATGTATGACCACGTGATTTTCTTAAAAAAAAAAAATACTAACAGACGACAACTTCCGGAGCATTCAGTCGAATGCCATAGCGTTTTTTCCCTTGCTTGGGCACTTTTATTATTTCTTTCTTCGTTTACTTCCAAATACCACAACTCATCTCCCCATACCGTCTGTCTTTTTTCCTTACAAATCGCACACTTCATAATCATGACCTATCATCTCATCTAGCAACATACAGCATCAGTCCACACGAACGCACACGTTTTGTCCACCTGTTTATTCCACTTCCTGAGCGAAGTTATGTCGCCTATTCAATCCCTTTGAACCCGAAGCCGTTGAATTTCATTCGTAACCTTTCATGTCGTACCACCGCGGACAAGTTTTGCAAGCCTAAAATTCGAACTATTATTTACGGGGCACGTGCTGCAGGGTGCTTCGCGCGGTGGAGTTAGCATCGCATTCGCTGCTTTCACTACTACACATTTCCTTTATTTTCGTTCAAAATGTGGGCGGGCGCTGCGCGCACATACTATGTAGCACTTTCATTTCAAAAGCAAGCAAGACGTATCCGTTAGTATAATTTAAATGACTATAGTTGAATAGATTTGATTTTTATACGGGTTTGTTTGCTCCGACGTTCCGAAAGATGGATATACGCACGGCAGTGCGCCGACTTGGGGGCGCTTGTTGTGTATGGTGGAGTATGCTAGATTATAGTTAATATGTATTCACGACCGTCCATAATTTCACTACTTTTCGTTTGTTCCGTTGAAGTTAGTAGTTGTTTTTTTTTATCACGCATTTGTAGTGTTTTTACTTTTGGTATAGTAAAATAAACGTTTCTCATATTTGCTGGACACCTGGTTCTGTTGTGCAAACAACCATTTTTCTTTAGTCTAGATAAGGAAACAGGCAGTCCCACAGGCGGTAATGGGGGCATATTTATTGTGCAAGAATATTGGCGTCTGAGATGACTTGCAGACGTGCTTTCTTGCGGAGTAAAATCTATATCTTTGCACTGTGACCGCAGTCGTCTGCTGCATGGCTCTTGTGGCATATGATTATATGATCTTAAAGGTACACTGTCATCGTAATGGCTGAGTTGTGTGGCCGTTTCCTCTACGGCTAGAATATGTTTGAGTACAAGATAGAGGTTTGTAACCGCAATATCTGTCCTTCATGACTTAGTCTACCACTCTAACTTAGTACCACTTACCAGAGATCTTACATAATGTTCCATTGAAAGCGGTATGCTGGTTCCTGTATGGTTCGAAGCAGCTATTGTTACCCACTCATCGTCAGTTTCGAATTATTTACAATATTCCATTTACGACAAACAAGGCAAGCGAGAAAAATGACGAATGGATTAACGCGAAGTACGGGAAAATAAACTCACCAATCATCCTTCCCTCCAGAAATCAATGCTGTATCAAAAACTCAGCTTCATCTCATTCCTCATTATAAGTGAACAGGGAATGGTTTATCAAAGGATGCGCTGAAGCAGATTCCTCTTGGGTCACACATATGCGTCCTTTGTATGCTAGTGGTACATTTGGATAAACAAATAGTTTTTATCGCACTTCAAACTTGCAACGCATATTTTCTAAAAAAATTCAATACGTACCGCACAAATTTCGGATAATTAATTTGATTGAGCTTTCACAACAATCTCTCTCTCTCTCTATCTCTATCTCTCTTTCTCTTTTTCACCTTCTATCTTTATGCCTCTTTGTATACCTCTTCTTCCTGCCTAGCTTCCTGCCTTTGCGAACCCATCAACTCAAATTGTTTTGTAAACTATCTCGAATAAGTTTCCAATTCTAGCCGAATATTACGAAAATGGTTCTTTGATCGCAGTCCCCGAATGAGTGTTTCTTTCGTTCCTTTCGTTTGGTACAAATAGAATTATCACATCGTATCTTGCGCACTGCCCAATTCGGCTCGTGTAGGGATTTCGTGCGTTCGGCCCCACTAACAGCAAGGGAAAATAGCGTTTTTACTTATACCGCCACTATTCTACACTAGCACGTATTTTCCATTTTCACTTTGCTATAAAATTATCTCATTACCGAGATGATGACTGACTTAGTACGTGAATGAGCGGAAGAGACAGCAGGGTTGCAAAAGGACAGGTGGCATATTCGTCTTTTTTACTCCTATGCTGCATTTTGTGTACTTTTACTTTTGATGGTTTTTATTATATGCTTTCCAGTAGGATCAAAACCGGTGAGCGGATATGATTTGCGCATCTCGGCTCGGCTCAATCTCTCGCATAGATGTAATGTTATGTTGCATATTTGAACGATCCATTCACGAAAATAGTTTTTAAAGATTTTCGGCAACTCAAAAATGGTTCTATACCAAAGTTCACTTGATTTTTACATCCTCTAGTGAATACATAATGCTAAGAAAGTTTTCGAGTTGTGATGCAAATATACACGTTTACAACAGAAAAAGCGTCGGGGGTGGCCATTTTAGAGCTTTGCATGACTGATGCTTACTAATGTTGTTTACTTCCAGACAGACAGACATGTTATGTTACATGGTTTCTACTGTTTTTGAGACAGTGACTGGGAGAGTTTCACTTTGCACCCATGACACATCATCCGGTTTCCGAGCACAGATCTATACAGTGAAGGTTTCGATTCCCGGACAATTCATGACCGAAGATTCACTGGTGGTTTGCGGGATTTAGCGTGGATAGTGTAGAATTTACTTAATTCATTTTATTCCGCTGTACTTTTTTCATCATTAATATTAGACTTTTAGTTTTGCGCTCGCTTGGTTTTGAACCCACGAAACACGCGAACATGCATTCACTTTTCTCACTTTCGGTTACGTTTCGCTTAACAGTAAGGTTTGCACGCATATACAAAACTAGAAATGAAATCAAAAGGAGGAAGAAAATCTGTACAGCTCGACCTAACGTTACATCGTACGGCATATTGGTACTCACGGGCGGATCACGCACACCCTCCCTTGATTTGTTGTTCGTAAAGAAGGAAATTTTGACCGGTTTCCATTGTTTGGTTTGGTACTCGATTTGTATCACCACGCATCTCTTCACCAACCACCGACGAAGCTAAATCACACACAATCCGAGCATCGGGTTGGGGAAAGGACTGGGGATTGACTATTGCACAGCTTCGGTTGTCACGAGACAACGCTATCTACGAGTGGTCTTTGCTTAGTAGCACGCCATTGCTTAATTATTATTCATCGCTAGCCTCATATGGTTCGATAGATTCACTAGACAATACAGGTTCGGCCGCTATATTGCTGCCTCCGGTGGAAGTGGGGTCGGTGAAGTGTTGCATCGGATCCACTGCATCGACCGGAATGAGAAGTCCGCGATGGTAAGCGGCATTAGTGCGTATGCTCGGAGGTGAACAGTTCTCGGATGGAGTCGGTTCTATCATCGCCTCATCCGCATCGGTGGTTGTGGATACCGGATTCGTAAATTCGGCTCGGTTGTTGCTAAACCGGCGCAGTGCCACCATCCGCTCGAGGGCTTCCAGTTCCTCGTCGTTTTCGCGTGCCTCTTCGGCGTCATCCAGGTGGCCGGAGAAGAGACCGCCATCCATGCTGTTCACACTGATCCCGGAGGTTTCCATTATGGCCGGCATTGTCGACAGAACGGACTCGGTGTCCGCTACTTTCCAACCCCGTTCCAAACCTAGCCAGAGCGTGTTGGCCGGTGGAAGTGAGTTATGTATTCCATTTACATTTAATGAGCATGCGCGTGAAATATAGAGAAGAATGAGATAAAAAACAATATTAGTATGCATAATACAGACATTTGCAAGTGATATAGAAATGAAAGTTATGTTAAAAGACACACTGCAACATAAATCGGTTGGATCACTGAAAACAGAAAATAATCAGGATAAAAAAAATAAAACAAAACAATTAACAACACAACAAAAATACAACAACAGTGAAATGGAGAGTTGTGAGCTAGAAGACAAACACAGCAGAGTCATAAACGCAAAAGAAGGGAAGATGATAACATTTTAGAACATAGACAAGAGTACACATTGAACAGAATAAAACACCATCTGGGGAATACGACAAACGATTACACGTTATGGGAGACGAGCGAACAAGGAAAAATTCAAGAAAAACCCACAACAACAAAACACAAACACACAAAAATAAATCGATAAAATGGGAGGAAACAAACAAAGAGACGGTGCTCTTTTGGATGAGAACAGCGACGACGGGTAGAGAAACAGGGGATAACAAAAATGATTGCAAAAGAATACATATAGAAACATATTCATATTTTGTTTGTATTTCCATAATATCGTCCAGCATTCGCTAGCTTGCTCGTTCGCATTCAGACATTTTAGTTTGGTGTGAATGTATTTTCCCTTTCCCTCCTCCTTACCAGCGAAACACTTCCAATGAGCAGTGCACTTATCCGTTTTGATGTGGTTTAGTTTAATATCATCTCTTATGTGATCGTGATCGTTTAAGGGTCGTTTATTTTCGAAAACTATAATGTTTTACACAATGTTTACTTCGCTTTCCACTATCTACCGCGTTAGCTATATCGACGTGTTTACACATAAAGATTCGAATCGCTTACAATAGTAGTTCGCTCACAGTTCGCACACCATTGATTGGATAAAGATAGAACAGTACAGTACAGTAGTAGTTGTATGATTGTGACACGTTATTAACTATTGTTTCGAATGTTTAATTTTTCTCCGTTGCCTGACGGACAGACGTGTGTCGGTAAAGTGGTAGGCTCCATTTTTTGTGGGCTGATATTTTCTTTTAGGTTTTCTTTTAACTATGTGCACCGCTAATTAGCTACGATTTCTGTGTGTTAATACAGTCGATTACGACAAAATGGAACGAGGGTGCAACAAAGAGGCTTCTATTCCAATCAGACTGAGCCTTTCGCCTTCCTGCGTTACGCAATATGGAAATAATTATTGATTGATAATCTCTTGGTTATATGTGCTTTATTCTGATGCGATTATCAGCAGACAGCGGATTGTAGCCGCCATTCATGTTTGTGGCGGAAGTCGGACACAACACACAAAAAAGACGCACGACAGTTCTTTCGGTGTGTCCGTAGGTTCGGTTCGGTCGTTTGGTTGTTGTTATATTTTTTTTCGTCGTTTGGTCAAGTTACCGTACTGAAGAGTCTGAGTGCGTTTTTCGTTTTCTTTCATAAGTGAAAGTGAACTAAAACGAAGATCGATAGTGCCCCTGCGAATGGTTGGATGCGGCAGGCACCATCGTCTCTATATCTCAGTTCACCTCAACAAATCAAACCAAGTGTAAGTGCTGCTGCCAATTACGGGTGATTTGATCAATCGTTTTCGTGTGAGTGTAATATGTGAGGTTTAAGTGCGTATGCATGTGTCATCGTACAGTTGCATGCGTATACGGTATGCGGGAAGAAGATAGATAGATATCATGTAAATGAAAGCAGTTTCCAGATAAATATACGATACGTCTTGCTGTTTAGTAAGCATAATTGAAAACGTGGACTCTTGTATCATGAAACATAGCCACGACGAGGGATGCGATATTTA
>KI915043.1:4234294-4724294 GCA_000473445.2 Anopheles farauti | reverse complement strand
ACGTCACGGGAACCATTAACTAGATAAAGTGGACAATTGACGGTGGATACACTTGTTTTACATCTCTTGTTTCCATCGCCACATAGTTGCTACCAAATATCTTCATGAAATTATCACGAATGTTTCAAACAACAAGCAGGAATGTAGACCGCAATGCCCGTAAAAATGAATTAAGTTGATTTAAGACACGCCAGCACTATTTATATTCGATGTCTTGGTATTTATGCCTTTCGAACGGCATTGTTTTTAGCAGCATGAACATTAGCTCCACAGCCACATTGAGGTGTCTTGTGAGTATCCTTTGAAATGTGCCAACTATATGATGGTACATAGTCCTAAAAATAATATTCTTCATCCTAAAAATACCTCAAGGATGAAGGATTGTTCTCCGTTCTTAAACAAAAAGTGAAATTAATTTCTACAATAATTGAAACACATGTTGGAGCAGCTCCTGCTGCGAACCTTGTGTTTCTTTTTTGTATTTTTTTTACATTGTTTGGAAAACCTTGTACAGAACTTTCCACACGCATCTCCCCCAACATCTCCCCCGTAGGGTTCGGTTTTGACAGCAGCCTGTGTGCATGCAACTGCAGCTATAAATAAGCGTCAAAAACAAAACGTGTGACGAGGGTCATCATTCACAGACTGACCCTTTCACTTGTGTTTTGCTTACCGTCCACACAACACACTCAGCATACAACAAGTACCGATCACGAACCGAAGCACAAACCGCACACGATGCACATTCGTTCACATTACACGGCGGCGCCTCGGATTCCGTTGAGAAATTGAAATATAAAAAGATTGCTAAAAGCGCAAACAACCTCATCTTCATCTCCCCCCATCGGCTAACAAATGAGGCGTGAGGTGCGCGAAGAATTTTGAGCCGAATAATTATCCCGCTGGTTAAGGGGAGAGAATCGGCGGAGTGGCAGCAGAAGTGGTTTTCCACGCTAGAGGAAGTAAAACCAAACCGACAGTGTAAACAAAACCCCACCAAACGTCTTTGTTGTGATGTGGATCAAACGAAGGTACGAAGATGGCCTTCGCAAGGTAAGATGGATGGATTGATAAGTTGGCGGAATGCAGCAGCATGTGCAGTGAAAGATACAACAAACCGTGTGTTTAAATTCATGGCCTTTCAAGCAGTCATAAACACGAGAAAACATATGGTTTCGGCACAAGGTTAGATCGTAGGATCGGCTCTGAGGGAGGAAACGTGAAGGATTGTCAATAGGCAATGCCAATTTCTAAATTCACTTAAACGAAAATCAGCTGTAATTTTCGGAGGCATAAAACATTTAAGAAACACTAGAACACTATTTTTTATCTAGCTCTAGAACACGTTTTTTTATAATTGCGCCCTGGCAAGTCAGCCGGAAAACCAAACAACAAAATAGTGCAACTTTGCGATCCCACACCTTCCTGTTCTATCTCTCTCTCTCTCTTTTCTCGCTAATCACGAGACCAGCCCGTGACCTTTAAATTGCGTTACGGTGCGCGTGTTTACACCAAACCACGTTTCCCCTTCCGCGACTCCCACCCCAAGATCGGGTCAGTAAAAGTGGGGTAAAGGTAAGCGTGTAAAAACAGGCATGTGAATAGATAACTCCGTCGCGGGCGATGTGATGCGTTCGAATGATAAACAAAACTTTGAATGTCGTGGCCGTGCGGTTTTTCGATTGCACGTGACTATGCCCCGCACGGGCACTCGCGTGCGCAGTACACCCCCTCATACACACCCCCTTCTGCCAACATCACAAAGCGGATTCTATTTGCTACAGATAGAACAAAAACGCACAAAACACTCAATTTGAAGCTCGATTCGGAAGCACAAGCTTGGCAGTGCGACCGAAGGTTCTTATGATCACGGTACGCAATTGCGTGCGAAGTGTACGGAGCAGGAGAAGGAGCAAGTTGGAAGGTAACACGACACTTACGTTTTCCTCTTCCGTACGCATCTCGCACACTTTCCACCTTATTCGGTTGCTCTGTGGTGGGGGTGGATCGCTACCAAATCCCTTCGCTTCATCTCCACCCCGTTAGGACATGAGAACGCGGGAAGTGACCTTCGCCGGGTAGCCTACGATTCCGGTGCTGGTCGTGAGCGGGAAGGGGAGCAGCGGTAGAGCCCCTCACCGATAAGCGATGGCGCCAGCGCCGCTTAATTAAGTACGGCGGTTTAGCGATGCGACGACGGACGGACGACGCTGGCGAGGGGGAGGAAAATAAATGCTTTGACGCAGTATACCACCCATTACAAGTGTCTGAACCGTTTGCGCCGAGTCACTCGAGTCACATACCCTGTTTCCGTCTGCCCTACTACACTCGTGCCGTTTCGGACGCGACTAGAACACCGCGCCGCTCGCGTTCTGGCTTCAGTGTGTGCGCGCAAGGGAAAGGGGGCGTCTGTCAGTACGTTTTGTTGTTTGATAGCACAGTTGTGCTTGGACGCCAGTGTGCCTCCTCCAAGCTGCGTCATTCGGAACGACGACTGACTACACTATGCGCACTATGCGCAAATGAAGCGTGAAAAATTTGTTGTTAAAATTTTAGATTTTTTTTTCGTCAAAAATTTAAGAATAATTTAGTTTCTAAAACCAATGCTAAGCGAATCGGCGTTGATTGGAATGGTATCAGATCGCATAAATTTTCACTCCAACGTCGATGCGTTACGTCGAAACTACGCCGTGTCGATGGTTTACGATCGGTTGACACTACACAACGGGTGTTAATCGCGTCAAGCTGACGTGGGTTTACATGTTCTTGAAGCGCGAGTGCGCGCGCGCACGAGGGGAACATAAATTCCAATACTTGACTGCGCTCATTTCGACGGATGATTGATGTGTGGGTACTGCGCTGCGCTGGTGGGTGGGTGGGTGGTCCGCGATAAATACGCGCCCCGAAAGAAAGGAAACTTTTCCCGGCGGCCTTTTCTTTTGCATCTCTTCCTGGCTCACCCCGAAGATGTCAAGGTGTTTGCTGCAAGGAGGGTAGAGCCACCGATTTGCCCGTACCGCAAACGTTCTCTGTTCTGTTGTTTATTGAATGTTTGCCCCTGTTCGAACAAGTAAACTGACAACTCATTACGGACATTGTGTATTTGCGGGGGCAACTGTGCGCTTTTATATTAATTTACAGCAGAATTGAACCAGGCGCTTTTCGCGCACGTAAAAAGTGGGGTGGTGAACTGTTTTCGACACAGTTTTTTTTTTTACCAGTGATAGGCGCGTGACGCCAGCATAGTTTGATTTAATTTTCTCAGCAGATCATGGCCACTTGAGACTTGAGAGAGAAAGAGATCGAGCGCTTCGCGGAACATGCGGGGAAGAGGAGCTTGAGTTCCTTTTCGCCCAAGTGCTCGCGTCTGCTCTGCCCAGCACTAATAACTTAATCACAGATTCGAAGCAAACATAGAAAATGGCTTAATTGCGAGGCCACCGTGTTTAGTTTGAAGTGGCGCGGTAGATTGACTAAATACTTTTCTCCAACAGCACAAGCAGCTATTGATATATCTTGTCAGCGCCAGCCGAACCGAATCAAATCGTCAAATTGATGCTAATTTACGATTGCACAATATGGCGAGCGATTAACGTAGCAAAGCATTTGGAGTTAAACGCTTGACCGCGAACGAGGATTGTGTGAATATTTGGCATCGTTCATGCCCCGCCGTCTGTTAATCAGCATGATGTTTGGGGGCCAACAATTGGAACTGTTGGGAACGAGGTTAGCCGTTCGAGTAAAAATTCTACAACCCTTGCGATAGTAGCGCGCAAGAGCAATCACCCGATTGTGGTATCATTTTCACCACATTCTAGTGCTAGTCATAGACGCGTAACGTGTAAGTTCATCGGCCGTTACCCTAACCGAATCGAGCGTGCGATAAGAATTTTCCAATGCGAAACGGCTAAATAAAATCGCACACGAACCACATTGTGCGTCTGATAAGCAAGTGGTGTAAAAACCTAAACAAAAAAGAATTCTTACAATTTGATTACAAATCCAGACGAGGTTAACCATAATGCATTATTAATGGGAAAAACCTTTCTCATCGCAACGGTTGGGGAAGCACGAATGAACGATTGTATGATAATAAAGTAAATGATTGTTAAAATTCTAATGTCAAACTGCTTTTAGAGGGCGCATAAAAATGGCTATTTCGAATAGAAATTTATAAAGCTACACCCATCAGTACTTAATCAAAATCCGTTGGCGTTGAAAAGTAATTTTACGATACACTCCCCGACCGGCCGAGCAGTATGAAATGAATCGCTGCTTTTCAAGGGCAACGAAGCATTCGTCATCAAAAAGGTCAATCATCGGAGACAAACTTAATTACTACAACCGCTTTTTGATCGCCGTCTTTCGGGACGAGTTAAAAAGCAATTAATTTTAATTGACCGTTCTCTCATTAAACCGTACCGAAAGTTGGTGCGATTGTGAAATTGGCCTAATTTACATACGACACACTCATGCATCAAAAATCATTATTACGATGGGTTCGTTCTCTACAAAGTGTCTGGGTGGTACGTTGTTGAGAACACAGCAGCATCCATCATCGCTGTATTTGTTGTCCGAGGGACGTTTTTCTTTGATTATATAACAACCGATTGGAATTAGAATTCAATTTATAATGTTGCTCTGTGTACAATGTCTGCGAATCAATGTTCGCTTTCCTTCCATACTAATTTATGAATCGGATTTTCTCTCTCTCCTGAGACCATATCGAAATAGAAAGAAAAACTTCCGTCCGTCAACATGGTCATTTGATATTTGAATTTAGGCCAACGACTAATCGCGACCATACGAAATGTAGCCAACGCTCTCGTGCACACACACTCGCACATACAAAGCGTGATGTACGGATTACCCCACACACTGCTACTGCCGGCCCGTGTCAACTCGAGCATCAATCATTGGCGCCAAACCATTTTTGCTGTGCATGGTTGGGGGGGTTGGGTGTCGCAAACAACAGAACAATCCGCCCTGCTCCTGAGGATGTGGTGCGCTTCTCCGATATTTCTGTCTAATGTCCCGTGAATGCAGAGTTTCGCGAGATAATAAGCCATGAAACATGGGTTCTTTTTTTTTTTTGTCAGTTGTGTTTTCAATGCGTACTGTGTTCCATTTGGTTGACGACGAGCGCACATTGTTGGAAGCGGAAACAGTGAATGATGTGTTAGAAGACTTTTAAAGATAGTAAAAATATATAATTTAGAAGTTAACTATCCAGTCGAAAAAAATTCTTATATCCTGGTCATATATGAAAATAAGAGCAAAACACATAACTAAAATTGCAACAATCGAAACATATAAATATGATATCTTAATCAGACCAATAGTCTGAAAAAAACGGACAATATTAAAAAAAAACGGACGTCAAAAAAAACGGACAATATTATAAATATTATTCTCGATCGTAACGAGAGGGACATCTAAACACACGCTGTTGTCTCGAATGTTTTTTTTTGGCCAATACCTGTTGATTGTTACCTCACAGTGGTACGCACAGTCCTCCAACGAACCATGCAGACAATATAACAAAAAAAAAACACCAAACACATTTATCTCCGAGTGCAATAGATGAGTGACATTCATATCCGAACAGGCGACAACGCGCCTTCCCAACGTTTTTGTTAGAGCTACTGCGTAGTATGCACACCGAAGAATAGCAATCTGTCTAATATCTGACATCTTCTCGTACGGTAGCGTAGATTCTTCAAGTTGACTACTTCGCGTCTCAGCGCGAACCACCATCCTCTCCGAAGCAATCGTTATCCTATTGTGCTGTCGCGATTTATTTCACTTTACATAAACCGTTATGAGTGCAAAGAACGCCCTTCGAACGCAAGCAAGCAACAGCAATACAAACCACAAAACACACACACACACACACACACACACACACAACCAAATCTCGCATAAGAAACGACCAAATAAGCTCACTTGAGGATCGCGCTAGTACGCGAGAAGTTTGGAGCTGTTGGTCGGTGGTTTCAAGTTTGGCGCGGATTTGCTTCCTTGTCAGACCGTGGCGGCATCTGACGGGGTCAAGGTTTGCAATGTTTTGCGTTGCAGGAGGACAAACAGAATAGCGCGTTGATGTGTTGTCGTGCGTACCGAACCGAACAGGTTGTACTTGAAAAATAAAAAAAAATCACATGCAGGTGCCGTTGGCCTGCCCCGACCGCCCCCTGATGGTTATGCGTAAGCGGTTTGTGTTTGAAGCATGCGTCAATATTAACACAAATATATGTTGCAGAGGCAATCGTGCTGCAAACGATGGGCACAGAGAAGCCTCAATCCAACACAATTTTGGTGGTTGCAACGTACGGATTTGGTAGTTAGTCTGTTCGTTTACCGAGGCGACTGAATTTTGTTTCGTTTTATATCGTTATGAAGATCGGTCACATTACGTTCGTCGAACACCTTCCCAATCCATCTTTTCATCTTTCATCACTCCTCGTTATCATGTGCGCTTATCACAAGAGTGTATCTCTTTGTCAGTTGGTTTTTTAGCATTTATTTCTTGCACTCATTAAGCAGCAAGCGGCGACAGAAACTCGAATGCTGCTCGCAGTTCCGTCTTTTACGCGCCACCAGAGGTCCGTCTTATCAGTGGGGTTGTGCAACCACCCTTCAACACACGTTGTATAGCAGTGATCGGGCGCTTCATTCACATACTATCACGTCCGCGCGCTCTGCCATCGCAAAACGTAAACAAAACGTCCACTACGATAGCCATGTTTAACGCTTCTCGCGCAAAAGGGCCAGTCCCGTAGAGTAGAGTTAGTGTTTTTATAAAGCGCTCACACACATATAACCTACGCGAAGAATGCGGAGGTTATTGTTATGGTATGTTACCACCGTGAAAATGACATGATTTTATCCACAGAACTGGGAAGTTGCCGGTAGTTTGTATACACTATTTAATTTGTCTTTTTTTAAAGAAAACTTTAATTAAGTGACTTCTTGACATCTGGATGTTTCTCCATGTTTAGCTAATAGTAATTTGTGAAAATCTTTCAAATTCTGGCTGGAAGGTTTCAACTGATTTTCCTTTAACTGTTCCATAAAAGGGAAAAAATGCATCTACCCATACTTCATACCCGCTAGTTGATGTGAGTAGCAAACTACATCCCGATCGGGTTCTGGGTAAAACAACGACCACAAACAGAAGATAGATGAGATTTTATTTGCGGTTTAAGTTACAATGTTGACTACATATTTGCATAAACTAAGAGGCTGATATTTGTTCCTGTTTGTGGTATTTGCACCGCAGTTCGTACGAGGGAATTGTCCCGTATACGATTGTCAAGGAAACCAGGAAGATATCGGTTTAACCAAACCTTAAACCCTTCCAGTGCTTTTGCGGCTTCATTGATACTGTATCGTTAAAACGCGAAACGATCCGCCTGAATCTTTAACGATCTGTACCGGGGTGAAGCGTGGTGTATTGTCATGAACGATCCTAATCGTTTTTTTGTCATACGCAAATCCACACAAACACACATCCGCCAAAACCAACGCGATGAATAAACACACTAAAATGGTTTACAACATCGCAACAAAAAGAGGGTCAAAACGCAGAAAACAAACGTAACCGCTTGTACTGCAGAAGGCAGCATCATCGCGCAGGAATCGCATAAAATATTTCGCAAATATAAATAAATCTTGCCCGTTTAATGACGCATGAGTTAGACGGCGGTGGCGACGGCAGCGGTTGCCATCGCTGATGTTAGCAGCTTCTCTTGCTCATGTTTCGCGCGCTTCAGTGCTCATCCCCATCCTCCGGTCAAGCCCCGGCGAGACGGTACACGGTTCACCCTCGGAAGTTTACCAAACTCGCTGTTGCCTGCGTTAGTTCCGTTCCTGTGGCCAAACCCCAATCGAGCAGTTTTTTTTTATTCTCTTCCCCCGCGACTCGGTTAGCGCGTGCTGTTCTTGGGGAGTTAGCGGTTCACCGGGCATTACCCACTTGAGGTGCACACGAGTTGGTTAGTGTTTTATGTTTGGAGTTTTATGAAGTCGTTTAGCCAGCAGTTCTTTCCTCGTGTCAGCTGTGATGAACATCGCCACCGTAAGCCTACCCAATCGACATTCATTGCATACCGCGCGCCGTATCAGCATGTCTAAATGTTTTCGAATTATTTCGAAATAATTTATAGCCACCAAATTCGTTCGTTTGTACACTGCGAACAAACCGAGCGTTCCACCGAGGAGAAGGACGTGTGTAAAGCTTACCTGTAAATAGAGGAGAAACATGTAAACACATTAGATATACTTTGCAAAAAAAAGATAGTAAACGATAAACGATAGAAGCTTGAATGGACAAGAAAGAAGCGTCAAGTAGCCGCTTGTTTGCCTCAACTGCATAATTATTCAATCAATCAAATTGAGGATGATTTAAATGATACATCTACGGCGTGGCATAAATAAATTTCAAATCTCATTAATAAATCAAACTTTCAACGGATCGTTTGCCGGTTACACGCACTAGAGATTTTTCGCTTCGCTATTGCGATAAAACATTCGTCTGAGCCTTGGGGTGTGATCTGACGCTTCGATCGGCAATGTCTTGACCGATTGGCCAGTCGTTCTCTGCACCCGGTTGCTCTCAAGATGTTCGTGAATAATTTGGCAAAAGAAAGATCACAAAAGTTTACCCCCGTATACATTGTGATTGTTTTTTGTTCTTTGTATCAGCGACTGCTTCGTTTTCAACAGCAGAAAAATGTTTCTACGAGGATTTATAACGATTTTTCTTTCTACTGACTAATCTGCTGCAGTGCATCGCCTCCGTGTGGTCATGTTTTATGCAGCTGTCGGCAGATGTCTTCATCAATCCGTTGGTTTGTGTCCCCTCGGCGCACCGTGTGCCATCTCAGCGACGTGAAATCACAACAGTTTGTTGGTATGCTCGTGCAGATTCATTCCTATCAGGCGTTCGCAGTAATGAATTGTGCAGTGGGAGGTATGACTGAATAATAATGCTCATGCCAAGGGTAGTTTTAACGTGTGTGACCTACAGTTTAATAAAGTTTGTAAATGCTTTATTAAAAATGTATTCCATCGTTCGCTACAACTAATACTAATGAATTATCATTTCTAAACTAACCGGCATACTGGCATAAACTAGTCATAGTGAAGCGAGCAACGCAGAATGCAACTATGAATTATGACACCGTAACTGCATCTAACGACCATAACAGCACCGTAAAACGGACCACTTACATGGGATTAAGAGACCGTGTATTCTGACAGATGTTGCAAAGATAGTATTACGGCTAGATGCGTCTTGCAAGCCCACTGGCAACGGTGTCGTGCGAATAATGATCATTTCCACACGCAACCCATATCGTTTATCTCCCTGGTAAGATATCCTTTCCCCGTCCTGTGCAAGAAAACGTCTCACTTTAAACAGAACGTGAGCAGTTAGCAAATTTAAGTGTGTTCGCTGCTATCCTTAACAAATTTCTATTAAATTTGTTTCATCTTCACTTCGAGAAAATTTAATTACTAATCCACACTACCGGTGCATTAAGACAGCAAGTTTTATGGCGGTGATTTCGCGCAAATATGACATGCTATTTTATTACCCTGTGCGATGAAATATAAAGCGGATCTGCTTGCTGCCCTCGTGTGGTAAATTTGTTGCGTGCACTTGTTCTGGGAAATTTCCCTTTAAAAAAGATATCCATAAATTTCAATGGGATATGCTGCATGAGCGCTGCGGTTCAGATGAAATACCAGCAGGTCGACGACTGAGTAATTCCATTTTATGGGTTCTGTCATATGTTCGGCTGGTAGGAATGAACTGAAACCTTTCACACTTTCTCGGCCATTAAACAATTTCACCAATGCATATTTTGCTACATCTTTCTAATTGTTCGTTGATGCCCAGGAGCTAGACTCTGCACTGTTTTGAACACTTTGGCTCCGGTCTGCGTGTCACAAACTGGAATATTCGTGATAAATTCCTTCGCACAACTCACGCACGTTCAGTTTCTTGTCATTGGAGGTCAATGACGGATTCATCGGTTAATAGAGGTGAACTAGGGCTACCATGGACTGCCTTGAAGATCACGAAATGAACCTTAAAGACAGCGGCACCAAGGAAAATGGCAAGGAGATTCCTGTTGAGAGAGGCCGTGTAGCGGCCTTTGCGCACACGTAACCGGTAGTAGCGGTAATATCCAATCGGAACCAGTTTCTGACTAACGCATGGCGGTATTCGCTTGGTCACACAGGAATTCCGCTGCCGACTGACTACATGTTGCCGCTGCTGTTGGATTGGACGGGTTTATGACCGGATCGATCGAAGCGAATTTTTACTGTCGTCACCTACAGGCGGCGTATTTGGTAGCACGGAAGAGCCTTCCAGAAAGCTCCCACACAAAAATATCATATTTAAATAAAAGAGATAAAGTGGAATGTTAAACCTATATGAAATAGGTTTATCATGAAGTTAGATGACGATATGAGATGGATGATTTTTTTTCAGACAATGTAATTTTTGACCGCAAAGTAGTATAGAAATCAAATAGAAATCTACTTCGAAAACGTGAACGAAGCATGATTATAAAATATGGCTCATCATCGTCATCACCTTTCATGATGAACAGGATCACGAAAGAGTACGTCAATTATTTGTCCAACTAAAACTTTTAATTTACAACATGATTGAACCGGAGTATGGTAGCTGGTATATATTATGCTTCCCCGTAATTACTATCTGACGTCGATATGGAGCTTGTTTTTTATTGGTTTATTTCTCCACCTGCTGCTTTATTACGCACACACCGCGGGTGCTCGTTCAATCAAAAAGAAACGGAAAGTGTGAGTAAATAAATGTTTCACGGAAAACTGGAGTTTTCTATCCCGCTTTCCAGTAGCGGTTGCGGTTAAAAAGTACGATTTAAAGTCCGCGCCCAGTAGTGAGTGCTGGCGGGTTTTCTTTCACGCTTTCGAATCCTAGCGCGCTTCCTATACCTAGGGCTTTCAAATATTGCACACGAAACGACGGTTACCCGCGGCGGTAATCATACGATGAGGTGAGATAAGCTCATTAATCTCCGCAAACAGCCACCCAATATGACGCATTCAAGTTGCAACGGAGCGCGTGTAGGCGTCGTTTTATCAGTCGACACGTTGATCTTGTAGGCGGCGATGCAGGTGGGTGGAATTGCCAAATGATACCACATGGGACTTAACCGTCTTTTTTGTCTCTTACGTGCAGCCATGTCCCTTTTTGCAGGAGAGAAAACATACTGTACAGTAACAAATGACACAGAAATTATTTTATTTTTCCTTTTTACAAAACATAACCCAATAAAACTTTGCATATTCGTTCATAGAAAGGAAAATAATTTCGTAATATTATTCCCATATGACATCATTTTAGTTCCCTGTCGTGTATTCCATGGTATAGCGAAGATAGGATATCAGTTAGAAAACAATGTACTGAGGTAAAGGCACCGTTTATCGCGCTGCAGGGTTAAATCAATAGAACTAATGCACACCACACACGCTCTGATAATTATCCCCGGGGCCTGGTGCCAGCCGCTGCATCGAAAAAGTGGTCGCATGTCCCTGCCGTGGGCGTGTGAAACGATGACGCCAGTGTATACCAGGGACGCAGATTCGTTCGCAGTGCCCGAGGCAATGGAGCAAATGGCGTGGCATCTGCAGAGGTGCACCGGACGGACCACAGCCACTAGTATTATCCAGATGACTATTTATATAGCAGACACACATGCTAATAAGCTGCTGCTGTTTTTTTTTAGCAGGGAGCTTACCCGTTGCTAGCTGCAGGCTCTGCCTACCTGCAACGGGCGTTCGAGGTCGTCCGATAGGGTTTGCGAGATGTCACGTAGCAGTGCGAAATACGGGGCGGCTTATGACGAGAAGGCTCCGTCACGCTCGAAACTTTCAAACGTCTCGGTAGTTAGTAGCAGTTAGTACAGGTGCATCCATCGGGCACACGCCAACGTTGCCTTTGTTGAACAACCGATTGCGACAGATGAAATTGAACGCTCGACAATCCTGCAACGGGTGATGGGCTGGAAGTAATATTGTCTCACTTTTCACCAACTTTATGAACTTTGTGCTCATTTAAGAAGGCGTTATGGGGAGGATAGATAGAGAGGCGCGCCATAAAAAATGTTTCCAAATTTGCTGCTCTCTTTTTTTGTGCCTTTTGCTAGCTGGTTCTTTACTTCCGCGCTCTTTCTACGTCATTGCACACCAGACACATAAAAGGACGTTTCGTGCATTTGCAGACGGTTTTTATTAGCGTTGATAGGTCGCCCCATTGCCCAGTTCTAGTGAGATATATAGCCGGAATTTGTTTTTTGCTCTCTTTGCTCCTTTGGACTCATTTTTGGTTGTGTTTCTCATTCAATGATAGTTCGCTCATGCGGCGCGTTCGTTCTGAACGGTCCCAAAATTGCCTACGACATGGTATCCGTGCCAAAATAAAGACCAAGCTATGGCCACTCCATTTGCTACTTTCACCTTCTACCACCGCGCGCGTCGTCGATCTCCAATACGCCACCTCAAGCGATAGGATCTACCGAGTAGTCCGCGTTGTGTATTTTGCACTGTTTGGCCGGCAGCCAAATTGTAACCGACGCCGAGAACCGGTGTTAGCGGCGCACGATTGCTTGAAAATTCTGATCCCGAGCGTCGTAAAACCGAGGCGCGCCCGCCGTTAAAACAGCGAGAAAAATGGGAAACTACCGCACACAAAGGAGTTGGCAAAGAAAAACACTCGGATCCGAGAGTTTGCGAAACGGTTATCGGAATGTTTGACAGTCGTCAATGTATGGAGGCTCAAAAGAAGAAAAAAAGCCTTGAACGGAGGACGAGCCAGCAATGGTCGTAAAAGCGATGACCAATCAAGCGTCACCCCTCGGGCAAGATACTCCTTATTGCAAGACTTGTGCCTAATTGGTGAGGAGGATCAAAGTCTGGCTGCTGCTGCTGCTGCTGCTGCTGGTCGACGAACCAGTGTACGCGCCCCGCGAAACAAACATGTCGCCAAAAGGCCAAAAGAATCTATTTACGGTTGGCACAGACATGCTGGAGCCCGGATTCTCGGAGGACACGCGATAAATGGGGTTCGCTGCACGAGAGGAGTTTAAAAGAACAAACTTTTTCGAAACATAATAGCGTGCTAATGCGCAAGGCAACTTCAGTCGTTAAGTTAAGCAGTGTGAATAAAATGTAAATACAACAATACAAAATGGCAATCGGTATCCCAAGTAATGCCGTGCTGCATTCGAGAGCATATCACCAGACAAAAAGGATAGAGGATAGCTTTATGAATCATCTGATATTCGAGTTAAGGGAAGTTTTATCACAAATCGCACACTGCACGCGATTGAACAATAGTAAACCAAACATACATAAAAAGCAACAAACAAACACAACGTGGAAAATGGGCGTTTGATGAAAAAAGAAAGAAAGAAAGAGATAATGCACCATGGAGAAAGTTATTAAACCTAGCCCTCCCCCCATCCATCCACCGCTTCGACCTTAATATGCTGTCATTTTTTGTTGCTTTGTGTTGCCTCCTCCTCGTCTTTTGCAGCCAAGTCCTCTGACCGACCGTACCGCGGAACACATCCTCTACCATTATCCGGCCATACGCCGTTCCGTGCCACCCAATTCGGTCAGCCTCGATCAAGGCAAATAGTTCATGAAAAGTCAGCGACCATCGCCGCTCCAAGTCATCGTGCCCGGTCTTGTGTGTGTGTGTGTGTGTGTGCCTGGGTGTATTTCTCCCCCGACCGAGGGGTCTTCGCTTTCTTTGCATGCATGTGTGTTGCCACGAAACAGTTGTGTTTCGTCATAGGCGCTCGCTCGCGCGCGCGTGCAGGAATGAAAGAAGTAAAGCAACAGCAAAATAAAAAAAAGAATCAACACTGCACAATAAATAGAAATAAATAGATCCGTCGAACCTGTCGAAGCGGAAAGCAATTCCCTGGCCTTGACTTGCCACCAGGCAGCCCACCTCAGCCCCGGTTCGGTGGCCGCTAAATCAAGGCGGAGGGAGACGGTTTTTGGTTATTTTTAACAGCAACACACCCCGCACTGCAGCACCCACCCGTTTCATACGGAGGAAAGCAGCGCGGCGGTCGGAAGAGCGAAGAGCCTTCCTTCCTCTCCGGGTGGGCGTATGCAGCTCTAAAAATGGCGCTACCACAGACAAGTTTGCTCCCCGAATGCGTTTCTGCAAGCGTACGTGCCCTTTGAACTTCCTGCCTGCCCGTCGTTCCCTTTTTCCGGAAGACAAACCGGTGCAGCTCGGTAGGAAGGTGGTGCGCCAGGCGATTGTTCCGACACTATCCGCGGACGGACAAAGTTTCCGTGTGTGAGTGACAAGTGTGACAATGATGCGAGAACACGCTTTGTTTGCAACCCGGCACCGGTATCCATCATAGATGATTCGCGACGAATGGCAGAGAGAAGCTTACGTACGGGAACCCATCGTGATGGATCATCAAATAGACACACACGTATGCTGTACATGTGGTGTTGTACCAACAGTGTTTGATGTGGTAAGAACGAAAAATAAGTACTTTAAATCCCCTTGAACATGGCAGCGATCATTGCTTCTTGACGTGCATCTTTCGAACTGTAATATTTAACCTGATTGATTCCATACGTTGGTCATAAAAGCACGCATTTCCTGCAGCCGCAGGCGAGTTGGAGACATACATTAAATTAACTAATTCAAAACCGTCCTTTGCGTGAGAAATGCTTTCAAAACTTTTCAGCAGAGTTGCTACAGCGTTCTCTGATTCATAATCGTGGAATATCAGTCAAGTAAATTCCTATGCTCCTCGCATTTGCTTCTTCCATCTGGTTACCATAAAATGTAATGAATGGGAGAGCCGCAGAACTTGTTAGCGAGAAGAAAACACCTAAAGAGTAACAAGGATCCCACACTGTTCGCAATGTCTTGATCTTGGCGTTTTGCTTTCTGCTTCTCCAACTCCCGCCACTGGAAAAGCCGGTTCAGGGTTCGAAGGGAACACGCACCTACTGCTTGCCAGGCGCATGGTGGTGGTGAAGATTTAGGCGTCACCGCCCACAGTGGTATCCTGCAGCATCCACCACCACCGCTCGTGTATCGTTCCACGGCGGAGTTAAATGCTGACTTGGGACTATTTTTAGAAAGGTTTTCCCGTGGTGACTGCGACACGAATGCAGCATCACAGCGCAGCGACCGGCTGATCATTATACGGTCGTGGTCGCTTGGTGGATCCTTCTGCAGGACGTTGAGTGTGGTGATGCGGTGACCACGACCAAGACGACGAAGACGACGATGACGACGACGACGACTTCATGCAAAATTAACACTCGTACAAAAAAAAAAACGCAGGAAACGAATTCATAACGACTTCGGTGTTGGTGCGAAGGTGTCTACCACACGCCATCATTGGCACCTTTCGGGAAGCCTTTTGCTAGACGAACCGCGGGACCGTCGATGCGGTCCATAGACGAATGGTGAAATATTTGAAATTTTACAGCCGCCATTATTGGCCTATTAAGCGCGGATGCGTATCACAGACGATATATTTATATGCAGCTATTAGCGATGGTCATCCGTGGCGTGCGATAAGGTCGGGAAAATGAGGAACATCGGCGCAGCAGAAAATCGCATTGTGAAGTAACGGTCGCTCTGTCTGCTGTACTTTCGTGCAACAATGTAAGACTCCCCTGTCACGACTGCTGTCATTCTGATCTTTCTCCTTCTATGCAGCTCTCTCGAGATGACACTTGATGCAAATCTTGAAATTATGCGTCGGGGGTCCGTCCAATGCGCGGTGCCCACGGTCTGTGCATTGAACTTCTGTCTTCTCGCTTGCTGGACTTGCCACTCCACTTGTACCGACATACGGCCAATGCTTGCAGCGTCTTCGAAAGCCGTTCATGCATACAAATTCAATAGCTTCACGTCTCCAAGTCGCTGCGCTACCGGTTCTATGCCGGTCTCGCCTTACATTACTTTACAACATTCCGATTGTCATGAGGGAACCCCCCTTCCGATTTCCCCACATTTTCAGGAAGAGAGCACACAGCGCCGCATATCATTCATCGCGTTAAAGGAAAAGTCCGAGAGGATGCAATGTTTATAAATCTCTCATTGGGTGCATTTTTACGCCTACGTGAGCGAACGCGATGCAAAGTGTTAGCGACACGGCGGCGTCCAGGCACTTTCGTGAGTGCAGTTGCAGTGATGCGAAGGAGAAGGAGGCTTGCGTAAAATTGAAAACAAGAAAACTAACTAGCATCAATTCTCCCATTCCAGATTTCACCGGCCACGGAAGGTAGGTTTGGATGGAAGAGTAAGAGAGAGGAAATGCACACCCAGTATGGAAAGCCTTCCTCCTCAAAGGTTCTTTCCTACATTGTGCAAAAGAGAGAGAAAGAGAGATGGAGAGATGGAATGGTAAGCTAGTGTGGTGCAGTAAACTTATTATTTACGACCATCCTTTTACGACCGTCCTCTGCGCTTGCTCTCGTGGGCCGCCCGTTTATACGACATTGTGATATAGAGAGCGGCATTTGTAGCTTATTATAGGACCCATGGTACCATTTCTCTATTGTCGTGCTATAACTTCCTTTCTTGTAATCTTTCGGGACGTTTAGTGATCCTCTAAATTATCTGGTATCGTGTGCCCAGAATAGTTTCTCGGTTAAAAGCTTTAGCGTTTGTTTGGTCGACTGGAAGGATGTTGATAAAGGTGGTAGTCTGCACCTGCGTTTTTAAAAGCACAAATGATTGTTTAAGTTGTTTAAGGCGTTCTCCACGCAAGTAGAGACGTTGTAGAACGATTTTCATTATACAACAAAACAAAATTTAAGTTCAATAAGCAGTTAACGAAGTTAACTACTTATTGAACGAACCGAAACTACTTAACTAAACCGAATAGACCAATTTACCTTGACAGATTTTAAGCAATCGATGCGGATTACACTATACCATGAAACATTTCATTCGTGCATGGATTGAGAAAAATTATGCAGGGCAAAGCATATTGTCAGCGGGCACATTTATCACGTCAATTTATTCTGTAAAACAATCTTACTCGTTTCGGTGGCGATTTTGCAAAGGTTGAGCGTCCAAACGAGCCGTAAACAAGTTGCACGCTTCTATTTTAACGGGCGAAATAATCAAATAGCAAACGCTTCGGCGGTTCATAAATATGCCGACCGTCGCTGAACTCATCCAAAAATGGAAATGAACTCCACCCGATGCAGCGCAACGCAACCGGAAATAGTTCTCTCGCTTTGCACCACCATCGTTTCATTTGCCGTGGCACTAAAGTTGCAAACATTTCGCCCACTGCAAAGGATGTGACAATTAATGCTTTAATTTACGAGCTAATTGGACGTGTTTTCATTCGCAGCAGCTTAAAGTCGGCGTAACAGCGCCGGGAACACGAACAACAACAACAAAAAAAACATTCTCACATTCACCGGAAACGTGCTAGGCAATGAATCAGTGCGCAACAAAAAAAGGCTTCACTCGGAGCCAATAAGGCCCACAAACATGCGGAGAACCGATGGGTAGGTATTGGGCCCTTCTCCGAAAGGTACTATCTTCTCGAACGCCCAGTTCGAATGACGAGGAGTCATGCAGCAGTAACATGAGATATTTAGGGCGGAAACAAAAACACAGCAAAAAACTAGCTACAGAACAGAGAATCTATCAACCGTTGGAATTTGCCTTTCGTAAAATTGAACAGTGCGCGGGGTGTAGCGGAAACTGGCCGAATAGTTCGCGAGTTCATAAATCACTCCCCTGCTCTTTTCCGTTCAGTTCAGTTCAGTTTGTGCCGTCAACATCGGCAGAAAGGAGTGTCCCAGGCAGAGTAACACAAAGTGAATAAATGGAATGATTGACCAAAAGAGCTGACACCACAAAACTGGCCCCGCAAACAGACAGGGAGAGTAAATTGTATTGGATCTATTTTAAAGTGGTGGTGATATGGGTTGGGGGATCGCATTTCGGGGTGGTTACATAAGATCAACACAAAATAGGCGCTTCTTTATAGTGTCGAATATGCAGCGGTTACAAATGACAGTGCAAGAAACACTATCTTAACGAATAGAATATTCTTTTCAGAAAACTAATCCATCTTAGGACCACTGGTCAACTGCTTTTGTTAACCAATAAAATGCTCCATTCATGCGGATTCCTCGGCCTCTGTCGACCGTAAGTGATGCTGACAAAGGTCAAATTAATTTTGCGAAAACTTCATCTACATCCACGACGGAGCGGTAGGTAATCGAATGAAAGCAGACCGTCGTAGGTCCGGGATCGGTAAACGACGTCAACCACATCTGGGATCGGTTGATTATCGTTAACTCGATGGATTGGAGCGGCGTTTGCGTGCTCCGAGCGTTTCAAACACGAATATGCAATCATGCAATGCTAGGCTTATGCGATTAGATAAGCATGCACGAGAGAGAGATTGAAGATTAGTTCTGCACTAGATGTCCACGTGTTCCTTAATCTGAGGCCAAACTGCACGTCCCATTACTACAGCTACAACATATACACTCGTATGGCAGTCGTCGTGCCAAACCTACCTCTTCTTTGCGTTTCAGCCATCTTCCGCAGGGACTTTCCTCTAGAATTTCACTTTCATCCTCCGAATCCTCGCCGCTCTCTCTGGGGGACCTGTTGTGCTCGGTTTCGTTGTTGCTGGAACGACTACCCGGCATGGCAGAACAGAAGCGACTTGGGAAAAAATATTCGGTCGACCTCCGGGTGTCGAGGATATTTTAATTAGTACCTGAAACGAGAGCAAACGGAGAGCGGGAAGCGCGTGCGCATCCAATTAGAACATGCCAACTGTTTGATCGAAGATACGAAAACTACGGAATATGTACAGTGAGGATGACAGCTGTGATATGACGATGCAAAAGACCCTCCTGCCCACCGAGGTACGTTTCCGAAGGCGGAAACCGGCAACGACGATGACGACTACCGACAGAGAAACGAACCAGAAAACGTCAGTATTCACCGCACAACCAAGCAACGTGAACTTGACCTTTAGAAACTTTGAATTCTGTAGCAGCTGGCTTACATCCCATACTTTGCAACTAGCATTGCTCGAAACGGCATGCAAAACAGGTATGCCATTGTTATTGTTGCTACGATGCACCCGCCAAAGGCACTGTTCTGCATTCGAAACGCTGGTGGTGAATCCTGTTGCTTTCTTATGCCGGAGGAATGAGAAAGGCTGTCCGTGAGCAAATCTGCCTCCGCGCAACTAAGAACTTTATTTCGTGCCGAATCCGCACGCTATTTCAAACTTATGAATTTGTTTATTACGATCCCACAGGTGTAAGTGCGAGGAGTTTGCTTGCCAACGACCAAAAGGCATGACCTTTTCCTTTCCCTTTGGAGCATTTGTTGGAATTTTCATTTTAAAACAGCAATGGTGTTGTTTCGCTTCATCGAAGCCCGGATACCAGTGGGAGAATAATAACAAGCCCCGAGTGGTGGGGAAAAATGCGAAAAAAAAACATTGGCACGCGTTTGCCCTCGACCGTTGGGTGGGCAATTTATGGAAAATTAATTACGCCTCTCCTGTGTAGCAGCTATTGAATGTAGAGCGGCGTTTATTTTTCATCTCATGTGTGCAACACACGTTTCCGTTCCGTTCCGTTCTAGCCACTAACGGACGTGCACGTAACACACCGAGATGTCATAAAAAAAATGGAATGAACGAGTCACGCGCTGTTCTTACTTCGTGCGGTATCATCCATATCACTTTACAATTCTATAACATAAATTCTAACATGTTCCCCTCTACCCCATAGCAATCCTCTCCAATGTGAAGAAATTTTCTTTAGATGACACACGAGCTCACCCACGTCTGTGTCTCAATGAATTGGTTAGCAACCCCCGCGGTCGGTATCACTGGGCTAGCTTCTACCATTCCCGCGTCGGCGAGGTAGCGAAAAGTTTGACTTTAATCGTTCCACGATAAAAATAAAGTATAAAAAACGAGGTATTCATGTCGCAGCGGTTTCACGTTTCAACACAAACAGACCACACTGGCCGGACTGGCCACAACACACAAGTGGACAGGGCGCAGCACACAGCACGTTCTCTCTCACAGACAATCGCACCCCTCCCCCCAACCCATCCACGGATGGGGACCAATAGATGATGACGACGTGCGGTAGAGTATGTACGCATTTAACGTGATTTATTAGAGGTCACCGAGGGTGGCGCACGTCCTGCGTCCCGCGTCCATCCGGCTGCCATACACGCGAAGCATCTGGGCCAGACGGAAACACTTGACCGCTGTGGGTTTATAGACAAACGATTGGGATCTTTTCTTGACAGACTATCGTACACGGTGCCGGCGGAGAAAGAGTCTGTCGTTAGCTGGTTGAAGGGTTCACCCGAAAAAAAGATTACGGTCGAACAGCTGGGCACGGAAAAGTTCTTCAACCCGTCGCATTGATAACTGAACTTGCCAAACCCATCACGCATTTAAAACTGGTGAGAATGAATCACATTTATGAATGTTGCTGGTTGCCACGTTTTTCCAATCGACATAAACCAAATTTCCACTGACTTAACGTGACTCACCCATACATGCATTGTGGAACCATACGAATACAAACCTTTCGGCAAAAGGCAAAAACTCATCGGCTCGTGACTAACTGCCCCCAGGGAACCCACCGTGCATTTATTTTCCGGTGTGGTTTGCTCCGATGTGCAAAAACTTTCGGTAATCATTCAATGGTCTGTACTGTCGGAACGAACGAGCTGCTGTATGGGTAGCAAAACTTCGCTGAGGTTAATTAAGTTGAGGAACGAAGGTGGTGTTGTTTCAATTGTTGGTGGACCGCCGTCTATTCAGCACGAGACAATACCACTCCGAAGCATGAAGTCCTTGAAAAGTCACGTAATTTTAACGTTTCTGTTGGATGAAAGTGACATTTTTGGTATTCGACAAAAAAGAAAACACTGTGAAAAATAAAACACTGAGTTTGGACCAAGCTCGGACCAAGTTTTGACACATAATGGGATACGTAATTTGATAGCGTTGTGTGTAGGATTATTTTTACCTACATGTTTGAGAATATATTGGACAGTTCGGTAATACATTTTAGACGGAAACGGAACCGACATGCCTATGTGTGTACGAGTACCAATCAATTCAGCTTTCTCTGTTGTTAACCAATGTGATAAGCAAACAAATAATAAAAATTCTGGTCACGTGTTTGCGAAACATATAATAAAAATGGTAAATATACAACAAAACAGTCTGCAATAGAACTAACGTCTATTTTCAATTCATATGCGTCATCTTATTTCAGTGTAAAGTTTGCATAAGAACAGCGTGACCAAATAAAAAAATACACTTCCAGGGGAACCATACCGCACAAATCATACCGCAGAAGCAAACGTGTCCAATTCACACGTGCTACCCTGCGTTACGCCACGCTGTGTAATAAATTTGGAAAGTAGTGCGGCCTGCTGCTGCTGCTGCTCTCATTCATTTGCTGCTTCCCGATCGAAACCGAAAGGCGTTGCAGCAGCCCGGACCCGGTCGACTGATTTGAAATGCATTTGGAAAGGACGGAACAATCGATTGGCGTCTTCGCGAGGTCATCCACCACCATCGAACGAAATTACCGCACCATCTAACACGCCATCCTGCCGCACCGTCCCCCGCCGAACTGCACAAATGCGCTCGCGGGAAGCGGCCGAGCCGGTGGGCAGACTTTCCAAAGGGAAAGTGTCAAAGATAATTTTGGCAATGGTGCACACATTTTTTGTGCGGTTATTTTTTCTCTGTTCCCTCCGTCTTCAAGAGCTCGCTCCTGGGAGCGGAAAAGTGGACGGGAAATCGTTTAGAGACGGCTACGAACAGCAAAGCGACACCACATACACACAACGCACGCGTGATAAATCATGCAACGGAAACGGGTGCACATAAAAAACAGTCGTATTTGAACGTATTTCTGCACAGTATATGGTAACCGATGCGAGGCAGCTGGAAACCAACAGATAGTATCGGCTTTTTCCATACGTTACTTGGTTGAACAAATGAGTGTAAATTAATTTGGACATATTAGTTATTTGTTTTATGAAGTTAGTTGCTTTAAAAATGTTAAGGAAATATAACAATAAAGAAGAAAAAACAATAAATGAAAATAGATGGAAAACAGCTAAATAATGTTAATGCTTGCATAATTTTTAATCACAAATTTAACGACAAAAAAACCTCCCACTTTCGGATCAACTTAGAAAGGTTTGCGATTAAATTTTCTTTTGAAAAAATTACGTTCCTTAAAATCGGCCGAAGAGTCGCGACATATCGGATGCATCACACACAAAACGTCGCTTATGCGCTCGGTAAATGAACCATCATTAGTTATGGATATTTTTGGACATACTAAACGCAATTCTCTGCGGCTTCTTGCACCTTCCTTCCCTTCCTTCACGCGCAAAGCACTGGCACATAAATTTGCTCTATGAGCGTGCCGCTGAAAGACACGGTCAGCTACGGTGAAGCGAGTGTTTGTGTGGTCCATCCCGCGGTAGCGCATCCCCGAACATAATCATTTGCACACAAATTCGGGGCAAGCGTGGTACTGGTGGCCTGAGCTAATTGATAAAATATGACAGCTTAATTGTGTGATTAAGTAGAAGCACTCGCTCACCACCCTGGGTGTGGCGGCTACCGGCACCGTTTGGGCGTTGATTTCTGTTCATCAATATACTCCAAGACCTAATGACTCGAAACCTCGAGCACACTTGATGCAAGTAAAAAAAAAAAACGAACCAAAAACCCAATACTATACATCACGTCCCTCCGGGACGACGATCAGCAGCAGTGACGGCAGACGGGTTGTGTGTGTGTGTGATTTGAGTTGTTGTCTAACACGTGTGGTCCATCTTGAAGGCGTGAGTTAGACGAGACTGCCAAAAACGAGTTCGCCGGGGAACAGGTTAGGAGGGAAACTGCGAGAGAAAAACACAACTTTTCCATCATTTCTAGCGAAACGTCTCCTTCCTTACTACGCCGTGCCCAGAAAGCGAAAGAATTATGGGGAGCTATCGGTTCCCAGTCACCGCAGCACATTCGTCTAGTGCATACTCCAGCAGTGGTCGCTACAAACAAGTTAAACAAGGCCACGAACCGGGGACAGATGGGGGTTTGCTAAAGCGTTGGCAAAACATGTGTCATAAAATGATTTAAAAATTGTTTTTAGCCGCTGCTGAGCGCGAGGCAAAACAGGTCCTCGCAATTATTCATGAATTGATGTAAATTGTGTAAGCGTATGTGATGGGAAATTTGATCGGTCTCATCAGTGAAGAGGAAAATTTAAACAACGCATGCAGCACACAATCAGTCCCTTTCTCTCTGGCTCCTGGAATCACGTTGCCACGAATTCGCCAACACTCATGTAACATATGTTTTGCTAATTTTCCACGGTCAGCCATTATCATAATTAGTTCGAGTGCTCGCACCAGAAAAGTAAAGAAATGGCACCGGCCTTCATAGGTAATTCATTTTCCAGCTGCTCTCTCTCTCTCTCTCTTTCCATCTTTCATTCATTCTCTCGCTTATTCAAACATCGCACGAATTTCAACCAACGCGCAGTAAAAGGGCTTTTGGGGGCTGCTACATGGGCTATCGAAGCTGAAAATCAAAATTAGTACTACATTTACTAAAAGCCCAGCTCCTCGGTGCGCGGTTTGGGGCACGTAAAGCTTCGGCCAACTGCAACCGAAACGACAGA
This sequence comes from Anopheles farauti, assembly GCA_000473445.2. NCBI lineage: Eukaryota > Metazoa > Arthropoda > Insecta > Diptera > Culicidae > Anopheles > Anopheles farauti. The sequence continues at coordinate 4,700,498 of KI915043.1, read as the reverse complement.
CGTTCACTTTTCCCGAGTACGACACTTCACAACGAGGCTTTTTAGTTAGAGCTGCACCGCTGGATTGCACTGGTGAAATGAAACGACGCTAGCCTTCTCGCTCTTTCCTACTGCCCTCCTGTTGCCACAGCAGTGCGTCGAGAGTAATGTTTGGTGGTCGGAGAAATTTTCCATCCGATGCATTTCACCTTCCACTCCTTCCACTCGCTGCTTGTGTTGCTCTTGATTCACCGTTCAATTTTGGCACCATGCACCAGTCTCCAGAGGAAAAATAGGAAGAGACGAGAGAGCTCCACTCCAGCGGCGGCTGCTTCTGACGTCGGGTGGTTGAGTGCAGTTTTTTTTTTCACCACTTTTCCATACGCAACCAGAAGTAATGTTGCAAAGCAAGGAGACCAAGTTGGGAAAGTTGGAAAAGCTTGATTGCATTTCACACATCGTTTGAGGAAACCACAGACTGAAAGCGGGTTGATTATTTTGCTGTGGCCGTAGTTGAAGCTGAAGAGAGCCGCCGCCGCCGGTGCACTCTTGAAGGATGTTGCTCGACAGATGCAAAATGGAGAGGAAACGTAGTACATGTACTAACAACTCTATCTGAATGAAGTGCGTTTAATAGTGCAAATTTAATTATAACATATCAGCATAATGAAGCTGTTGTCGAAAGGAATTCAGCAATATTTAAGCAGCATCATAAACATTGATTCATAAATCACTTGGGTTATCGGGCGAAAGTAGTTTTAATAAATTTCAAATTTGCATTATTGTATTGAATTCCGTTGGAGATCTGTTTGTGTATGTTTGGTGTGTAATAAATCGATTATATTTAGAATACAGTGGGAAAAAATACTATCTCGTTACCCTCTCATCATAGGTAAGTTTACGGAAATCCACAATTACATAACAAAACTGATCCAAAATCACCTTCAACTGATTTTGTACTCATCTGACACAAGCATCATGCAGATGCCAAACAACAAGCAAACAACAGAGTCAACTTTTATTAGCATCATTGTTGACCTTTCTTCTAGTTTAAAATCTCCAATCAAGATAAAGAAACGCAAACTCAAGAATGCAAAAAGTTTAAAACTTAAACACATCCTTTGAAAGTGAAGCGACATCACCTCCCGCCAAGCAGCACGCGTCTCTAGCCTTCACATTTGCAGAATAAACAATGAACGCACATGAACGATGCCAGCGAGAGCGCTGCAGCGGAAAAACAATTGTCATCAAATTAAATATCGACATGCTTAGAGTGTTTTCGTGTACAACTAAGCAATGTGTGTACTTGAGTGGTTGGTTTTACACTAAACTCCTCTTGCTACTCGCTCTAATGGAACAGGAATATCAGCAAATATGACATCCACAAAAAAATCATCTGCTTCAAAATTGTTTGCGTAAAAACAATTGCCTTTTTTCTGCATGCGATTAAACACGTACATTGCAAGCAACGTGCCTCCTGAGTGATGACTCATTTTTGCTAATATTGTTCCGATAAAACAATCACACTGTGCAGTGCAAAACGACGGCGTGCAAATACCATTATGATTGCACGACTCGATGCATTAGCTGCTTCTAGAGAAGTCGTGCTTGTACATAAACTTGTGTCACCAGCTTCGGCATGAACACTTGCTCGAATACGAATTTTAATAAGCAATGGAAAGCAATTTTAATAATGCCTGTTGCTTCGCAATATATGAACAAAAACATTCTTCAATCTGTAAGGAAAAATAAAACACTTTTTGGAAAACAAATAAAAATCTCTTCCGGTTAGGTCGCAAAAAATAACGACGTGTTCCGGTTTTATTCGGGGGAAGGGAAGCATTGTAAAATGCAAACAACTTGTGCTGAAGTGCATCATTTATCTCCAACTTGCTGTCGGAATTCCTGGCGGCTTCCGCGTGGTAAATTTCCATTCCTCTCCCCCCGGTGTCGGTCAGTGCACTTTGCTTGCCGAAGACGGTGGTGGTTGCGGTCAGTGCGAACGAGGAAGTCCGCGCGCACGACGAAGAAGAACGTTGCTCATCACTAGCGCTAGCAGACACAATCGTTGGATGTATAAGGAGCGTGTTCCCCGGCTGCTGATGGTGCGAAAGCAAGCGTGCAAAAACGCATCGTGCGTCATTAGTGCACAGTCCCGCAGGGTGCGACGAAATGGAGAAAGAAAACCCACGATAGGCGATAGGCGGGAGAGGACAAAGTAACTTCGCAATCGGTTGTTGGTCATTGAACACTAGAGAACATTGTCGTTGCTGTATGCTGACCAACTCTCAAGAATAAAAACAATGCTTCATGTTTTATTTATCAATAGCACAGCTTTCTGGAACAAGTCGTAGAACGTTCAACTTGGAGAAACATTTCTCTGAAAGAGTATCACGATTGAACTTGCATTGCGTACAAACATGAGTTATCAAATTATTGGTAACGTATTTTATAGCTCAACAAACGTTACTAATTAAGACGTCGTTTCTAAGCAGATTCCCGAAGCGATTAAATTGAACTGATTATGCTCAAATGATGTCACTCATCCTTGTGCAACTTTTTTTTCTTTTTACTCAACTCATTCTTTGCAACCGAAGGAACCGAGAATTGATGTAAAAAACCAAACGTATTGAAAAAATGAATTATAGCCTACCATGAAGAATACGGTGGCGCGAGTCGTATAGAAAAAAAAATTCTCGTTTTTCATCGAGCCTGCCTCGTTTAATTAACCAACTATGCAAAAACAAACCAGCGCTGCACAGAAGGGAAGAAAACGCCGTGAATTGGCGCTCGTGTTTCGATCCTAGTCACCACCAGAGCTCCAATTCGAATTCGATGCCTCCCTATCCATCCCGGGGAGATTTGCATTGTTTATTTACGACAGAAAACAAATGTAAACAGCTCCGTGGCACGGTGATGGTGGTCTGCCGAATTTGTGCTAATTTTGCACCGTGTTGCAAATTTTTTACCAAACCCAACCCCTCTATTCCCTGGGCGGAGAGTAGTGTGTTCAGCTGGCAACGCGGATAGAAACTCTCCAGTGAAAAACTAAAAAAACCAGCCTCGCACAAATTCGTGCGAATCACAACTAACATGAAACAATTCGTGATGTCTCGTTTGTGTAAGATAAATGGTAGTCGAAAAGAGAGCACACAAAAAACAACTTCTAAAAAAATATATATATATAATTTTTTTTTCAAAAGCTCCAAAAAAAGCAACTATACAAACAGAACAAATCGCCTAAAACTGCTCTAAAAATTTCTATCACACGCACAACTAAACTTTTCCCGCTTCGTCATGTCTAGACGGACAAATTCATAAATCAGGTGTATTCATTGGACTTTCACATGCAATGCCGGCTACAGCCTAGGATCCAAGGACGTTATTTTCCGCCGAACAAACTGTTTGGAAGCAACAAAAAATCCACCAGTGAGCCATTTGCTGACCTTGCAAAAATGCGAAGAAAAGTTAACGAATTAATTTTCGAAAAGGTTCTTTTTGCGCACTGTGCAGTAAGACACTCCCTTACTTTCGGCGTAAAGATATCTAAAAGTGTTCTGGTATACAAAGATAATAAATTTATGCAGATTAAACAAATTCGATAACACACCCCGGCTTCCCCCCTCGATCGGCTAATGAAATATTCGTTCGAAACGTTTTGGGGCTCGTCGCACATTTATTCGTTTTTGTGTTTGTTTCCATACGCTCCATACACCGCTGCCGCTGACGTTAATGCAGTGTAAACAGTACGGGTGGTAGAAGAGTACAAAAAACAAGGTGCGGGTGTGTTTCACAGCAGAATCCCTTTTTGTCCTGCTTCTGCGAGATCGGTGCCGGCCGAGGCCGCCGGTTTAACGTTCCGTCGAGTGTATTTCGATTAAATTACGCAACACGCCACACCACACAAAGGCGAAACTTAATCGATTTGAAACATATATTAATGCGTAATGTCTCAAGCGAGCACGGGGGAGAAAAAAGATCCGGAAAGCTAACAGTTACCGGATCAACAGATGGTAAACGAGACGCTTGGAGAGTGGTACACAGCCGGTCTCCGTGCGGTTTGCACGATGACACTTTTCCGATTCTACTCGAGAAGAAAAGCAGGAAGCAGACGCCTGAACGGGTTTCACAAAAAGATGACATAAAATTTCATAATCTAACAATACCGAATACGAGGGGGGTTTTCACTGGATGACCCATCCAATACCGGAAGACCGAAAAGTGGATTCCCGGAATCAGACGGTCCTAGTTAAAAAAGAGACCTCGTGATATGACGAAACGGTTTCCGTACCCCGGGAAAAGAGGGGAAGCGACTAGGTTTTTGGCTATCGAACGTATAAGATAACATACCAGCAGCAGCTAACGAGGCTTTGGTTAGGCTGGCTGATGACGTTCTGGTTTGTCGAGTTTGGGGCGGTGGGAGGATTAGAACGTTGTTTGCGCACAATAACACAAAGCAGCCCCATGACCACCGGCAAAAGGTTGCTCACCAGAACCTCCCTCCCGAAACCCGCAAGAATAGATGATCCGCGGTTGACTCGCCGGTTCGAAAGTTTCATTAATCACTCGCCAACTACCGACCGGCTAGCGAGCGAGCCACGGAGGAGGGTAGAATTAGCAAACACTTCCAATGGCTTCCATGCGTCTCAAGGTCTCGGCACTGGGTCGATTGGGTGGCAGTGGATTCGGCAGCTTATGTCAGCTGGATGTGTGCTTTTTTGTGCCTTTTTTGTGCCCTACTCATGGAGCAGACACTTGTCCTGTCGTCTGGAAGAAACCGCCTTGTGACGCAATGGCGTGTCAAGGAGGAAGACTGATCCTTGCCCGTTTCCGTCCGTCCAGTGGGTTGGTGGTTTGCGGTTGTCACGTGCATGATGATGTGGTGTGAAGGTGTCGTCCACGTTGCGAAGCCACTATGAATCCGACGGCGCGGAAAAGACGAAGGGAGAGAGAGAGTATCCACCAAGGCCGCCGGTTTGGGTGACACACGGAGCACGCACAACCACACACACACACACACACACACACACACACGCGCGCAGATGTGGCCACCGCTCGTCGTGTGTTGGCAGCAAATTATTCAAAGCAGGATGACGCATACTTGCATGCGTTTTTTTTCTGGTTTGTTTGCTGGTGCCGTTGTTGCTTGCCTTTAACCCATACCGATGCGTTTTTGGAACAACACAATCGGGGAAACGGCAACGGCCGCTGGTGGTGGAAACGTACGTGTGAAAACCCCTCGGAAGCGGCGTACGTACACCGATGAATCATCCGGTGGAGCCAAATGTGCCGCCAATCGGGTCAACCTGGTCGCCATCTAATAACGGGGTTTTATATTTTAAACACCAACAGCACCGGTGGCGATGATACATCCACGCGACTGGCAGGCCCTGTGAAGGGTTTCTGCGGAATCCAGCAGGCAGGTTCAAGAGCGACTTCCGTCGAATAAAATTTCTACTTTAAATTGCATTAAACATGATTCATTTCGATTACATTGTATCATTGTTTTTGCATTAGACTCAAATGGGATATAAATTGGCGATATATATTACGTATGATTGCTCTTTTCCAATTAAAGCGAATTAATATTTCATACACCGAAAAATCGCCTATAGAATACGATTCGATAAGCGGTTCCTTCAAAAAAAAAGGAACGTGATTCAATATATTTCATTTAGATGTTAATATGGAATCCTTTGCAGAAGTCTATTTAGCTACTTTATCAACTACAATAGATTAACTTTTAATGAATCCTGAGGTACTAATAATGTTGCCATTATATTATTCGATACGGTAAAAAACTTTCCTGATCTTAAAGAACATAACTTACTGCCTCGCGAGTCAGGAAAACTCGACGAAAACTTTGTTAACGTTCCATGCCCATTAACCTGTGCGACTGATTGCCCTAAACGAACGATAGTGACAATTCAGCATTTTTATTTACTGTAAAGGACAGCTGGTACCCTCGAAGCGCTGCTACTATTAACTGAACACGCAAACTAAAGAGGTCGTGGAAAAATGAACCACAAAAAATGGAAACTATGCGCGGCCAACAAGATAGGATGGATTAAGTTTTTGCATATAAATGATGATGGTTCCACCTGCTCCTACGACCCCACACCACCCACGGGGGCTCAACTTTTCCTTAACTTCAGACACTCGCCGATTTCGCTTGTGCGGTGCAGTTCTCATCAGCGAAAAAATCACGTCCACGTTCGGGCTAATATAATAGTTAAATGGAAGGAAAAAGGAAACTGGCACGATGTAAAACAATACACACCACCCGCTGCCTCCCGCAAGTGCCCAGCGCAGAGTGGGTGCACGTGTATCGATTTCATAAATACTAGAAAGACGACGGCAGACGGAACGGGACGAGCGGTGGAATGGTAATGAAAACATACGAAACGGGCCGCTGCTGGGGCGGGGGGAGAGACCCGCATACTTATGGAAACCTAATGCGAACGGGCTCGCGGCGGCACTACACATGTACCACCACACACCGCCGCCCACTACCGGAGATTGGGTCTCAGGAATTTATGGCGCGACATCACTGCGATGGGTGGCCGGTCGCCTGGCGCGCGCCCAGCAAACGGATGAAAAGCTTGGTAAATTAATTATCATCCTCTCTTGTGCGTTTCGTCACTAGCTCTCTCTCTCTATCTCTCTCTCTCTCTCTAGCTTGCCACCATGATGCGGAAATCAATCAACGGACATTGACCAAGCACGGACACAAACGGTTTCCACCAAAGTGCCATCGATACATGCTCGAGAGGTGCCTATTTGTCACCATTATCGGAATCGTTGCGAACTGCAGATGCTCTCTACCAGATGCTCTGGAGATTGAATCGCACTCCGGATTGGATACAGGTCGTGTTTGTGTGCGTGTGTGTTTGCATAGTACAGATACATATATTGGAGCAAAATGTAGAGGCAAACGTCGTAAAAAATAAGATCAACAATCCACAGCAGAGGGAGACGAGGACGTGCAGCAGGGCGGCACTGTGAGGAGAACAGCTTGCAATCGATAAAAAGCAATGTATGAAAGTATAACAACTATGTTTGCCATGCTAATTGACCCTGAGTATATATCACGGCACGATTGGATTGACACGTTAGGCTCTATATTTTATGTATTACTGTCTGCTTGTCGACAGATTTACTATTCAGTTTTTCAGAAGCACAAAAAGCGTGAAGTAATTCAATTTACCACGACAAAATCGATAGAGAACGATAAAAAACAAATTCTTCAACAAACTGCTGGGCATGGGGGCAATTGGATTAGATTAAAAAATCGTGATTCTTAAAAAGAGCAATTTATCTAAAACAGAAAAATACATTCATCGGGAAATAATGCTTGTAAATTACGAAAATTTGTTTATACATTAAAAGATAGTAGTGCAAAACCTGTAGATGATGAACATGCTACAGTATTCGAGGTGAATCAATGAGCTTCATTTGAAGAAAAAAAAAACGACTCTAACAACTGGATGAGATTTTAGCGATATCCTGCGAACTTCCTGTTCTACTGTATGAGTTTTGCAAAACAGCAAGTGGCTTCCTGGTTCAATCGCAACACATTATGCTATCCGGCATTTCCGTAACATACCAGCAACAACAACGCACCGATGGTTTAGATATGCAAACCCCGCATTCAGAGAAATATCTCACTAACATCTACCATCGCTTCGCTGCGGATGGTCGAAAACGGGCAGTAGAGAGCCAATGAATCAAACCATTAAACAGGCACACGATGATGTTCCGCCGTTTGTTGCCTTCCCTTCCGTCTCTCGCTCTCGGCGTGCATTATTTGTTGATCAAGCAATTAGCGGCTCCGAGGGGCAAGACATCTACCGTGATCGAGCCTCACCATTTCCGAGGCAGCACGCTTCGCAAATTGCAAACAAAGGCTTGTGAGAGCAGAAAAAAATCACTTTTAACTTCGTAGCGCGTCTCCAAAGCTCCATCATTTATCGACTGCAGCCAGTTTTCGATCAAGTTTAAAAGATCCTGTTTGGTACAAAAAGGCAACCTGCCAGCCGTTTGACGGGTGTTCGTTCGAGCGCACCAAACTTGGCATTATAACCTTACCGGGTCGTGTTGCTTGGTTACTCGCTTTTGGTCGTCGTCGTCGTTGTCGTAGCAGGATCACTTCAATAGACCACGACACGGACTGACACTAAGCCGTTTAGCGAAGTCGGCGCGTTGTGTCCCATTAGGTGTTAAGATGATTGATAGAGACATCATCGCGCAAAATGGGAACTTTCTTCAACTTCCAGACCTGGCTTTGACGATCATCCAGACGAAGTTATCCAATCAAGGATGAATTTCCCTCCTATTTGAGTGCTTCTTTAAATAACGATCCCTTCGAAATCGCTTTTTTAATTCATGTGTAAGTATTTGTTAAAGCTAAACGGTTATCTGGATGTAATCACATTTCCATTGGAATATTTATTCATTATTTAGCAATCATACCCTCCGGAAAATGTGTTGTTTAACATTTAACAGAAAAATGTTCCCCATTATATGGGACAGGTGGGCAAGTAAAAAAAAAAGAAAAAAAGGTTTTAAGCAGTTGCTGCACTGATGCCTCGCGGCAGCTCGCTTCGAGAGGTTTTCAGAGTAACTTTTTGCTTAATCATCTAATTTTGCGAAAAAAAAGTCTCATCCCCATAAAATTCGTCTTTGCTTCGTTTGCAAACGAACTATGTAGTGGTGGCGATGGGGCAAAGATGCAAAAAAAAACAGAAACATAACCGAAAAGAACTGAAACTACGAACAGATTCACAATCACCGAGAGAAAAATCCCCTCCACGGACGCTAAAATAAGATTGGTCTGGAGAAGATTTTTAGACAGATTTGTTTTTTTTTTTGCTCATGGAATGAATGACGGCAAATTGAACAGTGGTTACAGTGTTGAGATACGATTTACCTCAACATGTTTAGGCTCAGGGGAATGTTTATCAATACTAAGTAAATTGATATAGGTCCAAAACAAACAGTTTAGAATGTATAAAAATTATAGATGTTTTTAAAAGATTTGATTAAATTTGCAACTAAAAAACCAACCTATTTCGAAATTTCATCCCAATCTGACTAACACCATGCACTGTGTCTTTTGCTGGCTTGTGAGTGTGTGTGTGTTCTTTTAACATAATTTCCAAATCACGCTCACGCCATCATTCCGTTTTCTACCCATCTTCTTCACTTTCCTGCTTTGTGCTGGATCTGCTCTTCTAGCACGTTTGCAAATTATTTTGCAACTTTTGGAAATTTTCCACCACAGCTTTTCTTTTTCGCGCTTTTGTTTTTGTTGTCTTTGCTTATTCGCAACCCATCTATCTCTTTTCCACACAGGTAAAACGAGAAGAGTAAAAAAGTGTATTTTCTTCTGAGAGGTGAGCCGCCCCGTGCAGGTAGAGAGGTTATGGCATGCTGTGCCGGCTGACCCGTGTTCTGCAGAATTTGGATCAAGCGTTTTTTTTGGTTGTTGGTATGCAGTACCTACAAACGCTGCGACAGCTTGGGCTGCGTCGTCGTGATCATCAATCAGCACAGAAAGAAGAGAGACGAGTGAAAATCCGACTGGGCAAAAATCATCTGCAAACTAGAGCAGCACAAACTTTCCGTCCTCCCGTGAAAGAAACACATCCGCAATGATGTGTTTTTTTTTCTTGGGACGGAACACAGTCGGAAAGAAGAAAGACCCGTGGACCTACCACCGTCTTTGTAAAGAGTATTAAAGAGCGTGCTGCAGCAAGGATGAAATCTGACCTGGCGGTTTATGTTCGACCTAGTGTGGTCTAGGCAGGCAGGACGGTCGGTCGGTCTAGACTTCCTTCCCCTTCCAAACGGTCTCGGTATCAGATTATATTGATCATTAACATTTTACGACCAAATTCTGCTCCGGTGTTGCCCATCTCAGGGAGGGAAGAGGTTTATAAAATTGGTTGCCGATTAACAATCACCAAATGACAAATTAGCTAATTCCTTACACCCCTTGAGGTATGACCAATTTCGGACAATGTCAAAACTTTCAATGTGGGGGAGGGCGGCTCGACCGCATTATCAGTACGAGCATATATTTCCCAGACGACCAATACCGTAAATAAGGACCGGATCGGTTTATCGATTTTTGCAATTTCTTACCTTCAGTCCGGTCAAATGATTCTTAAAGTTCTTAGATAAGATTCGATTTGTCAACACTTCCTGGCTATAGATTCGTACCAAAGCCAGTGAGTCACGAATGAACCTACTCAAATCTTATCGGAATCGCGTAAGATAACCAAGTTTCTATGAGTAATATTGAATGGAATGAACATACTAAGAGATTTAGAGGGGAAGTCATACAAAAGTAAGATAATGGGATAGTTTTTTTTTTGGCACAAACTTACCCTAAATGAGCTTCTGTTCTCAAACACCACGCTTCCATTGAGAGTAAAGTTTAAGTAATCCACGGATTGTATCTGCTCAGCTACACACGATCAGCACACGTACCAAACCACCCGCACACACGCACACACGTACACACCTGCACCGGGAAACTTTCAGTGGTACACGATCGCGACGATCGTGCAGGTCGTAATGCACGAATTCCAAAACGCTAGAGCTCCGGACGCCGTGAACTGCAGCCGCGCGCTGTTACAATAGGTAAACAGAATCTAGACGAACTAACACCCACACGCCAAATGACGGTGGAAAATGGGTAGAGAAGGATGGGGTGGGGAGTATAAGTAGTGCCGGCGCACTAGCAAATCACCACGAAAAAAAAATTGCACGACTGAAATACACACACACACGCGCACACGCGCGCACACACTATCAATCTGCACTGAGCCACACACAGGCGCGCACGCGGGTAGAATTATATTCTCTTTTTTTTCCTACACCGACTCGCACACAAACACAAGCACGGGTGCGTGCGTTCGACACAGCTGAGCAGATGATGCTGACGACGATGACGATGATGCACCACCCCACACACGCAACACAGAGCGCAGCAACAACAACAAAAAATCGCACTCGCCTCTTTCTCTGTCACTCTTTCTCTCTTACTCTCCTACTCTAACGCGCGCGCGCGCGCTTGCTCGGTTTTCGCGATTTCGCACAAAACTATCTCACTCTCCTTTCTCCTTCACGCACTCGTCCGCGTTCGGGTTCGGTGTGCCGCGGTGTGGTGGTAGCACTCGTACTGGTGATGGAGGGACTTGGCGAATGGTGTACTTTCACGGACCAGAGGGGCGGGGGTGGGGATCCAGATACACGACGATGATGACGGTGGACCCGCTGCTGCTGCTGTTGCTGCTGCTTCTGCTGCTAATGCCCGTGGCCTTGAAACTCTTCACGCGATAAGTATCTTTTTGTCACACACATCCACACACACACACACACACGCACAAGCACTTGCACGCCGGACTAAGTATTCTGGTTTCTTTTTTTTAGCATTCACTTATGCGGTTATCCTTTCAGGATGACACTTGCTAGAGGCTGGGTGCTGTTGTTACTACTGCCGATGAGTTGAACTGTGGACGATAAAGAACGAGCGAGGTGTTAGTAATGGCAATCGTTTGAGGCAATCTAGATAAAAGAAGCGAGCGATGCTTGAACTACAGCGGCACCCGGCGTAAGCCACACTAATGGAACGGAAAGCTGGAAGCTTGTGCGAAATTTTGCGAATTAATGCTGCCTCCGTGGTACCACCGACCGATCGAGTAATTCGATCGCGAGTAATCCCACGGTCAGAGGTGTGTGTGTGTGTGTAGGCCCAGCAAGATTTTCTCCGATTGGTCACCTTCCTTCGCTTTCGCAGAGTTCGCGACCGCGTGGAAGAGTGTTGTTTCCTGTTTCATTTCTATTCCTGTTCGTGGAACTGGCCGTAGAGAAGCAGATGAGTGGAAAAAACGCACCCACTGGAGAAAAAACGATTAGGGGTAGTTGTGGTGCAGGTGAAGCTAGTGGCATGTGTTATCTGGTGTACGGGTGCTAACGGGCTGCTGCTTCTTTTATGATTTCTGAACAGTGATCTCGCATTCCTCCACGACAGCACCAACATCTCGAATCGATCGGAGAAGGGAAGATGGATAGAGTTGGAAACGCGAAGCGGTAGTTACTGCGATTGCTCCGTTTCCTTTTTTCCGCAAATTCTCTCACCACCACTACCCCTACATCTTCATCCTCTTTTTTTTCGCTACTAGCAAAAAGAGATCAAGTTGTCATCGGTGCGGATTTTTTTTTCGCAAACTTTTCGCCAATTTTTGCCCCCTCCCGTGGGCGCTTACGACATGCTTCTCTTACTCCACTTTTCCAAAAATGAAAAACCACTCTGCTTTCTACACACATTCACACACACTCGTTCGCAAACGGCACGCGAATCGGCAAGTTCGCGATTTTCGGCTGCAGCAGAATCGCACGCTATTGCTGATTGCTTTTTCCGTCGATTTGCTGATACACTTTTCCGTGCGCTTTTCCTCCTCTTTCGCTTCGCTTCTTTGGGCACGTTCTCAGGGCGGGTGCTACTGCCGAGGCTGTCGGTACGACGTGCGGCGTGCGGAAAAGAAGCAAAACGTTTCTCCTTTTTGGCAGATGCGCGATTTTTCTTGCTCTTGCTCTTGTTGTTATTGCGGCTATGCCTGCTCATCAGAAAAGCCGCGGAATGGGTTTTGTGAGCCACACGATGAAGACGCCGATGATGATGATGATCGTGAAGATATCACGCGTTCTCTTTCGCTCGCTTGAATAGATGGCAACGATCGGCGATGCGCGTAGTCGCGAGGTTTGCTTTGCCGGTCGATTCGCCTATTTAATATAAGGAAATTAATTCACTCATAAAGAAAGAGAAACAGAATCCCAAGGTTACGGCGCGCAGTTGACTAGAGTGCGCTGGCCGGGCGTTCTCTTTTGCCTGCCGTTCCGGGGGAGTAGGCGATTTTGTTGCGGGGTACGAGGTTCGTTCGAAAGGATCCCCGCCGTTCACCAAATCCGGTAGAGGGTCCCCGGTCGGTCCGGAGAAGGTAAAGCCGGCTGCGAACAAGCGGCGTTGGCGACAGGATGGAACCGGCACGATCATGTTTCCTTGTTTAGGCTCGCGTGAAGCAGGTTCAACTACAGGCCCGATGTTTGCGGGACGACTGTCGGTTTGTTGTGGAGGATGTATTGGAGGTAAGAGTGAGTTGGTGGACATTGATGAAGCGTGCACAAAACCCCTAGTGCGAAGTGTGATCATTTTGGGATGTTCTTTTTTTGTCGTTGCTGTTCTCCGTTTCGTTCTTTCTGCTCACTCCCTCCTTAAAAGGATGAAAACCCCCAACACCACGAATCAAACGTTACAACACCTTTCCCGGTGGAAAGGGGCTTGTTGGGTGACAGGTCCGGCTTGAGGTATGTAAGTAGGCAAACGAATCTACCTCCGCGACACAAAACAAAAAAAAAACAGCAACAATCCATTGATTTAACAAGCAGTTTGGCAGGGTTGTGGTGGCGGCATACTACACCCGGTTGCGCCATCAGGTAGAAGCAAAACCTCCCCCGTGGAACAGATTCATGCCGCGGAAAACCGAAAAAGAAACTCCCAAGCCCCGTAAAACACAGCACAGCGACACCCGAAAGTCGATCAGGACAAGTGGGTAAGCAAGCAGGCGGTATTTTTGGGGTGACAGGCATCCCACCACCAATCGCACACCCAGAACACCGTAACGAAGAACAACGTGTTCGCAGCATTCGTGGGGTTTGACGGTGCCGAAAGAAGGGTAGAGGAAACAGATGAAAACGACACGGTCCACTACGAAGTGGTAGTGAGCACAAGATACTTTTTGCGCACTATGAGATCGGTACGGCGTCAGAACTGGTCAACATCCTGCTGCGATACCGGGGACGATAATATCGTACAGCGTATTAAATTACTAAAATAGCTAACAACATCCACCGGGGCAAGCTGAAGGGGAGCCTTTAAATAACATTTTCTTGATATTCACTTTTAGAATGTGATCTACTCGTGGTGTACTATGAATATCCCTCTGTGTTTGAATCCGATTTAATGTAATGTTGATTCCAACAGTAGCTGATTCTAAGTTAGTCACATCCTAACGCTAAGCCACCAGTATCTAGGTTAGGAAATCGATTCGGGAACACGTTTACACGTGCCTGTGGAAGTACATTGCGGAAGTTGCTGCTGAGCAGGATAGCATATTACCTAAATAATCAAAATGGATCCAAATCTATCCGGCTATAAAGCGTTCACCAACTTTTCGCACTGGAATAAAAACATTCCAAAAGCTATCAGGTGCGAATTTTTGCCAACCAACAAAAAAACGCCACTATCTGGACGGATGGTGTGAGAAAATGAAACCATCACGTTGCGAAACAATGGCCATTGCGAGAGCCAGCAGGAAAGAAAAACATGAAATCCGAAAAAGGTCCAGATAGGCGATGATGATGATTTTTTGTAGTGCCTTTGCGTTGCTTGACATCCACGTTACCGGTGCGAATCGGTTCGGAATCGGTTCAGTGTGCCCCATACCGGCGACGGTAAGCACCATAAAGGACATCGTCGGATGCAGGGGTTGGCAGAAGGAAGCATGATGCGTTTGACCGAGACTAGCGATGCTTTTACCCACGTCACACCCAAAACGGGAAGCAAGGATTTGCTGCCGAGGATATCGTTTACGGGAGTAGAAGCCTTCTTCGGTGAAAAGATGTCCGTGTATACACACACGTTAGTGTGTATGTGTGTGCGTTGTCGCCCGGTTTCAGAAATAACGGATCGGTAGGTGGTGCTCCGGACACAGACAGGCAGGCAACGCGGGATGGTGGAGAGCGCGGGAAAGAACCCGTCAGACGGTTTGCGTGGTAGGTGCCCTCTTTGCCAGTCCCAGTCAGCCAGACGTCGACGCACGCATTTTACTGTGTGTGACAGGGCGCACTTGCTAGCGCTAGCCATCCTGCTCTCCCTTACAGGCGCAGTGTCCCACCGGACACCGTCGTCGCAGTTCTTGCGCCTCCTCTGTTCCCTTCGACAGCGTCGCCGACGACGACGACGTTTTAGCTTGTTCAATGCGTTTGCTGCGCACGGCCTCCGTTTGCTCGTGCTCACTTATCTCGTTCGTTCTTATAGAGTACGATTCCGAAGTCTGCTACGGCCATCTCGTTCTAGCACGCACATACACCTCGTTCCTCCGTATACGGCAGCAGCAGCCACGACGATCCTACGTTGCGGAATCCATCCACAAGCAAACACACATACAAATTCTGTGTAAACGTAACCAACGCACACTACGCTGCAACGACACACATGTTCCGCCGCGCGCTGGTGTAGTCTCCTCTTCGTTCTCGGCTGCCCCCTCTACCGTCTTCTGTTTCTTCTTCTGCTTGCTCTTCCGCGGGAGACTTCCGTCGGCGGCGCCTGGCAATCGTTTCAACCAGGCATGTGTATCTTGCACTTTCTTTCCTGCTCGCACGCACGGTGGAAGATGGTCTTTTGCTGTACTATTCTCGCTCTCGCTCCTCCGTGTACGAACCGAATACGACTCATTTTCCTTCAAATTCCCCGGCTGCGGAAGCACACACTATACTGCAAACACTTGCAACTTAAGAAGATGGTACACTTTTTGGTTTCCGATGGAACATCAGCAATATAAAAACATCCGGATCTGGCCTTAAGGCAACGGAAGCTATATGCCGAACCTGTCCCAACATGCTCCCGCTTCGCTGGGTTCCATCGCTTTGTGCTTCCTTTTTTTCACTGCCACCCCCGAGTCAACAAGCGATAGCTGCATCCATGTTTCATTTCCGTCAATAAACAATCCATCACCGAATCCATTATTGGACAGTTACCAAAGGGTTTTCTTCTCTGGTAGCTGGCTTCTACTGCACAAAATTGCATCTCAGTACGCAGTCGTATATGTGTGCATGCGTGTGTGAGAATAAGAGAAAATTAACAAACCATCAAACATCAAAGCAAACTGTGATGAATGTAGCCAATCGAACATTCTTTACTGAACGACAAGCTGAATATGTTCGTCGGTTTTTCTCGAATTGCAATCCTTCAAAGGACACTGTACCAAGCTAGCACAGCAGGCGCTAACACATACACGTACACATATTCACATAACGCGAATGCGAGCAGGCGCGCACAAATGTCGTCCCCAGGAGCAGCTTTTTCATGCACCGTCATGCAACATACAAATCGAGTCCTTCCAAGGATTGCATCCTCCAGCCTTACGCACGATTAGCTTATTTTCCCACGGTAGACAACGCCTTCGGAAGAGTAAACTATCCAACTCCCGCAAACGCACACACATGCACACTCGCACGCGGCATTGATTTGTTCGCCTTCCGAATTATTCTTCTTGTTCCAGTTGAGGAAATGGAACGAACGGATTTTGGTACAGTAGCTTGTGGTTTGTTGCTAGATCCTGGATCCTTATCGGTCACTTCCATCGGTTGCTGTATTGTTCGAACGTGAAGATTGCGTTTTCCGGTGTCAATAGTATCATCCGGCAGCATCGACCAAACCGCATTACCACATTCTTCTGTGCTTCGCTTCTTTTGCTGACGTTCGGGTGTAAGAAGAAACCACCGACATGGAAACACAGGGAGCGCAGTAGCAGCTTTAGCGGATTGTACAAAGAAAACTTTACGAACACGAGAATGCACTTTCCGGAGCGGGCCACTAAGGTAGTGTTGGGAATTGGCGAGGAACACCATCAGTGTTCTAGTACGCCGATCTTACGGAGCACCAGTTGGACAAAATCTGGAAACATGTATTGTATCGCAGAAACTTAGTAAATTACGAACTTTTGGAAAATTTGTAACTCCAGCTGCACACAAACAACACGACCTGCTTCTTCGACTTCTTTTTGTTTTTAAAGAAGAAGAACAATAAAACGAGCAGCAGTAACAAACGTGACATGCTGTCATAACTGCCAAAGCTGTCAAAAATGACAGTTAATCGGGATGTCTAGCCTTCATTGTGAAAGATTAAACTCTCAAGACAGAATTCGTTAAAAATAATTGTTTCTTTCGCTGTTTAGTACCTAATTCCGAAAAATAGGATGGCAACTCTAGTAATTTTCACAAGTTTACTTTTTTCCATCACTAAATTGTGTCCAGGTGCGTCATTCTTGAGAAATGTTCAACCGGTTTCCTTATATGATTCAAATCCAGTGTTTGGAAGATGCTGAATAAGAGCGAATTATTCGGATTTAATCAGCTGCCAACCGAGCCAATCTCGTCAAATCGTCCATTGTGGAAAAAGAGTAGAAAGAAAACCAACAGCTTAAAGTTTCACTGTGAGGCGATCTCTGGTCATAGAAAGCTTGATTCGAGCAGAGATGTTCGATTTTGTCTGCATAACAAGCCTTTAAAAATATAATTTTATAGAGCACACCGGTTTTTACAAGAACTATCTTTTACAAGAACTACTAAAATTATGTGAAATTTTCATGCTCAGTGGAATCAATCAGTCCACCCTTGAAGTATTCAGCAAATTGTTTTTGACATTCGAATAGACCGTTTTTATTGCAGTTCAATTTATTTGTACTCTACATTTGATTGATTCACGAATTATTTTTTAAATTCAATTAAATATTTCAGGTAAGTGCCTTAGTCAGATATAATAAAGTAAACAATGATTTTCCGCTACCAATATGACATAAAAATTATGCTTTGCGTATATTTTCAAGCATCGCAATAGTTTATTTTGCTAAATTTATTTCAGTTTGAAAATTTTAGCGGTTAATAGTTATGAAAGAATGAAGCTATTTTTGTATTAAATTAACAAACAAACAAGTCCCAATTCATACAAATATAATGTTTGCTGTTTAGGAACGTAAAAGCTTATGTTCAACAGTATGTAATAATTCAATCATGCTGCTTGCGATTCTGCAACGTTAACATGAGCAAATGAAAATTGTTAGTAACGTTAGCAAATCGTTTCAGATTTCAGCAGAATGTATGTAGCCCGGTCAAATATCGATGACTCAAACGTATACCCACTGCTCTTGGAACCCTCGGGAAAGTAGTCTTTTATGGGCGGCCAAGATACGTCCCACCCGCGAATGCTGTCCTATTTTGATTCGACCGCAGCTGCAGGTCGCTACTACTCCCGTGCTATGAGCGTGCTTCGTGATCGCGCCGGTACTCCAGATCGCCCCGGAGAGAAGGGAACTCTAAAGCAGCCTGAAAAACCCGGCCAGACCCGGGACGGATGCGGCGTGTGCTTTTTAACGGCTTCGCCTGTACAGACTGAAGTGTGTTGCTCCCTTCCTCAAATTCATTCATAAAATCCATCCCTGGCGATGGGGGAACTTCATTCACTCGTGGAGTACGTTGGCCCCCAGCATCCTCTTTCCGTACGTCTCCTGCTAGCTCGATCTATAGAAAGAGGCACAGACAGAGAGAGAGAGAAAGAGAGAGCGAATGCGAATGTGAGGGAGAGCACAACACACGGATTCAGTGTGAAGTGCTGTGGTCATGCATAAATTCGTCCCAAGTGCCCACCCCATCTCCCCCACCGGTGCTTTGAGAATTACATTTCGTGGATTCGCGTGTGCCTTCTGGGTCGTGGTTGCGTGGGAAGGACATTTGCTTCGGCAGACAAATGACCGGGAAAATAAAACAGTCCCATGCAAAATAGCCATATTTTACCGAGCGCTACGCGAAAGTAGCAATAAACTAGTGCGCCGGTTTGATCCGCCGAATAAAGGCGACTGACCAGCGATGGTACGGTAAATCAAAACCAAACCCGGCGGCACGTTAGCGAGCTATTGATGGAGATGGGTAGCTGTGTCCTGAAGATGAGAAGAATCACAGGAGTGTGTTAATTTGATTGAAAATCTAATTAAATCACATGATTAGTATAGGCTCAGATGATCGCACAGGTGATCGCATCATAAATCATGGCCAGAGGGAACTGTTGTGCCGAGTTTGCCAGCACTGCCAAGGGTACGCAGAAAAGTACGCGAAAATCTGCACTCTTTCCATTTCCTTCCGCCCGCCGCCGGGTTTTGTAAGCGACTCCAAATCGGCAGCCGGAACGGAAGGCGTGGGAAGCTTAATTCACAGTTTCCTTTCCCGCGAAGGTGCTAAGGGGTGCCGCGGCGCTGGCCGATGGTGGTGAGATGCAAACGCCAAAGAACAAACAGCAGCACCAACAATAACAGCACAAACAGACAGAAATGAAATATGAAACCAACTAACGACATGTACCGAAGTAATAACATTGTTGAGAGCTTGCGGGCGACGTTTTGACGAGAGTTATAGCGCCCCGTAGCAGCTGATGAATCGGTAGCGGCACACTGCGAAAGCTACGATCCATTTGCCGGCAGCAGGGCAGCGTCGTCTTGTGCGTGGCATACATTTATGCAACCTACTAACGTGTGCCCACGACGGTTGTGGATGATCCGAGCGTAAACAGGTTGAGCGTGGTGAAGAAGTTCGCTAGCGTTTAATCATGTTTTCGAGAGAATTACCAGGATTTTACCATTCAAACGGGGTAGCTTCGAACTTCTTACTGTTGCAGGGAAACATGTAAAAAATAACATTAACTCATACTAAACCACACCAATGTAAACCCGAAGCGCGTCCTTGTCAGGCATTCCAGCCGTCGGGCGGACAACATCACCCGACGGTACTTGAAGTCCGACGCCATGTTCGACCGCTAAGTGAACAATTGTCTACAGCGTGCATATTGTCAACGCGTCAGTAACTCATCCCCTAGATGCACCCCCAGATTAACTCTGGCTGCAAAAAGGCGAATCGTACATAGAAAAAAAAAAAACACACACACTCAAACCTTCCGCACCCGCTCCCTTCCCACCCCTTGCATTGTATGACGATTATCGTGCGCGTGCGGAGGAGGTTTTAGCTTTGGGTGTTGCGTCTCCTCAGCAAGTCTCCTCGGCTGTGAATGTCGACTGGGTCCCACCCCGCGTGTGTCGTCGTCGACGCGGTTCGTAATCGACAGTTAGCAAGTGCGGGATTGGATGGGATTAAATCAAAGGAGGCTGGCTTCATTGAATAATTTCCAGCATCCGCCAACATCCAGCGTGACAGTTGGGTGGTGATTGTTTGCTGTACGCTCGTTTCTACCGCACGGTGAACGGTTTTTGTCTGTGAAATGGGTTCGTTTTGGTCCTGAGATAGTGTCGAAAGTTTAGTGGAGAAATTGCACTGATAATCTTGATGGCATAGCGTATGAAACCCATATCGCATAAGAACTACTACAGTTGTGAATTAATTTCTCGCAAAAAGCTCCACCGCGTATTCCACTGCCGGTGACGGTTTCGTCAATCAACGGAAACCACAATCGTCGGTAGAAAAGTTTATGCATCATCCCGATCGGGCCGGGCGCGAGATGCCGATCAAACCGCAACAATCGGTGGCCAGACCACCTGGAAGCCGGAGGACCCACGGAACCGAGGAAGAGTGTAGCAACGAGAGCGAGATTTTATGTACCTCGTATATGCAAAAAAAAGCAACAGCAACATCAACGAAATGAAAAGCAAAACTGTCCCGCATAACCCGGCCGGCGTGATATTTAAACGAACTGACAAAGACACGCCGCAATCGAGAGCCGGCCGCCATTCGCCCAACGGTCTTGTCATCGGTCTTTTGGTTGCTGTTTTGCTCTTGCCTTTTTTTCGTTCTTTTTGCACCGTGCGTGTGGAGACGGCGGGTGGCGGTGTTCTTCCTCGGTCGCCCCCCTCGGGGAGGGAATGTAGATTAATGGTGATTTGATTTAATAATCTCCTGCCCGTCCCAGACTGACACCAGACAAGGGCGCTCGGGAGCAATCGGGTATGTCTCCTGGCTCTTTTGACTTCGTTCGCCCACGGTAGTTCCGTCTCCACGCGAACCCTTTTAACGATGGGTCGTGGGGATGGGGCAATGGATGGAAGCCAATTCGCGCCAATGTCCTTTTTAGTGTGCCTTGCGAAACGAGCTGCTAATCGATTGCCGTGATTTGGTTTGTGTCAGCGATCTTCACCAGGCCCAGGAGGAGATGCTGCGGCGCTTAGAGATAAGAATTGGTGTCGTCAGCCGACTAAGCCTGCGGCGGGCAGCATTTGTTTTGCTCTCTTCATCCGCGATAAGCTGATCGGTGGATAAGATTGCGCAAATGCATAAAGTGATAAGCACGTTCGTGTGTTGGTGTTGATATACGAGGCGTCTCCATTGGTAAGGGTTAATGTTGGGCAAGACTTTAGGAAGAAAATGTTGTGAACTTTAACGCAAAAATTTTAAATTAATTAAGGAAGTTTTTTCAAAATTTAATCATAATCATAATCAACGTAAAGCAATCTTGTTCAAAATGAAACGAATTAAGGAAAACAACCCCAAGATTGGGCTTATAAAAATCAATCATGCTGACAGTTATTGTAAGAACATTGAAATTGTATGCTTTAGACATACTCTAATTAATATTTTCGAGTAAAATATGTAACATTTATAACTTTTCAGGATTGTAAAGTGACATATTATTTTTTAAATTATTTCAGAAATTCCCTAACGCCTACCTAAAAAGCGAATTTATCTGCAAAGATCATATTAGAGAAAAAAAACTGATCAAGCGCTTTTTTTTTCTTTTTGAAATGTTTCGTCAGCTACTGCATGTGTGCAGCATCCATAGCAACGAGAACGCAAGAGTGAAAGAGGTAAACGGAGAAAGAGGAAGAGAAAGAGCATAGAATATGCAAGCAGTGCGAGAGAGGATATAGAAAGCAAAGAGCTCCTCGGGGTCGAACAGCCGCCGATGCTGCGCGAGAGAGCGTGTTAGATTGTAACTTTGAAGTTCAGCTGCGAGGAAACCCTGCCGGTCAGTTTGAAATTATTGATACTTTTTTATGTGACCTGTAAGAAAACGACACACCCAGCTTTGATACGTAAAATTGATATATTATTCGCAACAGAAAAACAAAAAAACCGTGCACACCGGTCCCGCACCGGACGTGCACATCTCGCTTTGCTTAACACGAATAAATGCTTCCCACACCGGGAGGTTGAACCAGAGCGGTGTGTTTTCAAACACAACAACCCCCAGCTGCAAGCATCTCGCGTTCGTTCGTTTTCATTGCCGACTTGCCTGTCGTAGCGTGTGGACGTGGTTCTGCTGCCGAGTGCTTGTGCGTTTCGAAAATCTGCGTTATAAAATTCCGATCATCCGTGCACGGACGGGTGCGCGAACGAGTCGACAAGTGGTAAAGTTCTTCCGAAGGTAAGCATTTTTCCATCGTTGGTAGGCAACATTAAAATGCCTCCTATGATTCAAGTGTTTAGCGATAACGAAAGCTGCTTTTGGTACGTTTTAAATTCTCCACCAAAAATCGAATTGTTGGCTGCTTTTCGTAACTGATTGTTTTGCATGTGTTCTCCAGCGTGTTTGCAACGCTTGCTTTGATTCATCCGGTAGCGATCAGCGTTGATACTGAGCATAGGCGGGAGGGCAACATAAATCGGTTCAATCGGTTCAGTACGAACAGAACTGCCGCAGCTTCAGATCACAAAGCGAACCGAACACAATCGTCCCATTAATTGTGGTGCGCGCGTGGTGAGCAGATGAGTGGAAATATCTACGCCACGCGTTTTTAAAATGTGGGTGGACTTTTGTGTTTTGCTAGTGCACGGTCTTATCCAACACGTTGGCGATATCCGTCCGTGGGAGCGTTGAGGAAAAACAACAAAACATAACACAATATGGCAGAAAGAAAAAACGGTTTCCTTCCGTTTGAAGTGCGTCTGGTTCGCGTTCCATTCCCCACTTCCTTCCGCGTGCGGCAAGTTGTTCTTTCCGGTTGCATCGAATTGCACATCAAAAGAGCATAAGGTTAACGGTTAAAGGGTTTTGTGAGCGAAAGGGACCCACATCTGGGGTGATCGTGTTGCACATTTGCTTAAAACACTCGAACTCAAATATTTTTTAAATAGTGTTTTTAAATTTTTATTTTCATTTCAGATCGCGAACTTCTTGTGAACTTTTACCACCTACGTGTATGCGTGTATTATTGCTTCCGTGTGCGAATATAAACCGAAATGGTGCATTCACTGGTTTCCCCATGCAAATACCTTCTGCAATCGATTGCAGACACGAGCAAAGTGCGGCAGCTTGCTCCCTGCTAAACATAGTGGCAAAGTGTGATTAAAATATTCCAACAAAAAAAGGAAACAACTGTTTGTGTGAGTGTTTTTGTTGTCGTTGTTGAAAAGATTCGAGTGAAATTGTGAGTGCAAAATCATACGCCAAGCGTGTTGCGCTCGTTTCTGGGTGCAGAAAACACTAGCAAAGCTGAGCCAAACCCACTGATTACCCTCGGGGCGCTGACGAGCGCTTGGAAAAACGTCGTTTTCCGTCACCGTCGTCGTCCCGGCGACCTTCTCGCGCCGGCCCGCTCCGGTTCATAGCTGGCGCCAATTTCCTTTCGATCGCGCTATTTGAGGAAAGCGTTTTATGGCGATCGGGCGTGCGCGTCGCGTATTCGCGTGCTGTTTGATGATTTATATGGTAGCAATATAAATAAACCGTACAAAACAACACACTGAAATAGTGAGTGACGAGTGGAAGAAAGAGAGAGAGAGAGAGTGAGTGAAAGAACGAGAGAAAGGGTCGCGCAAGCAGTGGTGCAAACATTACGGTTGCAAAAATTGGGTGAAAAAGTGCAAATACCGGAACGTCCAGCTCTTACCAGCCCAATCCCAATCGATCCTGGTTCGGTGCGTATCCCCACAGTCCTAGCTGCCCCGATCGCGGGCCTCCGCTTGGCAGCTCCGCCGAGCGTCGATGAGAAGTTTCCCACGTTGACGCCATCGCGAGCGTGATGCAATTGTGGTGATTTGTGCTAACCGCTTTCCTACCGCCGTAGTCGGTTGCCGCCAACACCGCTAGCAAATATTTCCCCCCAGCCGGCGACGTACGCAACCCGCCCGAGACGTCGACGTCGACGTGGAGCAGCATTAGCGAGACTTTATCACACACGCGCTTCGTTGGACCGAACGTTCAAGGTAAGGAGGAGGAGAAGGATGAGGAGGAGGAGGTAGTAGCCAGCGCTAGTAGTAATAGTAGCCGCAACAGCTGTAGCAAAAAAAGTAGTTTCACCGAAGCGTGAGACATTTTTTTCCCATGCCGGAAGGTGCCGCTGATTCACGAAGGAAGTATGCTCATTTGCAAAAATAAAATGAACAAAAAAATACCGCGACGGCATCAGCGGCAGCTAATTGCGCTATTAACACGTTCGTTGCAGATTTCGATGTTGATTTTACTATGATTGTTGGGGGCTACTCCCGGGTACGGCGAATGAATCGTTACAGATCGCTTCAATTAACCACATGAATCAAGTTCGTTCATATCGTATGTGCGAGCGAGGGTGAAGTTGCGAGAGCGAAAATTTTCCAGTTGTTTGTTTCGTTTGACTCAGATGACGATTATCGTGTGGCAGCGTACAAAATAAGGGGTTGGAAATTATATATATTTTCGTTGTAAGGAAGGTTTATTTACATTTCTTGAAAGATTTGAACATTCTATACGCACTCGTCAGCTATCGGTTGTGCTGAAATCTTTACACATTTGATAGCAATTATTTCCAATCCTCATTTCCCACACACGGAAAAAAATGAGATCGATTTGACAGTTTTGGGAAATGGGGTTAATTTCGGACCACAACTCTGTTTTCACTTCATTCTAATGTGAGAAGAAAATATTATTGTTTTTCCTCCCACATTCTTGGATGGGCCAAAATAACCAACTTACTCGATCGATTAGCTCGATGGCGGTTTCGTAACGTGCGTCACCATTATAATTGCGGCTGCAGCGGGCGGATCGGATGCAAATGCAATGCATCTTTGGGAAGGAAGCTCGAAGAGGGAGCATTTAAATCGACAACCGAATGCAGTGCTCATCCTAGATCGATCCGGTTTCGTAATCCAGCGGACCCACAATGACACGTAAATCATGGTATCGCTTCATGCTTAGCGCCACCAATTGCTTCCACCCACCCAGCGGGGGTGGATATGTCTTCCGGTGGCGTTAAACACGCCCCTGCTGCTGCTGCTGCTGCTGCTGCTGCTGGACGGGGTGGAGCTCGGTCAAAGGGATTCGCGCAGGGTGCCATTGCGCCATCGGCGGGAAACTGAACCGAACGTACCGAACCCGACCGTAAAACGATCATTCAACAACCTGCAACGGAAACGCGGCGAATGTGATGTTTTGAGATGGTTGTGGTTGATGATTGCAGCGATTCAGACTCCGAACCGTGCCGTGATGTGCCTCTTGAGGAGGGCTGGGCCGCGTCCAGACGCCAGCATCAACAGTAACGCCACTCGACAGCGCCAGCAGGACCCGTCGAGAGTACCGTCGGTGTTTTTATTTCGTTGTTGTGGTTGGTTGTTGCTGTTGCTGCTGTTTGCTGGCTACCCCCTTCCGCTGCCGCGTCCCAGACCCCAATCTGTTTTTCCCACCCACTGGGCAAACACCCGGTTGCCGGTTGATCAACCGACGCCGTTGATGGATGAGGTGTAGTTTTATGAGGCAGAACTTTTTTTCGCCACAATTGTCTGAAAGAAGCCATCGGTTTCGTTGGTAGCAGGGAATATGAAAATATTGTTTGAGCGTGAGTAGAACGATGGACGTGGGCATGCCGTTGGAAGCAGTTTTGGAATATGTTTTATTCCGACAAATTTCTTCTATTTAGCAACATACAATTTATCCGATTCCATCAGTCCACCAACAGCAACCGTAAAAAAAACACCTCTCTTCTTGCTGTTCGACCGTTCGTAAGAAAATCCGCTTCCAAAACAAAGACGCCCGGTAATGGCGATACCGATTTCAAGGTCCTTATCGCGATAGCAAATATTATTATTCAAAAGCAAGACGGGTCGGGGCAGCCAATGGGTAGGAGAAGCAAAAAAGAACGCAGCCAAAACCGTCCCAAACTAATAACATATTGACTAGCAGCAGTGGCGTGCTCGGGTTGGGAGAAAATAAAAGTGCAATAAAACGGTTTGCTCACGGCAGCAGTGGCAGCACACCAGCACCAGCATACGAATAAAACAAAACCCCGGGCAAAAGTGCGATCTTAAAATTATACGAGCGAAACGACACTTTTCCGTCGCTCGGTGTTGGACCGACCGATCCTGGAGCGAGAAGCGGCCAAGCGGGGCCGTTGTTTTTCTTGGCGGATGTACGGGTGGCAAAACGTAACGACCAAAGTTAGCGCCGCCCGTTAGTGCACCGGGAGCGAAACCTTGAAAAAAACCTGCACCTCCTGGCGCGCGCGTGCGAGAGGGAGGGAAAGGGTTTTTTGTACGAAGAAGCCGCGGAAATTGTGTGAAATTGTGCGAAAGTTGTAGAGCGGTTCGCTCGCTTTTGCCGTTACCGAAGTTGGACATCTTTGAAGTTGTTCAAGGTTTAGTGCTGTTCGCTTCGGCAGGATGGATTTAAATTTTCTTGTTTAGAGTAATCTATTGATTGTTTGTACTACAAGCTACTGTTTGCATAGATGCTAGAAGTTGACAGAATTTTAACAACACATTATGTTCTTGAATTACATAAGCTAGCAGCAAGAAGAATGATGCGATTGAACGACGCATCCTTTCCAGTGAGTGATCCTAATGTGTGTGTGTTTTTTTTTGGAGGATATCTCACGGATTGACTTGATGTGTTTTTGATGGCCGAAACCGACCATGCACGCAGCAGTCTAGACTTTAAGCTCTCAAGCCCTAAGCAAGGAGGGAGGGTAATGTCGTCCTTCACCCGAAAGGACCGAAAGTCAGCTGATTCGTTGCATTCGCTCGATGCTCGTGTAACGCCGAAACTATTTAGCTGACTGTCGTCGTTTTCAGAGCATCAGTTGGGATGATTTATGGCCGCGGCGTATGGCGGACGGTCACGGCAACTGGCGGCGAATGATTGGTGGCTGTTTTTCCTTCCCTCCCGCCTTACACCCTTCGTCCCGTTCCTCCCAACCCCGCCTCACATGCTCACATGCGACCCGTGGCCCGTTTCGGTATGATAAATTACAAATTACTCGAACCGCTGCCAGCAAAACAATGCAATCAGTCATCACTGGACCCAAAGGGTGAAGTTTGTTTTTTGTCGCGTACTGGTTTATGAATGTGTGTGTTTGTGCAATGGATCCAATTGCAAAGTCCGTAAGAAAGTAAACCCCCGGAAGGAACTGTCCCTACCGAAGGAGAAAAGCTTGCAAGAACCATCGAACGAGCTAGCGGTTCAGCTTTTCCTTCGTCCACAAATCGAGTCATCGGCTTGAGAGTTTTTTTTCTTCTACATTTGCACCCGTCCCATCCACCGATCGGCAATTAATCTGCCGCCTTTGGACACACTAGCGCGAAACCGCGCCGTGCGGTTGGAGACTTCATCACGTGCATGACGGCATCAACGGGTTTTTTTTTTATTTAATTTTTTGCACCGTATTCATCTCGCACCACGGGGAACTTCCGGACACCTGGAAGCCGAGCCCGTAGCCTGGGCCTGGGCGGAATGATTTTTCCCGGGGGTGTTAAATTGCAGTGAAGCAAAAAAAAACCCCGCCCCCCTTTCCTCCCGTCCCCTCGGCGACCGGAGCAAATCTGTCAATGAAACGGTACGGTGGTCGGTCGTAGGTTGAGTTCTCTCTCGCTGCTGACACGCTGCGGTTGTGGTTCTCTCCTGTCCCCTTCCTCCTTCCTCCCTCCCTCCCTCCCCCCTCCACCCGGTGCCGGATAAGGTGTTTAATTATCCATTAAGTAGTACGCCGTTGGCGCGCTTGAGTAGTGCGGCGGGTAATTTGAGCCGAGTGCGAAATCGGATGCAATCAAAAACCTACCACCGTCGGCGTGGTGTCATTAGCATTGGGCACGCCGATTCCGTGCCGATTGGTGGCCTATTTCATTTGGGACGCATGTGGGACTCGCCGACAGCAGTTGAGGCAGCTCGGCTTTTGGAAGGTACCGCTGCCGCTTATGGTAGTATCCGATGGTTTCGCGATAGCTCGCGTTGGACGCGTTCGAGAGGAGATGCGATGTACACGGATGCACCTGGGCGATCCTGGGCGGTGATGCGCGATCACGGACATTTGATGGATTTGGAGTTGTTTGTGGTTGTTTAGCTTTCTGGGTGTAAAATTTGCATTACAACGCAATGAAATTTGCGGAATTAAGATTGCACTGATAAGCTAATGAAGATGAATAAACCATGGTCAAGTATTTCGTACACATTTTATTTTATAAATGTCAATAAACAAGTCGAACGCCGCTAGTGATCTCACTGGATAAATCCAGTAAAATGCTCAATTTTGGATCTGTATCCCAATCTGATTGGGGTAGTTGAGTAAGAATGAGACCAAAAGGATTTATCAAAATAATTTATAATAGCGTGAACGGAGATGGACACTACATTGAACTAGTAAACTAAGAAAAACATCTTGAGATTATGATCGTGTATCTAAACTCTAGTAAAAACGCTAGCTACCGTTGGCAATGAGTATCGCAACAATTTTAAATGTTGCATTCTACCCGTATTTAATTCGACTATGATAGAGATTTTCCTTTCCGTTTGGTGCTATAAAAATGCTCCCAATAATGGTCAAATTGAACTGGCATGGCGGTTGATAAGATATTGTTATTATCTAAAAAAAAGCATGTTTATAAGATCGTGAATTTTCCGGCCGATCGATTTTTGATCGATTTCAATGCCATCAGGACATACGGAAATTCCTTCGGGTTGTTTAAACGCTCGTGGGAAACGGCATCGCTTGGCAAGAACGATACGATTGATTGCCGTTTGTGCAAACCTTGAACTACATCGCTGCCAAAAGTTGGCCATCGTTGGGCCAGCGTTTGGTCTAATTTGAAATTTTTATGACCGACCCGAACGCAACGCTGCTTTGCTAATGAGTACTTCGAGGACGAGGAATTGTTTTTCCGTCCCGTTGCCGTAAATCTTAGCGTGGAGCGTGCGCTGGAGCTGCTCGGGACGCGAGTCGGCATGCCGAAATGCCACCACGCCGATAGGCGCCCCAAAAAAACGGTACGCCAAAGGTGACAAAAGTGTACCAGCCACACGCAAAATGCCAACCATGTCGTCGCGTCCCGCGACGCCGCGGAAGAAGCTTGTCGCGACGCCGAACGATTGGTGGTGTGCGCATCGTAAAACGGTTCGCGTTCGAATTCTGCCTACCGGCCGCCGTGCGGCATGTCGCATTTATTGTGCACCACTCATTCATTCGCGGATGTCACCGCGGTTGCCGGTGGAAAGGTTTCGGTTGCACAGGTTGCAGCCACGTTAATTGGATTTGGAGGATTTAGCACGACCAGCACGCGCACTGGTGGGGAATTGAGTTGTCGCGCGGTGATCGTGGGCTCACCGTGTCCGGGGTGGGATTAACAACGGATGACTTACGGACAGGATTGGGTGGTGCATTTTTCGAGGGGATTTTAGAGCACCAAGAAAAGACGCCCAACCGGGGGCCACAGAGTGCAGTGGACAATAAAATTTCGAATATGGCTCGGTTGGCATCATAAATCTCCGTACGTGCGTATCGACCGCTCGCTGATTTATGGTGGACGTTGTTCGGCACGGTGCGGCACGCTAGCTAACCGAACGAACCGTTCGTCGAACCGTCGTGGCGTTGCTTGTTTAGTAAGCTCGTTTTTATTGCACCCGCGAGTGTTTGTTTACACCGCTTGGGTGGATTAGCGCGAGCGAGCCCGCGCAAAGCCGGCGGTTGTCACCGGGCATAATATTGATAGATCATAATTGAGTCAATTATCCCTACCGAAGCCGAATGTGGTGCTTCCTGCGCAGTCCACCCCGTTGGTTGGCATTCTAAATTAACCCATGTTTACGCTCGATCACATAAGTAACACCCGCGTACGTGTCGAAGTGCCTTTTGCGTCACAGCAAAGCCACGCGCTGGGGTTGGGTGAGATCACGAGATCGCCCGTTCGCTATTCCGCCTTTCGTCGGTCGCGTTGCGAAGGGTGAGCTAATGGGATGGATTATTTGGATAATTCAAATCGGGGTTGAACGATTTCGGGATCGAACACTTTATCGAAATGCGAAGAACGACGCGGTTCACCTGTCGTGGTGTGTCGGATGACGCACGCACCACCGGAAGATGATGGATTTATTGTGCTGTGGTCTCGTTGCCGTGGCATTGTTTAAATTTGGATAGTGATAGACGAGATTTGGAAAGAAAAAGAAATACAAAACAAAACCCACATCCAGGTGTGATAAGGATAGATGGCGGCTACTGTTTTTTTATAGGAAAACACGCAAAGAATGCTGTCATTCCAATCGATCAATCGATCATCACACCTTACCCCAGATGACGTGCATGTGTGCGTGTGCAGAAGTGGAAGGATCATCGAACGGAATGATGTTCTTGCTTTACCAGGAACTTGCTTCATTCTCCCAAGGTACATCCGGTGAACCGATCCCCGGAGTGCGTATGTTAAAATCGGAAATAGTCAAACAATGAACGCGTTGTGTTATTTATAGGGCAAATGTTTTCGCTACCTGCTGGAGCAGGGATGCACCGGGCGGGAGCCCCCCCCCCGGCGGGAGGGCGCGAGTGATTAACGCACGGCGCAAGGTGATGAAAAGCAGCCATCACCAGCGAACATCGTACGCGTACATCACGCGCGCGCATCTTCTTACGCGAGCGAAAGGTATGCAAAGAATGTGGCCTATGAATGAGTTCGATTCCAGCCACGCGGGGGGAAAGGTGTTTTCCGTCTTGGCCCCCTCCCCTCAGCCGGCACGGGCGGTTCATTGAAACGGTTCGTTTACATACGCAAACAAATAAAGCACTCGGTGGGGGAGGATGGATGGGAAGTGGCCAGAACGGGAGCACCGGCACGACAGGTGACAGTTTGTTGGTGCAACAAAGTCGTTCGCTTCCCTTCGCTTGACATTGACCATCCCAGACTCTCGTGTCGTCGGCGGCCCCGTTTGCTGGCATCCTTTTGCGAAGGTGTCGTCGATGGGTTCGTGTGCGAGCTCGTGTGCTAGACTAAACTTCGCCCCCACGGAGACAACTGGTGCGCGGTGATGATGGCTTTCGCGGCGGCAAACAATTCGAGCGCTATTTACTATTGTGTGTGCACTGTATGATTAAAATTCCATAAAAGATAATTGAGATAAATTGCGATTGTTGGAATGTTTCGCGCTCGGTTGCGCTCGCCGCGCACACAACGAAACGGGTACGGTTTGTGTTTTGCATCTTGCATCTTGGGTTCCCGATTCCCCTCCCATCGCCCGGGGGGTGTCGATGATGGTGCCTTTCGGGGCCGGACTTTTCGCACATTAGCTAGCAACCCGCCTCCCGTCGGGGTTCGTCCTTTTCCGAACGACACCGTGTCGATTTCCTTCCGGTAGGCGCCCGCGGGTGGAAGACGGCGGAATGCGAAATGGACTCGACGCGAAATGAATGACCGTGATTGATATGTGCGATTGAGTGTGCGTGTGTGTGTGTGTGAAAGAGAGAACGTATACAAATGGTGTCGATCGGTGGGCAATGGCAATCTGGTATAATATGTTTCTAATTAAAACGACGGCAAATTACGGCGGAATCAGCCGGCGGACGATGGAGATGGTCCAGCTGAGACGGCGGGGCGGTAGACATCGTATCGGATGTTGTTTCATGCGATGTGATGCGTTTATTTTGGCAAGTCCGTTAATGGAAACCTGGGCGATGAAAATCACCGAACGCACCGACGGGCACGTCAGCGATCAGCGACAGGAAGTAGTAAAACGTCGGGCGCCTGTGTCGAGTGTTAGTTAACGGACAGCAGGACCGTCTTCTTTGTCAGCGTACGATCGATAACGTGTGAAATAATATCGGTCGTCCCTGAAAGTAGACGACGATTGCGTCATGCAGAAGGTGGCTGGCGAACTTAGTCATGCTTGTGAAACATTTAACATGTGGTCGAGCAAAGAATGGGTTTCAAAATCTCGATAGTGTCTCTCATCTAAAATTCTTTTTACACAGGGTTATGCACCACAATGTATAGGTGAAAAAACAAATCAAAGAAGAGAGGAATTCTAGATCATTTTTGCGATCGCCCTCGAAAAGATGTTAGTTAATTATATTTAGGATATTTTAAATACTTATTTTAATCGATCGATTTTTAATTGGACGCTACTGTTTCGGTAAACTAATTTGTTATAACATTCTTTTAAACCACAAAAGAAGTAAAACTTTAATAAAAAACAACACAAATGTCATAAAATACATATGTCCGATTGCAATCTCTCAATTACGTCTGACCATGATCCAAATTCTTAGGCTTTTTGTGAAATTTTTGTCATTTCTGATCTTTTCATTAGGCTTACCACGGCTAAAGGTGGAATGCAGGTTAATGATTCCGACTAATCACCAACTGTGTGTGTCGTGCTTTGGAAATCGTACTTGAATTGTACCTTATTTTATAATTGCCACTGGCCAGTTGAGCGGGAAAGTTGGGAAAACCTTGAGGCTAAGATGCTGTAGCTTTCCACTCAAGAGCATATCGTTTGATGAAATAATATTGATTCAGCTTTTTTTCTTAAATACCTACAACACATTCCACACATTCGACTTAGTTTGGTTGAAGGCTTAGCGTAGAGTTTCCACTCGTTCACCGGAGAAAACCCACATACACACATACACGCTCGCACAACGCATTGCATCGATGCAGCGGATGAATGATGAGCGGTGTTCCGGATTTAGATCGCACCCGGAGAAGCTCGGAGTAAATCGTCGTTGCGGTTGCCCTTTGACGCTGACCGGCGGAGGGCGGACAGGGTATGGCGCCATCTGACACACGGCGAAAGGGCAATTCGCGGATGCTATGCGATGTCCGTTTATAGTGCGAGCGGAGGGGTTTGACATTTTCTCGAAACGAAATCAAAACACACTCAAAACAAACACAACGCAACAAACAAAAAAAAATCGCTTATACGATCGCATTTTCCGCCTTCCTGATGGGCCGTGATCATTGTCCCGTGATCGCGCGCGTGTGTGTGTGTGTTGGTGGTGGTGGTTCTGTCTCGAACTGTCTGGTCCGTCGTCCGACTGGCGCTTAAATTCTTCTTCGCATCCTTTTGCATTCGGTGCACTTCCAGTCGGCTCCATCCACCGCCGATTTGCCGACAGCTGCTGCGTCTCTCCGTCTTTCTCTCTTGTTTTTTTTTGAGGTTTGTACCGCAGGGAGCCGAGGTGGTGGCTCCGACAAGTGATCGGGTAGTTGCATGTAATAATTTTTCACCAAGCGTCACCACCACCACTACCAGCACCACCAAGCGGCACCGTCGTCGTCGACGTCGTCGTCGCTCTAGTACTCGATCGATGCAGCGCAACGCATCTGGCGACGGTTGTGCGTTGCGTACGCAAGCGTAGGTTCGGGTTTTTACCTCGTCGTTGGCAGGCAGACAAACACACGGGTTGCTGCTCGGTGGCGCTTAACAAGTTGTTTCTGATTATACACCGTTTCTGCTTCCACCCGGTTAATAATTCTCCGTGTCCTGGGGTCCCGGTGTGCTCTTTCTCACGCAAAAAAAAAAAAAACACGGGAAAAGGACGCGTGGATGATGTTCATGATGATGATGATCATGATCACGATGATGATGATGCTGATGCGTGGTTGCCCCCGTACTTCTGTTTCTGTTGCTGCCGTTTCTTCTGCCTTTTTTTTTAGTGTGTTCATCGCTCAGCGTGTGACGCCAGCGGTGGCTTGGGTCTCGGGTATCCTCCTGATCGCATCGCCCGTCGTCATGGAGCGGGCGCCACGAGGCTCGCACGCAGGTTCCTTCCATTTCCTTCCCTTCGCACTTGGGTTGATGCGTGGACCCAGTGATGTGCTACGTTGGGGGAACCAGGAAATCCCAATTAAGTTGTTTTTAATTTTTGTTTGCAATTTTTGGATAATATTCTAGTTTTTTTAAATTTTATTATGTGGTCTTTATTACTACACAATATTAATATGATTTCACATATTGAGCTTTTGTTTGATATGTAAAGATTCGTGTGAATCGTGTGATGAAAATACTAACTATAAAAAAGTCGAGAATAATTTTGCAAACGATTTAAATCGGTTTTACTTTTTTATACGAATTGTTTCAAAAATTTCTTTAATTTATTTCTAAATAACTAAGATGACATTATTGAGAATATCGTCACTCTCTCGTAGCAAAAAAACATTTAAATATTTAATATTTCTTTCTATTCCAAATTGTAATTATTCTCCTGTGCAATACAAAAACAATCCTAGCTGAAGAGAAACCGGAATGAATACATCACTGTGCTGGATCGAACAACGCAATTGAATCCTTTCTCCGATCATCTGACGCTCTCGCCGCATGGATGCTGATCGAGCAAAAGAGAGCAGAAAGAGAGATAGAGGTAGAGCAGGGGTGAGAATTTGAGATTTTCTCGCGCGCGCGTGTGTGTGTGTTTTTTTTCGCGTTGGTGCGATTTTTCGATTCAATTTTTGGCCCACTGCCGAAGGGGAACCGAAAAGGCGCTGGGAAAACATGGGCAGGTTTTCGGAGCGAAGTGCGGCAGCTTCACCATCCCCTCACCGTGGCGCTTAGCACATGGCGTCGTCGTTGTCGTCGGCGTCGGCGTCGGTGCGAGACGGGGCCGGTAGAGCCGAGCCGGGGTCTCGGACAGATCATCATCGTCGTCGTCGTCAACGATCACGGAAGACATGATAGGATCCCCGGGACGGATGGTTGCGGATGGCAACGCGCACGATGATGGCGCACGTCGCCAGTCACCTTCTACCTTTCCGTTCCCCGTCGTTCTGCGCTGCTGCGCCTGCGCCCGTATCCCGCGGACGTGTCTGTCCCGTTTCCCGCGGCGAACGATCGACCGCGGCGCGGTCTGGGTGCTGCTAAAGATTTAAGGTTAACTGACAAATAAGATAGCGACAGGCGGGCAGTTTTACGTTTGGCGCCATGGTGAGGGATGGAAAGGTGACGGCGCGGATGGATGGATGTTACCGGGGGTTTGTGAGAGGGGGTGGGGGGAACGGGTATGGGTGGAATGGAAGGAGAGGTCGAGAACGACGATCATGAACCTCACGATCTCGGGTGTATCGCGGGGCTACGGCGACTTGGCTCGACTGTCTCGATCGTACCGCGTGTGCGCACACACAAACACACAGACACAGACACATGCTCATGGGTGTCTTGGGCGGCTGCGCTTGCTGCCATCGGCGATCACGGTTGTAGTGTAGCGAAAAATGAGAAGAAACGAAAAAAAACTCGCACACACACACACACACACAAAAGAACGGAGAGGGGGTGGGATAGCGCGCCACACCGCTCGCGCTGACCGCGCGGAAGGGTTGGAAAAGGGAAACCACAGCGTGACTTGCTCTGGCGACGGCAGCCCGGCGGCTCGGCGGCTCGGCGGCTCTTGGCGACTGTGTGTGTGTGTGTGTGTATATATATTTACGAGCATGATATCAGAAATTAATTTTTCATTTTCGATACAATTATTTGTTTTCGTTTTTTTTTCTTCATAAATATAAGCTACGGTATGGAAATGTGCACGGATCAAGCAAATCACAAGTGCCTGTGAGGCAGAGAACGTGTCGAGCGGTAGAAGGCGGTAGTGGTAGTGTCGAGTTTGTGTGCTGCTGGTTCTGTGCCGGCCGGCCGGCCGGCGTTTCGAAGGCGATGAAAGCAAATTTGCGACGCGATTGAGGTTCGGTTGGTATATTGGAGTAATGCGCATTTAGGGGTGATTGAAGAAGATGGAGTTGTTGTGAAGTTGGTTAGAGACGTACAGAATAATGGTATCGGGATTAAAGAGCAGTTTAACTACCGCTGGGAGTTTGAAAGAGGTTGTTTTTATTCCTACGGATTACAAAATCAACTCATTTGGACATTTTTCAACACAATGAAACCAGAACAAACTAAAAAATGTGATAGTAATATTTTGCGTAATTTGATCCAAAGCATGCTTTAACTTAGTTTTTTAATCTGAACGTAAATCTCTTCTCGGAATCATACTCAAAATTAGAGAAAATATTCATTTTAATGCATAGAATAATGTTCCAGATGTTTAATTTAACTTATGTATTTGAACATGTTTTTTCTTAGTTTCATCAAGAAAGCTCTTCGGTAGGATCTCAATGGCGTCTTGGATGGTGAATTTGTTCTATCTCTACTACCTTCAACATATCTTACAAACCTATCTACTTCTCCAGAATCATGATTTGGAACGATGCAGAAAGCAATATTGTTCAGGATTCTCCGATAGGGTCGCAGGAATTCCACACCTTCGTGCATCTGTTAGTTCCCTGAGGCGTCGTGTTGTGCTAGGAATGATAATCCCGGAACGCCTCACTTCCGCACGTTTTTATTTTTGCCGCCTCCTCTCAAACAACTCTCCAGTCCCATCCTACTGCACCGATCATATTTACGCACCAAACAAACAAATTCATGAACGTGTCCTGGAGTAAAAGGGACCGGGGAACTTACCTGCGCTTCCGATCTGAAGGGTACTGGGCAGGAACGGCCCTTCCAGCCGCTTCGTTCGTTCGCTACAAATAGGATTATGTATCGGGTGGGACCGTGCGTGGGAATTTTGACACGTTGCCTGCCCACTTCCCAACCACTTCCACCACCACGGTAGCTGGCCGGCGCAGGTAGTGGGCCAACTTTCTCCGCAATCGGTCCCGAAGAAGGAACCCCTTCCCGGAACGATCGCACCGAAGTGCTTTTGTGCCGATGGTTGGCGGATGATCCGCATCGGAATGTAGGTGGGCTCGTTTGGGAATGAAAAGGTGCGTACTTCCGGTCCCGAGGCTCGGGGGTTTTTTTTTTAAAGCGGGCGATAAAAGTGGCTTTCCGACGACCTTCGTTCGGGCTAGTACGTGCCGGACAATGTGCTCGGAGCGCAACCGGAGCTGCTGGAAACAAATGGAATCCTTTCGAGACATGTGTCCACGAGCAGAACAGAAAACCATGCAGCGTGTGTTACCGGGCGGGCGGCCGTGATTGCTGCCTTTATCTCTTCCATTTGGTAGATAAGTGATGGATTTTTAATTAAACGAAATGTAATTACCGTCGCCCGGGTGCTGCCTACACGCCCGGGGTGTCGCCCGGACTCGGACGCGATCACGCGATCGACGCGCGTTCAGCGGCTAATGGTTTCGTTTCTTGGGTTGGCGTTGGGATTAGGAGCGAGCCGCCGCGGGCTTGTTCGTCGTCTGCCAGCGCGGTGATAAGCTGGCACCGGTTGCCGGCTAAGAGATTGGCGTCTGCCTGGCCTGGAAAGTGGCCATTGGAACCGTGTGCGCACGCGTCCCGCCCGGTTCAAATCAGCTGATCTCATCCCGAGGCCGCAGCGACCTGTTTCGTTTGCAAATGCAGCTCGCGGTTGGGCGGTTTGTTGCAGCGGGGCCGGGTGTTGTTGTTTGTTTATGTGCCGGGTCGGGTTCGGGTTTCGGGGTTAATTTTCGGGGATTTTGTGCCGTGCCCCCTGCCTCGGCTCCATCCCTCCCGACCTAAAGTAAACCATTTCATCGTGACGCCATGACTCTCGCTCGGGTTCTGCCCGTGGTCGGCCGTGGACGACGCGTGTACGTAAATAAAGCCGGTGAGCGTCTCGCCGAAACCCATCGCGACGTCCGGTGTGCTTGATCGGTGTGCGCTAGAATGCGATGATCGTAAAACTCGAACAGGATGGTGCAGTCCCCGGGAGCGCATTTAAAAAGGGGGTGTAATCGCATTTTCACGCTGTGGTTTGAAGCCGATCGGGCGCGATTTTCTGCCAGGATCGTTCCGCGGCGAGACCGCCAATCCGCTAAGGGCTTGTTGGAGGATTAGTCGAACACGCACTGGTCGGACACCTCCTGTGGCACTCCGGCAGCGCACTCGGTTTGATAATTATAGTTCACGCCTGACACACGCCGGTGCACGCGCATGGAGGAATGCAACTCGTGCACGAAGCCATAAAAACCGCCCGGTGTCGTCAAATTGGACTTGCCTGCGGAGTTGCTATTTCGGTATGCCGGCGAGGCGCCACGGGATGAATTGACAATGTGTCAGTATTTAAATAGCTAAACTTCTGCTACACATAACTGAGAGAGGACGTTTGCATGCCGTTCTGTGCAAGGGTGAAAATAAAATTGCATATTTTCTTTGCACGTGTGACATGGTTTCGTTTTTTCCCTTTTGTTCACACGGTATGTTCTGAGTTTTCTTTAGCGGAATTGAGAACTTAACGAGATTGCTATAAATATATTTGTTTTACTGTCGCTGATCTTTGTCATAGGTTAGAAATATAAATAAATATAAATGCTATTTTAAATGAGATATTTAATGTTTAATGAACATATTTGTGTTCGATCTCGAACGGAACTTAAAGCTAAACTTTTAATGGAATTATTCTATAATGAAACAAAAAAATGCATCTTGCAAGCATGGAATGAGTTGGGAATGCAACTAAGTTAAAAATCAATTTTGAAACAACATTTTTATGCTATAGAGATATATGTTATTACATCGCAATGTAGATCATGCGTTTATTCTGCACTTTCTATTTAATAAGTTAGTGTAAAATATTTTTTTCGGATTTAATGACAATATCATTTCGCTTTGTTAAATATTATTTTTGTAAAGCATCAATCCATATAATTTTTTTAACGCTTTCTAAAATCAAGCCTACACACTGTCAACCTAGACGAGCTTAAGCTATTACCTTCAAGATCCTTCAATATCTCATTCCCGGTTGCAAATGAGGCAGGTGCGCCTTACTTTGTTCGGAAAAGAGATTTTCGATCTGCACCAGTCCGATCACCGATCTCTTCTCGTATGCAGCGGGCAATGGGGAATGGAATTCGAAGGATATCGCTATCGATAGCGGCGGTGACGAGGGGAGAGGCTCCTCATGCCTGCCTCACCTGGACTCGCGGGCAACCATTGTTCTCCCCATTGTCTGCAGGTGTCATAAATCGATTTAAAAGAATGTCACATGGAAATTCATTTCTAACGATCTTTCCCCACCGCCGCCCTTCCCCCCGCCGCTGGCCACGTTCCAGCGGCCGCGCCGCGGGAGATTGCGTGCTCGGTTGTCGCATGCATTTCCTATCTTCGTCTCAACACGCGCTCGACACCACCGTTCGCAATCGTGCCGTCGTGCTGCTGTCTGTACTTTATCAAGAATTCATCATTCGTGTGGCGGACCAACCCTCCCACCCCCCCTTCCCCCCAGCACTTCCCCGCCGGAGGGTTGGCCCTACACGCGTGCACGATCGGCAGGTTTGGCGTGTCCAGGAAGGGCACAAAAAGCCACCCTGGGAACCTAGGCACCTAGGCCAAATGCCGGCGAGTGCGGCGACGGCGATAATTTGCAGTTGTCTCACCCGATTGTCGGTGATTTATTGCGATTTGAATATTTGAAATCACGATCTGCTTTGATTTCCTGCAGCTTCGTTGTCACCCTAAAGTTGTTGTCACACCGCGACACACCGCACGTACACGGTGGAAGGTTTTATTTTTCGCAAAGGGTGACGGAACGGTCAGGTCCGTCCGGCAAGGATCCGACCGCTATCACCCGGCCAGCTAGCGAATAATGAAAATGTTTATTTCATGTGTGCCGAGCATCTTGCCCCCGTTGCAAATGGGGATCACGAGAATCTGCCTATCTTCTGGCGGCGTTACCCAACGCCGATCGCAACGGCTGTCCAAACAAGTTGTCAAGTCGTCGCCGTTGCGGTAGATTTATGGCGTACTTAGGCGCGATATTTTGATACATAAAGTTGAAAGATGTTACGTGGCGCTTGACGGGGTGTTAATTGTTTCGTTTGCCGCATGTCAGGTTGGGTTGGGGCGAGCGAAATCCATCATCGCGACACGCGATATCGGACTTTGCGGTGCGGGAGACTTTGCCACGGTTTGGCGTGCTGGAACGTTCGCTTACCCGTCGGTCAGTCCGAGTCCGAGTGGTGATGCAGTATCAATAGGGCACCCTTTAATCCCTGATCGCAAAGCCAAAGCATTAGCCAGCGTTCAATGCTCAACAGATGCTCTCACTCGACGCACTCTCGAAGGCAATGGGCGCGTTTGAAGATTTATGATACAGTAAACTGAAGTAAATTGATTACGCGAAGGTTAATTTAGCGCTTTTATATGGGCGTTCTGCCCATTGCCCCGTCGTAGACGCAGATCGTCTAGACGGGTCGGCACGCGGGAAATTCGATGAGTTGTAATAATTTGCCATCAAGACATGGGGATACAATTTAAAATGCCCCCCCCCCCCCCCCGGTGGAAGCTGGCTTTGAAGAAGCTCCATAAAGCGCTCACCATAACCGATCCATTTACACCGAAAACGGATGATGACAGCAGCGAAAGTTGCATACGATATGGCGCTTGAGGCCGACGCCGCAGAGTTTGTTATGACGCAGAGAAATTTTGGCGAGAGCGTGTGGTGATTTGTTTTTTGTTCACTCCAATCCATCAAATAATAGGTCATGACTCAAGATCGATACTAGATCGCGGGGAGGAGGGAGGATGGGGAGGGTTTTATTTTTAGTACGAACCGTTGCCGGGGTGTACGTGACGTGACGGGCGGCCACCCCGCACCCCGCCCGCCGGAGGAAATCAATAAATTCAG
Organism: Anopheles farauti; assembly: GCA_000473445.2. Lineage (NCBI taxonomy): Eukaryota > Metazoa > Arthropoda > Insecta > Diptera > Culicidae > Anopheles > Anopheles farauti. The sequence goes on along the minus strand of KI915043.1, from coordinate 4,659,927 downwards.
TTAAAATTTATGATTCAGATAAAGTGTTCTGATGAGAGCCAAACGGGGCGCGCCGCGTACGATGGCCACCAAAAAAAAAAACAACAAAAAAAAATACGATCCATCCTTTCAGCGCTGGTGGCGATTCCGTGTCAGATTTATCGGCTATTAAACCCATTCACTGTGAGTCACGCGGCGGCATGGGGCAAGGATGTGGCAAATTTTTAAATAAGATTATCCGATACTAGCGATATCGGTTAGGCCTTGCGCGCCCGTTCGAGTAAGCCTGCGCCCGGCAAAGGTGACGCATCTTCAAATCATGGCACGCGGTTAGGATACAGGGAGCTCGATGTTATGCATATTTATTCACAATTTTTTTTTTCCATTTGAAACAGTAGCTGTGTGTGTGTGTGTCGATCGATCGAAAGCGCCCAAATATCACGCATTTATTAGCAAGGAAAAGGAATTCATTGAGTGGCGATTTCGAAGCGTCCGATTCCAATCCTTCCGAGCAAGAGTGGATGATGATGTAAACGGCGAACCGTTCCGATCGAAGTTCGTTCGTGTTACGGTAAGAAACCTCCAAAGTAAGAGCTATTCTAAACTCTCGTCTTATTGAAATTAGAAACGAAACCCATCTATTTCCCGTCTCCCTCTCCCTCTTGCTCTCTCTTACCAGGGCACCACTAAGCTTCGGATAGCCGCGGCAGTGATCTTCCGACGCGAATAATGGTTTTACAATAGGCTAAACAGATTAAGATCTTGAAGATCTCTGCCGGGCTAAACGTCGGGCGCCCATATATGTCGCACCTTCCCCTGGGACCGACGCGCGGACAGCTTTACGAGGCACATTTCTCATCCCACAATTACCGGCCAACGGTCGCAAGTAGCGTCTAGTAATCTGCCCTTGCCGAAGCACCAGCAATTTGCCCGAAATGGAGTGACAATCACTCTCGGTCCCCATCGCCCCTTTCCACGCCTCCACGCTTGCCGATTGTCGCCTCAAACTAGGACGCATCGTTACGATCGAAAACGACTCTTGACTCGCAGCGTCAGCTTCCTGGAATATATGACAGAATGAGAGACAGAGAGAGAGAGGGAGGGAGTGTGAGTGAGGGAAGTTTCCGCCAAATTGGGCGCCGGCGCGATTTCGGTAAAGGTGGGCCGCTCAGAGCACCCATTTTGGACGACGGGAAGCCGGGGCGCGTAATTAAGCGCGTTGGTTGGCGGAGGATGCAAACCCCACCGTCGACCGGGTTCCTCTGCCCCCCCCCCCTTCCCGACGCTCCCGATTGCGTACGACGATAAGGCCCGCGTTCGGATCGGTTTACGGCGAAAACGCGGACCATCCGATCGCGGGCTCACGATACGCACGTACGCGCAAGATGCGCAGGTGAATACAATTATGGTGCTCGCGACGAAGACAGGTTTGCTTTCTGGGTTTTGCTGGCAGGCAGGCAGGGACCGAGCTGCCTTGTCCATCCTTCGCTCGGTGGCGCATAGGTTGCGATCGGGTTGCGAGTTAAATGCACCTAGTTTTCGATTCCGCGCGACGAACGAGACGGGACGGGACGGGACGAAGCGAGAGTCCTTCCTGTTGCCATGGTGCAGGCGGCATTTTTGCCGGCGCCACTCGTCGCCAGGGTGGAAAGGTGGTGGAAAGGCGAGGGGTACCGAAAATCAGACCGCCGAAACATATTTGTGGTGGCGTCTGATTTCAAATGTCTCAATATTTTACCCTTTTGCGGTCCGCGAGTGGGGCCCGTGGCGATGCTATCGGGCGTTGAGCGCATTTGCGGCCCGCTTTATGCTGTCGGATGCGTAGCATGACCCCATGCCGGCAACTGGTGGTGGCTTGGTGGGCGCACGGAATGGGATTCTAAGACCCAACGCGTTCGGACCCCGCGCAATCGGAGTTCGTCATCGTCCGTGGAAACGATGACTTCAGGCCTTCACGTACGGAGGCCTCTCGCGTTTGCCCGTGGTCCAATGTCCAAATCGCAGCGTGCGAATCGTTTGTTAGTCAGCGTTTTATGGCTGATTAAAAATTCGACGCTCGCCATTAGATTAATGGTGTCGCATTTCACCATTTTTTTTTCGGAGACGGACGTTACGGGAAGCACCCGGCGGCACCCCGGGGGAACGGGGGAAGCGGGTCCGGCGAAGATGCGAAGGTGTGGCATACGCCGAGGAGATATTTATACTTTTGTCTTCAGGTTTCCATCCTCCAGCGCGGGGAATGGGAAAAGATGGTGACTAATAAGGCTCGTCCCGCAAAGTGGGTTTGCCTTGTGCGAGTTCCACAAGCCGTGGCAGTCGTCTTCGTCTTCGTGGGTGTGTACGTGTGTGTGTGTGTCCGTATGTGATAGAGGTGACAATTTTCACGGCATGTAAATGTGCAGCGTGTGTCCGATCCGCGTGTTTGTGAGTCGTACCGCGGAATGGGCCATGAATGGGTGAATGGAAGTCGCAAATGTTTCCCCGAGCGACAAGATAAGCGGGGCGCTAGAAGAGGACCGCTTCGCGAGTTAGGATTAGAGCACGTTGTTGGTCGTATTAAAGTTTACGATTAACGTATTAGCTAGTGTGTTGCGTTTGACAACTCTATCAAGCGCTGAGAAGTTGAATAGATAAATTATACGCAACGACGCCGGGTGTGACGATGGGTTTTGTGAGGTCTATAAAGTTGTTTCACGATCGTTTTCGTCTCCGAACGGTTGGCTTATGGACGGTTTTGTTCGGGATAATGGCGGTAAGGAGAGCAATTGGCAGTTATCCTGGATTAAAATTATACGAACGTTAAGTATGGAATCGATCGCTTTACTGATCAAGTAGGTTGGAGCTGGAAGAAATTACGCCACTAAAACTTTCTGATGCCTTAAAGACATGCTCAGGGACACTTGTTGACACTCGTGGAACATAAGTTTGGCTAGAAGTTAATTTACGATCTATTGGAGTACTAGTGGGTAGTCTTATTATAAAATGCCCTAGATTAGAACACAAATAGTTGAAATGTATAGAAGGCAAGCTTTACTCCTTGAAATCATATTTTTGAGGAGATCAGAGAGAGATAATTGAAAACCATTTAATACGTCTTGACCACTTGGTACTCCTTTGCAATCTAGATTTCGCTTGTAACCAAAGAAAACGGAGAATGATCGTTATATTCCAAGATCTTAAGACTGATTTTGGGTTTCAATCTGATGAGCACATCAGATCGTACAAACATCGATCTAGCTTCAAGTGATATGTGTTTCTCCACTTTCCCAGTGCGTATGAAGTACACCACAGTATTCACTCGAATAGAATCCCATCCCATGGATGTATGGATGAAATCATCCACCCCAATCCCATTCCCATTCGTGCTCATGCTCCCACATGCGGCAGTATGCGGCGGAAGTTGATGTGCCTCCCGTCTGCCGGGAGCAATTGTCATCCCGTGTCTCTACGCTCGGAAAAACACTTATCCTCCGCACAGACCAGTATCCAACGGCAAACGGATGGGGAACGAAACCCCAATGAATGGGGCGGTACGAGCGGTGAGGGGTACACTTGCCAATTTTTCGTTTGCGTTTGTTTGGTTTTAATACCATGTTGACATCCCTCGCACGGGGTGATTTCGGGAGGGTTTTGGTGCGCGTGTGCGCCATGCCTTCGACCGACTGTCATTGCACGCTTCTTAACGTGCACGCGTGCTCCAACCCGTGTGGGTACAGAAAGAGAGAGAGAGAGAGAGAGAGATAGAGAGAGAAAGTGTATACAACCCCGCGAAAACAAAGCGCAAAAGTACGGGAAACGAAATAAAACCGCGAAGCAGACGGAGAGACGAAAAAAAAACAACAAGTTAAGCATCGCGCCCGGCCACAGATGATGATGGAGCGCGTGCGGAGGCCATCCAGGGCGAACGGTTTTTTTTTCTCCTTCGGATTTGTGTGTGTGCGCAATCTCCCTTACCTCTCCTCCCTCTCTCCCTACCCCCCCCCCCCCCCCCACCACAGATCTCGTGCGCGTACACGGTGGGCGCCCGATGCGCAACGTGCGCGACCCACGCGACCCACGCCCCACGGTGTTTTTTTTTTATTTTTTTCGGAGAGCATTTAGTTTTACGACTCCGCGACCGATTTGTTTGGGGACTGCGATTTCTCGCGTGACGCCGATGCGATCGCGCGATCACACGCACAACGTGCGCCAACTGTCGCAATCGGTCCGCAATCCCTTCGGGCGGCAGCTGGTAGTAAACCGCGGGGAAAAGGTCAACTATTGGATGCCTGCGAGGGGTTGGGGGGGGTGGCGGGGATCGAACGAAAGCCGCCATTCATTCGCGCCCGCACTGGCGACACAGGCCGGCCGTATTTTCCAGCTTTCATTCATGAAAAATCCCGTCCTCGAGCCCGGCGGGGGCTTTGGGCGAATTGTGTCGCTTCTAAGCCACCACCGTCAACGGCGACGGTGCATCAGACGGCGCCGGGAGGGAAGATGCAACCGACGAGGGCGTGGAGACGTGGCGTGGCAACAAAAAGCAAAACACGGGGCACGGTGGGGAAAAAGTTTGCCGTGGCGCCGGTCTCAAGTGTCTGGCCGAGTTCGGAGCACCCGCGGGTGCTTTTAGGTGGGAAGAGCGCCGAGCGGGCACAACAACAATGTCTCGTTTTGGGTGCTGGATGTGTGTGTATGTGTAGGATGGAGAGAAGGGGGTTTCTCGGTCGGCGGGACGCAAAAGGGTCGCTTGCACCGCCGAACCGGCCGCCTTCGCCGGGACGCGTCTGTCCGCCGGCCGTGATTATCTTGGTTAAAATTTATTTCATTAGACGCTGAGTGGTGCTGTCTATTCCGGGAAGATCGCTCGCCACAGTTTGATGAATCTGCGTTCTGTGATGGAAGGCAAATTATTTCGAATCATATTTCTCGGAAAACAGAGCGCCCGCGGTTTGGTTTTGCCCACGGATTGCGCAGCGCCGAGTCAAGTGCTCTGTTTGGGTTTTGGTTACAAAATGTGCTACCATTGCTTGTAGCTGCTTGTTTTGCTGGGTTTTTGTTTGAACTTACGATTTACAAATTAGCAAATCGATTACGTGAGCGCATCGAGGTTTTGAGCGTATTTTGTTGTACACGTTGAGCTATGTTATAGCTTTGCATAAACACAATCGGGTTTCAATAATGAATCGTCGTTTTCTCATCAGTTTCAAGTCAATGACTGGCGTGGTTTGTTCTAATAGTGATTGATTTGTCATATGGCTCTACCAAGTCATTGCCATCGTTGGCTGCATTTGGAAGCTTTGACTCATTATTTGAAAATCGGTTACCTAAAATGTGCAAAAACTATGGATTTTTTGTTGTTCTGGTAAAGTAAAAAGCAATGATAGACTTAAGAGGATTTTTGGAGCAACCTGGAGCATTCGTTTTATGAGAAAATTTGCGTATCTAGGAAGTCCGAGACTTGGATACTTTTCATTTAGCTAGGCTTTACGATATGCCTTTAATTGCGTACATATAGATTGATCTTATAAATTAATTTTATAATTTATTTTTTCTTACAAATTGGAAAACAACTTAAAAATATGCCAAGCCATTTATGGATTAAAAAGAAAAGAAATTTGTATCTCACAAATCCTAGGCTACTTGGATTGAAATACTGGACATTGAAGAGTTTTATCTCTTCAATATAAAATCTCCTATTCATCAGGTCTAGCATGTGTTTGTGAAACCATGGCCATCTTCGCTCAAGAATAAAAGCAAATTAGATACCAAAACTCAGCAAAAAAGTCTAAAAATCCCTCCCACTAAATCTTCCCGTTCCAGATGAATCTAACGATAAAGCTACTGGTGCTGTTGGTGTCCCTGCTGCTCGTCCACTCGTCCGGCCACCGGATACAGCTGTCCGACTCGATCCTGGACATCATCAACACCCGGCACGTGGAGCAGATTCTGGCCGAGCGGCGGGCGAACGCGTCGCGCGAGAACGAAAAGCGCAGCTACCTGGTACAGAACGACCTGGACGAGGACGTCACCGAGGACGGGGCGGACCTGTACCAAACGCCCGAGGTGGCGATCGATTTCGACTTTCACGGCCGGCGTCAGGGTGGGGGGCACGGTTCGCGCCACCACCCCATGCACGCCCCCCAATCGCCGTCCCAATCACACAACGGTTCCGGTGGCGGTGCCGGTGGCTCTGGTGATCTGCTCGCCGATCTGCACGCCTACCGGGGCGACAAGCTGCTGAAGTCGAGCAAGAACGCGCTGCTGGTGACGCGCAAGGAGTATCTGAAGAAGGACTGGTGCAAGACGGAACCGCTCGTGCAGCGAATCCGGGAGGAGGGCTGCCTCAGCCGGACGATCGTGAACCGCTTCTGCTACGGCCAGTGCAACTCGTTCTACATCCCGAAGTCGCCGAAGCGCAGACGGCACCACGCGAAACCGACCGTCGCCAGCTACTCGGTCGCGAGCCGCCGGGACGCGGACGGGACGGGCGACTTCGAGGACGAGGACCTCACCGGGCCCGCCTTCCGCTCGTGCGCCTTCTGCAAGCCGAAAAAGTTCACCTGGATGACGGTGACGCTCCGGTGCCCGTCGCTCGTGCCGCAGCTCCGGCGGAAGCGCATCCAGCGCATCAAGCAGTGCAAGTGCATCGCCGAACCGCTGCAGTAATGTGGGCACCGAGCCGCGTCTGCATCTACTAGTATGAGTGTGTGCGCCTGTATGAGTGTGCGAGAGAGAGAGAGAGAGAGAGAGAGAGCATGATGTGATGAATGGAGTGCAAGGGGATAAGCTTACGTTTTGATTAGTATTATTTACCGTATTATTATGTAGCTGTTACTATTATTTTCCCCGTTGTTGTTTTCTTTCCTGTCCCCCCCCCCCCCGGCGTAGCGTAGTGTAGACACGCATCGGCCCGCATTTCAGGAGGTGGTTTTCTAGGCGAATATTCCAAACAAAGCTCTCGCTCTCTCGCTCGCTCGCTCTCTCACACACGCACACGCCGTTTGTCGCCGTTACTCCTTAGTTTAGTCGAAACAGAGCTCGTTGTTGGTGAAGATATGGATGATGCTGCGACGATGGCGACGACCACGACGTGGCACGAAGTGGAACATCCTTGTCGGTTCCGACCAACCTTCCATTTACGACCACGTCAGGTCTCTTCGCCATCGGCTTGTGGCTGCCTGGGCCCCACCGTTTGGGCCATAAGATAAAGTTACCGGCGGTGAAACCAACGCGCACTCCCCGTTATGGCGGGATGCGCGACGGGTTGTTTTTTTTTTTTTGGTTTGGTTTTTGGCTTGTGTTGGCCTCCGTAGCGCCGTAGGAAGGTGGTAATTTTGCGCGCGCGCCACGCGCGTTCACGCTTAGCGAGCGAATGATGAATGGAGGCTGCGAATTTGCCAAAAAAGATGGTGGGCACGATAGAAACGTCCTCTCGTTGGGACGGAACTGGAGAGTCACGAGCGGAACTGGCCGGTATGCCGTGCTTTTATTGAGTGCGAAATCTGGCCCACGGCGGCGTCTTGTTCTGCCACTCAACTGCGAGTCCGAGTGCGGCAGTAAGCAGTTGATCGCCAGGGTTCCTAGCGCTTTGGAACTTCCCCCTGCGGACCGTGTGACTCAGCGCCTGAGGTCGGTATTCACACCCGGGTGCACCCATATCGCACCATGCTTCCTGCATCTTGTGTGCACGTGCCGTCCGCGATTGATTGGCGAGGATCGTTTCCAGCAGCCCTTTTCGAACGACGCGCATGAACGATCGCCTTGTGTTGTGTGCTAGCTGCGCTCCAAATTCAGCCGTATGCTCACGATGCCTACGTGCCCGCACTAGCTCCCACCCCCCTCGCTTCCCTTTCCCCACCCTTCTGACCCTGAACTTGCCGGTGATCTCTGATGTCATGCACCGATGGCACTTTACCGGGTGCTGGTCAGCCGGTGCAGGCCTGCTGCGGACGATCATGGAGAACTCTGCGGCATCGATCGTCGTCGATGTCGATGAGATAATCCCACTCCGAGTGGCGACTTCCTTGCTTCCCCCCCCTCCCCGCTCTCCTTCCCCTCTCTCACACCACACCACCCTCCAACCCGGGGGGGCGAATAAATTAGTTATGATTGGATGCGAACGCAAGAAGCACGGCATGGAGAAGATCCACCTGGGTCCTGGGGACGATGAGGAGGAGGAGGAGGAGGAGAAGGAAATCGGGGAGGGGAATAGAATGGCGGTGTTAATTATGGACAACGCGACACAACCGCGTGTGGTGCGCGGTGTATCGCGGATCACAAGGTGTATCGGATTTCCGTGCGCGCGCGCGTGTGTGTGTGTCTATGTGACAACGAACGAACGAACGAAAAAAAAAAACGACGCAATAGGTGTGCGGCGTGAGTCATACCCGGGGCTGGGGGATTGCACGATGCGAAACGATGCCGAATCGATCGATGCCGGTCCACTCCGAAACCCGATTGGATCTGTTTTTTTCCCCTCCCTGTTTTGATTTTCTGTTTGGAAAGGAAAGCGGAGGCCAGCCGGCCAGCCCGCCCGTGAAATCCTGCCACCACCGCCGACGTCTGCATAAGTCACGCAAGAAGGGGCCAACGGCAACGACAACAGGCCGAGTCGGTCCAGGGTGTGCTAAATTTGTGTCGATTTCGGTTGATTTGGTTTGGTTCATTTTGGTGTTCTTGCGCGCCGGTAATGTTTTCGTTGGCCCCCGGGTGGAATCACCTGATGGAGCGTGGTGGTTCGATGAATCAGCACGCTGGAGAGTTCCTGACCGACCGGCGGAGCGCAACCGCAGCGACACCCGATACACCCGTCCCAGGTGGGGTCGCCACACCAGCGCGTTTTGATAGAGTCACGGGCGGGCGGGCTCACCTGATCCGCCACCGTATCAGCGGGATTGATATGCAGCTTGCGCTTACGTGCCCCAATGGCCGGTGCGTTTTTTTGCGGGTGTGATTCGCCGTTGGCATTTGCCAGTGCCAGCCCCAAACCGTTTATGATGCAAATGTGTGGCACGGCAGCAGGTGAGCTTTTGTGGTTGTTGCTGAAATTTATGTCGACTGCAAACATCACGCGAGGGTTAAGCCAAAGGATGCACACACAGCGAGAGCGAGAGCGTGCGAAACGGATAAACGGAAAAGGAAGAAACCACATAAATCTACCCCAAAACAAAATGATATTGAATAAAACAAGAAGTAATGAAATCGTAACCACCTTTCTAGCTGTAGTGCAAATGAAAACAAAAAAAAAACGAAAGCAAAACAAATGTATTTATTATCTAGAGCGAGCCTGGAGAGTTGGGCAAAGCAAAGAAAAAAAAACAGGAGGGTCGAAATGGAAAACGAAAAATGGAAAACAAACCAGATGAAGTATTAACAGTCAGTCGAAGCGCAAAACGCGAAGTGCGCCCACACACGCACACTCTCTCACACACACACACACACACACACACACACACATACCAGTAGGGCCAACAAGTATTCGGTTCTTAAAAACAGCAAAACTAAGCTAAAAAAAACACGTTAACCCCACACGTTTCAGCTAATGTTGCGATAAAAGATAAAGTTATTATTAGTAAGAGAACCTGCTGCTGAACCAGAGAGGGAAACGCCGGCGGAAAACTGTGTAGCTACCAGTAGATGTTTAAGTGACAAAACCTGCACCGAACGCGAAGGACAAGAGGGGAGGAGCGTGTGTTTTTAAGTTTCGGTTTTTTTTCATTTTTCATTTTGTAATTTGCCTGCTGTTATCAGTAAGTCCGGTATTTATGGAAAGCCTATTAACTAGCAATACCCGAACCGTATGCATTAGTGTGTGTGCGTGTGTGTGTTTGTGTGAGTGCACGTGTGTCTACTCTCCCTTCTACAGCAGTATTTTGAAGCTATGATGTTTAGAAACGGAACCGCGCATGTCGAATGGGTTTGATGTCGGCGTTGGAGTTGAACGGAGTGGTAGTGTTAGTGTTAGTGTCGAGCGCGAAACGGAAAACCGTAGCTTGCAGAGTGTGGCATTTGAAATAAAAGAATGAACAAATAAGGAAAAAAGGAAGGAAACTATCCTACATTACGTTACATTAGATGCGGATATGCAGTTTATTTTTTTCCATGCCCGGTCACGGTTCATGCCGTGGTGGTTTATGTTTGTTGTGTTGAGAAATATCGCGATAACCTGGTTGCCTGGTTCGAATGGCTTTGTTGGTGAATCTGGTTGGTGCAAAAAAAGGTGCAGAGTAAGAAATGTAGAATAGTTTTAACATTTGATCGCTCCCGGAACGAACGGTTACAAAAAGCACAGAACAAAATGGGTTGGTTTTTTCGGGGTACTATTAAAATATGCAATCAACTTTTCAGATTCTTCGCTTGAGAAATGTTGGAAATCTATTTTCCTATCCAAAAAACGAGTGCTGCATTTCTAAAATCGTTCATGATTTGAATATAACGTTTGAAAACATCACGCGGCAGAATCATCAATATTGCCACTGGCGCGCGAAGATAAATCCATTCAGTGTCGAACACAGCAAAGTTCTTGAAACTCATATGTTCCTACAAATATGTAATATTAATTAGTGATGCAACAGCCCCGGCGGCGGTGGCGGTGGTTCTACCACGGCTTGTACATTATTTCACCCATGCAGCGTAATTGGAACAGTTGTTCCACAAGGCACAGCAATTAGCGTTTAATCGAAGGCAGCTGGGTTGCGCGGGTTCCATTCGGGATTGCGCCCCAAACCGAGGTGTTAACGCACAGTTTAGTGCGGCACAAGCGCACGCTTGGGAAGGGTTGCCTTCGAGCGAGCGAGCACGAGCATGATAAGGCAGAAATGAAATTGGAACAGGGGGTGAATGCGAGCGGAGCCAGAAGGGCTAAGTTAATCTACCGAACCCGTAAAAGGGAAAGCTCTAACGATTGTTTCAACAGCACTCCGCTCCACCTCGGAAGGCTCCACTGCGAAAAAGGGAGCAAAAAATACGGAAAAGAGTGAGAGTGCGAAGCAGCAGAAGACGAAGAAGTGTTAACGCCGATTTGAAGCTGTGAAATGCGATGAGGATAAGATGACATAGGCAGCAAGACAGCAGGGAAAAGCGTAATATAAAAATGAAACATTAATAAAAGAAATGTAGAGTTGAGCTTATCGGCGTTTCCGTTTTTTGTGGTTTTTGCTCACAAAAAAGTTCTTACAGGGAACGCAACGAGGAGGATGCGTACGTGTCAACCCGAAAGAAACGCACCCCGACGTGCGAATTATTAGCATTTTCCGTAATAAATCAATCGCACAATGTTGATTGTGCCAATTTGTGCTCCGCCTCCGATCCGAGGCCCCGATCCGAGCGGGCCCTTCGCAAATTGGCGGGGCGATTTTTCGGTCATTTCGAGCTCATTTTAGCTACCGCGCTGCAGCTACCAAACAAACGATCCACGGAGCCACAGTTAAACGCACCGATCGCACCGACTTTTTTTTTTTGTCGATCATCCACCGGCCCAGACAGCGCAGACGGGGACGGCGCAGAGAGTGGGGATGCTGTAGCCGCTTATTAAATAATAATAACCCGGGTGCGAGCCCTGCAGCAGTGGCCGGCACCACTCAGTAACACAATGTTTACGCGCGTTCATGCTGGCGTGGCGGAGGATTTCCCCGTAAGGTCCTGTGCGGCGTTGTTTTTTTTTCCTTTGTTTGGTGGCTGGAAGAATGGCGCCTAAATTTGCGAAAACCGGCTCGACACAGGCTCAAAGGGCCAAGAGAGGCACAGGGGAAGTGTGGACTAATAAAACATCTGTCCATCTGTCTTACGCTGATGTATGCTTTCGGTTCGGTTGTGTGTGTGTGTTGTGTGGAGGACTCGTCTGGCTGCACTGTTTACTAACAATTTCGTGGAGAAGTCGGCCGAGATGCACCTTTTTTTGTGCTTCGTTCGTTCTTGCTACCATCGATTCCGGCACCAAAGTAGGCCCTTCCGGAGCGGGCGGTGCTCGGAAGAAGAATCTGTCTGAGCCGTCAGATTAGTGTGATGGGTAAATATTGCTCGCAAGTAGTGTCTAGATACGAAGACACAGGACGGCCGTATTGATTCCGACTCATTTACGCACCCGTTGCGTAAACTGAGCCGCGTTATCCTTTCCACTCCCATTTCCTAAGCAGTATTGCCTGTGGAGCATTCAATTCAATCGTTCCAATTAATAATTTGGCGAGTGGTATAACGCAAAAGACATAAGCACCGAGGAGCATCGGATCGTAAAATGCTTCTGAAATGATGTGCCAAACTGTCTCGATCCCGTTGACTGCATCATCTTCGCGACATCTTTATGGTTAATGGTGCCGATTCCAGATTCTATTGCCGCCATCGGGCAGCAGCTGTCGAATAGAGGAATAGATTGAATTGAACGACGACTGTGTTACTGGCTGCTGCACTTATGCTTTTTTGTGGCTCTCGCTCGCCTTTCGTGCTGTCTATATCTTTGTGGCGCAGACGAACGGCAGATTACTGCAGCTTTGCTGCATCCCGTGTCAAGTAAACGTTCCAACGTTCCGAGTGCCGGTCACCGGGAGTGAGAGAAATGCATAAGCTTGCTTTATGAAGCATAAAACGGGGTGCTCCTTCGAGCGCACGGAGTTATCACTTTCGTAGATTAAATTTTGGACTTTCCGTGCGAGCTTTCGAGGCGAATCTCGAGCGGCTGCGTTGGGACCATTCCGGCGTCTGGCGCTGTCTATTGCGCACGACTGGGTTTTGAATGTAGCGTTATCACTTTCGTCCCATTTGCTGGAATATCCGTCTGGATGAGGAACGATGGAGCTTTCTGTAGACGTTGCTTGTTGATGTAGTAAAAACAAAAATGTTCCACTAGCAAAGAACAGGAACGAAAAGCTAACATAGCGCTTAACAATTTGTACTGCTTGATTGCTTGTTTTGGGTGTCGCGCGAGCAGCGGAGTGTACAACAAAAAAAAAATAGCTACGAAATAAAATACGCACACTCAGCATTAGCGGCCCGACTTTAACGTTGCGTACGGTACGAGAGTGCGATTCCGTTTGGCAAGAGGGCGAACACAATTTCCGTATCCGCCACGGCAGGCAGTGGGTTCATAATTTCGTACGTTTGCGTTCCATCGTCGTACTCGTTGATTCGCGCTATGGCCCACCGGGACTGGCGTAATTTTGGTGCGGGAAGGCTACGTTGGAGCTCGTACCGGAGCGTTCTCGATGTTCCTCTCGCATGGCTTTGACTTTTTTCACGCGCATGACCAACCGCGTCGATGATATAATCTACACGAGAACCATGGGGGAAAATTCTTAAATAACAAAATCGGATAATAAACAGCGCAACGGCAAACGTACCCATCTCCAGGGGGGAAAGTTTCGGGTCGAGCTGGGAAAGGGTGAATTTCTTTTCAATCGGATGCAGCGATTCGCAAGATCTATAGAAGCTCTCCACTTTCACAGGCTTTGTGTTGGACTTTTTCGTTTGGAAACAGTCAATCATGCGATCAACTCCATACAGCACCGAGTCGTCCAATGTTGGTCCGAAAAGTTTATGCCGCAAATCGCACAATTTTGACCCATTTCGCGGCGCGTTCATGATCAGCGGCAGAAGTACACACTCATCAGGAAATGTAAATTTTGGGAACGATTCTTCTCGCGATGAAGGAGCACAACAGCCAAACAAATCAAATTAAAGACTTCAACAGCGAAACCTGTGGCTACTGCTAGCTGTTGACGTTATTCGAATAAATTTCTTTCTTAAAATTAAAACGCGAATTTTGAGATCTTAATTATTTCTTAAGATGGACAGAGCCTTTAGCGTTGAATAAAAATTGATAGAATAATGCTTTAAGTACGAAAAGCACAGGTTTTTTTCATTGGTATTTTCCAACCGTAGGCAATCCCCCGTTCCTCGGAAATGCCGGATAATCGGCGTTCCACTGTAATTGAAACTAGCATTACGTAGCGTTACTCGTAACGCTTTGAGGGCTGGTTTTAGCCAATACACAAACTCATAACGTGTTACACTGCAAAGGTAAACCATAATTATGGCACATGTATAAAAATTATACTTCTTTTGCTTAAATTAACATTGTAATATACACAATTTGCAGAACGTAATTCATAGATTTCCACAATGTATAAAAATAATCTCTATTTTAACCGCATTAAAATACAAACGAACAGCATGCCAGCAAGATTGTATACAAACATTGCACGAATTGGAAACTCTTTACTTCTAATAGTTTAATCATTTGGAAGCGCTTTTTTGAGTTTTATTTAATAATGTTTATCAAATTTTCTTAGCTGTAGCAATTTGGAAGGGAAAGCACATAGAGAACATGACATAGCAGTAACCAGATTATTAAAATAGTGCAGTTTAGCGGTCCTGAAAGCACGTAGCATTTGATTTATTCAATCTCATTATAATTTATACTTGAAATAATGGTGACACTTCTTCTTTGCATTCCGGATTGAGCAGCACGACGTGATTAGAAACCTCAACATGTTAATTAAATTCTTGCATTTGCTGAGCGGTTTTCTTATGATGAAAAACAAGAGTTGTATTAGTTTGGGAGATTATTGGGAACAGATAAAAAGCGATTTAAACATACATTAATTAGAGAGTGCAGGTTGTAGCACATTTCATTTACTTCCAGAAACAAAGTGCGAAAAAGCTTTATCAAACAGGGACGGAACCAAGCGTCCGGTGCCAACACAGCAGAGCGCACCAGAAAATCGATACAGAATGAAAATTTTCGGTCCCACGTTGGCTCTTTTCCCCGCAAACAACGCACACAAACAGACACACAGTATGGCGTAATGGCTCCCAGCGAGAAAGGTTCTTTCGTACGCAAACGCCCGGCTTTGCCGTACTGTTCTTGTTGCCCGTTGCCTTTTTTCCCTCTGTTTGTACCGTGGAAAAGCTCGCTCGCGTTGGAACCGAAACCGAAATGGTGGTACCGCCAGAATGTATCCATATCAACGGGGATCCATTGCTGGAGCAAGCCATGCGAACGTAACATTTGCTGCCGTTTGTTGGTGTACATAGAACCAGCACCGGAGTAGGCGGAGTTTAAACATATCCTGGGATCCGCCAGGGGAGGCCGTGGAAGAGCCGTCTCGGGTGTGCGTAGCATTTGTAGCCGGTAGTGGGCGCCCGTGTGGGTGGGTGTGCTGTTTTGGTGTAAATTAGTTCGGCCTGGTCATTAAAAAGCGATTCCGAAGGCTGCCGGGCGCCTGCAAATGCCGGGCGTATTTTGCAGAAATTCAAGGCTGTTGCAACTGCCGTTCCCAATTTGAATAGCCGAGCAGCTCCGTGCGCTGCGGGAATGGTGCGGGATGGAATGCAAAATCCTTATCGTTGCACGCTGTGTGCGGTAGTTACATAAAACATGCAAGTACTATATTTGACCGGAAGAGAAAATCGTCACGAGGGAACGGGTCCGTTGTCAGTGGCTCTGGTTTTGCATTTCATCAGCGCTGTGTGGGAAATTCTTGTCGAATCCGGATGGAAAATTAAAGTATAGTGAGCTATTTATACTTAATCTTGTCATCAAATTGAGCCCGTTGCATTTCGATATAGATGTCTTCATTTTATTTCTGATTAAAATATTTATAGCACCGGGGCGATAACGACCATTTTGGGTCATAAATTTGGAATGTTCGTGACTTAAAAGAAAAATGGCATGTGAGGAACATTATAATGAAGAAATCGAATTTGGAAACCTTTCCTTTTTCATCAATATTGGAATAAGTTGAAAAGTTAAAAAAGAGAAAATTTTAAAATAACTTACACCAAACAAACCTCTGAATAATCAGAATGATTTGATTACAAAGCGATGTATTTAAATAAGAATATTGATGCTTGTTATGTTTTTATTTCCTTCATAAATGTATTTGAAAAAACCAACAGCTTTGATAATGGATTTTAAAATTGTCATTTAGAGTTTTTAGAGTTATTTCATTTAGAGTTTACTTGCTTGTTTTCGCATACTTGTTTTAAACATTATTATTCAAGGACACTTATTGGAATGGTTTAAAATTCTCTTAATAACGTTTGGACATAGACGCCGACACGTTTGTACGCAATTTTCTCAACGCCAAATGTGTCACCATCGATCATAGCTGATTAAATCCATCTCGCTGCACACCTTTTCCACATCCATGCTTGTGTCACACTTTTTCTTCCCGTGTATAATAAAATGATTTTTTCGCATGGCTGGTTGGCTCGCTCCACGATGGAGGGTTGCTATGGTAGTACGCGTTTCGCTCCAACAAGATTTCGCAATGTGCAAGATTGCTGCTGCTGCGATGCTGCGGAGACCATCGCACCGTACGCTGCCCACCGTAGCTCATGCGGTTGGTATGGCAACGACACAATGAGTACAGTTTTTAACTCTTTCGTAAAACCAATCAAGTATTTTTACTAAAACGGGTCTCCTACGGGTTGATGTTGAATCGATTGAACCTACGACTTCGATGAATAAATTTGGGCAAGCAACAAATAACCGATTCTTCCAACCGCCCGAAGCCCGGAAAGCCGACGGTAGGTACCACCCACGTTCATTACATTCCCCGGCGCTCGAGTTGCTGTTAAGTGACTGTTTGAACGACTTTATTAACTTCCGCCGTGACCGTGATGGGGACCGTAACGGCGAGCGCAACTCAAATGGGCTAATATTCGACGACGAGCCGGGAGCCGGGCTGCAAACACGGATGACGCATGGTTGCCACGCGTCCTCACGCGGCAGAAGAACTCTTATCGCTACCCTGCTACTGGCGTAAATCGGGAAGAAAGTTATTATTGCTCGGGAACTGCCGAACACCACGGGCAGAGGTCAGGAGTGAAGTGGCAATAAGTTGAGTTCGACAGGGTGGGGAGATTGGAGATTCCATCGGACGCGTGTCGGTTTTGCGTTCGACTGGAACGGAGGGATTGGGAGCGAAGGATAACATCAGCAGTCGCTAACGTTTGAAATGTATCGCGCGAGGAGATGCGGTAGAGGTGACAAAATGAAGATCCCAAAAAAAAACTTGGATTAAATCGACTGTAAGAAAGCGATAAGATTGAAAGCGAAACATGTGTTTATTATGAACAAGCTCGCGAAGGTACTTTGATTGTTAGTATAACGTTTGATGTGCTAGTTCCTATCATTCTCAAAGGTCACACAAGTGTTTATGATAGAAAAAACTGAATGGTTTTCATTAAACAAAAAAACTAAACGTTGTCGTCGCGACTGAGCTTGCCCCATAACATGTAAACTAACGCTTAAAAGCGATGTTCTGTTGACAACATCCACTAAGAATCAACTCATTTTTACTTTTTACTATCGCGTTTCTTCCCGGTTTTTGTGATCCCACAAAGAAGCATCAGGCCAGCAAAACAGCTCCACCGCAACACGTTTTCCCCGGTGCGCATCCGATAAAGGTGCAGGTGCGCGAAAAAGCGTGTTCCGCGATACGGCGAATCAGGAGGATGCAGCCGCTTCGGTGGCTTAGGCTTTCGCTAGGCGGCCGACGATAAAACGGTGGACGGTGTTGTTTACAGTGAGCTGGTCCGCGGCCGGCACACGCTCATCCCGATAAAGCGTACCCGATGCGGTGGCCAAAACAATTGCTTAAGACGCACAAGCACGCCGTGGCACGTTTCAGTCAGCCGATGTGTCGAATGCGCGCAGCCAGTCGTGGCCGGTGAGTGGTTCCGTCTGGTGCAGCAATGCTTGCGGAGCGTCTTTGTGCCGTTTCAGCGATGGTGCGATCGTGCGTGGTAGCGCTGCTGGTGTCGTCAATAGTGCTGAGTGTGTGTTTACCACCTCCGGTGGGGAAAGTGGCGGCGTATGTGGTGGAGCGCGAAGCGACGGTAGAACTGCTACCGAACGATCTGCTGGCCGAAGAACCGGCCCGGGTGGAGGAGGAAAACCAAGCCATCACCACCCCGCAGAAGGCGATCAACAATGGCTTCGTGAAGATGTTCCAAGCGATGCGTCGCGTGCTGCAGGATACAAACCGAAGTCTTATGGAGGGAAAGAAGGAAAAGCGAAACCTGCCAACGACGAACTTTCTCCCATATGCCGGGTTGCTGTTGATGCTGTGCAGAAGTACGTTACATTTTGTATCCCTTTCGGATGATCATTGTGCCTATAGGGTTTTACCATTTGTTCCCGACAGGTCTGGGTTTGTTACCACTCACATCTCTCCCCGCTTTGCCAACGGGCACAGACCCGTACTATACGGTTATGTCCATGATGCCCCCGGGCACTGACGTAGTTTCGGGAGGTGCCAGCAACGTCGGAGGCATGCTTCCAGGAGCTGGCAGCGCTGTGGGCTACGTACCGTCCGGCATTAGCAACGCTCCCCAAGATCACGTCCAAACGGTGCTTGCACAGCCCCGTGCTCACACTGCAATGGCACAAGCTCCGATGGACGCAGTAGCACATGTCGTGTATGATACTGGCAGTATGATGCAAGATTCCAGTACTATGCTTCATGGAGGCCCCGGAGCACCAATGGCACCTGCTGGAGGGATGGGTGCGTTAGCCGGTGGATCAAGCCATGCTTCGGCGTATCCACTGGGAGGCCATGGTTCACCGCTTCCACTGGAAGGACAACCTAGCAGACAAACTAAACCTTTACTATGAGATAGAGTCCCTTTCTGAGGCTCCGTCGAGAATGTTGTAAATTATGTAATTGTGTAAGAACGGTGGCGTTTCCACAATTTTTCCGCGAGAAATTACGGGCTGGAAGAAAGACATGTTAAAAAAGTGTTACCACATATTGATGTAAGATTAAAAAACGATAAGAACTAAGATATTATTACAATCACAAGAATTATATAGGTGTATTTAGAAGTTCGTTATATTGTTACAAGGCTATTTAAGTGATGTGTTCTATTCCTGTGTTCAAATAATGTTATGGATTTGGTTGAGAGGTCTTGAAATCCATCGAAATGAGTGCAAAATTCGAAAATAAAAAGATAAAACAATTTATCACTTCTGAATGATATTTGTCTTCATAAAAAAACGATCATTTTAAACGAAATGTTTGAAAAATATAGTTATGTTAAGTGTTTGGGTACTATTCATCGCACATACTTAATGTGCTTATAACCATTTATTTGAAGAATTTAGAAACCCATTATTTATTTTAGTCATGAATTTTAACTAGTGCATTATATCAATTACATCCATGCCTGAAGATTTCCACGTTGTACCGGTCTAGTTTGGTGTTCGTTTTGTAATTTAATATTTATCCGAAGGTTTTTAAGTTTCCACAACATAAGCAACTGGTTTAATTGAATGCTGTTTTCATGTTTGAGAGATGTTGAGTTGGGCAATAGTAACTTCAGCTCCACTGTCTTGAACGTCAAGGCCTACTATTTCGTTGTTTGCTTAATTTTATCATACAGGATAGGATAGATAGGATACTTAGATTTATCTGCACAAAGGTTCCAAATTCAAATTACAGCATTACTCATTCATTCCTGACAGACACAAAAATATGCATCGTGCTATTGAAAATAAATCTCACAGAAGCTTGAACATGTTTGTATCTGTGGTAGAAAATAAAAGATCAAGTTTGAGAGATAAAATAACGATAGGATTATATCACATAATGAACAAGTTTGCACATCCCACTCGGGGTTCGATACAACCGCATTAGTATCATGGCGAAATAGGGTTGCGTGTTGAGCGAGATATTTATCGTATTTTTCCTACCGGTTAAATTTTTAACATGCACTCGCTGACATTTCCCATCAGCTTGTCTGACAGGTGTGCTGTGTGGGAAGCAAAAAAAAAAATGTTCGAAAAAAGGAGTATCTAAAATTATCCTTCCTTTTCTTCCCGGCCCAGCCATTTCCTACGGGCTATTTTTCCATTAAAATCGCCGTCTAGCCGGTAATGTGATTTCCATTAAGTTGGCCTGCCCTTTGTTAAAATCGCAGACGCAGAAACTTTCGAATCCTAAGCGAACGCACGCCGCAAATGGACGCGCTCGCTCGGTTGTGTATGTTTTACTCCACACAGAACCAGAACGGAAGGTCATGTGGAAGCCATTGCCAGGTTGCCAGGGTCCAACAGAGCAGAACGGTACGAGTGCGCGCCCACGGGCTCACACGGCCCCAAAAAATGGTTACATTTATGACGGGTGAGGTGGGCGTTGGAAAGCGCGTGAGGCTCCCCGGGGTGGGAAGGAAAACTATGTACATAAGCGCCGGAACGACCTGAGCTCCACCTTCGCCGTCTGTGGCGATTGGCGAAAAACCCGGTGGGCCGCTTATGTAAGGTGGTGTGTGCAAACAGTGCAAATAGCTACTGTTGCCATCCTGAAGCACCGGGTGCCGTGATTTCGGATGCTCCTGAGTGGCCGTCGTCCGTTGGTGGTGTGTGTGTTCGTGCCGAGGCGATCCTTCCCACACAGTCACGGCGGAGAACGACCGACCTGGGGACGCGAAAGTCGCCTGGGATGTCCTGGTTTGGGGCACGCATGCGCTTGGCGGACGCACGGGCAAGGCGTTTGTGGGTTAGAGCGAGCACGAAAGTACGAGCGAAAGCGGGAAAGCAGTCGGTCCGGGAGAGATGAATCGACTGTATCGCTATTTGTGCGCGAAGATGCCAGACAAGGACGAGCCAGGACCGGGCAGACGATTGCTGACCGTCGTCGGGCTAGTGCGGTACCCATAGTGCGTAGCAGTCCGTCCAGCCGGAGTCCGTTGCAGGCTGTTCAGTTGGATGCAAGCAGCAGATCGGTTGCGCTACTAGCGGACCATCCTTTCCAACCGGTGGAGGGGTTGCCTTTGCCTGGGCTCCATTGTTGTGCTGGTGTGTGCTGAGGTCCCCGGCGGTGTCGGAACGGGTCGGACGTACGGGTTCCGGCTATGGGCTGTGGGTGAGTGTGCGCTCGTGTGTGTATGTGTGTGCTCGTGTTAGTGGTTAGTGTGTCCGTGCAGAAGGTAATGTGTGTGCGTGTGTTCACCGTGTTCACCGATCGAATGTCCGGTCCGTTGACCGTGTAGTTTCCGGTTTCTGGTGCAGTGACACACGGGGCCATTGAAACACGGTGGATGAAAGAAAATAAAAAGATGGCAATCAATGCAGTTCTAACTCGAGCGTGTATTCGATCCGTCGCTCGCTGGGTCCGTGCGTTTTCGCGGTGTGCGTAGCTGTGTCGCTTTGAGCTGTGCGGTCACGTGAACATATTTTCACCAACACACTGATCGTCAAACACGTTTCGGTGGCTCTTGTATCCTGTAGCAACGGAGAGATTCTCATTACGTAAGTATCTGTATTCCAAATTGGTGGAAAGCAAAATGAAATCCCCAAAAAAGACGAAACGTGCCCTAGATAGTTTGCGCACTTTCCCTGGAGGATGGTTCGTGCGCATGATCAACCTAGCCGAGGTCATAGAGCATGTCCATTGTCGATCACAGTCCGATTTGGCGTCATATTGTGCAAAAGTGTTGTGTAATCTTTCATCGGAATCTTTGGGAATGGGAATAACCCATTGGCAAATAGAACTAGGTTTTCATCAGTTACTGAAATATTGAAGGATCTTCAATTGTGCGTGAAGTTTTGTACAATAATCGATAATCATGGTTTTTCTTTTACTATTTTTTCAACTGAAAATGAATAGCTCAATAACAGAGTTTTAAAAATATACCTTCTAGCAATTTAGTTCCGATTATAAATTTTGTATATTTTTTTAAAAGATAGCATAAACATTCATGGCAATTAAAATCGTATATTTATATAGTTTCCAGTATAACCATACTTTTAAATCGTTGATTTAATTGGCGTATGATAAAAAGTGTTAGAAGACAAGAAAAATGGGCTAGTAATGAAATGCTTGCTAGCTACCGCCAATAGAGGGCGCCGTTTTGTCAGGATTGCGAGTCGCAATTTCTATGGTTGCTATGGATTTATTGCAAACGGTTAACTTCTTCCTGCTACATTAAACAAAACAATATTTTTTGCAAATGGGATATGGAATATGTTCCGTTGGATATATTGAAAATTGTGTAACAATATACCAAAAAATATCTTTTTTTCTACAGTATAATGGACTTACCAACCAATACCCACTAGAAGCACTAACGCACGAGGAGATCTGCTCGTTGCCGACTGCTATCACCTGCTGCCCGCCACGAAAAGCAGCGTCTCCGGCGGCTCTCGGTCTCCGCTGCCAATATCTGATAATCACCACCACGACCTGAGCAACACCAACGAGCAGGATGCCGGGCTTTGCCGATCTCAAGGACCGTGCGTCCAACGTTTTCGGTGGGTAAGTAGCCAACCGTTCACCACGCGCAACTGCGTTCCATTTTAGGCTCGCCTGACTACGCGCACAATTCCTCACACAAATCGCGGAAGAATATGTAATCCGGATTTGCGATCCACTCGAACGACAATGAGCGGCTTTGTTCGACGGGTTTGTTTCGTTCCGCAGTGCAGGGGAAAAAAAAACATGTTATCCGCTAGATAGAGCAATACAGGCAGACGATGCGTAAGATGTTGGATGGCTGAATGGCGAGTACGGGATGTGCTTATCAGGATTTCGTGCGTCCACTGTGGGTTTGATGCAACCGACCATCGGATGGAGGAAGCGTTTTTGAAATGTGATAAAAATCTATGAAAAAGGGGAGGCCATGTTTATGTTTCTTTTTATCAATATTTTTTATTTTTTCTATTTACTATATTAATACAATTTTTATCTAATTTAGCTAGCATTTTTTGTTTCACCAGCCAAGCACAAAGCGACCCCAATCCTACTAAACTATTCCCTCTCCGATCATTTTTAAGCGGATTGCGTTACGTATCTGTTAACAAAGCCAAGGATTTGGCAGCATGTTTTAAGCGTTATGTTGCCTGGCGGCTACGGCTGCCACCCGCACCGAGGATTGCGGAGATTTGTTTATAAATGACTAAAGTACATGTTTCACTTTCATCGGTTACGCCCACTCCGGAACGATAACGTTTTGCAGCATGGAAAAGATTTTAGAGCCGTTTCAAGCCCGCCGCTCGGTCCTGCTTAATAGAATTTACTTATGATAATACCTCCTAATGGGGACCTAATGGGAGATTATTTACCGGCACAACGGTGCGATGCTGTGCTGCGAAAAGGGGTCCGCACGGGCAGGGCGAAGTGTTCTCCGCCTACTTTGGGAAACTTACGGTACTGGAAAATAAAAGTGAAAACTCCAAACGACGACGACAACATCAACAACAACCCAATCTCTAAACGCACTGTCGGCGGCAATTCGATCGGTAGAAAAGTCTCGGCGACTCGGCGAGGAAGCGTTGGGTGGAGTTTTGCTGACGGTTGATGGACGCATTTTGAATTTAATTAAGCAGCGAACGCGGAAAGGGTGTTTCCGTGGCACAGCTTCCGGTGCTCACAGCATTCGTATGCATCCAAGCGTCCTGCAGATAAAGAGATTTATGCAAAACACTCCACCACCCGGAGCCAGCGCGCGAAGTGCGAATCCGGAGCGGAAAAGTGGATGCTTTCATTGATTTCGATGCCGTGTCCTTATGGCCGTGTGGCTTCGGGGCACTTTTTAATGAAGTGAAGTCCTCCTGTGAACGTATATTAGCCGCTGGAAGAGGTTTCGCTCTTCAAAATGACCATTCTCCCGCCCGAAATGTGTAATGAAGCGGCGAAAATCAAAGAATCAGTGTATCCTTCGGCTTCGGCTGTCTGCCCGCCCGCAGCGGTATATAAATATTAAATGTGATATGGTTTTACATCAAATGGGACGGCACGGTTGGGGAAGGGGTTTCGTTTTCCGCTCAGCTACGCACCAGTGCCGGTGGCGTTATATGGAGGGTAAAGTGTGGTAAAGTGTCCCGTGCGGGGAAAGGTATGGAACGTGTAACCGTGACAATATGAGCGGCGCCGCATCGCATCAAATATGGCACGTGCAAGGATGCCAATTTCGTTACGCTATGCGCCTCTAATGCGTACACTATGTTTGCAGCTTCGGTTTTTTTTGTTACCACCGGCACAACAGCCATAGAACAGCGTTCTTGTGGAGTAAGAGCAAAGGGATGGTGACAAATATTCCTTCTTGAAGCAAATGTACGGGAGCATGTTTGAGATCATACACTTCCCGCCGAAACGATTCAATATTCGAGTTCTAATTCGACCCCCGGGGAGCAATTTGTTTCGATACTTGTTTTGTTTTGGTTTGACGCTAGAAATGTTTCCTTCACCTTTTATGGATTGAGAAACAATCAGAAGGGAAGTTAAATCAACCGACCAGACTGAAGAAAATATAATCACAGCAACCTGGGCGTTAAATCTTCCCGACGGGAGGTCGTCAAGCCCGGCCAAGTCCTTCCAACTGGGAAGAAAGTTAAGAGATTTATGAACGCCTACTTGGTTGGCCAAACTGCCATTGCTCATTACAAATCTCTTTCGAATTTGGAACAATTTTTTGTTATTTAAAAAAAGTATTCTTTTAAACACAAAAATGACATGTTCCATTTTTTTATTTTAAATAGCAAAAAAAAAAATTAAAACTCACTCACAGTTTACTTCCGATCCACTGAATAGATTATCCTGATTCAGAAAGCCATAAATATTCAACAGTCATTTGATACGCCAAATCAAATCAGAATCTTGCGTTTTTTTTCTTCAGGACGGTGCACCACGCAAAAGCTGGCCACTTTCCCATTTCCCAGCCCGCATCGTATTGCACCGAAAACGATTTATCATTTTGGCTGGCCGGCGACGGGCTGGCGCCACAAGCCATCTTCTTCAACATCTTCCCCGAGATCTTGTGCTTTCACGCACTCGCTTACTGGTGGGGAGGATTGTGTTCTGGCGTACAAATTAACCCTCACCGATAGGCGAAAAGAAAGAAATCGCTGGCACCGAAAAGGCAGGAAGATCCAACGAACCGCCGGGTCGGCGACAAGAGCACTAATAACCGTTCCATTTTTGGGAGGAAAACACGGTGCCAGTGGAAAATGGAAAAAAAAGAAACAAGCATCCAAAATATAGTCATGCTTCCGTTTGCACAGCATCAGTTGCGGACGACTCACGCAGAACGAGAACTATTCGCGTGTAGCGTCGTGGTTGCTGGCGCGGTTTCAATCACGTGCCCGCAATCATAAAAAAGTATTGCCAGACTTGGCGGCGAGACTTGGGGCGACTTTTTGGCGGCGCCGTCCCCCGACGCAAACGGGGACGGGCTGTTTGTTTGTCCTAGCAGCGCGTAAGAGCGATTGTCTGCGGTGAAGTGTGCGTGCGTTTGCTGGCTGCTGTAGCTGGGAAATTCGGTCAATCGATAAATGCGATAGTGGCACGTTCACGCCGAGTTCCCCGGGGATAGTTGCTTTAACTGTTTGGGGGGGGGGGGAAATAAAAACTATGAGAAAAACATCGTTTTCATTGCAAGTAAATGACGAAATTAAAAGTGTAGCGCACGCGGGTGTGAAGAAAAAAAAACGCAGAGGAAAACGAGCGTAACCGTAACCGAATCGTAATTGTTTTTAACAGTCGTCAATCTGCATTTACTTATTACCCTCCAATGTGGCCACGGTGGTGAAAATGAATTTGGCACAGATGCTTCCAATGTCGGTGTGAAGGATCGTGCCGAGCCGTGCGCTTAGAATCCCCGATTGAGGAAACTCATCCTTGCAGTCCCCTTTGCAGCAATGTCACTTTGTTCTAACGACGACCATAACCCTTCACAGATGGAAGAAAGCGAGAAAAACACAACGGAACACATTAGAACATGTTCACCCTTTTATGGTGAAGGTAGCGCTAGTTCGCCACTATCTGTGCAGAAGCGAAACCGATTGCATCGTCAACAACATCACATCACTGTTTGATTGTTGTGCGGTGCGAAACGGTGGGCTGTGAGACGAGCCGGAAATGGCAAGGGAATCGGGCCCGGATGAGCCGTTTCAACAACCGAAGCAATTTAATCACGTTAATGGATTTCATTGTTGTGCCCGACCGAGAGCAACTCCATTTGCCTTATTCTGTACTGAGCGAATTTGTTTCGTAAATGGTCGGTGTACAATTGTATGCGGTAACGAGTGAGTTCGAGACAAGGTGTGTATGTGTGTGTGTGTGTGTGGTTTGGCGTGTAAAGGCAGGTAGCCGTTTAATAAACCACATTTTGAAAGTTCTCAGAAAAAGAAATTAAAGTAACATAATTTTTAAAATTACTTTTTTACTGAGAGAGTAATGAGAAAAGAAAGATAAAGAGAAAAAATTTTGAATTTTATTGATTATTCACTGACAAAAATATACAACATATTTTTCTTGTGAAATTTGATAGATGCGATACAAATCAATAAATATCCACTTTTTTTTTATTACGCGCTCCAACAGATGGCGCAATTCAATTCATTTGTCAAATAAATTCACTCTAAGTAGGTCGTATACTTTCACATGAAAGAAGAGGTACATTTGTTTAATTGTTTTATTAAAACTTGAAAATAATTCTCAAGCCATATTTAAACATATCGACACTTCGTGTTCAAATAAGAACTATTTCGTTAATCTGTCAATGTAACATAAATAAAAATAATAGCTAAAAAGGACATAAAAATGCGCTAACCTATAACATTGATATGAGATAAAATTGCACTGCAATACGACCATTTGGCGGTAAAAAATGTATCGTTTGCTGAGGCGGCGAGATTAAGCAGTATAACGATCACTGCTTTGCATAAGCGTCTCTTAATTTACATATTTTAGCTAATGCTCTTGGGTTGGTATTTGCACTGGGACGATAGAAGAGTATTTGTCGAGCATGTCGTTAATGTTCGCGCGTATTGATTGCCATCCGGGCATCCCTCCGTCGTTTCCACCATCCCCACGAGCCAAAACGTGTCCCTATAAATCAATATTACTTGCGAGATGGGACGTGAGCGCACGCGAGACAGAAAAAGCATCCGAAACTGAAGATGTACCGGATGTAATAATGTCATCACGAAGGAATCGCGTAACGCGGGTGAATAAAAATAAAGTAAACTACCGATAGCTATTAAAATTCACCACGACAAGAACAAATTTGAACGAAATGAGCCTTTGGCGGTGTTTACTGGAGGGTGGAAAATCGAATAGTTGCCGTTGGAATTACACGAGCTATCGATGTGTATCGCCACGTTGATTGGTGCTACTGATCATGGTAGATTCGTTTCACTTTCGCTTGTGAAGTATAGGACCAGCGAAAGCGCGACAAGTGGCCAGCCGCACAATATTAGTCATTTTGGTCACGTACTTCGCTTTCACACAGTTTAGCTCTCGAGTGGTTTATTGAGTGCTCAAAAGAATGGATCAGAAGATTTTTTTTTCTTATGGAGTTTTTGTCTGATAGCCAAAATGTGTGTGAGTGTTTTTTTTCTCTCGATGATTGACTAAAACATTCCGATCGTTGCTAGGAGTTTTTTCCGACGAATATTGTCACGGATATGCTTAAGAATTTCCGAGACGTTGCTCAAAGCATGAATTTAAACTCTGTGTAGAAGAGTGATTAAAGTATTTAGTAAATTTAAGAATTAATTCTAAAATCTTGAACAGTTGGTTGTTTCAAATTATTCAAACGTAATAAATATTCGCATAATATGAAGGGTATGAAGCATAAAATACAACTTTTTTCCCAGAGTAATCAGCACTGATGTGATTACGGTTCCGACAGTGAAACAGATTTGTTGTGTTGATAATAAAAAAGCCTGCTGAGTGGACTCGACTCGGGTACGCCTCGCTCTGTTTCATCCCATAAATTGCAAGATGAAAGAATGTGCAAGCAAAGTTATAATCGGATTTACAATCTACCACAAGCAAACCAAAAAAATAAACGGGGAATCTGTATCCTTTATCAGCGCAACTCACATGCTGGTCGTTGAACGACTTAAGAAACACGGTTTAAAAGAATACACGGAAACCAGTGGGACAAACTTGGCAAGGCAAAGTTTATAAGAACCTGATGTAGTGCGACTAACCAGCAACCATTTTGGTTTGATAAGTTTCCTTTTTCTCGTTGGCTTCAACGGTGGTGGAAAATTCATGAGCCGGAAACTAAACCGCCCTGGCGTGGGGCGTTATTGAGCCGAAACGAACGACCCCACCGGTTTAAGGAGAATGAAAACCGTTGCGAAATGATGGCGATGATGATGACGTTGATCATAAATTGTGGTATTATATTTATAAAAATAAATCGATAGCTAGAGTGAAAAAAAACCCTCAACCTCATTCTCCGTGCAGGACTTGGCGCGTAACTGATGGTGTGATTAATTAAAACGAGTGAAGCATGAAATTGATTTGTTAGTCAAAATCATGCCCTAGACGGGGCGGCTTGGGTGTGTAAGGTATGTTTTAAAATATTCGCTGTCGCCGTGAGCACCATATACACAGCACATTCAAATGTCCAATTAGATAAATGCAACTGACCACCATTATTTTGATTGTTACCGTCCAAAATCGACCAGATGTGACTCCATGCCATGCGTGGAAGAATGGAGAAAAGGATTTTTCATGTTTCCTATCGGGCTTAGAGATCATGAATGTGAGCGAGTGCGTGTGTTTTTTCACAGAAAGTAATCGTTGTAAAATGGGCTACCGTTTCAGTTTCCTTCGCATCACACACACTTCATCGTTAAAAGATGCTTGAGATGGTATCGTATCGAAAGTGTGCTTTCCGATGAAAATATCTTGATTTTTCCGCCTGCTACGATGCGCGTTGTCAAGGCCTTTCATCGAGTGGTTTCCCTCTAGTGGCCGTCACGTTGGCCAGGAGATTCAGCCGGTAAGCAGCCAGATCATACACGGTTTTGCGACATGCTCGAGAGCCATCGATACACTCTTGGTCCTTCGTCCCGTTGCCATTTTCAACGCGCTTTGTTCCGTTCGTCCTCAGGGAACGAGCTGATGGGCTACTATGATCGCCTGCTTCTGGTACGCTGGCGTTCAGCTGGCGTGTTGTTAAGGAACGACTAGCGAATGTGTATAATTTTCGCAACCGGCTCTTCAAAATCTGCGTCTCTGAATGGGGGACGGCAGAAAAAAAGTGAAATAAAATAAATCACACAAGAAAAACATCCATCTACCACATGCTGTTCCATTCAGGACGTCAGCCAAGCTAAGCGGCTTTTAGTAGCCTGGCTCGGGTATGATAATGAAACGGTGTTTAGTGGAAGGAAGGATAGGCAGCGTGGGTAAAGGGGTGGTGCAGAGGGAGCTATTGTCGCTTTTCATCGCCGAGGCTTTCATGCTCGCTTTTGATGTGGTTGAGTCGGTGTGATAGGGAAAATCTACGCTATCTGGAGCGATGAATTGCTTAGGTAAGAGGAAAACAGGGAAGATTATGATGGTGTACCGCAACGATTTTCTGGTAGATTACGCTCGAAGATAGCCGGTTTGTTTTGTGAAACATCATCCATAGAAAAGGGATATTATCAAAAATATTAAATAGTTCCATACTTTTTTAGCTCTTTTCAAACCTCACTCTACGCTGAAACATACAAACTAATCAGATCAAGATTGATGAAACTGCTGAAAGAAACAAAAAAAAACGAATGAAAAGTTTTAATAAATTAAATTAAATCTAGTTCAACTTCCATCCCTTGCATCGAGTGATTGAATCAAAAGCAAATCAATTAACCACCGTCCCATCGGTCTTGCCATCCCGACTGTAATGATAATTAATATCACAAGAAAAACCTACCAGATAATCATCTCCGATGGCGCCCGTTTGCTGGGACGGGGTCCCTAGACAACGGGCCCTGACGCGGAAGCACCGCAAGTGACGAAACGGAACGAAGGAGAAAAACTTCTCCAAACAATGATCTATACCGACAGAAGTGCGAAACCGGGGTTGGGAGAAACGGGGAAGCAATGAGTACTTTTATCTTAATCAGCATTTTCAAGCGAACCACGGGCGCTTGTGTTTCAAGACTGACGTTAAATTTTATCCACCGTGAAGCGTGTGCGACTGGCGCATCGAATCAGGAATTAACCACCAGGAGGAGAAGAGGAGAGTGCCTCTTGCCCCTTGTCCCTTGTGCTTGAAAGGAGGGATGTCCGGGCATGATGTCTCACTTTTCATGCCCGTTGACAACCGTTTTCCCCTCGAATCAACAAAAACTTGAGCCAAGATAGCTCTCATTAACACGCTGCGAAAAACCCCGAGAGTTGTGTGTAGAAGAACGCCCGGGAAGGGTGGATGGGTAAGTGACAGCGCGTGATGTGTTCTGGATGAGGTGCGTTATTGTGGTGAAACGGTGGGAATCTCGATGGAACGTGATACAGTTGATGTGCGCCGGTAGCATCCCTGCTGACAGTAGGAAGCTGGAAGTGCTGAAAAAGTGCGAATAAAATGAGCAACAAACAGAAAGTCTATGATTAATCAGTTCGTGAAATGATCACGTTTATCATCCGCTAGCTAGCTAGAGCTTGAGCGACTCGTCAATATTCGACTCGAGCCCCATGGACGGCAATCCTTTGCCGCTAAAAGGGCGCATTAACTATTGATTCAGATTTGAGATAAAGCTGCAAAGGTAAAGAGTACTAGAAGGATAGAAACGCCCCACCCACCGAGGGAGCTGTTTTGTTGTCATCATTATATGCGGCTTAAATGATTTCCCCTGGGAAGTGCTCACGGGACCAGTCATCATCAGTTCACGCGCAAGATCCACCGTGCATCCTTTCATTGTGTCGCCTCACTGCTTTCGGTTCACCTTTGCTTTTGGTTCGAATGGGTAGGGATTTGCTGCGGTTTATACCGCTGCACCTGCTGCTGTTCGGTTCGACTGACGTCATTAAAGGCACCGTATGAGTAGGTAGCCGATGAAAAATCGACGGCTGATAGCACGAGCATGTACCAGAATCGAAGAGGAGGGTGACAATCCTGACGTCCTACCGTTTGACAGCCTTCGCAATCATTGACATGAGGTTCGGTATCGGAGTGTTGGGAGTAGGTGGTGTAAAGCGTGATTGATACATGTGACTTTTCGGGCCGGAGGCTTTCAACATGTGCTTCAATGTGGGTTGGCCTACGTGGTAGCAGATGAAAAATGAAACGAACGTTAAACGTAAAATAAAGTTGCAAATCATTCGATAAGTGATGTGTTCTGGGATCTTGATAGAAAAGAAACGATAGAAAATCGATTTATTTACCACAATAAAAACGAATGAGCAATACAATTGTTTAAATAATTTATATAAAAATTTAGAAATAAAGCTACTCTAAACATTGCTCCATATCTGGAAGAACATTCAATGCACAACAAACTGGGTCATACATTGTTTGTAAACTCTGCTAATGGCAAAATCAATAGCGATCAGCTCTGTGTCAAACATTCCGGGCATATCTTAGCCTACGTTCGCATGCCATCGTGTGTTGATCTCGTGTCCATTAATGTTCGTCTTTTTAAGGCGTTTCGCAAGCTCCTGCAGCCGTGTAGAAAGTGAAATGCTTTAAAGCGTGTTACACTACGTTTCAATATCCGGTACAAACAGGCCAAGAACAAGCTTTTAGGTTGCTGACATCGCGGGCGTTATATTGACCAATTTATGTCCACTAGCAACGAAAGGGAAAAGCAAACGGAGACTTTCTCCTGAAATCGTCTCCCAGAAAACGACGGACGCTGTGACTTCCGAATGAATGAAGATGTATCTTAGCACGCCGCCCGCATTGCCGCCTCCTCACCCTCCCCGATCGAGGTCAATCGAAGGCAAAAGTATGCAAAAGCGAGACACATTAAGCCACTTGTCTGGAGCGTGACAGGAATGCGTAAAGTTGTGAAAACTCGCGACACTTTTTCTGTTTTTCCTCTCCCCGCTCGAATTGTTTACGGTGCATCTGATAATTCGTTCGTTCCGGGGTATTATTTAGTCCGCTTCTTCCGTTGCTTCTCACCACCTGACCTGACCTGACCACCCCACCCCTAGTGGCATAATGAAAATGGAGTTTGTTTTCCGTCCGCTCCGGAGAGGTGAATAAAATCTGTGAAATAAATGAAACGGCGGCCGCTTCAGGCCGACCGGGGATGATAGTTGATCCTGGCTGACCTCGTGCGAGAAAAACGCACCATTTCTGGGCGGCAGACGGACGAAGCTGGAGACGGGAATCTGATAACCGCCAGACTCAGTAGCGTCAACGGTGGCCTGTCCCCTGACGGGAGCGAATGTGGCGCGGAGTGGCAAGAATCGCACGATAAATAAACAAAAGTGGCGAAATCTCAGGAAATTGCTTCTGAAAGCCGATCCTTCACGGGAAGCATGCGAGGGGGAAATGAGCTGATGACAAGCGTCGTGCCACCCCCAGGGCCCGAGATCCACCCCGCTCGGATGTAGTAAAAACGAGACACGCTATCTACGTCCGGACACGCACGCCCGGACCCGAAGCCTAAGCGACATAAAATGAAAGTAATGACTAAATTATGCCAGAGTCATTTTCGAGTCCGATAAATGATCTTAATTTGAACCGAGCAAGGGATGATGGGTGCGAAGCTTCGACACTGTTGTCCTTTTTCTGTTCGCTACAGGCATACGGACATGCAGGCGCATATCTCGTGTGGATGGGTAAAGTCACGCGACTTGCCAGACCATCGGAAACCCGTTGTTCGTTAAAGTAATTAGGGCCGTTTAACCCCTTGCCATTTTGCTTGTAGTAAAGATGCTTTGCTAGTAGCGGCATGATTAGAGTAAATGATTGATGAAACTGTGATTCCTCTAACATTAAGCACACGAGAGCATTACAGTGAATTTTTGACAATAAATGGAAAAGGACATTTAGTTACAAAACACTTTGACTGTACACAAAAGTTGATCCAAGAACTCGAGAAAAAGACATTAACTCCAGAATGTCCTTTATAGGGTTTCCTACACTGGTCCCCATGGAAACGACTCACAAACGCAACAGCTTCCAGGATCCCAAATTCCATTACTCATTTTTCCCCGACCACCGGCACCATTATAATGTTTGATTTCAAATGACGCTGTGACGATCGGCGAATATTGTGTGCAAATACGGCACGCGGCTCGATTGTCACGTTTCGCTTTCACTCTTCAGCATCTTGAGAATTCAATCACACTTTGGGCCCGCTGGTCTTGCAAGGCTTCCGAAATGGGTGTTTCGAACTGAACGCACCGAATAATGCACTCCCCGAGTAGTCCCGCTCTCCAGTATCTCGATCAATTCGTTTCCTCTTTTGCCGGTGTTTACCGCCCAGATCGAAACAATCGGCAATCGATATGAGGTTTCGGTTCCGGGATGTTTTTATCGTTTCCTTTTTTTCTTACTCTCTGCACCATGGTGCGCCGTTTCTTTGAAGGTTCGCACTTAGGGCCCGGGTGTATGAAAAATTGCCATTATTTAGAATTCCGGTGCGGCTTCGCCGCGGCGCAGGAATTGAATTTCAACGGATTTGTCCCAATATTTCAGCGTAAAGTGAGCTACAGGGGTGAGTTTCGCTTTTCTTGGCTCGTTTTTTCTTCTTTTCTTTCTCTTCATACCATTCTCAGTTTGCCATAAATCAACACCCGTCATCGGAGCCTGAGGAGCAGAAGAATAGCGCTGGTTAGTGTTCATCTGAGAAATGACTTTAAATTACATCATTACGTAACAATAATCAGCGCGATAGGATGGGCTTTGACGCAATTCGTTGTGCTTCAAACGAAGCGGCACGGGTGCAGAACGGGTTACAAGCGGACAACGTGATTCGGTTTTTGTTTCGGGATAAATCGGACGATATCATTTTTTTGCTCGTTGTACTCAAATCCTAAGAACTCCCTCAGCGCACGTTCTCGTCGGTTTACGAAATGGGCGAAACAACTCTTGCAATGTTTGTGGCCGACTTAGGACCGAAGTTTCTTGTACGACAACACTCGCAGGCATCCGGATTTGTGGAGGTTCTCGGTACAGTTTTACGCACCCCATCATCGTACGTAGTCGTACGGGAGATTATGGGAATGGTTGTTCCCAAAATCCTCTCGCTGACAGGCTTCCGGATCTACCAGTTCCGGTGAATGTTTATGTTTTCCCGATTTCGCTCGTTTTTCGGAGGGAGGTAAAGGAGTGTTTTTTTTCGGCTCCTTCCCTTCCTACCACTTCAAACGCGAAGGGTCGTGGTTTGGGTTTGAGCTGAAAGCGGACGCAGAACACACGCGGGGTGAGGATATCAATCCTGCCAATTCATTTGATTGCTGTTTTTCTTTCTCGGCAAACTGGCGAGGGGTCATGTATCGGTTTTATTACATTTCTAGTTTTTCTCCAGCGGGGCGCTTTCGTATTGACGTGCTTATGCGTTCTGTTTGTATGAATCCTTCAGCATCTTGACGTAAGATTTGACAGGGCAATGGGTTAGTGAGCTCGGACAACTTTTTACCGAGCCAAACAGGAGTTCTTCATCCAATGCTTCATTGAAAATCCTTTTCAAACTAAGGCTGAAATCGAAATGATGGAATTCGAAAAAAAAATAACTAGATGTGCTAAACGTCATATGCAAGACAGTTTGGAGGAACAGTGAACCAACTACGGGAGATGTTTTCCAAATATTTGCGAATAAATCCATCCAACCAACTGCTACTGAAGTCTCACATAAAGGGGACGAAAGAAACAATAACATTTAATGCTGCTTTCTGCGCAGATCACCAAGATTTCTTTTCTTTGCTCGTTCCAACTGACCTCCTATCTTTGGTATGGCACGTTCCTTGCGAAGGGATCTTCTTCCGTAGACACAAAAAGTACGCGCTCTGGTCAGGAGATTCTATTATGTTACGTAATCTGGACGATTCAATCTTTTAACAGCTATTTTTAATGATTGCTTTTCTGTTTCCGTTTCGGCCGGGTTCTGACGCCGTTCACAGAAGAACAACGTATTTCTTATCTTCCGACGGAGGTTCCTCTTTTGACGTTTCAACGTTCTATTTACCACGTTCAAAGTGGGAAGCCTAGAGAGTGTGCAAGTTGGTCGGTTGCCATGGGCGACAAACGTAGCGTGCGGTGGAAGTGAATCTCGGTTGTCAGACTTTCTGTCTTTGCACTTTGCGCCGTGATGTTTGTTCCGCTTCCGTTTCCGTGTGGAAGAAGAAAAAAAAGGTCGTGTGCCACAATACAGCAGATGGGAGTAGTCCGATAATTAGATAGCAGGCAGGAAGCCGGACCGGAGCGGTCAGGACGATCTGATTGCCTACCTTGCCACCGTCGAGGAAAGGGCACCGTAATAGGAGGGAAATTCAATTTCGCACGAACGATTACCGTTTAATGAATAAATAAGTGCTTGGGTTTTCTGGGGAGCCCCACCATCCGTTTCCGGGAAGCCCCGTGTTTCGTGACGAAAATTCGCTCTCACTGGAAGGAAAACTCTCACGTTGTTTAGCAACAGCGCAATGAACAGATAATAATTCCTTCACTCGAGTCAAGTTTTTGAAGAGCGAATATTGTGCCACTTTATTTTGAAGTAGCCACCACCACCATTCTGTCCCTTTTTGTCGGGAGGTTGCGCTCTACTTTTCGCATTCGAAAGAGTAAATCCGTTTTTAATGAACTACGCGAAAACGTACGCAACCGGCGAGCGAGTCCATCAATCAAAACTTCATTAAAGCCAACATTTCTCCCGCCACCCCCATGTGTGGGTACTCCTCGATGCCCGATCGATGTGGCTGAGTACTTGAAGCGGAAATTCAATCATCGCGGTACAATGAAAGGCTTAATCGAATGATGGCACGGTTCCGATAAGGTCCGTCTCGACGGTGTTCTTTTTCGACGGTTGGCATGACCTTCAGACTCACTCTTCCTCTCGCGAGCAGGACGGTCGGTAACGGCCGTCGAGTCACGTGGTAGGGAAATTGTACGAGCTGATGGCATCCGTCGATAAGCTTATCTAATTTTGATTGATATCCGTTACCATTTTCCGGGAGCATTTTTCGTGTAACGGAGAGCCAACCACGCCGGGAGGAAAATATTGGTCTCTAGAGGCCGGACTCTTCAGCCAGGCTGAAAGTCTCTCGGGAGAAATTTTGCCCTTGCGAATAGACCACTCACTTAACCCCTCACGTCGGTTTGGGTAAAGGTAGCAAACAAAAAACCGTAGAAAATGTGATGCGGTTTAAACAGCGCCGTTATTATGTTTACTGTTCTGGCTCTCTATCTCTTCCCGCTTCGAGGAGGGGTAAAACACGACAAATATTGATATGATCCATAATTTAGAAATTAAATTTATTTGCATATCTCTTGTTTCCATGTACGCAACTGTATTCACCATTTTACACCATCCACTGTACCGCGAGCAGGAACGCGCAGATTCAGACGTACTACACCCTGTTTTGCTGGGATTTTAATAGCTTTTAAGCAAATGTTTGACTTTAGCCGGCACTGAGAGAATGTGTTTTTGTGTACAGCAAACGTCCCGGTCGGTTTTTAATAACATTTCTCATTTCGTCCTTTTAGGATGTTCTCCATGAGGGGTAAGGGTTTGTTTGTCTTTGCGTTTCTACTCGACTCGCGGAGGGTTCTTATGCTGTTGTGTGTTAGATGGTGGTTCTTTCCGGTTCATTATAACTATTGTTTGAAGGTGTTTCAATAAAGTTTTCAATATTGAAGGTAGTATTTGAGCGGTTGGAGAAGTTTTATACATTTTGGTTTTTTTTTTTTCAATTTAAGGTTCATATTGTTATGTACCAAAGCACCACAATACGAAATCCCACAAGCTTCATGGGTTACTGCGTTCGAACCCACATCGCTTGGTTACAAATCCAGTATCAATTAGCGCAACTGTAACGTTTGATATCGTCAATTACCGGCCCGGCTTTCAACGCTTATCACCGATCACAACCCTCTTTTTGCCAGGAAAACCACCGACAAGCTCAAAACGGAAAGCGGATTGTTACCAGTTAATAACATAAATTATGTATTTCTTTCCCACGCACCGAACCCCACACAAGACGACAAGGATGGCAAGCATTCTACAACATCCTTCAGCACGTTTGTGCGCTCTCCCGCTCATTGCTCGGTATCGCGAGCTCGGAATCAAATCACTAACATAACAAGCGAATCAACACAACTCCCCCACCGTGATGCCGTTTCTGGGGGAAAGCGTCGCCTCGAGCGTAATCATAAAAGTTTCACCGCAGCTCCCTGAGGACGTATGAATTTCAGAACCGACACTCGGCTCGGTGCCCGACGGAGGTGGTGGCATGTTTCGGGTTCGTTTCATCAAATATTCACCTCCTCGTTTAGAGGTGCGTTCTGTTGACGGGGAGAAGAGTCCCTTGGGGTGTGGCCTGGGAATGTTCCTTTTGATGATTGACCACCATCTTTGCTCACCTGTTGATCCGGTGTTTGTGGAAATTGACACGAAATGGAGTATGATGATTATTTTTTAGAACTATTATGATTTTATTGCAATTCTGATTTTAGTAGGAAATATATTTTTTGACTAAAAAACAGATGTTTCATTAAATTTAATTTATTTTAAAAGAACAATTATGTTTAAGGCCCACCCGTTTACTCCTGGAAAAACTCGTGTTTGCAAAACGGTAAAAAAACAATCTAATCGTTTAGCGTAAAATGTTTGTTTACATCGATCCAGTTCTTTCCTACCGTTTTTTGCCTCGGAATCGCCCTATGCGTTCTAAAAAAAAAACCCACGAGATTACAACATTTACCGAAAAACCGACCGACGAAATTCCCAGCATCCCATCGGCTTGGGTAATCTCACTCAGACCCAGCGATTAAGGAGCACCTGATTGCGGGAAAGGGATCACGTTACAAACGTGCAAAAACACGCCCCATCACAACCGTTGCCGAAGTATGTCTTTCTTACTTGAGTCTTTCCACAATCGCCTCGGTGCAGACGTCCGCCTGTACGGGAGCAAATCCAGTGAATTAAAAGCTAAGTCTCCGAAGAATTGTAAATGATATTTACGGGAATTGGATTTCAATCATGCCCGCCCGTGAGACGTGCCGGGCTTTCGGTTTACCTGCGGAGGCACCCTGTCGGTGGGAAATAAACGCGTCGCAAGGCAACGCGACGCCGTAACGTTCCCCGGATCGAAGCTTACCGATTCCGTGGACCGTTCGGTGAATTTCAATCGTTTGAAGTGCTGACAAATTTAAATTAAAAATGCTTGAAAAGCGATTTCATTAATTTTCATCCAACCGTCGGGTAGGTGACGTTTAGGTGCCGCTACCGTAAACAACCAAAAAGATGGAGAGAGAGAGGGAGAGGGAACCATCTTGTCTGGGGTGTCGGGAAGGACACGTGCTCGACGGTGAAATTGATATTTATGTGCCTAAATGCGCAGGGTTGGAGGATGCTGAGGACCGAACGAACTTCATCTGCATGTTATTTGAATGTTTGGATGGTATTAGTATTCGTGTATCTTATTTTGGTCATAAATTTTGATTATGGTCAGTGAAGGATACTTTACAATATCAACTCGTTTTTTTTACTCTGCTTATGGATACAAGAAGAGGATATTTGGGTATTTATATGGTTGAGTCATTTCACTTCTCATACCATAATGTTCTTTCCACTATTCCTAAGCTCGATCATACCTCCACTGAGCAGGAAATCATCCATTTCGCTGTAATCAATCATACGTGCCACGAGAAGTTATTTAGGATTAGTATCCAACGTTCATCACTCCCGATAGCGGATCAATCCCACGCCAGAATCGACTGTCTACCTCGCACCGTGCGGATAAATCACCGTCATCGACCAAATGACCACCATCTTTCTCGGATTTAGCCCTGAAGAGTGGATTTGGAAATTCAATTTCGTCATCGTTTTCGGTCGAGGCAGTTTTGCCAGCTCATCGGAAAAGTCGGCATAACACAGTCACCCCATCGTAGGCAAAACTTCGTAGATCTCGAAAGCGGATATTAGTAAACAATATTATCAAACCTCCAGAAAGTAACTTAATTATGTTTGTCAACGATAATTCCTGCCAGTCGGGTCGATCGGATAGGGTGGCCCTTGTTTATCTCGCTCGTAATAAACCTCGGAGCGAGACGGCATTCTCTGCCAGTCTAGCCTAGTGGTGACTGGTAAGTGGAAGAACAAAAATAAAAACAGTTCAGTTTACCCTCGTGTAAAAAGAGCGGAAGTTATCCTAAAGAGTCCTGGCTGCTGGGATAACTACCACGACTAGCGGGGACGTTGAAACATCGTCCGATCTAAAAGGATAGCTTTGTTTCGGTCCCGCTTTCGTGCGAGATTGCCGTCGGGTGAACGGCCGCGTACTTGCACGCCGCTTATTGGGTGACATTTATCAAATCAATTATTTTTTATGCTTCTGAGATGTAGCGGCACGCTTGCAATGAAATATTTCACAATTTATGGCGTATCGTAAAGCGTCGATTTGTTGTGGCTAAGTGGGGAAGCCAAGGTACCTAGATGTCTAGCACTGCCGCTTGACGGGCGGAATCGGCAATCAAATAGCTCGAAGTCACTGTGAATCATGCTGAGAGCAATGCGAGATATTCCTACTCCCTCAAATGGTCCGGTATGATTCACATTCATAATCCCTAGCCTCTAACGAACCCATGCGCCCCTAGTCACTAACTTTTATCATCATGTTCACGCAGCTACAACAGACACGGCATCCCGTGGCAGACAAATTATCCATTACATCTGAGCTTTTGTTTTCCCGTGCACAGAACGGTGGGTGGAAAATTCATTTTCATCTCGTTGAAGCACACCACTCATAAGCGATTCCTAGCGAGCTGATTTCGGCCGGGATCCCGCTGAGGAAAATCTGCCACCCTACTGTGTGTTGACGTGGTGGTTAGATGCTGACTGTGAGCACCAACCGAAAACCGTCCATCATCACCCATGGTGGTGGGCTGCGCTGCACCGAACTGTTGAGAAGCAAATTTACATCCCGCACATCGCAGCGGGCAAGAAATGTTCGGAGAAAATTCGATCCAACTTACCGTGCTCCCATCACTAGCAGGTCTGAAATGTCTGTGTTGTCGAGGAAAAACGGATCGGCTTGTGCCCAGTGTGCGGAAAAACGGCTCGTCTAGTATGCATCCCACGCTACCCAAGAGCTATCGTAAGCGATGAGCATTTTCTTTGAGAGCTACAAGGAGGATGTCTTACCGCGAACGGCAAAGACATTTGCGTTGAACGGAAATGACATTAAGTGGGTCTTTTTCGTTTAATTTCATTTTCTCAATTATATTTCGGCGCGCGAAAGGCGCCTTTACTTGACAGCTGTGGGTGTCTAGAAGTCAGTGACGACTAGATTGAGCGTAGCGTATTGTGAGGATATTTTTCTGGTACCTTTCCAGTGGAATGGAAGCTACCGTTTTATGTGGTATTAATGTGCATTTTTTATTGTAAAAAATTTTTAACAAAATTTTTCGATGCTAATTTGCACCATCCCTTCAAACATGTTTCTTCCAGCGTTGGATTCGAGAAGTTCGAAATGCCCAAGCACGGTTACGACCAGATGGACGGGGCGGCTGTCGGCGGTGGCGAATACCAGGCGGACACCGGTGGCAACGATTCGCCGATGTCGTTCGAGGAGATCGAACGGCCACCGTTGCGTCACGTGGACAAATACGTCCGGGCGGAGTGTCCCTGCATCAAGACGACCCGGTACACGATCTCGCTGATGACCTGCCTCGGCTTCATCATTTCGTTCGGCATGCGCTGTAACATGGGCATGGCGAAGCTGCAGTTCGAAAACGGGGTAAGTGTTGCACGCGTTCCATTAGCGGGTCCGAATTGGGCATATTCCACGTGAGCGCACATTGCTTTTAGTGGCGCACGATAATTACTCACCGTGGCACGTGCCGGGTGATGTGCGTGGTTTTTGTCGGGTTAGGCATGAACCGATGATAATTTCGCCACGCACGCAGACGATGAGCATATTGGTGTTGGAGGTTCAACCCGAAAAGAATGAGAAAGGCTCATTCTGTCACGTATTTCAACGGCGGGATCTTTGGGCTTTGCTGAGGCTAGAAGGTTAGGTCATAACTATAGTTGGGGCGTTCCGAAAATCGTGTCCTGAAACTTCATTCCATAATTATGTAGGTCACATTACCAGGGTATTTGACGTTAGTAGCGTAGGTCCTTTTTATTCCAATGGAATAAAGGCGATATCGATACCGTTCTTATATGAATGGAAATGAACAAGCGAAATAAAACACGTCCATGAGGTTCTTCCCTCTACCGTTTTGGGGAGCCGGTGGGTAAAGATTATTCAACCGGTAAGCAATAGATAACGATGAGTTCGCATAGCGAGGGTTACCAAGAAAAGGTACGGGGTACGTATCGCCATCGGAACATTCGAATGAGCGATCCAAGCGGCGGCAGTGGAAGCGGTAGGAGTAAATCAGGCAAAATATGAAATTTTATGGAGTCAAACATAATGGAAGCATTTATTAGAAATGCGACGACAAAAGATGATAATTTTTTATTCATGAGTCATTGCACCGGGGTGGTTTTTGCCCATTTGGACGATTCCATGAGCGTGGCGAA
The DNA here is from genome assembly GCA_000473445.2 of Anopheles farauti. Classification (NCBI taxonomy): domain Eukaryota; kingdom Metazoa; phylum Arthropoda; class Insecta; order Diptera; family Culicidae; genus Anopheles; species Anopheles farauti. The sequence goes on along the minus strand of KI915043.1, from coordinate 4,618,541 downwards.
AAAGGACACCCGGGGTGGACGGGTGTCGGCCGATGTCGGTTAGGAGCGGAAACGGATAAAGAACAGGCGACCGGAAAAGCCCGGAAACGAGCATAAAGAGCGAGAAAATGACAACAAACCCATCGACGCTGTGGAGTGATGCGTAAGCGGAAGTCGTTTTGAGTCTTCTTTTTTTTCTCTCGCCTGTTCTGTGTCGTACGTGGTAGAATATCGTGTACATTATGAGACAGAGGAGGTGCTATTGTGTATGTGTTCGTATCGAGGGAAAGGATCTACGAAAACGGGAAGCACGACTTCCGGTTGCACTGGCTCGATTTAACAGAACGGGAAATGGCCATATTTTACTTAAAGTCGCTGGTGACAAAAAGTATTTTTGGGTATTAATGAACTGAAGAATAATAAGTTCGCAATAATAATTTATTATCTGTCAGATCAATGCTTTAAATTATTGCACATTATTTCAAAAATAATGCACAAAAAAGTGAAATGAAACGAAGCAAAGTGGAATACAAAATAATTTCGAACAGTATTGAATACAAAAAAAACTGGCTTAGAGTCGAACAAAACAATTTGATAGCGGAGTGTATTCCTGTGTGCCTACACGTGTGTCGAGATCGGAGCGCTTCAAGCGTCTTTGAATATTTATAATTAGTTTGAAGAAAATAACACACGAAAAAGCATCGATAAGGTTCTATCGTATATTTACATTTTATGAAACTGTAGTATAATATTTTTAAATCATTTTTTAAATAAAATTGTTATACTATAAGTCAAACGATAAAACTGGTGTATCCATCAGTTAATGATTTTCGTTGGATTAAGATAGACGGTTTAGCAGAACGAAACAAGTCAAAATCGTGTTGGGAACTTTGTCATAAATCTTGTAACCTGGCCGTTTTAGTTTGTAAAACAAAAATATACTATTCCTCAAAAATTGACTGCTGAACTCTTTTAAATGCATCGTTATTAATCTCTTTGTAGTCGGTAAAATACAACTGGACCGTGGCGATGGAGAGCGCCGTCGATTCGTCCTTCTTCTGGGGCTACCTGGTAACGCAAGTGCCCGGCGGTTTCCTTGCGTCGATGTTGCCCGCCAACCGCATCTTCGGTACGGCTATCGCAATCTCGGCCTTCCTGAATCTGCTCGTCCCGGGCGCCATGATGCTGCATCCGACGGTCGTGATTTTGGTGCGCGTCCTGCAGGGTCTGGTGGAGGTGAGTGCTACACAAATTTCCAGGACCAAACTTTCCAGACGCCCGTAATGAAACCGTACAACTTGAACGCTACCTTTGCAGGGCGTCACCTACCCTGCCTGCCACGGTATCTGGCGGTTCTGGGCACCACCGCTCGAACGCTCCCGGCTGGCAACGATGGCGTTCAGTGGTTCGTATGCGGGCGTCGTGATAGGCATGCCGATGTCCGGCATCCTGACCGGTTCGATCAGTTGGCACGCACCGTTCTACTTCTACGGTGTGATGGGCCTGATTTGGTACTGCTTCTGGTTGTGGCTGTCGTTCGAGAAACCGCGCCAGCATCCCACCATCTCCGTGAAGGAGCTGAAATACATCGAAAAGTCGCTCGGTGAGTCGGTGCAGCTGCCGATGCCGACCATAGCGACGACACCGTGGCGCCACTTCCTCACCTCGATGCCGGTGTACGCGATCATTGTGGCCAACTTTTGCCGCTCGTGGAACTTTTACCTGCTGGTGCTGTACCAGAGTGCCTATCTGAAGCACTCGTTCAACTTCCGAATCGAAGAGGTGAGTGTTTGCGGGAGGAAAGTTCTACTGGTTTAAGCTCAAATCGGATTTTTACTGATCGAATTCTTTGCAGACTGGTTTGCTGGGAGCACTGCCACATCTGCTGATGACGATCATCGTACCGTTCGGGGGTATGCTGGCGGATCACATCCGAAAGTCCGGGATGCTGTCGACGACCAACGTGCGAAAGTTGTTTAACTGCGGTGGATTTGGGCTCGAGGGTCTCTTCTTCCTGGTGGTGGCACACGCCACGAGTTCTGTGAGTATAAAGTTTTTAAACTCCTCGAAAGTTTGTGGACTTGAAACCGTAGGAATAATGGATGAATTTTCCCACAGACGGGTGCTGTGGCGGCCCTGACGCTCGGAGTCGCCTTCAGCGGGTTCGCCATATCCGGTTACAACGTCAATCATCTGGACATTGCTCCACGCTACGCCAGTATCCTGATGGGAATGTCCAACGGCATAGGCACGATAGCGGGTCTGATATGTCCTATCGCGATAGACCACCTCACTCGGGGGCAGGTAAGTTCTGCTTAATCGGATTGAGAACATCACTCCATTATGTGCTGACGATATTCACATCACCCATTTGGACTCACCCGTTCGCCTGATCCCAGACATGCTTCATCCTCATTGCGCATCCTGACTCGCCAAGCGCGAATCAATGAAATAAATTAAATTTGTTACGATGTTACATGCCCGATGACTTCGAACAAAAGCGCATCCTCGCGACGAAACGACCCGTTTTCCCTGTGGCCGGGAAACAATGGGAAACCCTACACTTTGCACTTCACTACGGGCTGGGGTTTCCTCGGTGCCTTCTCGGTGGCAGCATTTTCCAAGCGTTTTCCCTTACACACGGGGATGCTTTCATGGTCTGGCGCTTCGATGGTGTAGGATGGGGGATATGGCTTTTAAAATCTTGAAACATTGGAAAACTGTTGACTTGTGGGCCGAAAAGGGAAGGCAAGGCTGGATATGGCAACCGTTGCCAAGGGATGTGATTTTTCGCTGCGTTGACTGTTTTTACTCCCCTGGCAGCGTCCGTGCAGCAAGGTTGAGAATGATGCTTTTAGCATTTTTTGCTGATTTAAGCTGTTGTGGCTTTCTTTGTTACCGTCATGCAAACAAACACGAGAAAGGATGCAAATATTGATGTTGATTTACGCAAATGTGACTACTTTTGAGATCTTTAGTAAATATTTTAAATAAAAATGAAAATTGAAGTATTTTTTGAAAGGAAACTAAAACTGCTTTAATTTTAATATTAAATAATGCATTTATTTTAAATTATCGCAATCTCGCTCCTACAGCCCAAATCGTGCTGGTCGACGGTCTTCACGATAGCGGCCACGGTGCATCTGATCGGTATCACATTCTACGCCATTTTCGCGTCCGGAGAGCTGCAACCGTGGGCCGAACCGACGCTGGACGAACAGCGAGCCTGGGATCCGGTTGGTTCGGGCTACGAAAAGGAAACCACGTTCAACGAAGCAGGCGGCGACGGTGCAGCCGGCACGATGGTCGGCTCCGCGATGGATCCGACGGCCCAGATCAACGCCTCCAAAACGGTCAGCTACGGTGCGGTGCAGCAGCACGTGGCCAACAATCCGTTCGCGTATCCGAACGCGATCAGCGAGGAACCAGTGCAGCCGGAAGCGAGGGACACCTACTTACACGGCAATCCGACCGAGCGCACATATTGACCTGCTCGCATGAAGAAAACCGTAACTTTCAGCATAAACTAGAGCAGCAGTGGTGCACGATGGACGTTTCATTTCACGTTTATTTAGGTCCTTGGCAAAGTGAGTGGAGAGTGCAAACCGATAGCGTTAATCCGTCTGTCTCGCCATCGGGGGACAGAGCACTGAGCAATGCAAAACACGAACGCGGTGACAGTGGACCGTAGCCATAAGCACACTGACATACAAAACTAAACATTAACCCTGCTTAAGCAATTACAACACTAGATAGTAACTAACAAAATACTTACACATTAAAACAAAGATGCACGTCGTATTTACAAAATCGAAGAGTGTACATACACGAACACATGCAAGTGGTATGTTAATATATATACTTATACATACACGTACGCTAAAATATTAACATTATCACGTAAAGAAACATATTAACTACTGCCTGTAAGGACTGAGTAGGAGTGTAATCCTTGTTGGCCGATTGCCGAAAAGAACCCATCTTGACGACGATCGCACCGTTTAGCACGGCGCGGAAAACAACAATCAATCTTACGAATCTGGTTGTCAAAATTAGACGGTATTCACAACAAACCGGCGGCGATTACTAGTCAAAAACCCCTGTAACAAATTGGCTTTCGTGGCGAATACGTCATGATAAGCACTTGTGCTTATCACAAACGTCACCAGGGAGGATGCGTGGGAGAGCGACTCTACGTGAACTCTCTCACTCTCGCTTCACGACAGCTTTCTGTGTGGGAAAAAGCTAAGAGTAGCTCGACAAGCAAGTTTCTTTGCAACTAAAACAGTCAATTTGCGAGTGTTCGAAGAGGAATTTTGTTTATGGCCCTGCAAGGAAAGCGGCAAGGTGCAGAAGTTAAACGAACCCGCTAATGTGTGTGTTACCAGCTGTGCGGTAATTACTGGGCGATCCTCTTTACGGCAAGTCGAGTAGCAGATCGTGCAGTTATGTAATATCCGTTTTTGGGTTTTTTGTTTTATTTAATGTTTTGCGTTTGCGCATAGTTACACAAAAAAATAACATGAGTTAAATTTGAGGTGTCAACTCACTCTCAAAGGCTGTGGCGACAATAATTGAAACGGAAGGGCTCCGACCACTCGGATGATCCGACCGACAAACCTAGGCTAAGGCTGAGTAGAGTTTATTCCCCGTGCTGGTGGCGTGGTTTTGTGTTTCGCTAGTTTAAGGTATTTTAATGCACAAAACGCTCTCTATAAGCGAGGGGGGCAGGCTAAGGCAGGCGTAAGACTCTGCTGGTGCAAAACTGTACATGATTCCTGTTATGTAATAAGGTATAAGCTTAAAATAGTGTAATCGATGTGCGTGGAAACGCGCATCGTACTGCGGCAATGTGACGGAGAAACAATAAACAAACACAACGCTAGGCTTGTAAGGGTCTTGGTAAGGCCGAAAACTAGTGGTAGATTGCGATTACAGTGATATAGAAAATTATAGTCAGCTCATCAACAAACCTTTGAAATCGTTGCAATACGAAGTGAAACACCGATAGTGGAATATACGGACGGGCATACGGGGAAGACTCGAACTGTCCCGAGCTTGGAGGAGAAGGATCGCATTATAGTGGCCCCGTAATTGGCTGGATATCGCTATAAAAAAGGGAAAATTTTGCTGCAAAATTTGAAATCAAAATCAAAGGATGTATACCACTTTGCGATCCTTTTATCAAGCCTTGTTGCGGACTAGAGCGAGGCTTCCGACTGTGTTCTGGCTAGAATAAAAAACCACAAAATCGTACTTGCTAAGATTGATGTACATACCTAGTCGAATGAAAATTCCGTACCCCACGTTGGGTCCGACGAGTGGACGGGTGGGAAAAATTGTAAAATCATCCAGCAAACGGGTATTATAATGCAGTATACAGTTGAGCATGGTAATGTAGCGTAGAAGTAACAATGGTATGATTTCGATCGACACAATAACACTTTGAACAAAATGTCTCTTACGGAAACGTGACCCCTATACGCGATCAATTGAAATTTTAGTGACAGTAGGTAGGCCTTAGTTCCCTCGTTCTGTACCCCGATCAGTCGATCATCCTATCGATCGAACCGTACTCTATCTCCTATATATCCCCACGAATGGTTTGTTCCGTATCCCAAACCCGGCCTCCGGTGTCGCCAATCTTGACAAGTTATGGAAGGAGATCAGGCTTGCAAACCAAAACCACACACCGGGGCCTGGTTCTGTACATGCTCTCAGTTGCCCTCGGGCTATCTCAACCAACCAAGTCCGGTGTAAGATATGCGCCCCGAAGGCTCGAGTGGACAATTTTGCGCCGTACTTTTATCTCTCTCCATCTCTCGTACAGGCAGAACCGTAGTTGTAGGCGATAATCCAGGCACAGCGACATGGTGGCGAACTGCTGCAGGAAGTTGTTGCCAAGTAATAGCATAAGTATATTATCAGGATGACAATCAGCAATTGTTTCATCCTCCCTTTTCTGGTAGTGTATCCTTCCCGGAGAGCGTTAGGCAGCGGACGTGCACGTCACGTGAGACGAGATGTAGCTGTAGATGTGTGTGTGTGTATGTATAAAAACGGACAGAGCAGAATCAACCTATACTAGACACTGTTATACACGTACTACAATCTACCGCAGGTTCCGTTTGATCGTTATGTTTATCCGAATTTCTTTACTGTTTTCGATCACGGATGTCGTTCTAGCTGTTGTTGTTAATTCAAATATATATATATATTATAAATGGATGTATATGAAGCTATAGGAAAGGTGAGGAGTCTTTTTGTAGTGGCTATAACAGCGCTGCAAGGTTCCAGTTGTTCCGAAGTGTCCAACCATCCCCGGTTACGGGCAGAAACCGTAAAAAAATTGGTAATGATATTACCGCAACAACAATACAAGAATATTACGCAAAACATCATCGCAAACCCACCCCCAGTGAGCCAAGGTCACTGGTTGGGATAGTTGTAATTTCGTTGTTTCCGAAGTAGTAGTATAGCATAGCATTGTACTTAATATACAGATATATAAATGATAAATAGTCCCGGTACCCGGATCCACTGCTACCATATACATATAGCTGTAAACGTTGAATAGTAAATACTTGGACTTGGCAAGTAACGAGCCGAAGCGACCTTGTACATTACCTATATATATATACATACAAATTACATTATACTATAATTATAACTATGCAGCAAAAAGAAAAAAAAGTGCGTTCTGGCCATCAAAAGCGAACGTTGGAAACTGAAACGAATATTGAAAACGGTGAAATCTGGCCCAACTCCATACAGTTTAATAAGTAAAATCGTCTCTCGCTGTTATAACCGCATCATAATCAATCATCGTAACTAAGCGCTAGACGAAGCGGAGCATTACAACCGGCGCCGGAAAACTGAAAACAAAATGTAAAGAAAAGGAAAACCCACTCGTTCGACTAGAAACACACATACACAGAAACAAAAACAAAACATAAATTATGGTATTTAACAGGTTAGGTATTCCTTATTGGCAATAGCGTTTAGCGTGAAGTGTATGAACACAATTACCACCATCCGCTCTCTCTCTCTCTCTCTGTGCGAGTGCATCGGAACGGTAGCAAACGGACCAGTTTGGAGGAGGAGGAGGAGGTTCGCAATCGTGTCAGTCTATCCACTCCTCCCACAACTGTACGTCACCCCACGCCACTCGACATCCAAATAAAAGTGCGTATATTTAAACTGTTGAAACGAATCTTATCGTACGCTGAACATCGGTGGCAGTACTTTTATTTCTTCCGTATCCGAAATTGTCTCCATTTTTTCCATCCCGGCTACTAATCTACGCTACGCCCTTTGCTTGTGATTATGATGCTATGTACAGAGTGATTGAATGTGTATACTGCTTTATATTATCCCCTCGCGTTCTTCACCAGCGTCACGCCTTGATGAGGCCATTGACGCGTGACCATCTGTAGCGAAATGGTTTTGGCGTAAACGAATCGGAGGCCAAACCATGATTGCATCGACTGTCGCTTGGCCTGATCGCTGTAGAATAGCGATCCGACCATCCGACGACGGTTCGTATGTACAAAACCTAACCCTACCGAATAGGCTAAACTCTTAATGAACCCCCTATCGCTACTAATACTACCATCTGCTGCTAATGCTAATGATCTGCCGATGATGACGCCTCTCTTCTTGTAGGATAATTAAATTTCCTTCATATTGAAATTCCTTCGTTTGACGTCATGATCGTTGCCTATAATTTCTTTTTGACCAATAACTTATTGTGAAAACTATTGGCACTCGCTGCCCTTGGAGATGCTGTGAGGAATCTGATCACTAAACGTTAAACCCAATTTTTGTTTGTCACCCGTGTGACGCTCGCTTTATGTATTATCACAACCAGTTAGCTTTTGACGAATATTTGACGGCACCTCGGATCGGATGGTCGCGCTATTTCCGCCTAACGCCACTGTACTCGGACGTTTTGGCGGTACGACGGTTTTTGCCGGGAAATCCACGCGCGTACGGTGGTTTGGCGTTCGTTGTGACGTAGAAAACACCACGGGCCCTGTACGGGGGTAAAGGAACGGGCTTGTGAATAACATAATTCCACTTTTTATCACAATTTCTGGCAACACTTACTGCCTGGAGAGGTGTTCTCCCATGAGGACGTAGTCGGAGTCTTTCGGTTCGCACCAGCCCAGCAAGTACGATATCAACGTTGGACACGGCCCGGCCCAGAACCCGCGTTCGCTGTTGATCGACTCGATGAAGTATGGCGTCACTTTCGTATGATCGCAGGCAAGTGTTTCTGTGAGGGAAGTAGAAAGTGTTAGCAAAACCTTTACCCTTCCTTCGACTGTCCTTCCGCCAACGGCACTCCACTCCACTTACGAAAGATTGTCGAACTGGCACAACCCGGCTGGCTGGTGCCTCCGTTAACGTAGAAATCGGCGTGACCTCCCGGGCTCCATTGACCGAGAATGCCGGCACCGGTGTGAATGATGTCGACGAAGTGCGCATCGGACGGGTCGAGATCGCGCGAGTTGTTCGAGCCCGCATAGAAGAAGATCGTCGGATCGAGCCCGGTAATGCGGCCCAGCTTTCCCTCGCCTGGCGTAAGATAGTTTGCCACCAGCCCGGCAATGTGCGCTCCGACGCTGTACCCGATCAGATGCATATCGTCCGGCGGCACACCTCGTGGATGATGGGCGATGTACTTCACCAGCTGCGATACACACAAGCTGCCGAAGCGTGGTGCCCACTCGATCTGACTTAGGCACGGTTCGGTGACCGCCGATCCGTAGTCCACGATGATGATGTTGTAGTTCCCGCGAGTAAAGTACGCCTTGCGCATGTCCGGACTCGGCGACAGGTTTCGACCACCGCCAAAGCCGTGTATGACGATCTTGACCGGATGCGACGGATTCCAGTGCGTGTAGTAGAGTGACTCCGGATCCAGCACATCGATCAGCTCCGGATTCTGCTGCGTGCGGCGTGTGTAGAGATAGAACTTGATCCTCGGATGGGGACATCGGTACGGTTTCTCCAGGCACGAGCTCGTATTGAACACATTCTTGTTCTCCTGCGGCTTTTGTGCTGCGAACGATGAAATCGGGAGGATGAAAATGAAACACAACGTTAAACTGGCCATCGCAGACATCGTTTTTTAGATTAAGACTACGCCGGTTGATGATTTATGCCCGAATGCGTTGACGCAATGCGGCGCCCGTCGTACGATCGCACAATCGAATTGATATTACCGCAAAACCCTTTAACCGAGGCGTGTCCGCCATCGCTAAGCGACCATTACTAGCCGTCATACATCCATTTTCATGAAGGTAATAATTGACCTACTTCCAGGCAGCCTTGCCTTGCAGAATGCAAGATGCGTAGCTCGGCAGTGGTTAGTATACACAACCCAACGACAAAGGGTGTACCGGTGAGCGTACGAACATGATTACGATGATGAGTTTTATGAAAAATGACATTATTGCACACGACACAACCGTTCTTAGCGTGTTTGGCAGCACGGCCGTGTGCCGTGTGTCGAACATTCATCGAACCTGAGCAGGCCACGCTAGTTACAGTGATGCGATAACTTGTGTCTCTTTATATGCGACTTACAGTAGGCTTTGTAATTGACTCAATGATGTAACGTTTATTCCAGAAGCGCATAAATATTACGCACTGTTATGCTACATTTTAACGATGTCATTTATGATGGGCGTTTTTATGTGCGTCGTTTTATGCTGCGGTGAAACCATTAAAAAATGTCATTTAATCGTTGTCGAGATTAAGTGTTTAGCTAACAGGTTAAAGCGGTATGTGTACATCATTGCATCGTCTAGAGTGATTAGTATGTTGTTAAATATTGTAAATGCTATAACGAGGTATAAACAAGCAAATGATATTCATAATCGAATCGTCATAATTGTCAAAAACGATGCAATTCGGAACCGCGTCCATGAACCTTGTTTAGTGCGAACGAGTGTAAAAAACCACTAAACACTTAACACAAACACACGAGATCACTTCGCAACTGTCTCGCCGCCAGCTTCCACTTCAATGACGAGCGAATGTAAGTGGCCGGCGACCTCATCGAACGCTTTCGACAGCCGATCTTGCCTTCGACCACTTACTAGATCACTACCCCTTCACAGTGGGAGGGGAGGGGGGAGTAAACTGCGAAAACACGTGGTCATGGCAGGGAGGTGTGCGGCCATGCTTCGTGCCAGCATTGTGGCATCTAATTCCGGCCGACCTTTGGCGAAACGTGCGAGATTGGAATGCGTAATTAAGTGGCCGCCACCGAGGCGCGTTATTGAGCTGGGAAAGTGGATTGTGTTTGGATTTGTGGAGCTTTTTTGTTGACTATTTTTTGAGCATGCATTTGATGGGAAACTGTTTCACGAATGAGTAATTAAAAGCTCGATGATTATTTCATTCCGCGAGCAAATGATCTCCTTGGAATGTTCGTTTGGGGACCTTATTTATTAATTTTCAGAGCTCCAATCGACAGCTAGTGAGATCTTCACCTTTTAGGAATATTACCGGCCCGTGTTGGCCGGAACAGCTTCTCTTCTGTGGCTTCAAGAAACATTCGACAACACTAACAATATCTGTAAACAGAAACTCATTTAAAGCATGATTCATGCCCAAAGTGTACGCATGCCAAACACTTTCTCTCTTTGCGGCACGGAAGTTCATTTATATGGGTGCAAAAATGGTCCACAGACGCATTAAAAAAAGCCACCACTGACGGAAATTCCAGGAGATCGCCATGTTGTTGCATTAAAAAAAAAGGTTAGAGCTATCAGTGAAGTCGCTGAACGATTCACCGGACTCGTAAGGCGAAGGTGGCCGGCTTTGTGACGACCATCACCGATTACAGCATAAGTAGCGCGTCCTGACATTACAGCATGGTCGCGGGGTAGGCGAGTTGTTTGACGGATGTTTTCTGTACCGAGCCGCACAGTTCGTACACCGCCGCAAACAACCCCATCGCGTTATTCATGCGGATCGCCGTCGCGTTTTATGGCATACACCGATTGCATCACGATGCAACCGGTATGCATCAGCAACGCATCGCTAGCTGCCTCGCCTACCAGACGCAAACACGCACACGCGACCTCTAGAAGAACTTTCTCCAGAGCTTTCTGCGATGGTTGCGTGGGGCAACCCGGACGAATTCGGATGATGACGGAGCTTGCTAGCACGTCACGAAACTCTCAGCTCTCGATGGCTATGAACTTCCGAAGCCTAACCCTCTGTGACGTGCGTCTCCTTCAGCCTGCATTCCGGTTATGGCGTTCCTTTCACTTTTCAAACCATGCGTGTAGGTTCCCAACCTTCCTAACCGTCCCCGCCTTGACTTCCTTGAAACGACCAGTTCCATGGTTTATAATCTCTCGCTCTCTTCCTCCGTGACCGATAATTACCCAGCCTGATCTAGCCTAACAGTGGATGCGGATCCCCTGAACGTACCCGGCAACCCTCGCCAAGGTTGATGTCAGCGTTGGACGTTTGGAATTCCCGTCCACTTCCAATTCGCGAAACGACCGATCGCGTGGATTCGGGTGCATTTCCTGATTGCGCAATGTCCCAAAACAAACGAGGGCAACGGCTGGCGACCACAATTCCGCACCCGGAGCTTCGGATCCGGACAAGCGTTTCGGGCGTTTATTAGCACATCGTCGGTCAAGCTAAAAACACGCGGTCCTCGTTTCTTTTTATGGCCCGACCGGGTTACATCACGATCGGTCGCGATGATTTGTTATTTGGACGCGATCGAGAGTGAAAACTGGCACAGGACCGAGGAAGGCGGAGAGAAAGAGAGAGAGATATATAGAGTCGGGGCTAACCTTGAAAGGAAAGACGATGGTGTGACCACCACCAACACCACCATCAGTCATCCTAGGGCCTGCTCCCGGTGGATTCCGAACAGGAGGGGAGTATATTTTTCCAGTCACGCCGTTGGTCGCGTCCAGCGTGTTTGGTTTCTGTTTTCTGTTATGAGCGGTGAATTTTAAGGTGACAGTTAGAGGAGTGTGACCACAAGGGCTACTAATCACTGGCTCGCTGATGGCAGTGGGTTAGTAGTGCGCAAACGGGTGACGAATTTCCAAACCACCGGGTGATACAGGTTTCACCGTCGGTGACACATTTCACGCTGTTTCTTTGTGTTGTTCCAGTAAATCTGGGGCGTAAGATGGTAACATGCAGCTTGTTCGAGGCGTGCCGATTTGGATTTGGAAAGAAACTGGATAAATAATGTTAAAACTGACTAACTCATGTGCGTCTTAGTACGTCGTCGATTTTTCCTTATTATTTATATGTTTCTCAAGAATAGTTTATTTCACTCAGTTAAACTTATATTCGTTTTATGTTCGAGAATATTAGGATTATTTAAAACAAGGCACTGCCTCAAGGTTCAACTGTAAAACAAGATAGACGTTAGTTAACAACATTCTGTTTACCCGCTTTAAATCAAACTGGTCTTATCTGAAAGTCTTGGTTGAAACCCTTCCGCAAACGACACTTGTGCAAGGTCATTACTGGTTTATTACTTGAGACAATCATCAAGTGTCACAAACCGGTTTTAACATGCATATGCTGTTAGGTGGAGTGATAAAAACCTGGCCCGGCTTTCAAGTACAAGCATAGAAAAAAGACTCAAATTATTCCTCACTTTAGTCTTTATTCCCTGCTGGCTGCCAAAACGATTCCCCTTGTGATTGTAATCAGAACTCCTACTGCTAAAAAAAGAACAAGATAACCTTCAACGCGGCCTTATGTTTACCTTCCGTAATGCTCTGGAACGCCGCCAACAATATGAAAACCAATCCAACCGAGGCGAGCGGAAGTTGCTGCATTTTCGGTTGCACCAACATTTTATTCCAACCCGGCGCGTGCTGTCTGTCTGTGCGTCGGCTTTCGGTCCGGTTGGTTATGTTGAGCAGGTTTTGTTGAACAGGTGTGTGTGTGTGTGTGTGTGCGTGTTTTTTTCTTCGATGCGTATCTGAGACGCACGTGTCGCGCAACACATGCAGAAAACCCGGTAGGTTCGGTTACCACCGTCCTCAAACACTTTCGCTTATCTCACTCTGCCTTTCCTTCCTGCAGACACTTTGGTTTCATTGCTTACTTTTGGGAGCGCAATTGGGGCTGAAAAATTATCCGCAGATTGCCGCCCGTTCCGATCGTGCGCTAACACTTCCACACCACAAACACAGCTGATGATGATCAGGACGGGGCGCGCGCGATTAAGTAACACTTCACGAAGGCGCACCGTGTGGTGGTGCGGTTTTGGGCGCGAACGAGCGCGCTGATGTTTTTCTTTGCCCCACACCGGTAGGTTGGAAAACGGAAAATAAACGTGATCGCGTGCGGCCCGACCGAGGTGCTCCTTTTTCCACCGACGTAGAGATTTTCACGAGCTGCTCAGTGGCCAGATGAACTTATGTCACTTATCAACATCGGCTGCTGCTGGAGCGGAAAGGTCGTAGTTGAATTGATGTAAAGCTTGAGCCGTACGGCTTATAATGCACCTCTATTTCGGTACCGCGATCACTGCAAATTTATTTTCCTATTGAACACAGTTGCCGATTGTTACCGTTGCGAGCAATTTCCGTGAATATTTTTTGCTTCTACAAATCGGCAGTTACTTTTACCAACATTCACTTTTGCCGAAGCACAATTGGCGCGCGTTTACTCCTTGTTACGAGCGAAGAAAGCACGGTGAATCGAACCGTTTCGGTGGCAGCACGGTGCCCACACGAGCTGGATGGCAAAACGCGGACCCACCCGTGACGATGGTTACATGGAAACTGGTCGGGGTTGGTTGTGCTCGCATCTGAGATGCATTTCTTTGCGGGGTTGAAACAAACGGGTGGTTAGCTTTGGTGGGGACTTGAACGACCCACAAATGCAGGGGTTTTCAGGAGCAGTTTTAAATGAATCAGTTTTCGCTTTACTCGTTAAGAAGTCGAAGTTAAGCTCGAAAAAATATGTAGTGTATTTTACATGATCTTGTTAAATGTATGGTGTTTTCTTTAAAACTGAAACTGATTTTCATTTCATTTTGTTATTATGTAAAGAATGGCTTTTAAATCACAAATAAAACACAGAAGACTGAATACTAACCACTGAAAATGTTCGCTGATCTAGTTCTCAAACCGTAATGGTCTTTATTTATATATTTTTATAAATATATTTTTTATAAATATATTATAACTTATTGTAATAATAACTTACAGTTTGTGAAGAATAATAAATTAATTTAGCATACATGAATAAAATGTAATAATGTTTTATGAAGAAAGTTAAAATGAATGAAAAAATAATAAAACGTGCGAATAGAATAATAATAGAAACGAAAACATAATACGCAGAAATATGGAATGAACCAACTGGAAAGAAATTACTTACTAATACAATGTTTATAGTCGACGCGATGGTTGCCATGGAAACTAACCCTGCACCTAACACCATTCACTCTGAATGCGCCAAGTCGCGAACGTAGGATCGCTTGTATATTTTTTGCACTGCTATTCACACGCCATGTGCGATGATGTTTTGTGGCGCCATAGGTCGCGCAAGTTTGAAGTTCATGGAAGCTGGCAGGGTTGTTCCGCAACCTGTGGGCCCTTGGCCGTGGATGCTAGGGAACCGCTCGCCAGCTCGCCCTCAGTTCAATGATAACATCCGATAATGATGCTTGCCTGCTATTGCGTCACGGTATCGATTAGGGGCGATAATGTATGGTAATTCACGATACAATTTGAATGCGTTCCAAGGGCCGTTGCGCGAATAGATGAGCGCAGGGTGGAAATTATGGTTTGAAAAGATCGTTTTGCTATTATGACAAACTTCTATTAATTATTGAAAGAAACGTCATTGCATAAGCACCGTGAGCGCTTTACACCCTTTCACACCGTGGTAAATGTAATGATCATAAACAATGCAAAGCTAGGGGGTCGTAAAAACCACCACCGATTCCTAATTAGGACCCTCCTCGTAAGCCCGTCCAAAAACGGATGTGCGTACTCGAACTGGTAATTGTCAAAGTGAAACACGAAGCCTTGTGGTGGTACGGTGTTGCCTTAGCGTGAATTATATTTAGCTCATTTTGGTCTCATCGTCTGCCCGTCTGCGTACGGTTGGTTGCTTTTTGCACCGCAACTGAAGAATCGTCCCCGTCCACTTTGGGGCGGCTCTCAGTGCCCAATGTTATGCGATATAGCTGCCAGCTCCTCGCGTAGGGTGAAATTTCTTCCTCTTGCATAAGGTGGCATCATGTTAACGGTCAGGAAGTAGAGGCCTCGGGTTCTGCGAGGAAAAGGGAGATACGACACTGTGGTTAGCGTTCCTTCCAGACCATAGGCTAGGCTAGGCTTAATCAAAGCGCACGGGTCATGCAGTGGTAATTGCGTAATCCCGCTTCAAAGTTCCGTGTTTTTGGTCGAAGGAAGGAGATTAGGCGGCGTAATGAGAGCAACGCTACCGAGCTGCTCGGAGTGACAAATGGTTGAAATGTATCTTAACACACCGTGTACGGCCACCGAACATCACGCATCGCTTAGCAGCGAAACAGGTTCGTTGACGACGATCGCTCAAAGAGCTGACTGCAAGCGACATGGAATGATCGAGATCCTCCAAACGGATTGGAGGTGTGGTATATCGCAATGCCCCCGATAGGAGGTAGAGATGCTTTTACTTTCTGTCCCCTAAGCTACCGGTTTAAGCCGGTGTGTACACTTACGTGTTGGGTGTGTGCGCTCCCATAATGGCGATCTGATCGTCCGGGCCTCCACCTCGACAGATGCCCAGCATGTACAGGTACCAGTGGGCACAGCGGTACCCGTAGAATCCAACCTCCGTGCCGATCGACTCCGCATAATACTCTGGCGCCCGGTTGTGGTTGCACTCGCCCGTCGTCATCATGGTGGTGGCATCGCAGCCCGGCTGCACGACGCCACCATTCACGAAGAAGTCCGTATGGCCGCTCGGGTGTAGGATGCCCCGCTGAAACACGTCCGTATGGATCACCTGCACGAATTCGGCATCCGACTGATCCAGCTTGTACTCGTTGGAGGCAAACACAAACAGTGGCTTGGCCGGATCCAGCCCGGTGATGCGTTTTAACCGACCCGACCGCAGATAGTTTGCGATCATGCCGGAAGTTTGACCGCCGAGACTGAAGCCCACGACGTGGATGTCGTCCAGTGGGACGATATCGGCGGCGATGATGAAATCCAACAGCTGAGCGGTGCAGTTCGCTACCGTGGGAAGATTACGCACCGCTTGCAGATAGCACGGCTCCAGTGCCAGCGGATTGTAGTCGACGGAGATAATGTTGTATTCGGCGTGAGCGAAGTACGCCGGACGTATGGTTGGATTGGGCGCGTAATCACGATGGCCGGTATACCCGTGAATCAGCACTATGAGCGGACGTCCTCGGATAAAGTTGGCTGATTTGATTGTTTCCGGGTTGAACATATCTAGCTGGGTGGGATTTTCTTGCGTTTCTCTGGGGCAGTTTCATTTCATGGGAACCAAAGCAGAAATAGGTCAAGGTCAATTGGGAGCTACTTATGACAGCTCTTTTAGACGTTTTAAACGTCACGTTTAAACATAATTTGTAACGTTTAAATCATCATCTGCAGTCTTAAATTATATTACAGAACGGGCAACTTCTATAGAATCCCTTCTTCAATAATATTTTAGTGTTTCACTCAACCTATCCACAACTGGAGCATTATCGTTGCAATCACTTCCATTACGGTTATTGCAAGTAACGTATGATGATCGCTTTGTACCTGCGTCACTGATAATCTAATACGCAACTTGCACGTTTTACTCGCCGGATAAAATCACCTGTTTGTCACGGGAAGCTGCATGTTTCCCGTGCGTGGTACTCTTACGATATGTTATCACTATAAACGCAAGACGTAGAGCTCGATGGTAGAGCTCGTTAAGTTCAGGTTGTTCGAACGTGAAAACAAACTCAAAAGAACCGACTCATCCATGATCATGTATAGGAGCACCATAGTCATGGAGAGTGATTCCAGAAGCCATCAGAAAACACTACACTCCTGCAGCGATTATTGTTAGTCATTAGCGTTTTATCAAGAGAGCGACTTCATATCAGATTGGCCTTGGTTTTTACAAGGCGATACCTTTAATTTTTGGTCTTAAATAAAAGCGTGTGGCACGGATCGCAGTCCCAGTCACTGTTGAGATTGGTGTGATACAGCGATGAAGTGCCCAACGATGGGAACAGAGTTGATGGTGATACTAGCGCTTGTTAGCGCTTCGAATGCGGCCAACATCCTCTTCATGTCGGGCGTTCCTTCTCCGAGCCATTATATTTGGTAAATATGGTCTATTTACAACTATTTGAACAACAGTTTTCTGACAAACGATTCACTTTCCCTGCAGGTTACGTCCACTGATATACGAAATGGGACGACGTGGTCACAACGTGACCGTCCTGAGTGCCGACATCGAAAAGAAACCACCAGCTAACGTGTCGTACATTCATCTGGAAGACTTCTACAGCACCTTATACAACACCACGGTGGAAGAGAAGGTGGATTTCTTCAAAATGGCCAACGAGAGTCCTACTACAATGCTTCGGCTTATGAAAGAATTTGGAATCCATCTGTGTGAGGCAGCGCTCGAGTCCGAAGGAATGAAATCGCTACTGCGTTACCCAAAAGATTTCAAGTTCGATCTGTTCATAAGTGACATCATGGTCGGTCCATGTGTGCCAGCGCTCATTATGCATCGTTTCAAGAACGTTCCGTACATTCCATCCACACCATACAACGCTCCATCCACGACGGCACCCGTATTAGGTTCCTACGCCTACTCCGGTTTGGTCCCGAACCACGTGTTCGATGCTCCGCAAGCGATGAGCTTTGTGCAGCGTGTTAAAAATCTGTACTACGATCTATACGAAATGATCCTGCACGAGGTGTACATGCATCCGGAATCGGATGAGATCATCCGTAAGGTGTTTCCGGATGCTCCTTCCTCGACGAGCTTCTACAAAAATGTTCGCATATCTTTCAGTAACGTGAATCCTCTCATCCAGTACAAAGAACCAATGATGCCGAACATGATTCCCGTCGGTGGTTTGCAAATTCAAGCGCCAAAACCACTTCCGGACGACTTACGACGCGTGGTCGAGGGAGCCAAGAGCGGATTTATCCTGTTCTCGCTTGGAAGTAATGCACGCAGCGATAGTCTTGGACCGGACCGTGTACGGAACATTCTGATGGCGATGGAGCGGTTGCCCCAGTATCAGTTCCTCTGGAAGTTCGAGTCCGACGAATCGAAGCTTCCGATGGCGGTACCAAAAAATGTATATATCCGCGCGTGGATGCCACAGAACGACCTACTGGCACATCCTAACATAAAGCTCTTCATCACGCACAGTGGACTGTTGAGCACGCAGGAAGCAATCTGGCACGGTGTCCCGATCATTGGATTCCCACTGTTTGCCGACCAGTTTCGGAACATTAATTACGGTGTCGAAATAGGCATCGGAAAGCGACTTTCGATACAGCACTTCCAGGCCGATGAGTTGGTGCAAACGGTGAAAGAGATCCTGGGAAATGCTAAGTATAGCCAGCGGATGAAGCAGGTGTCACGATTGTTCCGTGATCAGCCGGAAACTCCACTGGACCGTGCGGTTTGGTGGTGCGAATGGGTGCTACGAAATCCGGACACCGATCTCCTACAGTCCCGTGCAGTGTATATGAGCTGGTTTAGGAAATATTCCTACGATGTTATAACGTTCGTACTGGGTGTTGTACTAGTTCTGGGTGTGATTGCTTGGAAATTGACACTTATTGTGAAGAGAAGCTTCTTCGGTGTTAGTAAAAAATCAAAGACTGATTAGAAGTAGTTCCATGGTAGATTCAATAATAGGACTTAACATGATAGGGCACTCAAAAAATAAACTGCACGCACACGAATCATTTTACCTTGGCCTTGTTGTGACTGTATAAAGGAAAATATCTAATAAATTATTAAGTAAATATTCAACAAAAATGTGTAAATCAGGCACTTGCGAAAAAAATATATGATAATAAAAAACTACATTTCGTGCAACCATCTGTTACGATGTGACAGAAGCATTACAACGTAAAATTTAAAAAAAAGGAAATCAAAGCCTACTTTTGTTATCTCATTGGAATAACTTATGGTCACAGATCAATGACCTATCATCGTATCGGTATATTACATTTCAGATCACTTTCAGCATCAACATCACTGATAAGCTAGTTCGGACTAAGCACGTGTTACTCGCCCGACAATATCACCTATCAGTCACGGGCGTTCACACCCTTCTCGAGCGTGATCCGTTTACGATAAGTTATCATTGTAAAACACACACGTCTGCATGGTAAAGCGATAAGTTTCGTCTGCTCGACGAGTATCGACTTAAAAGGACCGTCTCATCCATGTTCACGTGCAGGAGCACCATGCTTCCACGGAGTGAACTCAGACGCCATCCGAGAACTCTACACTCCGGTACAGATTTTTGCTAGTCATTAATGTTTTATCATGAGTGCGCATCATATAGCACCACCATACCCGTGCGTAGTTTTACAATGTGGTTTGTTTATTTTATTATCTTAAATAAAAGCGTGTGGCACGGATCGCAGTCCCAGTCACTGATGAGATTGGTGTGATACAGCGATGAAGTGCTCAACCATGGGAACAGTGTTGATGGTGATTCTAGCGCTTGTTAGCGCTTCAAATGCGGCCAACATCCTCTTCATGTCGGGCGTTCCTTCTCCGAGCCATTATATTTGGTAAATATGGTCTACTTAATGTTGTAACAAACTTTTTCTAACAAATTGTTTACTTTCCCTGCAGGTTGCGTCCACTGATGTACGAAATGGGACGAAGAGGTCACAACGTAACCGTCCTGAGTGCGGACATCGAAAAGAAACCACCAGCTAACGTGTCGTACATTCATCTGGAAAACTTCTACAGCACTATGTATAATACCACGATGCGTGAGAAGTTGGATTTCTTCAAAATGGCCAGTGAAAGTCCCATTAAAATGCTTCGGCTTTTGGATGAATTTGGAATCGACCTGTGCAAAGCAGCTGTCAAATCGGAAGGGCTTCTTTCGCTGTTGAGCTACCCAAAGGATTTCAAGTTCGATCTGTTCATAAGTGACATCATGGTCGGTCCATGCTTACCGTCGATCATTATGCATCGTTTCAAGAACGTTCCGTACATTCCATCCACACCATACAACGCTCCGTCCACGACGGCACCCGTATTAGGCTCCTACGCCTACTCCGGTTTGGTCCCGAACCACGTGTTCGATGCACCGCAAGAGATGAGTTTTGTGCAGCGTGTTAAAAATCTGTACTACGATCTATACGAAATGATCCTGCACGAGGTGTACATGCATCCGGAATCGGATAAGATCATCCGTAAGGTGTTTCCGGATGCTCCTTCCTCGACGAGCTTCTACAAAAATGTTCGCATATCGTTCAGCAACGTGAATCCTCTCATCCAGTACAAAGAACCGTTGATGCCGAACATGATTCCCGTCGGTGGTTTGCAAATTCAAGCGCCAAAACCACTTCCGGACGACTTACGACGCGTGGTCGAGGGAGCCAAGAGCGGATTTATCCTGTTCTCGCTTGGAAGTAATGCACGCAGCGATAGTCTTGGACCGGACCGTGTACGGAACATTCTAATGGCGATGGAGCGGTTGCCCCAGTATCAGTTCCTCTGGAAGTTCGAGTCCGACGAATCGAAGCTTCCGATGGCGGTACCAAAAAATGTATATATCCGCGCGTGGATGCCACAGAACGACCTACTGGCACATCCTAACATAAAGCTCTTCATCACGCACAGTGGACTGTTGAGCACGCAGGAAGCAATCTGGCACGGTGTCCCGATCATTGGATTCCCACTGTTTGCCGACCAGTTCCGGAACATTAATTACGGTGTCGAAATAGGCATCGGAAAGCGACTTTCGATACAGCACTTCCAGGCCGATGAGTTGGTGCAAACGGTGAAAGAGATCCTGGGAAATGCTAAGTATAGCCAACAGATGAAGCAAGTGTCACGATTGTTCCGTGATCAGCCGGAAACACCACTGGACCGTGCGGTCTGGTGGTGCGAATGGGTGCTACGAAATCCGGACACCGATCTCCTACAGTCCCGTGCAGTGTATATGAGCTGGTTTAGGAAATATTCCTACGATGTTATAACGTTCGTACTGGGTGTTGTACTAGTTCTGGGTGTGATTGCTTGGAAAGTGTCACTTATTGCGAAGAGAAGCTTCTTGGATGGTAGTAAAAAATCAAAGACTGAATAGAAGACGTCGCGGGACGAATCGGATACACTGCACGCACACTAACCATCCTTTCGAGTTACTGTTTAAATGTGAAGATCTAATAAACTTTTAAGTACCTCGTGTAGAGATAAAACGACACATTCTGGTTCGGACATCGTTTGACCGTTTCGAAGCACTTGAGAAAGTTCCAGTCGGCACCGGCTGCCGATAGCAGACCAAACGTGACCGCAAGAAAACTTAACCACCGAAACATCACTTCCAAATCTGCGCTGCCAAAAACGGTGACGCCTCGGTTCTTAAACGTGCATTTCTTCTTCGCTGCCAGAACTAAATGTCACACACGATCGTTCGCACAATTGCCGCGGGAAGGTGGAAGCATTCTAAAAGCGCGAAATTTCTCTTTTACCACTTTTATACGCCGATTCGATCGGGCGCGCGCGTTGGCGGTTCGAACGGCGGCTTATCGGAGAACACGTTCCGGGTGGCAATTATTCACCCGTTCGGTTTATCGTTTGTGTTCTAGAGGTTAAAAAAAAACGTGACAAAGAAACCGCAGGACCGGGTAGTGAATTCGCATCGGATGTTATGTGTGCCGCATCGAACCGATTGGCTTCGACTGGTGGATGCAATTTTCGCCCGAGTGCATTCTTGCGGCAGCTTTGCGACGAGACCGTGCCGCCGTTCATCCTTTCTTAATGGTGTTGGTGGTTTAGCTTTTTTTTAATTTTTGTTTGGTAGAAAATTCTTTTGCTACACCTGCTTTTTGGCGCATTTGATGACCTTAATCGAGCTTTTATGCAAATATGAAGGTACCCCCACGGTGCGGTATACTGCTGCGTCTTGTTTCGCTCTGTCGTTGAATCTTGCTATGCGGTGCGATAAGATAGGAGTTATCGGTGCACGCACAATATCATTATGATTAAGTTTAATTATGATGTCTATGTCAAGGTGGTTACGATGGACCCTAACACCTAACATTCAATGATGTAATTAGCTGATGATTTAAGAACAGAGGATGTGCCGATTCCAACCGGCTAATGATGACGATGCCGAACAGGGTCATGAACCTGAGCTGGCGTTCGGAGGACAGTGTATTGATCACATCATTGTGTACGTCGTTACGCGTCACAGAACTATTAACATCAAATGGCCGTAACAAAATAAAAAAATAATTAACAACCCCACATTGTGTAAAGCAATGTGAATCTTAAAACAAAATTGCCTATTTAAAGATAGGCGATTCTTTCTGCAGGAAGCGAACGGGTTGCGAGCGTATGTAGGTAAAATGAAGGCTTTGTCTATCGCAAAACAAAACACTAGTAGCAGCTCATTAGCAGCTCAAAGGCTTTAAAATCACCTCACATAAGAGAACGACAACGAAGCAAGCGCATTCAGTGTACAACACCATTCTACCGGTTCCATCGGAAACCGATAAGCGTTCTGGTGCTCGTTATGTTGCGAGGAAATTAAATTAACATAAATAAATAAACTACACAGCGTTAATTAAACAAGCATTAAGGGCAGTTTAAATCACATAACGAAGGTAATGAAAGTTAAGATAGAAGCCTAGCTCGTCACCTGGAAGATGGACGTGTGCTTTAGCGTAACAACGGACGTGACACAGGAAGTGGCTAATAAGCTGCAGAATTGTTTTTTTTACTTCAAAACACCTATAATTATATGATAAGCAGCTTATTAAGAGCTTATTTACAGGGCATTCAAGGTATCTTATCGGTTTTCGGAAGCCAACGCTTAGTCTGCATATAGGAAATTGAAATATGCTAGTTTCGAATGTGTTGGGTGTGTGCTTACAATATTGATACAAACAAGTATTACATTCTATAAATGTCATATGAAATATATTTACGGCCTATCTTACCATTAGAACATCGAACACATTTAGACCTGCACAAGCTACACAGAATAGGGACGATTACTTCCCCACTTTCATTGTCCAAACACACAAACATTTCGTCTTACACATACACAAAAACATACAGGGACTAAAATTCAAAAGTGGATTATCTCCAATATTTACCCTAACCAGTTAAAAACAAATCTATTATACAATCATGTTTTGTTAAAATAAAATAAAATCAATATTGTTGCTTGTTTCATTGCGCCTTCAACTGTAAATCTCACTTTTTCTTGCACACATCTTCCTCATAAACTGGAATCCTTGCTAGAGGGTGGCTTCTTTATCGAAGTGATTCACTTGGATTACATCATCGACTTGTTCAACGCACTCCGCACGTCACCGTTAAAATAAAACATGAAATTTACTTCTTGTACATTGCTTGCACAGTCTGATCGGTGAAGCCATTATCCTGTGAAGACAGAAAAAAATACTGAGCATGCTTCTACGATCTATATCAACGCATCTTATCATCTAATCATACCTGTTTCCCAAGCGAACGTAGTCTAAGAAGTGCGACCGTACTCTTGTTGGATGCTCTGGCAGGACTTTTCCACCTCCATGATCTGCCGCTCGAGGGGATCGAACACTTTCTGCAGCGTGCTGGCGTTCATGGTCTTCTTGCTGAGCAGCTCCTCAACACGCGCCAACGCTTGCATACCCTTGGCTACCACGTCATCGTACAGATCCTTTTCGTATCGCCGTTTCCCGTTCGCTACCTTCGCCCGTTTGTGACCACCCCCATCGCTACGGAAGCTACCGCTGAAACTGATATCACTGTAGCTGCCGGCACTAATGATGCTGGTACTGTTGCTCGATACATTCATGATCGAGTTTTCCATCAGGTCCTGGTGCGTTCGCTTCCGATCCGATAGGATGCTACATTGCGTGATGTCTTCGCTTGCAGTGGAGAGACGTGAGGTAGACGCTTTACCAGATCGTTGCTCATTTTGCTGCAACTGGAGGAGCTGTTCTCCCCACCAGTCCGTTTCAGTGTGGCGCAAGAAATCACACCGCCGATAGAACGCTTCTAGTGGAAGGTCTTCGGCGCGCGTCAACACCACTCGCAGAATCGTCTCGGAAACCAGTGTCAGCAGAGGCACCCAATAGCAACGACGCTCATCGGGGCCTCTCGATTCCTGTTCGTATACAAACCCACCCAGCTGTGTGACAATTCCTTGCACAAACTGCTGCGTAAGTTTGTCCATCTCGCGGGATTCTCTCTCCTCCGAAAGCACCTGGTAACCGTGCAAATAGTTGACCAATTCCGCGCGTAGTTCACAAACATCGATAGAGATTCCTTGATTGGCCACCATGTGCGCGGTGTGATCGATAGCACTTAGCAGCGTGTCGGGCAGTGGACGAATCACGATCGATTTCAGCAGCTGCCGTACCCGGTCTCTACGTTGAGTACTGTGCCAGTCGGGTGGGAAATATGCTTCCGGTAGGGGCAGCACGTTGTTCGTTGTTGTCTTGGACGAATCGGAAGCGCTACGCAGCTTGCCAAATTCTTCGGGCAGTCGAACGAAACGCTTCAGATCTTGAGTTAGCATCGCACACACCTGCTCGATGCCAGCGTTGTACAGCTGCACGACAGCATTCGCATTCTGTCCGACCGCGATCGTTTCGTCTGATTTACGGCATGCTTTATCCAAACGGAACCACAGCTCCGATCCGACGCAGCGTTCGAGTAGATCAACCAATGGACGCATTTCAAGCCGATCTTCGTAGCGCGGCGAATCGTATTGAAGATGAGCTCGGTAGCAGTTCGCAAGGTAGGCAACGGCCGCCCGTAGCGTCCCGTTCTCGATGGCTTTACTCCAAACAAACATTTTCCATCGTCTCGTCCCTTCCGTGGTCAATCCAAGCTGGCGTTCCAGTTCGTCGGCGAATACCGTTTCAACCGCACCGTTTGGATTGTAGAGAATGATCGCAATCGCTGGCTGAAGATAGCCCGTTTTTGTCAGAATGTTGCTTAAACGAGCACGAGCATCTTCTACACGACAGTTTGCGTTCAGTATGAACAGCAGTCCATCAGTTAGGTTGCAAGCTCGCCCACTGTCTGTGTCTTTTTCGCTGGCAGCCGCTTTCCCGCGCACCAGCCTCATGCAGATGGCCCGTTCGCCCTGAGTGACATCGCTCACTCCGTTCCCTTTTGTGGCGAGTATTTGCTTTCCTTGCTTCGTTGGTGGTGGTCGCGTTGCTAGATAAAAGTACGGACTAGCTTTCTGGACGCCTGTATCGTCTTTCCGAAAGGAACAGCACTCCAACCAACGACTGACGAAACTCGGAAAGCCAGGCGAACCTTCCTCACCCTCAACCGGCACCGAAATCGCTAGCTTCCAGTAGATCGGCTCGGCAATCCCCAGTAGGGAGGATCGCTCCTGCCGCACTAGCTGATGCAGGGTAGCTTCCAGTGGTACGAACGGATCGATCAGCTGACGCTCCGGGAAAGCATCGAATAGATACACCTCCCTTCGTACGGATTGATCTCGTAGCACTTCGTTTGCGTTGCGCTTCGTGTCGGCAAGCTGGGCCGTTAAGAACGGGCGCAACTGATCGCAGCTAGGCAAGTCGTCCATCTGGACGCATCCGTTGACGAACGAAGGTGGTACGGTGCGCAGCAGTCGACGCCATCTCGTCGCTCGCTGAGCGTTTCGGTGCCAGCGATAGAAATATTTTTTACTCAGCTTTTTCTCTCGAGCCATCCTAATGCGCTCCATTCGCTCGAGCTCCTTCTTGGCCACGATTGCAATCCGTTCGATGAGCAGCTCGTTTGCGAGCTCATTAAACAGCTCTACCGGATAGCGCTGCAGGTGTTTATGGTGTGCCACCGCCTGTTCGGCCCGTTCCGGAACCATCTCTTGCACGACGGAATCGAGCAACTGTTCCAACTGCAGCGCACTGGCACGTTCGATCATTTGCTTTCGCTCCTCCTGTTGCTTCTTTTGCTGCTCTCGTTGCTGTTCCTGTTGCAATTGCTTTAGCTTTTGCTCCTGTTCCCGCTTTTCATTCTCGATAGCTTGGCTGGCAAGTTGTTCCTTCACGATCGGTGCGATACTGTTCGATAGCTTGTTTTCTTTGTTTTCTTTAATTGATGGTGGCTGGAAAAAGCCTCCAGCTAGCAGAGGAGTGCTCGAGCTCGTTGGTGGTCCTTTTCCTGCGAGCGTTGAGGGTGTTCCACCGAACCCGGCAACCGATCCGAAAAGGGAGCCCGCGCTCGGGAAAAACGAAGGTGTCGATACTGCTAACGGTGCCGGAAGAGGTAGAGGAGGAGGAGGAGAAGGTTTGCTTGGTGCGAATGCGTCCTTGGCAGCGCCAAAAAATGTACGCTTCTGTCCGGGGGCTGTGATAGATTGATTCGTTGGCGGGCTCGAGTACTTCATCGTCACACTGTCTCCTAGGTCGAGTGTGGCGTTGGTGTTGAACGCCGAGCACGGTACTGACGCGAATAGGTTTCCCCCGCTTGGTAGCGTAGCCGAGGAGTTGGATGAAAATGCACCAAAAAGCTTGCTACTACCAACTGCAGGCGGCGCCGGGGAAGAATTGCTCAATGGCGTGACCGTGCCAAACAGGTTGCTGCCAAATGGGGACGAAAACGTAGGTGTAGGAACAACTGACGCTGGCTTCGTTACAGGCATTTCGAAACTAGGTGCTTTTAAGGCGATCGATCCACTCGTCGAACCGAACGAGGGAAGATTTTGGGTCACAAATGGCGCTGGAGGCGCTAGCTTCGGAGGTTCGGGTGTGCGGGCACGCGGAGACAGACGAGGCACCACCGTTGTTGGTGATGGTATCTTAAACACACGCTCATCCGAGGAAGTTGCTTCGTTTCTCACACCAAAATCGATGCAGTCTGCTTTGTCCTCTTCCATTGCTGCCTCTTGCTGCTGGTGCTGCTGCTGTCCAGCGTCCTTCGTTAACGTCGGTGGCTGCAATGCATTCCCTACACTCTCCGCTGTATCTTTGCGTTTCGCATAAATCTCTTGCAGTACTTTCTCCTTCATGCACCCATTGCTATCAAAGCTATCTTTGGGCTGGTGTGCGATTGTAAACTGTTCGCCCCATCGCTCCAGCGAGCGTCCACAGATGGCTTCCCCAACGGAAACGCACCGTTTACTTTCCACCAATCGCACGGCGCGTGAATTTGCAAACGGAAACTCGGGTTGATAAAGGCCCGGTTGCTTTGGCTCGAACAACACCATCCCGGTCGCTCGATCGACTCCGACACCGTAGTGGTCGAAGAACGCTTCCGCCTCATCTGCATCCTCGAATGCGAGAATGTGCGTCAGATACTCCAGGGAGAAGCTCGTCGTCGTGCGTACCGCGTACGCCTTGCGCAGTATGTCCAACGCTTTCTGGCGCACCTGGGTAAAGTATCGCAGCAGGATGCACGCGTTCATGTAAGTCGTCGTACGGACGAGCTGGAAAAAGCGCACGAAGTTGTTCTCCTCCAGCGTAAAGTACACGGACAGTGCGAATTGGATTTCACGCGAGTGAATGATCGCCTCCGGAAGTTGCCTTAATTCCCACAGGAAGTTTCCATCGTTCAAGTACAGCAGCACCATGTACGCACGAAATTCTGCCTCCGCCGGACAGCGCTGCCCTCGCTGGGCGAGATCGGTGTACATGTACTTGAGCGTTTGCAGACACTTGGTCATGTTTTCCGTGTTGATCTTCTGATCGAAAACCGATGGATCCTCGGAAACGAGACGCGCTGCACAGTGTATGTGGAAGCGTGTACACTGTTCCACCAGCTCGACGACTGCCGGCGAACAGAGATCCTGTTGGGTTATGTCCTTCCGGACACCCCTCGTGCGATCCCAGATGTAGTGGAACCAATCGCTTACGTTACCTCCACCCTCGTTCTCATCCGTATCACACAGGTCGGCCAAGTTTGTCAGCAGGAAATGCATCGTGCGCCCGAGAGCCTGCTGTGAGCGTAATTCATGCGGCAACGGAAGCTCCTGGTCGGCGGAACTGCGTGAGTATTGTTTGATGGCTTTCACGTGATCTATTTGGGCGCTAGTTCCGGTTCCACCGTTCGGATGCCTTTCGTACGACGGTACCATACACTTCCACTCACGCAGGTAGCGCTCCTTCTCTGGGCACATATCCGGACACGTACCCTCGATGTTTTTCGCCTTCCTTATGTCGGTCGTACGCTCCGTCGTAAGTCGAATGTAGCGATCCTTCGCCTCAAGCACTCGATAGCGCTCCTCGGCCGTAGATGCTGGCTTGCGAGCCAATAGCTCCAGCTCAGCACGAGCTTGTCCAACTCTTGGGTCCACCTCGAGCCGGGCAGATACTGGAGGTATGTAGAGTTTAGGTGCATTCGGTCGGACATTCGCCAGGGTTGGAGCTGAACGCTGTTCCGGAGTCTTATAATAACCAAGCAAATCTATCGAGAAGAAAAGCAAAAGATTGGGAAGCGTAAGTTGATGCAATCCACACGCCTGAAATGGCGCGCGTGATACGTACTTGTCGAAGGTGACCGTGCATTATCGATGGCTTCCAGTTCCATCTGCACTTCGGTGTCGAGAAAAGATCCACCTCCTTTAGCGTTCTCCCCAACCGTCTGAGGTTTGGTATCCGTCCAGAAGATGCTGAACGCGACGTTCTTAAACTGCCCACCTTTCTCAAGGGCAAGCCGTGCCGCTTCCGGATGTTCATACTCCACCGTGCAGGATAACCGATTCGGGCGTAAAATGAATCGCTTGATTTTACCGAACTGACTGAAGTGCGTCTTTGCCACCAGTTTATCCAGAAACAGTTCCGGTATGTTCTCGCAGCTACAATAGCAAACACGGCCGCGGAAAGAAAGTATGGATAAAAAATGCACGTTCCCTTCGGGCGCTTTGGCGCGTATCTTGCGACAACGGTGTACGCTCACCTGATAGAAATACGTTCTTCACTGGTACCGTTCGTAGCCATTATTGATTTGATCGCTCAGCATAACCCGCCACACGCACAGAATATTTTACAATTTCACTAAATACGCGTTTTAAGCTACTAAACTTGTGCTGTGGGGGTCCGCCGGCTTGCAATGTTTTTGTTTCTCCTTCGATGACAGCCATAAAACAACACATTCCTGACATGCGGGCGCCAGGATAGTCAGCAAATTCGAAGCGTATATCATTTTCGAAAAAGTTTTGTTTGGTTAAAAGTTTTTTAACCAGATTTTTGATAAACAAAGTAACTGTTTTAATTTTTATATATATATTTGGCTTATTATTATTGTGTTCTCAATTTCTTGTTTTTAATTTTCGAAAATACAGCTTTCAATCTCTGGTGATATAGAACATGATGCGTTCTTAATTGACTTATGTAAGGTTTGAAAACACCATTCCCGACATAATTGACTGACTGCTAGTTTTTGAGCGAGGGGTATGTTGCCATAAGGCGAAATGGGATGAGGACATCATTATGTCGATTTTAACGTGCCGGGTTGTTATTAATTTTTCTTTTCCATAAATGTTAGTTACGTTACGCCGCTACGATACTACGTTAAACTCGTTAAGTAGAGGTTATAAACACATCAAGTGTAACCATGGGCGAATGAAGATCTACGTCATTATTTGTTTGTTTTGAAAAAAAAAATCCACAGGTATTTTATTTTGAATTTTTACACGATATTATAAAAATAACAGAATTCGTGTGTTTCAAACATAACTATGACTATAAAATCAGTTTTCTATTTACCATTTTCAGCTAGGTTGTTCTATCTTCTTCTTCCAAACTCCTGGCGCCTTTGTTGCTGAACTGTATGATTATCAATGATAAGAATTTGTCAGCAAATTGGTCGCAATATGAGTACAGCAAACTCTGGTGCCTCGAATAAATTACGGGAACTGTTCTTGAGTGGCGTAGAAGCGGTAACGCCCAAGTCGTTATTTCAATCGTACCGTAGCCTGGAGCACAATATTCAGAAAAGCTTCACTCACGATCATAAACGCTACCATGTAGTTGGTTTCGGAAAAGCCGTTCTGGGAATGGCAGTGCAGGTGGAAAAACTGCTCGGTTCACGGCTCTGCAGTGGGTGCATAAGCATCCCGATTGGAACCAGGGAACGATTCGTGGGAAATGCAGACTTCAACTTATCGTCAGATACTGTCCTCGAAGTGATCGAATGCGCCCATAACAATCTTCCTGATGAAACAGCCTTGATGGCTGCGAGAAAGATAAAGCATATCGCACGCACCATGACCTCTGAAGATGTGCTTTGTGTGCTGATCTCTGGAGGAGGGTCCGCGTTACTCTGTCTACCGAAACATCCCGTGACACTGGAGGAAAAATTGCGTATAATCAAATCGCTTGCTACCGCGGGTGCTGCAATCGATGAACTGAACATCGTCCGCATTGGGTTGTCCGATGTCAAAGGAGGCCAACTTGCCTTCCAAGCAGCGAATGCTTATCGTGTGTATTCGTACGTAATTTCGGACATTGTAGGTGATCCGGTACATTTGATCGCTAGTGGACCGACCGTAGAACCGAGCAGCGTCAATGTAAATGTAAAAGCGAAAGAGATTTTAGTTAAATACAACCTTTGGGATAATCTGCCACCGTCTGTCGCGGAAGTAATGACGAGATCAGCAGATAAGGAAGTTAAGAGAGAGCCTGCGAATAATGATTTATTTCTGTTAGGAAGTAATGAAGTAGCCGTGAAGAGCATTGTCGGGCAAGCTCTGGGTCAAAATTTAAAGTGTATCGTACTGTCCAAATGCATCGCAGGAAATGTAAGTGATCTAAATGCCATGTATGTGGAATTGGCAGAAATATTGTACAATTTTAAAGCGGGTGTATTGCAAAACGCTCAAGTGTCAGAGAAACTGCAAGTACTCCTCACGGGTTTGGAAGTGGAAGAAGCACAACGCAGCGCGTTCATTTCCAGCGTAACTGAGTGGAAACGAGAACCACTTCTGATCGTTGGAGCAGGGGAGCCAACAGTTTGCGTGTCAGGAGACGGCAAAGGCGGTCGTAATCAGGAACTAGCCCTTCGATTTTCGTACGGCGTACGGCAGCTGCCCGAATCCGTGTGCTTCCTGTCCGCCGGTACGGATGGCATCGATGGTCCAACGGATGCTGCTGGTGCTATCGGAGGTGCTTTTGTTGCGAGAGAATTCGAAAATACATACGGCCAGACGGTGAAAGGCACCTCGTTCATTGAGCGTAACGATTCGTACAGCTTTTACGAACGCGTTGGTGATGGAAAATATTTCATTAAAACTGGTCACACCGGTACAAACGTGATGGATCTACATTTGCTGTTGATAGATGTGTAAGAAACTATTGCTTACGGCAATACCAATAGCCCTTATCTGCTCTAATCGTAAATACAAATACATGTTGTTTGTTTTTCCTCAATCAAAGAAGAAACTAGCAGTGCTTTACTTACCGATTTTTCGCTCCTGCTTCGACTAACGCTTACCACCTTGTACTGGCTTACATTAGTTCATTTTTTCCACAGATTATGAGTCACTCAGTAGGCAAGAAAACACCGGAAGAAGTCAACCTAACGACCGTAATTTATGGCCATCTGAAGCGCGCGCGCGCGCCTGTGTGTGTGTGTGTGTGTGTGTGTTTGGTGGATATGGTCTGTGAACTATTTTCTCTCTACCCATGCTCCCTGGCCCGGAGCATGTGTGTGGTGTAGGAGCAGTTCTGTTTTGTTAATGAAATAACCAGCCGGAAAACCAGCATGGGGTATGGAGTCGAATTCTAGTTGGGACGCGTTTTTCTTCTCAAAGCATGCATTGGGGCTGGTACGGAGCTCTAGCCGTTTGCCGAGCCGTGGACCTGATTAAATCCACCAAAAACTCACAGCGGATAGCGTGTAGCACTTCTTGGAAATTAGCCGTACGCCAAACTAGAAGTGGATGCCGGGCTGACTCGTGAGCTGGCTGAACGGCCGCCGGTGGTTTCCATTCCATGCCATCTGCTCAGTTTGACGCTCGCGGGTTGCTCAATTTACATATTTTTACTGCTTTAATCTAAAAATTATGCAAAAATATAATAATTCTCATAAAAGTTGTACATCTGTTGAAGAGGTCTGACCAGTTCTGCCGGTTGGCATATTAGGAAAGCGCGTCGCACACCGGTTGCCTGCGCCGAGCTGACTTATCACACTCCGCGACGATGACGGCGGCGGCGGCGGCGGCGGCGGCGGCGGCGGCGGCGGCGACGACGGCGATGATGATTGCGAAGATCTCGCGCACCGTCATCTGCCCACCTGCAGACCTGTGTGGGCATACGCGGACGCCAAAATGGCTGCCAAAGCCGGTCGGTGCCGGGCGAGCGCGGAATCTTCCCGACCGATTCAGGATAATACCGGTGTCATCTGCACTTTTGCGTCGCACCGTGGTGGTGGCAGACGGACGGAGCAGCACTTAATGTAAATGGACCGCAGGATCAGGATGAAAAGGTTGAAGTCACTCCAACCGAACACCACTCAGCGCAACCCCGAAAGAAAGTAAATGGGTAAATCCGATGAAATATGTCCTGCTTTCCGCGGGTGTGTTTCACATGCACGCATACGGAACCGGCCGGGTTCGCCGCAGACTCCGTGACTGTTTTTTTTTGTGTTGTTGTTTCGCTTTTGTTGGTGGAGTCACGACATTAAGGTTTCTTGCTGACAGGTTTCCTTATCAATTCGGAGAACCACACGAATCGGTTCGGGGCACTGGATATCGTTTGGAGCAGTTTCAGGTTTCGGGGTTTCGAACATACTGAGCTCTGTAGTTTTCAATGGTAGTCGGATGGAGTGGTGTCCGTTTGGCTGCTGGAAAGAATATATTAGTTCATATTTATTTTTGTAGTCGGTTTTATATTTTTTCCCTGAGAAACGTCGCTGTAATAATTGAAAATTATCCGCTGAGAATCTTTAGACTCTTACTGGTTGTAGAAATTTACAGTATTAGCAACAAATCGGCTATTACTAGTCGAAACCCCCTGTAACGAATAGGGCTTTCGTGGCAAATACGTCATGATAAGCACGTGTTAGATGTTGGACTTTACGTGAACTCTCTCTCTCTCTCTCTCTCTCTCTCTCTCTCTCTCTCGTCCTTTGTAATTCTTAACGCTACGTGCGATCGATCAGCGCATCCCCAATACATTACTAAGAAATGAAAACTTTTACTTACCGCTAGCGTCCATGCATCCGCACAATTGCACTACGTGAAAACCACTTACTATTTATTAGATCGATTAGGCTTTTCCATTAAGGTGTACACAATTCAGTAAAGCGCAATTTTTATCTTTCCCAGCATTTTTATCCCACGCAACATTAGCTGTGATAGATATCACATTAAATCAACGCTATAGAACAAAATATATGATAATTTTGTTTTCAATTTCGAGAAATTAGACAAATTTATTAAAAATACCTAGGTTTAAGATTTAAAGATTCTTAGGAATTGTTAGGTTTAAAGCTTCAGAAAATGATAGAATAATCAAAATTATAAAAAAAAACTTTAGGATAATACACAAAGAACAATTAAAATGGATGGTGGGTTCATGTCTAATTTAGGAAATTCATCTAAATTAATGTGATCTTTTACCTCTAAGCATAGCGGACATATAATACCTAAAAAAACCCTAACCTAAAAAAACCTAAAAAATACCTTAACTTAATGTGAATTAAAATTGCGTAAACAAAAAATAAACTTCTTTTTTTCTTCTCGATCTTTCCCTCTTAAACTCTGAAAAATCGCCTTAAAATGCTGCAAAAGCGTATCTCGTAAATCTCGTGCAAATTATGTACTCCTCCACCATGCACCGTGGCCCGCGCTTGCTGCAAGTCGTGGCGCACTGCATCCATGCACGGAAAGCGTATCCGCAAATGCGTTAATCTCGGCCAACCGACCCACCACCGACCGGGCACGCTCGTCCGTTCGCACAAACGAAGAGACAGCATGGAGCCACGTCGGCCGCCAACTGCCGCAGACTAAATGGCACTGAAACCGGGGCAAACCGTCCGCAGCATCCGCACGGCCACACCCCACCGAACGGTCATTTCCGGTTGCGCGCGTCTAATTGGTGGTCATACTCGCTGACACCGACCCCGTGCGGAGATAATTCTAATGTGGGAAGCGAACGATGCCCGAAAAGGGTTCAGGTATGTGATGGCAGCATGGCCTGCTGTGTGATTTACTTCCCGCTCGCGTACGAACGGGCCAGTTCAGGGGTCTCGGTTCCGTTACGGCGGGCGTCGAAATTCCTATGCGGCGAAAAAGGAGAGAGAGAGAAAAAAAAACACCGCGTAATTGCTTTCTGCTGCCTTTCCCCTGAAACTCGGGATACGCTAATTGAAGCAAACTCATCAAACTAATAAATTGAATAATCTTACCCCCACCAGGCTGGCCGAGGGGATGGGGACGCTCTAGAGCTGGATCGTGCCACGGCTAGACCAAAAATCTAGCCAACTCGTATCACTTGCGTCGTCGGGGTCGCGTATCGTGGCGATAAAAAACCTACGACGGCAACGACAACGACGACGACGAAAATGCACTGCACCGTTTCCGTCCTGTTCGGGCCTTTCAGCGCAGAATGCAATTATCAGCGATCGTTACTCATTGTGGCTAATTGCTGCAAGCATTCTTCAGCCGCACCGTCAGCGAACCATCAGCCAACGGTACTTGTTCGGAGGCCGAGTGGAAGAAAACGAAACATAATGCTTTACGCCGCCATGCACGGGGAAGATCGCACGCAGATGGACGTTTGAGGTGAATTTTCGACGACGACGACGTTGTGTCTGGCACCGATGGCGATGGGCCGTCCGATTTTAGCGTGTTTTTGAGAAGGCTTAAATTTCTCCCATTTGCACCATCCGACGCGGCATGAACCAGCATGGTTAAAAGGTTTTTTGTTTATTTTAAATTAACAGATACAAATTTAACATCAAATGTTTCCTTCTTTCGTTCGAATAATCAGTGTTTTTTTTTTCGCTAATTTCGCCTGTTGATTTAGGCAAGTAGTTTCGCCTGTTGATTTAGGCATCATTGCTCATGCATGGCTATGAGTTAAAAACTCGTTTCCCCGTGCCGGGATGAGCACTGGGGTTTTCCATTTCCGTGCTATTAATGGGCACGTTACAACGTTCCAATAAAATGACGTAAATTTTTGCTCGATTTCGATTACAACGAATCCATCTTGTTCTGTGCTGACGTCAACGCAGGCTGTGCCACTGTTTCTCTGGTGACAAAACCTCCCCTGCGCTAGATTACTTCTTTATGCGACCTGAAAAAAACCCCGCGGTTGCTTGGACCGCGCTTGACATTTTCAAATCGAGTCCGCTTTTACGCGCATCGCCAGAAACCGGAAAGTATTGGTGCGCTCATTAATGTTCATTAAAGCGAAGAATTCATCGTTCGGGGTCGGCCCGTCGTTTGCAGAAATATAAAAACAGCCGACGAATGTAACGTGTGAAAAAGGAATTAGAAAATCGTATCGCCTTTCCCTCCCCCGTCGGCGGCAAGGGATGCGCGCGTACTCAGCAATTTCCTGTCCCTCAGTTTCCATGCGCAAGGGCTTCCGCGGGTCCGGTGGGAACCGAACGAGCTGCACCTGTAACCACGGGTTCCCCGAGGAGACGGGCTGAACGAGCCCAACGGTGGAGGCAGCGAAACGGGAAAGAGATGGCAGCAAACAAGTTTGTTTTAAAATTTCTCACTAATTAACAGCTATATCCCAGCCGTCAATAAAAGCTATAAAAATAATCATAAAACAACAAAAAACAGGTGTCCTATGCACGTCTTTAATCATCCGCATCGTCACGAATCGCGCTGGATGGATGCTTGGGCAAATGGGAAGGGGCCATTCTTAACCATTTCTTTCTTTATCTTCCACCCGGTGGAGAACGTCCCCGAGGCTCGCCTAGGCTCGCCGTGTTTGACCCCGTTGGTCACAGGTGGTGCGTTCCCATTTCAAGCAGCTTGGCAGATTCCACTCGACATTCATTGGAAGCGATGCGAGCGCGTTCGCTTGGTACGATCGAAATGCAACAGCTTCCAATCTCCCGGGAGTGTTTTTTAGTGGGGAAGGTTGCAGCAAGTCTTTTAGAAATGAACAATACGAAAATTTTGGAAGTAACAGTGTATCATGAAGGAAGGATTTTAAAACTAAAAACTAATACGTTAGTGCAGATGAAGAAAAAATAATAAAGAAAACATGAAGTTTTTAATTTCTTTGGAAAGAATCAATTCTACCACTAATTTTACTTCGAAAATGGCGTTAGTTAAAAAAAAGTAAATCCCAATACTGAATCCCACACTGGGAGCATCCCAAACGTAAGGAAGCTCCCAGTCGCAGTGCCGAGATCGACCCTTATCTGATACGACATTCTTCTTTATCTCGCTGCACTGCCAGACACCAAGCCACCAAGAGTGGTGTTTGTTGATGGTTTTATCGATTATCATTGCTTCATTCCTTTCTCTGCCGCGGTCATTTCTTCTCCGCTAGCGCGTCCGGTGGCGGGTTCGTGCATAAGCGCCTAGAAACGCCCGTACACCACCACCTGGCACATCTCGCTTAGGAAGGTTGGGTCGATCCCAACCAACCAGGCGCTCCTACTTTGCTCCGTTGCCTAGGCGATGACGGCGGTGGTAGACACTGTCCATGTGCGTTGCTGATCGCGGGAGGGAAATAAAGTTTTATTATGAAAGGCTCCACACATTAGGCGCGAAGATGGTGACGATGATGCCGCCGACGACGACACGGGGTCGTCGCGTCCGTTTCGTTTGATGTGATGTGTTGCCGTATATTCCCGGGGACCGGGCCAAACCGAGCCAACCCTTTTGCCTGGTTACGTATATCGTTTTGCCGCCGAGCGAGCGCTTTTAAAAGCATAATCGAGAAGCGTGAATGGTTGGCCGCTTAGCTGAAAGGTCCTGTCCTTTCGAGGTGTATGGTGGTGCTGGTAGTGGAGCATAAGGGCAGTGTGTCGAAATGTGCCCACTCCAACCTGATCAGGTGAGATGTTACGTTCGCTGATGGATGTCAGGAGGATGCGCGTAGTGAGCTGGTGTTTGTGCATTATAACATTTACCCACCAAAGAGAGGCTCTTTCAATTGGTTATTGCGGAATAAGTCCTAAATATTTTCAACACCACATATTTGCATCGAAGTTTCTTGCTTTCCCTCACCCGTACTTCATACCCCTCGAATCTCCCTCTGCTAGATCGAACCTATCCAGTTGGGGTGCGCGAAGATGTATTCTGCGCTCGTCTTTCGCGCGATTTGTGCGTGCGCCTCTGTGGTGGTGTTCCACCCAGCCAGCCACCCAGCCAACCGCCCAGCCACCTAGTGTGCATGTTTTTGTTTTGCGCCGTGCGCCCGCGTGTGCGCGCCTCGCTGGAAACTTCTCTTTCACATTCCTGCGGCGACGAACGCCACGGCGGAAATGGCACCTGGTTTTATGTGTGCGCTTGCGCGCGCACGTCACCCGCGCCGGGGAGGGGGGAGGCGGTGGGTTTGGAGGGAAAAATACGTTGACTCGAAAAAAGCTGAAGGCCACCGGTTAGACCGGTTGCCGGGCCGGTCGGTCGATCGATCGGTCGTGCCTGGCTTGCTGGGGAGCTCGCGGGCTGAGGATTGCTTGTGTGTCTTCCTACCTGTCCGCCCGTCGCCGGTCCGTCCCCAAGCCCGTTCCCATCCTGCCGCGGCTCGGTTGGCCACAAGACCAGTCTCGATCGGGTCTTGCACGAGGAGGGGACAAAAACACGTTCTTATTAGTAGTTCAGATTGGTTGTAGTAATGCTGTTTAAGTGGTTAAAGTTTGCGCGTGTTTTTTTTTCTCCTGCTTGCTTCTACCATCCGTCGTCCGTGTGGCTTTAAGGTTGGCCTATGGGTGGACTGCTGGCTGTGAGTCACATGACGTCCGCGTCGCATTTGCATACAGAGCTGCTGGTTGCCGAGCTCCAACCGAAGAATGTTTGAAATGGGCCAAAAACGCGTACCACAAGCTACTAAGCGTAGACTTATCGGTTGCCATAAAGATGCTATAAATTGCGTTCGCGCCTCGATTGGCAAACGGCGGCCATTCCTCGCGGGAATTCCTTGACCGACTGCTGGTAACGGCTTACACCGTTCGAAATGTCTGCCGTGTGGACGCGATGGATTTATGGGCAACTTTCGTGGCCAGGCTCTAGGTTTTACGCGCCGGACCGGGCAAGCATGTCCACTCGTATGGGGGAAAGATGCAAATTATAAAATTAAGTATCATGTAACCGGGTGATATTTTCAGCTCCCTTCCTCCTTCCTCCCGATGCTTCCCACCGCAGATTGACGATTGCCGAGCGCGATTGGCTCCCAGGGGCTCCACGAAGGCTGGAGCGGCCGATCTGTGCGCCCGAGCCGGTGAGAAAGAGCAACGCGGTGAGAACGGCGCCCGAATCAGGTCCCTTGGTTCGTAGCTCCGGAACCGAGCGACGGAGGGAACCCCCGGAGGGACAATGTACTGGGTGGGTTTTCATTTTCTACGCCGATTTCTAACGATGCAAATCGTCGAGGTTCTCGGTTCGGATCGGAGCATCGGGGCTCGCTCGAATGCTGGAAAAGCAGCACGAGAGAGGGAAACGAATCGGCACCGGTGTCTGTGCAAGCGAGACACACAAAAAATGGTTTGAGGGGAAAAAAGATAAATAAATAAAAATAGCAGCCATGGTTGGGCCACGGATGGGCAACAACACCGAGATCCGAGACGGCAACCTTGTCGCGCTCACTCCGTGTGATTTAAGCCTCGAGGCGCGAGCAGGTCTGATCCACCTGTTGCGCAGGTTCGCCGCCGTCACTGTTGCCGTCGCTGCTGCTGCTGCTGCTGCTGCTTCATCTACATACGATGGTGCTGGAATAAAAAAAAAAACTTGTCGATGACTGCCCGCTGCTCGCGCGCACACTGCTTGTTTTCTGCTCGCTCCTGCCATATGACAATATCGTATGCTTCGCCCCGATCATGATCACCCTCATCAGCATTGATCATCAACACCATCATCATCATCATCATGAGCGTCGTAATCATTTCGATTTTCTTCCTGCCACCGCAACAGGTAGTTTGGAAGGCAAACGGGCAGGCAGGCAGGCAGGCTTGGCAGGCATGGAGGGGCAGGCAGATGGAGGCCGTCATCTGCAGCAAGATCTGCGGCTAAAGCGCTTCGGCAAGCCTCTCCGGAGCCTCGCACAACGGCTCGCGAAGCCCCACGGGGAAGGGGGAGTTTAAAATAATCACGGATAGATTTAACCAGTAGAGAGTTGAGCGTAGACATAACAGCATGTGCCGAGGTGACTTTGTCCGCGCGAGAATCTGAAACGTGTGTATACTTTTTTTTGGGGTTACGTGCGTATCGAGTTTTCCCTTCGAGCCTCCTGGCTGACCTGGCTGGCTGGCTGGCTGGCCTGAGCTGTAGGAGATTAGGGACGTTGAAAGGTGAGCCTAGTGTGTTCGAAATTGCAATCCACCAGTGCGATTTTGGGAGGCAAAACGAAACGAACGAAGATTTCGTCGCTGGGCTGAAGCGACGAACCCCGTGCGAATGGTGGTGGCTGCGTGCGTTCTAACCCAAGAGCACAGTACGCAGCCAAGGATTTGCAATATTGCGGTGGTTTAGTGGTCTGTGAGCATCGGCTCGTACGCTAGGAGTATTTTGATTGAAAAATATATTTTTGGTTCGGAGGCAACTGGTTCAGTGATTCTCATCGGCAAGAGGTCATGTGATCCGCGCGTAGTTGGTCCTGAAAGCCTACGACACCAACCCAAAAGACCATGAAACGCAGTGACAGCACAAAAAGCACATACAATATCACTTGAAACTTGGTTTCGCCAGCTTGGCTAAGGCATAAATAAATCCACAGAACACAGAAGCACTGGCGAAACCAACGAAAAAAAAAATGTATATAAATAAAACGGTTTATTTGGAACGGGCACCGCGGCCCGAGCCGCATACCGGAGCCGAGTAGTGGAGAGAAAGGAAAATTGTTACAAATTCATCGGCCCCGGCAGCGCAAAACCGTTCAACCGGGGTGAAAGTACACGGTGAAGGTGAGCGACAGGTGAAGAAGAAAGCCAGGCGAGCAGCGGCGCACGCGAAGGAGAAGGCGATCGAAGGAAAGTGTGTGCGTGTGTGTGTGTGTGTGTGTGTGCTTGTGTGTCTGAGGCTGTGTGCGCGATCGTGGGCTTGTGTTGCGTGTTGCAAAACGGGGAAGGGAAGGGCGGAGGATCGGGTGGCCTCGGGAAGCGAATCCGTTCCGTTGGCAGCGATCGTCGCGGATCACTCTTTAGAAGAAAAGCGTTATCGTCATAAACGGCGCGCGCGTGTATGTGTGTGCGTGCATGAGTGAGTGTGCAAGTGTGTCCATCAAATAGCAAGGAAATGAGCAAGGAGCAAAAAGGAAGGCGAAGTGAATTAATCGAAGCTATTTCAAGAGGCGGGAAAAAAAAAGATGATGCTGTGTGTGTCTGTGTGTATAGTGAACGTGTTGCACCAGGGCTGCGGTGGTGGAGGTAAAAAAAAGCTCGCGGAGTGAAGGAAAACGCAGTCAAACCGGTGACAAACTGCAGCGAAAAGAATAACAACTAGCTAGCGAATCAACGAATGGGGAAGCGCACCGTATCCCCTCCGCCAACCGATCGCAGGTGTTGTGAAATTGGAGTCGCTCCTTGATCCACTCCAGCCACGGTTGATTGATCGTGATTTATTATCAAAACACCATCACGGTGCTGCTGCAGCAAACGATGTTTTCCCTCCTCAGCTTTATGTAACTATACTCGCAATTGGGAACGTTTTTTGTGTTTTTTTTTTGTGTTCAAACCAGCACCCAAAAACGGAGCCACACTACCGTCGGGGTGATGTGTGCCATAGAAAGCGATTCTTTTGGGGCCGTGCGTAAATCCCAGCGCAGTTCGAACGGCGTCGGGGAACGCCGCAAGGCCTTTGTGAAAGTATAGCAACGGCTGGCAAGGTCACGCGTGAAACGCTTCATCACACTTTTCTATATTCACCTTCGCTTGCGGTTCGGAATAGTGAGGTAGACGTACAAGTAACAACACAAAAAGTGCTACCAAACGCTGAGTACTTTATTATAATTACGATTCTGATTAGTTTGTTATAAATCCAGTTTGCAAACGCCATAAGAAAAAGACTTTTGGTTAGAAAAAGGGTGAATAATTCGATAATAATTTAGAATTTTCATCATTATAATGAACGACTTCTTGCATTGGGTACTTTTGCGTGGAAACTCCAAAAGTTCCTGTTCATTTTAAAAAATGTAAAATATATCCTGTCGAAGTGTTCTGCCACACAAACCATTCTGAAGAGTTAACCCAATAGTTAAATCTGCAAATCGTTTCCTCGTTCCCTTCGTACCAGTTGTGTGCTAAGCCCCCGTTTTTCCTCTCACGATGAGAAAATCACTAGAATGTGCGAAACAAGATGTCAACCGTTGTCGGTATTTAACTATCCCCCCACCCGCGTCCCCTTGTGCGGGACGAAGCCATGGGTGTGCGGACCGCAATGAACCTCCGAGCCTTTCCTGGCGTAGTGGCGGAAAGCGTAGTGGCTAGATGTCTCTGCGCGGTGACTAGTTTGCGGTTTCGCGTTGCAAACTCAAGCCTGTTTATTATACAAATGCGCAGAATCGCTCCACCAGGGGTGACCAGGGGTGAATTGGCGACGGATCGCCTGCACCGTAACCGCATACGAGCGCATACTCACACGCTCATACACAAATGCCCTTCCCTGCCGCGATGATCGGTGCCTGGACGCGATCGGTTGGATCGATGCACTGGATGCGGTGGATTTGGTTACGCGATCTAGCGAGCTAGCAGGAATGTATCGCTGCTACCCACCGTATCCACTTACCATTTCGCGGCCTCACAAGAACGCACGGCTTTCGGGCACGGCAAACAGCCCGGCAACCTTTGCCGCTGGTGTGGAGTCGAGCGTGTATTGTAAGGTCCCGCGGATCGGATGTTTGGATACGGGAAAGGGATGTCGATCGATACATCTTGTTTGTACAACACCACTCGGCGTGTTCCAGTGTGACCGAATCGGTTCGATATTGGCGTTGCGGAACAAACAGAAGTCGGCGAGTGGCGCTAGTGGCGATTGTTTTGCAAACTATTTGTCCATGTTAAAAGCCATGCACACGAACACGTTTGAGCACACGTGAGAATGTGTTTCCAATGCACCAATGTAAAGAGAAAGCGTGTTTGGATGTGACTCTATGTCGGTCCAGTGGCACAATGGTGGAAAACACACGAAGAAGACGAGCCCATCATCCGCAAGACACAAAATCGATTGATTTATTATAAATTCAGCTCATGCTCTTGGAAACACTTGCCGCGTCCCCGGTTGGACGCTCCTGCTGCGTCTGTTGGGCAAGTATGGCTTTTTTTTTCAACCCTGCTAGCACATCCGACGAAGCGCGCTTTAGAAAGAATGTCATCTACCACTCATTATTCCAGGTGTGCTAGGGAAGACACGCAAACGGCAGAAAATAAAAGAAAAACGCAAAACCTGCTGGACAGAACCGCGGACAGAACGGAAGCTATCGAAAGGTGCTTGCGGCACAAGAAAAACGAAAAGAAAAAAAAAGCGCACCTCGCAACCCGACCGCTGGTCACTTAAACCTGATTTCCCGGGCGGCGGACCGGTTCCGTCCAGGCTTCCCCGGGTGGACTCGTCCCCATCGGCACGAGCGCCTCACCGGTGGCCAGATTCTACCGGGTTTTTGGCCCGTGGCGATCCGGTTTCCCCTTGTGGACAATCGAAGCCCGCGTGTATCGATTGCAGATGGTGCTGGGCATGACGAGATGCCCGGAGCACGCTGTCGACTTCGCACGAGCCTCAACGCGCAACGGTTGCAAACGATTCGATGCAAGAGCGGAGTCGGAGCGGCGTGGAAAAATCAATTAAAAACAAATTTTCCTATAAAAGGAGATAACTCCATTCCAATTAAGAGGAATGTTTTTTGCCGGAGCTCGCGCGCGCGCACACACAAACACACGTATAAATAAAACATAAGATGAACAAAAACCAGACCCGTGGCTGGCTGGCATCGGGAAGCCATCCCAGATGGACCCGGGGGTGTGCGGACGGCAGGGATGGAGGCACAAATAACTCGAGAATAAATATATAAGTCGATAACAACGGCAGATGAAATTAACATTGACATACCCGTCACAGCACAGCCCGTCACTCAGCTCCGGGTGGAACGTTTGCATTCCGCCGACGGCAATGGGTCAACTTGGGTTGTCTCGCCCGACCATCTCGGCCTCGGCTCGGGCGGAAACACACCGGGATTGGGATCTTGGCGATCTGCAATTCATTGAGGAACGCGCAATGCGTGTATCAATTAAGCGGAAGGCTTCGTTTCGATGCTCGCCCCGGAAAACTCGCCCGGCCGACCTCCCTCCGGCCAGCAACCAAAAGCAACAGGAACAACAGGGCCAGATTGTGGTTTGCCCGCGCTCGGTTGACGGTGGCGGTTGACACCGATCGAATCGGTTCGATTATTATCGAAAGCACGGACGGCTTGTTGTGCCGAGTGTGAGCGCAAACCTTGCCGGGGACGGTTTGGAATCTCGTCCATCTGGCTACCGGAAGCCAGCAGGTTTTGCACCGGCTTCGTACCATCGGCGATCGCAAGACAAGGACTGTTTGCTGTTCGTGTCGTGCCGTCGTCCGCCATTTCTCCCTGCACACGACCAGGTGAGGTGGAGTGGCGCACGTTGGCGCACCTCGTTTTATGAATGAAATGCGCGAAAAAGGAAATGAGACCGGCTGCTGGTTTTTCGAAGGAGTCAGCCTGCTGCCTGTCTGCATGAACTGTGGCAGGATGAATGAGATGTGGTTTGGTTGTGCAGGAATGTTTGTGTCGGTTTTCTTTTCTTTTTTTTCGGGACACCAAAACGTGAGGATTTTGCGCTTTAATCAATCAACTCGAGCGATTGTCGAAATGAACTGAAGTGGCGTGCCTTTTCTTGCAATGCAAACACTTTCTTTCAACAATAGTACCGTTTTTAATTAATCATACTATGGTATAATTAATGATAAAATACTCGTGAAACAGTGGATCACAGAGGATCAAAATTATGTGTCTGATTTTTTATATTTCTAGCTTGCCAAATGAATGGGCGCCAAATTATCTGAGTTTTTATTCAAAATTAAGAATTCAATATTATAGTTCTATACGCTGTTAATAATATTAATCATTTCAAAAACTTCGAATGAGGTTATTTTGCATGTGTGGAATCCAATGTGTGC
Organism: Anopheles farauti; assembly: GCA_000473445.2. Lineage (NCBI taxonomy): Eukaryota > Metazoa > Arthropoda > Insecta > Diptera > Culicidae > Anopheles > Anopheles farauti. The sequence goes on along the minus strand of KI915043.1, from coordinate 4,574,086 downwards.
AGGATCTATTTACATCCACTCTGTTAGTTAAAGTCACTCTGTTAGTTAAAAATTATTAAATTTAAAATTCACCTTTTCTAACTCACAAAGGCATGTTTTTGTGGAAACTTTTCCTCAAACTCAGACACCGAACGTCTCGAAATGAAATAAGTCTTCCAATTGCATGGCATTGTTTGACTCGATTGGCAATTTCATGGCATTCTTTGATTCTACTGGCATTTTCATGGCTAAAAGATTAAATGACGCGGTTTATATACCTGTTTTATAGATGTAATTGTTGTAAGCGATCTCTTTTGGTGCATAATTTCAACACCGAGTTGTACCAGGGAATGAAAGGCGTTACGGGCTGCTAAAATCGCTGCCTTGTCTGTGCTAGACCCAGCTAGAATATCTCCCGTAACACACAAAAGCTTACGGCGGGTATCATCTGCGCCCGGCATAAGCAAGGCTCCAGCGAGTCTGTTTCCGTTAAGTCATGCTCATCGAGCAGCGCAATACTTGGAATTCGGACTGAAGTGCCAAAAAGAGGCAGTGCGTGTGAAGACAGACGAGAAGTGCGCGCGCACACATATGGCAACCGGTGGTGGCTTGGTGGCTTCCGAAAGTCCAAATTTCAACGAACTGCCGGCCATCTCGAGCCGAGCGTCGATCCTTGGAAAATGGGCGATCGTCCGCAGCCGTAAGCCATTTAACTTGCAGGCTCGGGTGGATGTGCGGTTACCGGTGCCTTCCCCGTTGGCTTGGCTCTCGAATTACACGGGCCGGGTCGGGCCAGTGGGAATGTGTGTAAATTTTCGGCTTTTTGCCATTTTTTGCCTTTTCGCCCGCCAAACCATTGGAGTCAAGCTGTCTGGCAGCGAACCGAGGTCCTAGAAATTCGGCACCACGAAGGGACGCAGTCACCATGTGTTTTGTGGGCATGGGAAGGGCAGGCCATGGTACTTTTTTTTGTTCGTTCGTTTCGTTTCGCTCTCTTATGCGCTTCACACTGGGATGCACCGAAGCGAACAGGACGTGTAGGACAATCTTATTAGGTCGTCTATTGTCTATTGCGCAGCTCGAGTCGCAAAAGCCCTCTGCCGAGGGGCTTCCCTTTCGCATCACGCACACTGACACCGGTGCCTTCGCCACCACGATGCCGATTATCAGCGGACAGGCGAGCCAAAGGGCCTGCCGGCTCGAGAAGTGAGCGCGTACCTTTTTTTTTTGTTTGCTTCGTTCCGAAGATCACGCTATTATTGAATGCGCTTGCCGCTTCCAGCCGTCCGCCGAAGCTCGAACGCCGATCACGATAAGGGCGTGAGTGTGTTTGTGTGTGTGAGAGAGGTGGTGGTTTTGCGTTGGCTTACCTCCTCATCCCACTTTCGAAAGATGCTTTACGAATTTGACAAGCATCCTTCTAGCGGCTCAAGCCGGTGGCGTGTTTGATTCCTATCGCCTGCAGCGAACGGGCCGCACCGAGCAGCTTCTATTGTTGGGCAACGCGGCACTGAGCAGCAACAAAACGCTAGTGAAAGACCCCCAGCCGCATAATTTATTTACATTTAACGAATCATTTGTGAGAAGGCGCACCCGAACACAAATGAGCCCAGCAGCTTCCAGCTCGCTTGAGGTGCTTGAGCGTGTGTCGGTATGATGATTTTTTTTTTCTGTTGTCGTCGTCATTTCGTTCCTTTAATGGGTGTTGCTCAAGGCTGACCCGCTGTCGGACCGGATCGTACCAGACAGCCTGTCTCGGTTGCCGCCTGCTGCCGGGGAGGATGAAATATGCGTCCGCAACTGAACTCGACCGAGCTTGCGACTGTGTCATCCGCTCGCGCGCATTACCGAAAGGGCGCCAAATGAAGCGGAGAACCCTTCCAAATCCCTTTACGAGGCTGCTCCAACGAAATCTTCCCACAGGCAAAACATGATGCACTGCAAGATGTAGTAACCGGTACAAAAAAACCCCTCGTTTGCTCCACTTAAAACTTTAAACGAAATGTTTACTTTCCCTCCCTGTGGGATGGTTTTCGGCGGTGTTTTTTATTATTATTATTTTTTTTTTCAAACACCGCACGCCCCGCTGTCGAAGGTTGATTATATATTTAGCCGGCCAGTGCGGAGCGGAATTTGCACGCGCCCGGGGAAGTGGTGGGATTGTGAACGCACACGCGATGTTCAAATTGATTGAACTTCTGAACCTGCCCCGGACCTGGCCGGGCTCACTTCACTTCACTACCACCCATTACCCGATAATGATTGCCGACAAAGGAAACGGCAGACGCTCTGGCGGCTGCGAAAGATCACACGGTCTGAAGCGATCCGCGGGTCGGCGAACTGATGGATCGGTTCGATCGATCTCGCAAATATCTCCGCAAACGGGAAAGGTGTCGAATGATGCTGTCCAGCCGATGATCGGCCCGGGTTCCGACGCGTGGTGCGTTTATCCTTGAGCGGGACGGCCGCAGGATGAGTGTTGTGTTCGTTTTCTTTGCTCCTGTGCCCGTGTGCGGCAAGTGGAATTGGAAATGGGGAGGGGAGGAGGGGAGGCATGAAGAGAGGCCCCCAGGAGAGACCCCAGCAGAGCCAGCTTGTCTGGCGTCATTATGTGCCAGTGCCGTCCTTCGACCGGCTTACCGGCCTGAAGGTTGCGCTTCTGTTCGGTACATTCACACGGCGACGGCAACCCACTCACCCCGGGCTGGGGGTTGCGACAACGCGGGGTGTAGCGAGGGGTTAAAATATGAAAAACAAAGTATAAAACGAGCACTCGAAGTGAAGCAACAAAAAAAACTCACACACACACACAGCAGAAAACAACACTTTAGTAATAATAAAACACATCGAGCCGGAGTGGAAGGGGCCGCAGGGGGACGAAGTAATCAAGGCACCGGGTTTCGAGTCATAAAAGCCTGTCAGATAACTTGTTCCCTTTCGGACGGGGGGCACTTGCAGGGTGGTGTACACGGGGGGAAGTGGGAAGCGGGCAACATGCAGATTGGAGTCCGCTTGTCCCGCCCGTTTATCGTAGTGGACGTCGAATCGTTCATCGACTCAGCGACTGTTTTTCCTATCAGTCATCGGAGGGTGACTCTCGGAAGGGTAGAAGAGAGGAGAGGAACGTAACTTGAAACCGATCCACGGTGTTGGGTAACCGGGCAAGGACTAAACAGCACACAGGCTCGAAGCTCGATCCTCACGTTGATTACAATGTAGTGGACAGTGTGTTTTGCATCGAAACGAAAACTGCTCGCGGTGAATGGACGGCGTTGGGGCGCGTTGTTTTTTTTGCGACCAACCAACAATACAGACAAAGTGTTGCCTCATTTCGGATGAGGTGTTAGATTACTGACCTTTAAGGTGAGTTAGAATTCGTTTCCTTGTTTATACAGCAGCGGGCAACGTTTGCTAACCCTGGCGCGGTGGAATTTACAAGGCTTTGAAAACTGTTTTTGGTAGCATGCTTTTGGTCGCGCGTTTATTGGAGGTCGCAAGGACTAGAGTGACGTTAGTTTCAAGCGTCACAGTAGCCGTGGGCAAACGTTGTAGCGACATCCATGATTGACTGACGCCATCTATCGTTGGGTGTTGTAATTATTATCTATTTCGCTTGTGCACTTCCTCCTCATAATTTTAGAGTCCTGTATTAGAGAATTTTGACGACAAATGTTACTTCAAAATTTGTATCACTGAAGGTCATTGCTTGGAGCATCGCTTGCCCGGATGAAAGAATAATGCTGGACTTTCCAACGCACGTTAGAAACGGTAACCCATTCACGCGCAGTTTTGGAAATACCCGTGCTACCTCCGGAAGGCGATGCGATCCTCCGAACAGCGGATGTGTGGATATGGAGGTGTGAAAAAATAATAACCTCATTTGGGCTCGATATTTTTTCAACGTCCCGTGTAAAAATACCTCCAGCGTGCTGAGCGCGTCGTTCATGAATCGCGCTGGGATTTTCCACGTGATCGTTACTGCCTGCGCCACCAAAAGCGTGATCGTTACTGCCTGCGGCCAGGGTAGCCGTTGGTAGATTTCGTGACATTCGGTGCGTTGGTTGGGCTCCATGGTATTATCGTAGAAAATCTCACCGTAGGGCAACCTAGAGATGCATGCAGCAAAGCTGTACAGATATCCGTGCTGCCCCAGATTACACAATCGAATCGAGTGGCCATTTAGGGGATTGGGAAGGTGTTAGAGTAAACAACCGGCCCAGTACACCACGGCCGGGTGCTTGGTGATAATTTATTAATTGTTTGATTAAATATAATTCATTCGATCTAAATAACAGATAAATTTCACTTCACAGAGCATCAATCGACGGTAAAAGGGAGCGTGCATCGCGCAGTGCATCAAGTGTCGGTGTGCCTTTGCGTACACTTAACCCGGATCGATCGATTTCCAACCCCGTTGGGGGGGGGGGGGGGGTTGTTTGCGGAGTGTGTGTAATAAATAATTCGGAAGTGAAAACGACATGCAATTGCTGCGTTTTAGCATTGCCCGCCACCCGTTTTGAGGCGTTCGCGTCAATCAGTCTATCTGGTGCTAACGATACAGCCCCATTTTCCGCTGCCAACACCGCGCCATCGCCGTCCGTCTCTCCGTGTGTGTTTACAAGTCGTACTCATAAATATTCTCTCACTCTTTCACCCCGCTAGATGCAGAGATGAAAGTTTACACCGGTTACATAAATCTTCAAGATTTGTTGGAGTGTAAATAACTGTTAATGAAAATATGATTTCCTCAATATTTTTTGTGCGCGTGCCCGGTTGCAGTTGATGTGCGGTGCGGTTGAGTTCATAACAACTTTTCAAAAAGTAATCTATGAAGTGTTCGTCCACCATTTGAAGGTTATTCAAAGTAGGCACACAATTGAATCGACAATTTAACTACAACGTCGAATCAACAACATTACCTTTATGGGTGACTGGTGGATGGATGTTTCCTTTATCAGTGGATATTCTTAGTCCTAATAGCTTCAATCACTGAAAGTATAAGACAATTTATGAAAGTATAAGACAATCCTTGTTAACGAATATTAAAACTCCTTCTTTGCATCCTGTAGATCTATCTATTCTATTGAAATGGGTTTAGAAATATGTCATTGATATAATCCCAATCAGTTAACACCAATAATTAGTATCACTATTGATATTACAAACAGAAATCAAACGAGATCATATTACAATTCCTATAAAAAATGACATAAAGACGAAGTACTCTGATTCAATTAAATTAGACCGTTACTATAATGATTACCGATAAAAGTACAATGGATACTGGAAATCTGATAACATTGAAGTCGAACAAAAAAAAACTAATTTTTAAAAACCTGCTAATATTAGCTACCAAAAAAGACCCAAACTGAGGTGCTCGGACGCACTGCTCGAACGACGAGTATTTCTCCAATTTGTCCATAATCTTGCGATGCGCCCTTAGTGCGTGAGCGAATCACTCAGCCGCTCTCTTTCTGCATCTCGCTCGCACGATTGAGTCGCCCTATCTCACCCGGCGACGTTTGTATGAAGCTCAAATTTCATGCATCTCGCTTCATCGCGAATCCTCGCTCTTTCGGGCAGTCGGGGCGTACTATGGGTGATGGCGCGTTTCTATGACCAAAATCAACTCGCTAAAAGTCGAGCAGCTGGTCGAGCAGTTTCGAATTACGACTCGATCACATGATCGGAAGAACATTTTCGGTTCTATCTAGCGTTAAATTCAATTAAAAATCGGTTAAAAATTTTACGGTGGTTCCATTGAGTTTTAATCCATAATTTTGAAACCGTCGAGAGGAATCATCATTGTTGGGCTAAATAACAAATGCATTTTGGAAAGCCCCGAGGGACGAAACCGATGAATCGATCTATGAATTGGAACATAGGTAACACCATGAAACATTATTAGAAACATTGTCAGAATATGAGCAGCTCAATTTTAATAATAAAATCAGTTCAAAGATGAAAGAAGCCGCCATTAACGCTCAAAACTCTCAATAACAGATCTCTGACTTTGACTGAAGAATGCCTCGTCTTTTGAATTAAATTCTTTGATCTTACCCTTAGTTTTTAGATTAATTCTCATCTTGGCGAAACCCTCATATGAATCATGAAACGAGGACACTGCGATTGTAACTATACCATAGCGAGAAGTTTAATTTATCTTTTATTATTTGAGTTATTTTAAATATATATATCTGCCGTAGAGGATAAATATATAAGTGACTTACTATTGAACCTAGCTTGTTTTTATAAAAATAGCCATCATATCTTCACGTATTTATCGACAACCACATCTTTTCCCTCCGTGCTCTAATGCTAAGAAAGTTTCTTAGTATAAATGTTAGTCTACTTTACATAAGAATGAAGGATCACGTCCTTCCCAAGCAAGGAGTAACGATCCGACATTAAACCAATCTAGTTAGCCTGCTTGCAATGCGGCACACAGGCATGCCCGCCCTTCGGCTCGTTACGTCAGCGACCGAGAAGAAGAAAAAGAAGCAGCAGCAGCAGCGACGGCGGCGACGGATCATGGTCCGAGCTACCCGCACTAGATCGTCGTGCGATCATTCGCGATCGCGATGCTGCAGCGAGCTGTCCTCCTCGAGAGTCGGTGCCGCTGCGTCGAAGCGAACTAGTGCGTGAGCAATCAATCTCATCTCGACTCTGTTGTGTTGTTTTCCTCCTCCCCCCTCCCCCTCTCTCTAGCACCAACAAACGAAGTGCATCGGTGCAAAGTGCAAGTGCACGAGCAAGTGAGGCGCGCAGTGTTGGGTTTGAAAAGTGCATAAATAAAGTACTACTGGTGTGTGGGCGACAAACAAAAAAAATAAAATAAAATAAGGTGAACAGCAACTTTCGTGCAGTTTCGTATTTGCTGCTGCCGTGCGTCTTTCCCTTCGGAGCGGAAAGGAAAAGTGCAAGCAATCGGTCGGCAGGCAGGTAGAGGCGGCCCGAGGCATCGTGTCCTTAGGCGGGTGGTTCGAGCAACGAGCAAAGGCACACAGGCTGTCTTCCAGCCAGCTAAGCCGGAGAGGAAGAGAGAGAGAGAGAGATCGAGAGAAAAGCGAAAATCGAGAAGCGAAACAGAAATACATTCACACACCCACACCCGAAAAGTGCAGTGCCAGTACGGAGGGAACCGAAGACACAAAGGGAAAGGAAAAGCATCCTGTCCTGTCGTCGTCGTCGTTGTCGTGATTGTGGTTCGATGTGAAAGTCTTCCGATATCCCCGTTTGTGTGTGTGTGTGCGCCAGTGTGAGCGATCGGTGGCCAAAAATTTCGAGCTTTGGGTGCTTTCGGTGAAAATAATGCGTTGTGCCGGCGTTTGCCCAGTGAGCAGGAAACATTCCAACATCCGTCCGCAGTGTCGCCGTGGGCCGCAAGGGCCGTATCGTGCAAGTGGCGATCGAGTGCAGTAGTTAGGCTACGAAGCGAGCCAAATTTCCACCACCCAGAAGTGTGTGTGAGTGCGAGGGTGTGTCCCGGTGGAACTTTTCGCAACCCGTAAAAAAAACTTTCCGGTTCCCGGCGGCTCGGTACGCTGGTACATGACGCGGGAACGGCGACGGAGGCGGCGTGCGCATGCGGCTGCGTCACACCGCGACAGCCTCGAGTGGCAACGGCGCGTCGCAGATACCAGGAGCAGGACATTCGGTGGTGCCGAGCGGCAGTCAAGCAGAAGGTAAATTATTAAACCGGATAAGGATCGCCCGCCGGCGCTAAATCATCGCGGTTTACGTACGCGACGGGTTAACCCCCAAAAAGTGGGGCCCTAATTTGGGGACAGGGATTCCGGGACCCCTTTCCAGATCGTATCGCGACGGGTGCGTTTAATTGGTGGCGGTAGAACCGTGCGGGACATTTCAATGGTCAATGCTTAGTTCAGTGACATAAATCAGCGCAAACGCCGGGGAAGGTTGACGTGGTTTGACGTGGCTTTATCTGCCCGCGCACTATCTTCCGATGGGGCGAGCAAAAAGCAAAGCAAAAAAAAGAAAAGAAAACAGGGTCAGAGTCGATGATGCGATGCATCACTCCATAACGATCGCTAGAAAACTTGCCCGCTTGGCTTGTGGATGCAAGCGGGAAAAAGCGTCCGTACGGTACGTTTGGTTTCCTTCCTACGTGAGAGCCCAAAAAGGAAGGTGATGCGTCCTCGGTGTGACCCGCACTGCAGACGCCTGCAATCTCGCCTCAAGGGGCAGGACTTTAGGCACCCCCACCCACGATCTGGTTGACGTGTTGAGGGCAATCAAAACATAAAACTCACACGCCTCTCTTTGGCCGATCCTGGCACCGGCGGAGGGCTCTCTGTCTGGCGCGTGTGTGTGTGAGTTTTTGACGTCTTTTATTAGCCCGTCCCGTGATCGGAGACCCAGGGATCGAAGAGGACGAGACGCGCGAGGGAAGGTGACAACGTCGTTGACAATTATTATTCAAATGCGATTAACAATTCTGCAGCGTGTTACGTGACGCGGCTGGAAGTGCCAAGCTTTTTTTTTGCCTGTGCCTGAGTGTGTGTGTGTGTGTATGTGTGCTAAAAATAGCGAAAACCTGTACCCCACGGGCGAACCGGGTGGGAGAAGGCTTCACACTCGTTGGTTTTAAACCGCAGAATGGTGGGGTGAAGCGTGAGGTGTCGGTGGGATTTCTAACCGGAATTTAATTCTCACACCCAGTTAGTGGCGACTAAAAGATCGAAGTAATTTTTCCTTTTTTTATTGTTGACGCACTTACAAAAGGCAAAACCGTTTGCAGCTGCAGCTTTGTGTGTGTGTGTGTGCCCACAATCACAGTGGCGAAGTTGCGATTAGTTGCAATTTCACCCTCACGCGTGTACGGCTCCGATGACCTACTTGTCCGTTTACGCGTTTCGCCGCATCTCAAACCCGACCCGAGCGATCGATAGAGGGATCGTGCGTTTTTATGTGCACTAGACGCCCTCCCGGTCCTATAGTTAGAGGTGGTGCAGCAGCGAACCACCTGACCACAGGTGCCCCACCATTGATAAAGGGTATGGAAATTACCAGAAATCGGACGGGCCAAATATTCGCGTTTTGTTCTGCCCCGTGTGTTTTTTTCATTTTCTTTTCTTTTTGGGAAACATAAATGGATGTGGGCTCGGGAAAAACCCCAAAACCGTACGGTTACAGAGTGAGGTGCGAATTCCTGTACCTCCAGCGGTTGTACCGCTCCTGGCTCCTTGAGTAGGCGAAGGTAGAGCCCGTCGAGTGCGTTCGGCAGGCCCAAGGACGAGGTACGGACGGGCTAACAACAGCAAATAACGAAGCACCAGGTTCTTCAGTTCCCCGCCCCGTATTGTGAAGAACAATCGATTTGTTGTCCTCGGTGCGTAAGCTGCCCACACTCGAGCGATGATGCGCTGGCTGGAGGTAGTAAAATCGGCCCGCTCGCTCTCTCTCTATCTCTCTCGCTCCCACCATCTTGATCCTGAGGAGGATCGCTTCCCGTAATCACCGTTGCAACCTGCCTCTCCTCGATTGTGTTGGGTTGGGAAAAGGTTTTTTTTCCTCCTCTCTATTTCGGCAGGATCCCTCGTGGCCCATAAATAGGAGGCACTTGAGAATCACAGCTTGTGGCCTTTGTTTCAGGCACTCGATCACCCCGGTAAGGGTGAGGACACATCCTCCTCCGGGGCGATTCGAGCGGGAAAGGTTCGTCCACATTTTCCTCCACCGCCGCTGCCTAGCGACGGGCTAGAGCCACCTGATGCACCTGACGATGTCTGCACTCTTGGGTTCGGGTGCAGGAGCCGCCCGCCGTTCGCCGTCGACCTCGATCGCATTTCGCAGCGGAAAGAAAAGAGGAAATAACACGCTCGCGAAATGAAAGCATCTTCGTTCGCTCGCGCGACGGTATCATGATGGTGATGATAGGCCCGGGTCTGATGATGCAAGCCAATAACCCGGAGTCGCCACCCGGTCTGTCCCAATCTTCGACCGTGAATCTCGCCTTGCCCCTTCCCGTGCAGCAGCAGCAGCAGCAGCAGAAGCGCCGACGACGGTGGCGGCGTTGTTTTTGAAAACATTTACTTTAATTATCAGCTTCCTCTTCTCGGCGGCGCTCGGTGCCGTCTAGTGGCGTTGAGTGGTGACTACCGTTTACCCGTTGACTAATCGCGCCTTCCATTCGCGGTGATCACAACATATTCTTGGGGATGGAGCGAGAGAGAGAGAGAGCACGCTTGCAAATGTCCGTCTTCTAATAATGCATCTCGTCTTTTCCACACTTTCGATTACAGATTCCTTCCAGCGAACATGCACGCGTGGTTGTACGTTCTCGCGGTGCTGGTGATTTCACAAAGCGTACTGCAGGTCGCCAGCACCGACAGCGGCGCGGTGACCGCCCTGATAAGCGTGGACGTGGGGCAATCGTACGCCCACGACCACAATCAGCCGCTGCAACGGGCGGCAGACTCCACGTCACCTGCCGCGAACGCACCGGCGGAACCATCGACAGATGGCGCTAGCGGTGGCCATAGCAACGATTACGCCGAGTACGTATCGGCGAAGGAGGTGAGCGCGGTGGACGAAGCGCCGGAGGAGGACCCGACGGAACCGGCGCCGGAGCTGGAGAACGAAATCGGTGACGCGCCGGGCGACGGTGACAGCGACGCCAGCAGGCCAGATCCTAAAACACTAGTCGAGATCGAGAAGAATCTCCTGAGCCTGTTCGGTTTTCCTAATCGACCAAAAATCGATAGATCTAAGGTGGTGATACCGGAGGCGATGAAGCAGCTGTACGCACAGATCATGGGCCATGATCTGGTCGACTCCGTCAGTGTACCAAAGGAAGGACTCAACACGCGCAACGCCAACACGGTGCGCAGTTTCACGCACGAAGGTATGCTTTAGTGGGTGGCAAAGGGGGCGGGAAAAGGGGGGGAGGGGGATGTATATATTTTTATATATCTAAGCGATCTCTAGGAAGCTAAAAAAAACCGGTACACACGGTGCGATGGAGTGATCGATCTGGTCGCACGCTGTTGCCACACGCCGCAATCTCGTGCTCGTGCCGCTTTAGAGGCCACAGGGCTCGGCTGCTTTCTAGCGGCGCTCCGCACACCAGGCGTAGAATGAACTTGTTTTTCAATTAATATTGCAAACTAGCGCGTGTCGAACGGGAGCTGCAGTAGTAGCAGCTGCCGCCAAATGCATCCCATCGGTGGACGGCGTTGGGAGGGGAGAATGTGCGAAAGTGTTCGAGCCGTTAAAACCAACCGTTTCGAAAGCGGGTTGCGTTTGCGAGCGCAGGTGTGATAGTTGGAAATTTAATAGACGAGCTTGTGAAGAACTAAAGCACGTTTAATCACAGTTTTTTTTTAATATTTAGAACGAGTAGAGAGGTGCTTGAATGCATCATGTTATGACGGGAGAAATATTTGATATATTTTCTTTGGAAAAGCGATTTTATTGGTTACACTTGCCTTAACCATGATAGTGGTTGAATGGTTTTGCTATGTTTTTGACAAAAATAATTACATGAAAATGTGTCCCTCTGCTACGGAAACACCAGACCTACTTGGATTCAGAGTAGAAAATCTCAAGATCGTTAATATAATCGTAAATATGACCGCACAAAAAGTGAATTTTTAAAGTTGACTGTTTCGTGTTTGATCTCTTAAGTTGGCTTTGCTTGACTTTAAACACGTTGTTTTGGGATAGGGTTTATTCGAGATTTTAATGTATAGCCTTTCCAACTGTTTAATTCACAAGCTCGAATCCAATTCTGCTACCAACTACAAGTTAAATCGATCGTTTTCACTTCCCAAAGCCAGGTGTTGCAAGCAGTTAAATGTGAAAACAAAACACTTAAAAGCAGAAGAAAAAAAACCCACACACACTCACCCGGCTGGAAACAGGATGTTGTTTCGCTGGCCCAAACCAAACTGACCACGCTGCACTCGGCCTGCATTACCTGGAAATGCGATCGCAATAAAGTACCGCGCGATGTTTGTGTAATTCGGCGCGCGGCCCTGTTTACACAAAACCCCACAACGACGTAGATTAACGTTGCGTAGTGGACGACCCGGACGCCTCCGCAGGGCCGTGCGCGCAGCTGGAAGGCGTGTGTGTGTAATATGCGTGCGTAAAATTATCAGTAAATTTTGCACACGAGTAAACTTTCACGTGAAACGTTCGCGGGTTGTAGTACGCGGTAGTATTTTTCGCCCGTTCCGCTTGCATCCAGCCGCCTGGCGGGGTTCAAGGAGAAAGAGAGGCCAATCTGTCGACACCTTCTCCAGTTCCCGCCGGACCCGAATGACCTTTATACGTTCGCTGCGGCGGCCGATGCTGCGGCTGCAGATGCTGGAACGCAGTTTGTAGATGCTCTCTCACTCCACGCGCGCACGCCCAAGATGCGGCTGGAGGGCCCGGATCGTTGTTTACACTCCGCTGATCGATGCGGGAAATACGGTGCGGAAAAATTACGCAAAACCGCCCAAGCGCGCCCGACCACCGGGTAGTAGCGGGCCCCGCCTCATGCCGCTTGTAAACAAACTGCTAGCTAGAAATATTAGGTGGCCCTCAACACGGACCCGACAGCTCGCGTTTTTGGTGTATGCCGCCATTGCCGCCACCACCGTTCGAACCGATCGCAATTAAAGTGAGTCCGCAAGGCGCAATTTTCGGGCCCCCAAAACACCCGCCAAACAAAATTCGCCGCCGTCCGAGCGCAAGTGGCGTTGAGCTAGGGTGTGTGTATATTGCCAAACGTGGCCACTGGTTGAAGCGTAGTTGGTTGTTTTTCCTATGCGATATGGGGACGGGCGTCCAAATTCGCTAATGGGTTTGCCAAATCGATTAAACCGCACGCTGGCCCCGGGATCGATGCGAGCTCCGGTATCGATTCGGGGAAGTGTTATTGTTTGCACCCGTGTTGCCGGGCGGCGATGGCCGATGGTTCTGGTTTGTGTCCGGGACGCGCAATTGGCGGGGCTGGGGGTTTCTTCCGCCACGGTTGCTTATTGTTGTGGAGATCTGGTCCAGGTGGTAAATGGCAACGCAGCGCAAATTGTTTATTTGAGCATGTTGCAAAGCGGAAAAATTATGAGTGTTGCCAGCATCGCGGGGCACCGTCTAAATAGCGTGCTGTGAGACGCACACTCGCGGACCTAAACAAAGTTGTCGGCCATGCCTTGCACTCTGTGGCCGTGCGGGGAGTTAGGGAAATCTCGTTCGCACACTGAATTTGGGTGCATTGGTTTGCGCTAAGCGTGAAGCGATTATCGTAAATTGTTTCGAGCTTATTTGCATCGGTGAGCATTTAAAAATAAGATAAATTTAAAGTTTATTTCTTACGCAAACTGGTGACTTTTGAAAAAGGATTATCTTAAGAGATCTTTAAAAAGTTACTCATTTGAAAATGCCAGCAACCGTAGCCAAAGTCTAACGCTGTGGACACTAGCGCCATCTTTACATCGATAGCGTAACTAAACAGAGTTTTACACACGACTTTATTCGAGACCTCTTATGTTAGGGATACAATTAGGAAAAAAATAATGAAATATGTCGAATTGTAGTTTACATTATCACAAAAATAAATGAACATTTATTTACCACCATTTCCTATCCTCCTTTTTTTCCTTCTGCTTACAGAGAGTCACATAGACGAGCGGTTCCAGCACCATCATCGCTTCCGGTTACTGTTCAACGTATCAAGTATCCCGCGAGGCGAGAAACTACGGGCGGCGGAGCTAACCCTGACGCGGGAAGGCATCGCGCACCGGAGTAGCCGCGCCCAGACAAGGACGCCGGTCCTGTACCAGGTCCTGGTGTACGACATCGTGCGACCGGGCGTGAAAGGCAAGCGTTCGCCCACCTTCCTGCTGGTCGACACGAAAACGCTCGCCATCAACGAGTCCGGCACGGCCAGCTTCGATGTGATGCCGGCGGTCGAGCGATGGCTGCGGCAGCCGCGAAAGAACCACGGTCTCTTCGTGCAGGTGACGGGCCGGGGTCGGGGCCGACCACCGACTGGTGCGTCCCATAGCCGCCAGCGGCGCAGCGTCTCGGTGGCGCCCATGCACGAGCACGTGCGGCTGCGAAGGAGCGCGGCCGAACAGCACGACAGCTGGGTGCAGAAGCAGCCGCTGCTGTTCACCTACACCGACGACGGTCGGCACAAGCAGCGACCGATCCGGGACGCGATCAGCAGTGCGAACCGGGCGCGAAGGGCGTCGGCCAAGCGCAGCAGCCGGCGGAAAAACGAGCTCTGCCAGCGGAAGCCACTGTACGTCGACTTCAGCGACGTCGGTTGGAACGACTGGATCGTGGCACCGCCGGGGTACGAAGCGTACTTCTGCCAGGGCGACTGCAAGTTCCCGATCGCGGACCACCTGAACACGACGAACCACGCGATCGTGCAGACGCTGGTCAACTCGTACAACCCGACGCTAGCGCCGAAGGCATGCTGCGTACCGACGCAGCTCTCCTCCATCTCGATGCTGTATCTGAACGAGCAGAACAAGGTGGTACTGAAGAACTACCAGGACATGACGGTCGTTGGCTGCGGCTGTCGGTGAAGTGATCGGGACGGTGTGTGGGGAGAACGGAGAGTGTGTGTGTGAGGTGCGTTTTCTGTGAGAAAACGTTCACCTGGTTGAACGGATAGTGCACGGATTGACCATAGGAATCGGCAGGGCCGCTACTGTTTGTTTTATTATTACCTTTAAATCATTGTTTTGTGTATAACGACCGAAACGTACTAGTGGAAGGATCTTTCGCGAATCCTTGTATGTGTGTGTGTGTGTGTGCTTCTGGGGGATAGAATACGACATAGTGGGGACTAGAAATTGGTAGCGAACAAGCACACTACACCTGTACCATAGTAGGAGTCATTCTCTAGCGTAGCTGCACGTTCCGCTATGTGCGCAGTGTCAAAAGTGAAGCAAGCCATAATAAACATATACAGCAGAAAGCAAACGAAAAGTAAAAACTAACTAAAAATGAACGAAAAGAAAAGAAAACTAAACGTCCGTCCAGCGTTGGAGCACGTAACAGTAATGTTCAGGAGCGCCTGGGTTAGCGGGAAAGGCTGGGAAACTAAGTGCTGTGGCATAGGTGTTAGTGGCGGAGAACTTCAGCGGCGGAAGGCAGTGGGTTGGGAGGGGGCTCATCTGTACATATTTATCGTTAGGAACAGCATTGCAGACAGTCGTTGAAGTAGAAGGCCTTCGAGTGTGTATAAAGTAATGCAACTACGTAGTGAGATAACTAGAGCGATAAAAAAACTTACACGCAAACGCGCGCGCGCTAGGACGAGGTAGTGTTCGATTCGGTAAACACTGGGACAGCAAGAGAGAAGGAAAAAGAAATCCCCTAACTGAACCCACTTAATCACACTGTTCTCACACTGGGCGAACCAGACGCTATTTATTGAAGGAAACAAATGAAAATCACGGAAGAAGAAAAAACAACATTAAAAAAGCGATTGAAATCGCGCGATATGGATCCTAATAAGTGCGAAGTTTGTACTGTGCGTGTTTGTGCGTTATCTTTTCTGTTTTTACTGTACTCTTGTATGTGCGTGTGCGTGTGTGTGGAAGTGCGTTTAGTTTGTGAGCAGCTTTTATAAAGTTCCGAAACCAACCTTTTTTTTTAAATATTTGTTTCGTGCGATGCGATCCTACCTTTAGTAGCAGTCACTACGTTAACGTTTAGGGAACCGCGTACAGCAACATGTTTTGAGTAATGTTTTCTATTTTTTTTTGTAAATTTTGTACATTATTACCGTACCTGTAGGCGGAAGGCAAACGTATTTATTTTACGAAAACGGAAGCGTGTAATTGAGGAATAAATTTGTAAGAAATTCAAAACCGTACCATTCGTTGTTTTATTTTTCGGGTTAGATAATTGCTTTTTGGGATCTGGGAGCGAAGGGGGGGGGGGGGAATGGAGGAAAGAAATTTGAAGCTCATGGCAGTGGAGGTTTGAAAGGATTAAATCGTTTTCACCAATAAGAATCATTATTCGTCTAAGGGAATTAAATGCGCACGGGAAGGAGACGCTTCTGTGAGTGTTAAATTTTAGCTGTTGTTGAATCTCCTCTTGGTTTGGGACTTTTTGGAGCTCAGCTTCTTTCAACCGACGCTGATAGCTCCTCGCAGTCTACCGAAAGAAGGCAGCCCGTTGGTAGTGGCGGCATAAAAAAGAAAACCAGAAACAACAACAAATTGCATAGCTATATGCCTGTGCGCCGAGAATATGCTCAAAGGACCACCCAACGGCCAAGAAACAAACGGGAGGCAACAAAACCCCCTTCCCCCCCCCCCGACACACACACACACACACACACACACACACATACACACAGAACCAAACGATAAACCCACCAAAACTCGCCAAAAACGACGGCCAAAAAGGCATGCGCAAAAACACACTATTCAGACATATTTGTGAAAAATGTTCCCTTTGTTTGGATTCCGTTGAACTGGACCTCGGGCCAGCCTCAACGTCAGAGGCCACCTGTGAGCGGCCGCATGTAACAACCGCGCATCGCATCATTATGTCCTGGGAAGACAAACACACGAGCGTACACACACACACACAGAGTGCGAGAGCGTATCATCTTTATCTCGAACCTCGGTGCTGCCCCGGCTGCTGTCGAGAACAATGATTGTAATTTCTTGATTTTTTTTGTTGTTTCTACGGATGGTGGTGCAACTGCTTTGGCTATGCAGCTGCCCGCGATGGCCATTTGTTGATCTGATGATCTTAAAGTGAAACTGACACATTTTTATACACTGCAGAGCGTTTGTGCTACCGAATGAGCACTGCTTTCGGGTATGAAATTTGGGAAAAAACGGTGACGGAAGTAGAATGTTGATGTTTTAATTTCTACTGGAACGTTCCCAGAACCCGAACCGACAATCCGCAATTGCATAATGACTACAGCGGATTTGCGATTTATTCGAAAGGGGATGTATTGCTTAAGTGCACGCCAGGCGAGATGGCGCTTTTCCGGATGTGTAGTGTTTTTTACATTGCGTGATAAAATTGCACACAAATGCCCAGCCATGGAAATGGGAGGTAAAACCGGCACGTACGCGAAGGTTTGGTCAGTCTCGTGTGAAGGATCGAATAAAAAAACGCTAGCCGACTGCTTTGATGTTGTTTTCAAACATTAGCGGTGTTGAATGTTATGGACAAGTTGGCCGTGCTTTAAACGGCAACCTGTTCCAAGCGTTGATTTTTGTGAGCTCGAGCTAGGAATATTGTCTATTTACTGTTAAGAATTTGATTTTCTAAGAACGGGTTAAAAATATTTTTAAAACAATTAAACGTTGTTAGTATTTGAGAGATAAGTTTTGACCAATACTAGCTAAAAACATACTTTTGATTGCATCCAATTTAACTCGTGTGTAGTTCTGTTCGCACTGCAAGAACACTTTATGAAGCACTTTGCAAGACTTTAACTTCAGCTGCATATTCGCACGTTACCGATTGGACGTGAGTTAGCCAGTCGCCCTTGCCTTCCCCAGGTGTGTATCACACCGCGAAAGGAATCCATTAATCGACGGCAATCAAATGCCCTGAAAGTTGCCTACCGAAGTGGCAAAATGTAATTGTCAGTACGCGGGCTTAATTACTCTGCTCGGGTCCACCCGGGGCTGCCACCCGTGCATATCTAATCGAAATCGAACTAATCAAATCCAAAGGTGGACTGAACCGTGCGTGGCCCAGGCACGGGCACGGGGCCGGCATTTTCTATAATTAATCCATTAATAGGGGGTACTAAAAATAACCGATATTTAAAGCACTAAATCACCGTGATTAAGGAGGCGGGCGCGAGTGTGTTTGAACGCGGGCCGCGCGCAACGCGTGCGCAACCACATTTTCTTTATTGTTTCTGGCACATGGCGATTGTTGATCGGTGGGGGCGGGAAGGCATCGTATCGTTTGTAATTATTCATCCCAAACCTGGAGCGTGTGATATGGCCGGTTGCGGCCGAGGCTCATCGATCACAAACACGCGCGCACATACACACAAATACACATGATCGATTGGAAAATACCGTGCTGGCGAAATGATTCAGCGAAACGATCAATAACTGGCAGGAAAAAGTGGATAAGCAAAGTGCACACCGTGTTTAAATAATTAGGAATGCAAAACAGGACTTCCTCGCAATACAGGCAAACGAATGCACCAAACACACCTTTATCACCGAGCAAAATTAAAAAAGAAAATCAAAAATGAAAGCAACTCTTTACACCCTCTCGGTGCGCGTGTGTGTGTGGGTATGTGACGATTCTGCGACGCAAACACTTCAATCGAACGTGACCGCGCGAATGATTGAGACGCACAGGCGTCTCAGGCGTGGTTGTTTACAAAACCGGGTGTGTGTGAATGTGATCGATCGATCGATCGTTCTGGTTCTGGCGGTTCGATTGTTGTTTCGCTAGTGGTCCGTTGCTAGTTACTAGGGAGATAACTATCAGCTGGGGTGGCGTAGCGTTACAAGGATCGGATGTAGCCGACCGGGCTGGCTGTGGGTGGTCCCACCTTTCCACAGCATGGTTTGTTTTTGAGCTGAGAAAGCAAGCGACGTTGCAAACAAGTGCTGGGGATTTTTGTTTTTTTTTTGTAAAACGTGGAAGAATCTTTGACGCAATAGGCGTTCCAGAAATGTAGCAATTTATTGACTTGGATTGTTCATTCCTAAGGATTCCGAAACGCAACTATAGCCACCCAGTCTAGTGCGAACGAGAATTCCAGCACACAAAACATGCACGAGTGCAAGGTGATTCACAGAAGCGCTGAGTGATTACGTCCACCCTTCGCAAGCGGACACTTGTTGGTTGGGCGCGTTGGTAAACAAAGTTCGAACGTCAATGGGGTGAGCTAACGGATCATCGTTGATTAAGGATGAAAATTAAACACAATGTGTTCTATCTTGTGTTGGTTGACAGCGTGCAGTATGACACGAAGATGATGTGTAACTAGATTTCATATGAATTTGTTTTTAAATAGGATATATATTTGTCTATGTAATATATAAATTTGTTATAATTCTATTTCAATGTTAAAAATATATGTTATTGCCAAATTTAAAAAATTCTCGATATGTTTAGTTATATTGCTGAACAAAAGCATTCCAATGATCGCTAAAACGCACCTTCCGATATAAATAATTGAATCACAAACAATTCCACTATCGTTTCATCGCTCCACAGGCATTCGTTCGCTCACGATCGATACCACACACGATCTTGAGATTTTCGGCAAACAGGCGCACAAAACAAAGAAAAAGCGAACATCGACGAATCGGGTCCACCGATTTTCAGCTACGGTTCTTAAATTAAAACACAAACACAAAAAACAAAAAACAAAAAAACAAAAAGCACAACCTGCCGAATCGGGCAGGAAAAGGGAAACGCGGGTTAAAAAAGCATATCCAAACGCGCGTAACGCGATTTTTCCTTCACTACCCGTGAGAGCAATGGGACGGAGGCCATTCCCGTACGGACAAGGGATGAAATTAATCGTTCCGATCACGCCAACCAACTCGGGCGTGGTAGTGGTGGTTGGTGGCAAGTGCATACCGGTACCGAAGTAACAACCGAAGGAGGTACGCCATTCAGTCTAACGATGCAGGCAGCACCGAATGCCGACGGGCCACCCATCATCGTGGCCCCGGGGCCGGGCGAACGATTCAAGCCGCCTGAAAATAACAAGCACTCTTCACGGTGCAGCACAATGGGCTTGTCCACGCATCCACCGCTGCCACCACCGTCTCCATCCACCAGCGGGACACAGGGACCGCTCAAGTGTATGTTTTTCTCTTAATTCTAGGGAAATCCTCTTAAGTCTTTAATCGGCAGCAACAGCAGCAGAAGCAATCGCTTCCCTTTACCCCGAGCCAGATTTGTCATTACTGTCCGAGGGCGCATGAGTAGATTAACGCGCGTACAGCACCGAGAGGCGCTGGTGGTAGCTCACGATCAAACTATCACCGGATCTGGGATCGATCGGTCGGACGAGTCGTGGAAAATCGTGGTGTTTGCGAAAATGAGAACGAAGCGAGCGTGCAAAGGTAAAAAAGAAACCTATCCAAACACGTTAATAAGATGATGTTATATGTTCTCGTGTGCTTCTCTCTCTCTCTTTCCCTCTCCCTAGCAGCGGTGGAGTGTTCGTATTTTGTTGCATACCGCCCCGTAACCTCCCCACAATTCCCCTGGGCACTCGATTCGTTTAATTTTTGCTGCCTTTAAAATGCGCAAAATGGAGTGAGCCCACCGCGTGCCTGGCGGGAAAATGTTCGGGAGGTCCTTTCGCAAGTTCCGTGTCGGTGCATAATGGGCTCGTAATGGAGGGGAGGGGGAGATTTTTCCCCATTCCCTACCGCATGGAATCCGTGCGATCAGGCGTTTTGCGTGCTCTTCCCAGCAATACCGCCCGAGGCTAGGACTTGATGAAGATCGCATCCATCTGTGTTCCTGTGTGTGTAAGTGTGTTTAAGAGGCCGTTTTTTCGGACACAGAATCCAGAACAAGGATCTTACAATCGGGCTGCAGTACAAACCACGCACACCCAGCGATCAACGATCACATACTGATACCGCAACGAGCCGGCAACGATGTGGGTTTTTGTTTCCTTTGCAGCAAACCTTCGTCGCTCGTCTCTTCCGCTTCCGCCCGATGTTTCTGGGGATGCGGGTTTGTTTTTTTTTTTCGTTATTGCATCTCCAACCAGAGAATAATTTATGATTTATAAACGGTATCACAACCATGCCAGCGATTTGCCGGACGCTTCTTGTCCCGGTTTAAGTTGTTTTTTTTTCCTTTCCGTAAAAAGGGTTAATTTATTCATTAAAAATTACGATCCTTCGATCGTCCGTGCGATCGTCCGGGCTGCTTAGTGTTGCGTTTGGTGGTGAGTAGTATCCGCCACGCTTTTCAACAGGTTTTTAGAAACGTTACGTTACGTGTCTAGTTTACGGGCGTTCGGCGGCACCCCGCTGGGTTTGGTTGGAAGGAATTTGGCAACAATATTCTGCAAAACTACGGTGGTGGTCTTCGCGAAGTTTTGGTGAAATGGGCTCGGGTGATGGAGAGAATTATAATTTCGTAGCCTTTTTATTATTATGCAGCACACCTTATGGGGCTAACAGGTATTTGACCAGATCTCGAAGGTGTATTTATTATAATTAAAGGATCGAGATTTTTGGTAAATAAAGTAAGCTTATATAAGAAAGATGTGAATATTCATAATTTTTATTTCGAAAAGTATTAGTATTTAGCGATTTGGTGACATCAATTGCTTTAGTCTTTACAAAGTATCACTATGTGATCTGATTCAACAACACAACACAAGCATCATGATAGCGTTTTAAACGGATTATGTTTCATTCCTTGCGGTGATCCTCATAATGATGCCATTAAACTCTTTTAAATGGCCAATATAACCATTCAACCCTTTGTTACCGAGACGACGACGACGAGGACGCGAAACGAGCGTGTTGAAATATCGCTCCCGAAAGGCAAATTTCATGCAGCGAGGCACAAAATTATGACATTCTAAAATAATCCTTGCTTGTTACACAGCCGGTGCCAAGCACAGACACACACACACAGACACGCTGCTGATCGAGTGTAAAAGATTTATTAGTTGATGACTCGTACTGCCAGTCGGTGCGGTTAGTTTGTTGGCACAAGCGCAGCCTCCTCGGCGATTTCGGTCGGTCTGATAGCATCGATTGGCGGTGGTGAGTGTGCAGATTCCCCCGTTTGCCCCGAAATGAGCCGCAAGCCTGTGGGAGACCTCCACGAGAGCGTGATCCCTTTGGCGAGCGCGCAAAATGCGATCGCTTCCCTAGCAGCCGGGCTACATAATGGCCCCAACGGACGGCTGCAGTCCGGCGGTCCGATTTTATGACGACGTAAAAGAATTCAGAAAATATAGTTATTTTATCGTTACCGCCCTGCTTCTGCTTCCCCGCGACCCACCACCGGCGCTCGGAGCTCTACCGCCGGTTTCGGTCACTGCTTTAGCAGATTCACCCATACAACGGCCCGATCGCTCATCTCAATCGAACGTAGCGCCGGGGAGAAGTATCGCGGCGAACAGATCAACAAACACACACGCACACAAACACGTATATGAACACAATAATGGAGCCGCCTGGCGGTCTACCGCTGTGGAGGTTCTTTGATTCCTCCGGGCTGGGGTTCGTCGCTTGTGTTTTCGGGCTCCGTTTTTTTTCCCTTCCCTTCAGTATCGTTTCTCTCTTTTTCTTTTTCTGTCTCTCCCATCACCCCTCCCCTATGGGGATCATATCGGTTCGTTCATTCGGAAAAAAGCTTCCTCGCAGTCTGTTTGCTCCGGCGTCGCAACCGTTTCCACCCGCCACCGCGGTGGTCGCATGTCTTTCGTTTCCCTCCAACCCCTTCGGCGCCCGAAAAACCCACACCGTGTGCGCCTGCGCACCGAACACGCTCACATCGGGTGCGACCTCACGCGGTTCTTGATCCCTTTGCCGTGCATTCGCAGCACCGGCAGCAGAATTCCGCTCTGTACGGCGTTCGGCTCACGGACCACGTTCCGCAGGACGGCCGGTGATGTGATGTGTATGCATAAATACACACAAACACACGAAAACGCTGCTCGGACTGGGTTCGTTCCGTCGTCCTTCTTGTTCATCAATTCTCCACCCATTCCACCCATTCCATTCCCCTTCGCGGCGAGCATGTACGGCCAGCCAGCGACTCGCCCAGGAACGATCGGTCTCCCCGGGCTGATCGTTCGCTTCATCAAACAAAACGCTGATACAACTTATAATGAGGCATTAAAAATCGTTGTTTTATGTTTCATTTTGCCTTCATCATCCAAATTAGATACTTACAATGTTTTGATTATTCGATTTTATTCGGTTGAAGTGGTTATTCGTTGTTCCCGTGTGCGATCGCTTCGATCGGCCGCGCGTGTGTGTGTGTGTGTGCGCGTTTTTTGTTGATGTTGGGAGAATGCTTTTGTGATGTTCTTAGTGTTCATGTTTTTGTTTCTCGCCTGTAGATCGATCGGGGAGCCGGTGATGATTCTATTGCTGCAGTCAGGCTTCAGCATCGCTCATCGTTCTTGCTTAAGTATACAGAAACACTTCCCTGCGCACCCTTCCTTGCCACAGCCATCACTTAGCTGCCCCGTCCTCCCTCCCGTTCTCTCCTCCTTGGGTCAGAATGCAGTGGGGCTACTGAAGATTCATGCCGAGGGCGATCGACCGATCAGCGGAGCCCGGGACCAATTCACGGTTTTGATTTAAGTCCCTGTTTTATGGACTGGCTGAGCTCACCGGCAAGCTGCTTTTACGCATCGGTCAGGGTTTACGTTTCGGTACCTTTAAAACACCCGTGCCCGGGTGGGAAGGAGGGCCGTTTTTTTGTTTTTCCTTTTTGGAAGCCACCTAATTGACCCATCTCCACAGGACAGGCGGGTGGGATGGGCGAGTAAAACAAAAAAAAAAGAGTCTCGGGAAACGGAATGCTGAGAGCGTGTAAGCTGAAGACGATGATCGATCGCGGGAATGCCGCGGGAACGTTTTCGTTCGACCATCAAAATGGTCCCGTTCAGCGGCCGGAACGGGCTCGAAGCCTATAATTTAATTGAACCTAATCTTCCGCAACTATTCATTGATTAACAACAATCAGGCGCAGCGGAGGCACTGCCGGTTGGTTGCAGTGGAGGCCGATGGCCTCCCTTCTCCCTCCGAACAGCTCTGGCCGACGCTGACGCAGGGTTTATTGATTTGATTTTAATTTTAATACTATTATAGGGTGCCTTTCGGTAACCCTTTTGCCGGGGCGGCGGGAGGATTGCATGCCGTTTCGGAAGAAGATTGTTAGATGCTCGCTAGATGCCCGGCCATTAGAATGATTTGTCTTTTGCTCTTTGACGCTTCCTCCGCACGGTGGTGGTGTGCAGCAAACCCGAGCACTCTGTTGGAGGTGGCGAGCAAATTCGGCCCTCCCTCTCCGCTCTATCCACACCCTCGTCTTACCATTAATAATGCGATTGGGTGAAATCCTCCCGTACCACGCTTGAGTCGCACTCATTGATGCCCGCGAACGCCATTGATCGTTGATAATTGATTTCCGGTACGGCGGGATATCGCGATCGTCGTCGCGGTCGTCGCATGCTTTTGTGGCGAAAGAGGAATGACATGTAAATCGTGCGATGACGGTGTTTTTTTGTTGTTCTCGACCCGATGAGCAAACACCAACGAGGTGTGGCAAATCCCCTTTTGTTCCTATCGTATAATGCGCATTAATGGTTTGATAGGAAATGGTATTTTGATTTCGTAGACACATTTTTTATATTTTTCTATAAAGTATTTTATAATTTAGTGAAATGGAAGAAGCAAATTTTTCAATAAAAAAATTCTTTTAACTTTTTCAGTTCATTTGAAAATTGACCAAAATTTTACAATAAATTCACATTCTTGTTGTGAATTCACAAAAAAATATTTTCAAGAACTATTTAAAATTATACTTTGATGATCTAAACTAGAAATCCATCCGTCTTTGAGGCGAACGTTGAGAGCTGTGATAGTACGAACGCGTTAGTGCATAATAAATCAAACACTCGATATCTCTTATCAGCGAGCATGGTGTGTATTGGTGTAAAACAAACAGTGCTCGCGAACGACGTCATACGCCGCGACAAATCCTTTAATTGTTGCTACAGAAAAACCTGCAAATGCTAATAAATCATTAAGTCAACATTGGGAAGAACATCGTGCAGGAATGCTGCCGCAACCCACCGCCAACCGTCACCACCGTGCAGTTCGCAATGCAGAAGGCTTCCTTTTTAAGATACATTTTGATGGAAAGGAGGGAAGAACAAGAAGCCACCGGAGAGGACGAAAACAGATCATAAAAAAGAAACATTTATATAAGATATACAGGATACAGCAACGGTTAAGCGTTAAAGTTAAGAGCGAGTGAAGCAAAAGGTAACGTTTACCAGCAGCAACAACATTCGCCCGCCTCGCGAGCACTACGGATTCGACAGAATTCGAAACATCGGCACACGCTCTCACACACACACACACACACATACACACACACACACACACAAACACTCATAGGGGGAACGGGGGAACATTTCGAACAAGTTTTGTTTTTAAGTTTTCCAGTGTCTGCCTTCCTCTGACTGATGTTGTTGTTTTTTTTCTCATGTTTGTTCGAGCCCGAAGCCTCGGGCTTCGCGGCTAATGGACGCTAAGAACCATCCAAAGCCGGCCATTTAGGCTAAAATTGCATCTGCGATCGTCCCCGGCCCGGGGTGCGGTGAACGTAACCTGGTCGCGTGATGGTAGAGTGGGTCCGGAGGTGAAGGGAATAGCCGTGCCGGAATTTAATTAACTCCTTGTTGTGCAACTGTTTTACGGAATATTTGTCTTGTTCCATCACGCGTTTCTGTAATTAAGCACCGAATGAATGAAACGCTCGAAACCCTCCACCGGCTGTTGCAGCGGGGAAACACACTTGCGACCCACCGAAACCTGAACATGGCATAGGAGCGCGATTTTCTGCCCTGTTTACAGATTCCGGTACGCTGGAAGAATCTTCCATGAGTTCACGGAACGAAAGAAAAAACACAAAAAAACGACGTTCAAAACCGACCTAGCCATGTCTGCTTTTCCGTGGCGTTACAGTGATCGGGAAAATAGTAAATAATGAAATACATTACCATCTCCGGGGAGCTAGGGTGCACCGTGAAGATATCATGTACCGATATGGATAACAACCATTTTGGGCCTCTTTTGTTTTATGCATTCTTTTGCCTCCCCCGCTGAATATGCATTAGAAACATGTTTATGTTTTTTTAAAAGCATACTTAAGGGTGAAATAATTTATTTAAAAAAGTTCTTCCTTTACCTTCCGTGTTCAAGTTTTGCATGTAAACTCTGAAAGATCATCGAATTAAACCGAAACCACGCACGGACCACCCCAGCGTCAAGCTCCGGTGTTTTGTGTAGTTTTGATTTCACAAATAGAGTTCTCACTTTGTGCAGTCGATGCAACCTGCTCGACTCTCGGTAGCAGCTCACGGGTAAACGTCATCGTAACACACCCGTTCGTCCACCATCACCATCACCACGTTTGTCGGCACCACGGCGATGGATGCTGCTAAGCGTGATGCTTACCTAAGGCTAAGCCGTTTAGTTCGCTTAAGCGCGCGGCCGGTCAGATTTCACCGGCGCAGGAAGTGCAACCTGCCCGTTTCGTTGCTGGGTGCGTTTGGAATCGAGCGGTACGGTGCGGTATTTGTTCATCTATGTGTCATTAACACTGTACCGATCTGTCAATAGAGCACCGTCGCTCGGTGGACGACGCACTGTTGACCGAAAAACGCTTCTGGTATTTTTTGGGCTAGCTTTATTTCTTTTTATCCAAATACGGTATCCCTTCCGGAGGCTGCCAAGGGGCGGTGGCACCTCGTTTGGATAAGGGAAGCGGGCACGGACCGACCGCAAACCTTGAGCTAAGCGCTAAGCAGGGCGCGATCAATATTTGTTCGTCGTAGCTTTCTGGGGTGGGCATGCCCGGTGGCGGTGTTCGTAAGCTGGACGCTAAGTGAACGGATTTAAATCTACTCTCCACGCGGACCGCAAGCAAGGCCTCTGTTTGTTCACACGCTGGGTGATCCCGACGGACGGTGTCGTGATCTTTCACGTTTCGAGGAGAAAACCAGCTTGGCCTGGCTTGGTCGTCCTGATGTCTCCCGGAAGGGTGAGTGGCGTTCGGCGATAAGCGAGCGACGTTTGAAATGTTTAATGCATCGATCGTGGCCACGGCAAGTATCAGATCCAATACCGGGTTCATGTTTTATGTTCTGCTTTCATATCCGCAGATGATCGCAAGAGCAACGTGACGCACATGGCAAGAAACGGCCCAATTACTGGCCGTTCTCGATTAAAACATTTGTTTCATGATGGTAATGATGAGATAGCTGCCCGCTGGGAACTGCTGCAGTGCATAAATAACATTCTTAATCATCCCAGCGAATGAGCGCAGGTCGGGCGGGACTCCATCGGCGAAAAGGAAACGGAACTGACCCTAGCGAGCTTGTTAGAATGCGTTTTTGAGCGAACGGAACGTGTCAGAGAATGGGTTCCACCTAGTTTGTCAAACAAGCATCGTTTACGGCGCGATGCGATGGAGGCTCGCGAAGCGAACGGAAACATGTCGAACGCGTCGAATGGGAGCAAATTATGGGAGAGCCTGACCGGCAGGGGTCGGAGTTTAACAGTTCGGAACTAATTACTTTCCAAAACAAAACGTCTCACTTTCGGTGAGCCATGTGTCGAAGTGTGGTCTCGGAATTTCGGTACAGCGAGCGTTCTCCACGTCGGCGGTTCGGGCGTATGGGCGAAGCGTAATGAAGTAAATGCACTTGGAAAACGAGTCGTAAATGCTCGTAAACTGTTGGTGTCCGGCAAAGGACCACCAACTGTGGGGACGGTTGCGTTCGAGAAGGTGCATCGAGGCGTTGCTGATAGGTGATGGTTTTGGTAAGATTAAAACGTTGACGGAATGCTTGCCGCACAGCAAGCTGAAAGAGCGGCCTATTCTGGAATGCAGGTTGATGTAAAAACATTTTGTAAAAACATCACTTGTAAGCCGAGAATAACATGTTCTGGATTTAATAAGTTCAGTAGCTAGTAATAGAATGGAATCCGCATTTTGCTAGAATGCTCAAAATATTTTGAAAACATTTTAAATAACCTCTGATTATCAAATGAAATATAAACTACGATTCTTGTACAAAATTGTTGAACTCCCTTTTATGACTCATCCTCGATGCTGCTGAAATGCTGAGAAAAATCGAACCTATTCACAGCCCATATCCCCTCCTCTTTCTCTCTCTCTCTCTCTCTCTCTCTCTTCCTAGTCCGTAGTTGTCAGCCAAAAGCTGTTCAAAAGTGCATTCCAACGATAAGAAAATAATGAATGACTTGACGGGGACGGCGACGGGCGATAGAACACGATCTCGAAAGCACGGCAGATGTAAAGCGCCATGCCACACTAAAACCCAGGTAGCGCGGGCATCATCGACGGTACCAGAAACGTTGACCGATCAAATTAAAACAAATTAGAACAGCGTTAAACACGGCGCAGTGACACATACCCTTGACGAGGTTGTTCTTGGGGCGAGGTTCGCTTTTTATGACAAGGTTTTTCTCGTTCTCGTTCCTTTCCCAGGGCTTTAATTTAATATCGTGTTTAATGGATTGGTTTTCCGAGGCGATCGGACAGATTATCCAGCGCGGAGAGAAATGCATTCCTGCGTGTGT
This sequence comes from Anopheles farauti, assembly GCA_000473445.2. NCBI lineage: Eukaryota > Metazoa > Arthropoda > Insecta > Diptera > Culicidae > Anopheles > Anopheles farauti. The sequence goes on along the minus strand of KI915043.1, from coordinate 4,545,782 downwards.
TTCGGTGCGTCGGAAAAGTTTAACGGATGAATTAGTGGTGCGAACGTTCGGAAGACGAGCGGCGATTTATATTCGTTGGAGCTTCAGCTTCAGTTCGACCCTCGCTCTTTGCTGCACGGGTAAGAGGGCACGGCAACAACAGCAGCGAGAAAAAAGGCTAACGATCACTTTTCGTTAAATGGGCACGATCGAACAAACACCGCGATAAGATGTTCATTAAGCAGCAACATTAAAATATTTCCGCTGCGTTTTGCGGGCCCGGCAGCAAGTCTCTCCAGAGCCCGTGGAATTCAAATTCGACGGATTTCGCCCCATCGATGACAGTTGAAAGCGAGCGGTTTCCGATCGAGGCAGGCGACCACCAACCACCGCACCCGCAATGTCACACACGCTCGCTCACTGCAGCCCAGATGGAATGCAACAAAGGAACCATCGAGCATAAAAAAGAAAAACGCACACACTGCAACAAAACGTTCGCTGAAAAACACGTCCACCCCACGGGTGATGGTGAGTTTCTGGGCTCACGTTTTTCAGGTACTTGTAGCTGTCGCCACCCGACGACGTCACGCGCAGGATTACTCAAGGATCAATGAGCGTGTGGCCGCGGCAGAACAGCGTGCTTCGGTGCCTGTTCGTTTTTTTTTTCTTCTGTCGTTAGCGAGCGAGTTGAAAGTCACTGGTTAAAAGTTCGGAAGGAGCCACGACGACGGCGGGCCCACCGTGTGGCCGTGTTGGATGATATGATGCGGATGCGTACCAATTCCGGGATCGTCTGGGATCAGTGTCCCCGGTGTTGGCGCGATAGTGCCTGCATCGGACGGCTTCTCGTGCGCTGCATAATCTGGTGGCGAGCGGAGCGGACGAGCAGAGACCCTAGAGTGCAGATGGGACACTTAAGGTGAGCAATAAATAAACCACACACAATTGAATTGAAATTAAAATTCCATTAATTCCTTTGCACAGCGCGGAGGGGGCCGGGTAGGAGCGGCAGGCGACATTGGCCGACCGGTGATTGCCGTTGCTGTCTTCACCGGGTTTTCAGAGCAGCCGTCGTCGTTGTCGTCGTTGCTGCAAGGCGGAACGCACGGGACGGCAGGGTGGCCTTCAGTGGGAAAGGACATCCACTGCGTTTGCAAGAGATGTAACGCCAAGGGCAACGGTGCGAGTGTTTACCGAACCCAATCCCAATCCGATATCGCAAAAAGGATGTCACCAGGGGGGAGGGGAGGAGGGGGGGGTGGGATGGTTGTTGCGTTCGCATGAGAGAAACTAAGTAAAATGAATAGCTTGTCGTTGCCGCAATCGACAGCTTTAATGGGGTGATGAGTGTGTACTGTTGTGTGTCGGTTCTGTCCCGTCCTGTTCCCACCCTGGGACCTGTTGCCACCGTTGTCCGGCGTAAGTATCACCAAACGCCATCCTGCGATCGGTCGAACGATCTGCAAATCGACGAATTTTAACCCGCTATTCGGCGCTGCTGCTGTCACCGTCGCTGCCGTTGGTGCAGAGTCCCATGAAACTCGTCCGCTGCCACGGTAGACAGCTTGTCACACCGTGCACCGAGGACACCGGGCGACAGTTTGCGACCCGGTGCTGCGAACCCGCCACAATCCTGAGTGCACAATAAATCCATGGGAAATAATAACCAACGCACCGACACGGGCAGATCGTCGGGCATCGGATTGGGGCAAGCGAAATGATATAACAAATCGCACGCTGCCCTGCGACGCCTGCGAACATTCGCTCACATCATGAGCAGGAAGAGGGGAGGAAGTGAGACTCAGTAATCCGACCACACCTCAACCCCCGGCGTGGTCCCTCTGTCGGTGTGTGCGATGCAGTGATAGATGACTCGACCGGGTATTAGCACAATTAAGGATTATTTATTATAGGGTGACTTTTTTTAGTGTGTTTTTTTTGTTTTATTTTTCGGCATCCCGTTCGATCCCGATGTTCACATCTGCTATTTTTTTCGTCGATAATTTTGTATCCAAACGTATAACAAAGTAAACCGTGGACTTCGGTACGGATGGTAAGCCTTTGGGGAGACATCGAAGCCTCGTTTGGTGCGTGGTGAGTACGAAAGACTGAAAGCAACGAACCCGAAAATATTTTTGAGTTTCAGCCGAATTATTGTAAACATTTTATTTATAATTTATTTTTATTTTTAATTTACATTTCATAATATTACATTATAAAATCAATTAAAAATAACTTAAAAATAATTTAAAAGAATAAAAAAAAACCTTTACTGATCCATCACTTGCAATTTTGGAATAATTTTATACCAAGATAATAAAATTATTCAAAAAATCGAGTAAATTTAATTTATCAAAATTTAAAAAAACTCTATAAGGACCGAACAACAGATCATTTACTATGAGTTACCGCATTAAAAATATTTATCTTTAATATTGTTTTAGTATGTTGATAAATTTATACACTTTTGCTATGAGTTAGTCACTTTTTATTTTGCCGGTAGTTGTACATAACCACTGTTTAAATAGTATTTTTTCTAGTGATTTTTATTCTATCAATCATAATCTTAAAACCTAAGTTTAAAGAAGTCTTCCTTGAAACAATGTACCAAATTTAAGAAAAAAATCATCAGCAACTCATCCATCCGAACAAATCATTAACGAAATGAATTCCATACTGCATTGGTGCTCCGGTGCGACTGTTCCTACCTGTCCGAAGTTTCAAACCGTCCTCACCAAACGCCGGACATGATCACTTTTGTCCCTTTGCCACTTGCCGATACGAAGATTAAACCATGCTTTTGCAAGTAAACGAAACACAAACACGCAACGTCAAAAAGATAACAAAAATAAAGCAGGAAACAATCTCTTGCCGGGAGGAAAGCAGAAAAAAAGTGAATGAATTATCATCAATTATCTTCGCTCGGGGAGCTTCGGTGTGCTGCGGTACGGGGGCCACTTCAGGAAACATTGTTTGTGTGCCCTTTGCTTTGTGCACAAATACACATACACACACACAAACATAAACACCCATATACACCCAGTTATCGCAAAAAGACCCACCGGCCGAGGGCTGCTGAATATAAATAGCTTTTTTTTCGAGAGTACAATTCAGTTAATGGCAGCAACAATCGAATTATTGTGAAGTGCACAAAAGTAATAACATCATCGCCCCCTGTCCGGGCCCGGTTCCGGCCACACCAGGATAAGACCTGAAAGCGCAAAAGCTCCGGGTGATCATGGTGATGATGATGATGATGGAGTGGAGTGGTCGGAAGGCAAACGGCGTTGGCCCGAGCGATGGCCTAGCTGTTGTGTGTTTTCCGTACAATGTGTGCGATAATTAACCTTTCCGTCGTCGAGCCGGGGTTCGGTTCCTGCCGAAAGGTCTGCCAAGGGTTTTGTGCCTCCATTGAGGAAGGTGAGCCGTGTTCATTCTTAAAAATTGTATGATTGATTTCCCCGTCTCCCGTCCCATCGCCCTTCGGCCAGTTGATTTCGACCCGGGACGCGTATGGAGAAACGGCGAGGGAAAGAAAATCGAAACGCGGTGCGCCATGGCGGCATACTTACGAGTTCGGGTTCTATTTTTCTCGATGATTGAATTAACTTAACCAACCGCACAATCATGTAGCCGCATGGGGCCGGCGCGATCCGATGGAAAGATCCGGAACCGGACCGGGCCCGGCAGGTGCTTGTGATCAATCAATTTTCCTGCTCCGTTGCTTCCTTTGATCGATCGGATCGGAACGGGGGCCATACAGCTCGAGTTGTTTGCCCATTGTAATGTACCCACAAATGAGGCTTATCATCACGATTAGTCGAAATGGAAATCGATCGAGCTACGATGACAATATGAGCAGGAAATGGGTCTTCTTCAGATGCAAAGATTGGCTACGCTTGCGAGCTAATAGATTATCATTTAAAAGCGGGCACACCGATGAACCGCATCTTTAGCAGCTCGTCTTCCCAAACACTCAACACGATCCGCTGACGCTCGATGTAGCGCGGCGTTCTCACACTCCCACACTTGTATTGCTACCCCCTCGGTGGCCCTCGGGACCCACCCTCCGGAAAAAAGGCATCCCGGTACGGGGAAGGTACGCTCGGATCTCTTCTTAAAACAAAGAATTTTAATTAGATTTGAGCGTTTCGGTTTTCCGATGAGTCATGGTGGAAAATGATTTCTCATGGCTCATCGTCGTGGTCGAGTGGTACCGGAGTAACCGGAGAGCGCTCGGTAGCCGCGCCCGATCGACATCAAATTGTATGATTGCCAACATTTCGGTTCCGTTTCTGGCCGGCTGCTATTTTAGCATTCCACAACGGCCTTTGAGTGGTGCGCCCTACGTTTGCGCGCCCGAAGTACCAGCGGGCTCCCGCTGGAAGCTGCTGCGTGCAAGGTGTGCAAGCGTGCTTCAAAATCCGGCGAGCCCATGGCCTCCCAACCCCACCCCAACCCCGCACGGGGTAAGTGGGTGAAGCGTGAAGTTGAAGTTCGGCGAAGGAATGACAAGAGATAAAGGAGTAAAACAACCAAACCATTGCATCTTCCATCGCGGTGGAATGGAACGAGTGAGTGCTTTAGTGGATGGGTAAGCAGCACTTTGATGGCGGATTCCAGGAAAACGGGGCCGTACAGTCACACACACACACAGGCACACTCACACACATGAACACGGCCCGGCGATTAGAGTGAATGATTGGTAGGAATGAAAGATGACACTTAATATTTCGGCAGAGGTTTGGCCATGGTGAAGACCGGAAACGGTAAAATTGATTGAATTGAATTGGAAAACAATTACCGATTGTTACCGTGATCATGTACAACACTGTTACACGGGGATTGGCTGCGGGAGCGAGGAAATGTTCACACTGTCTTGTTATTTATTTCTCAGCAGTAATTTTATAGTATTTATTGGGTTATTCACAACGTTTTAGGTTCTTCAATAGTAGGTTATTGTTTATGTGAGTTCTAGTCTTCAGCATATGCAATCTATTGTTTGACAAACTTAGAATAATTGCTTAAGCTTTGACATTAACTTTGTTTCCTTGCAAATATTTAAAACAAATAAACCTTATGTGTTAAATGGCTTAAAGATTTGTGTTCAATGGGATTTAAACTAGATTCAATTGTATTGATCATAAAACCATAAAGATTCTATTTTATTAAACACCGATCCTTGACTGGAGCAATTGAACCTCAACCCATACCTTTGTGCCTTTCGACCAAAATTAGCTTTTCGACCAAAATTAGACAAATTCCAGAAATAACGTTCAAGTACATGAGCGACACTTCGAATCTAGAAATAATTTAACAGATATAAAAATGAAAGGATGAAAGTTGATGAAATTTTATTATTTTTAAAGGTTCTGCAAATTTTTTTTTCAGAGAAACATGAGTTGCTATGAATCATACTGTAAGAAGAAGTTTTTTTTTTTTTCCAAAAACAAACATCCAAACTCATGCTAGACTCAACCTCCATGGTATTTCATGCCGTGAGATTCTACCGCTTAACGCTCAATGAAATTGCTCAGTTTATCAATTATCAAAAATCATGATATTCTAATCGAAACCCAAATTCCTCTCCTTTCGGCATCTTAAACGCTCCCTTCCGCCGGTCCTTCTCCTCGCCGTGCAAGCGGGAGAAGCGCACATCCAGCCCAACGAATTCCAGCATGAAACGTTGTGCAGCCACCACCGAGCCCGACCGAAGCAGCGCTGCAAAGGAAAAAACGCGATAATAAAGTAATTTGAAAAACAAATAATATTTCCCCGAAACTGATTTTCTTCATGCCTTATTAGCGTGATGACTATATAAAACACTGCGGTGGGTTTTTTTTTATTTCGTTCATCGACGACGAGCGAGAGAAAGAGAGCGTGAGCGTGTTTGGAAAGAGCGGTCGGCAAATACCGTGTCATCATCGGCGGGAAAAAGGGTTTGGCCAGCGAAACGGGCGGTAGAACACGCCGCACCGAGAGCGAAACACGAGCAAAACATTGTGCACCCAACCGCGTTTCGGCTGAAATCGAACCGGAGGGATGCGAATGAATCATAATTCAATCGCGGTTCATACGATGAGTTTGTGCACGAGAGAGAGAGAGAGAGAGAGAGAGAGAGAGAGAGAGAGCGTGGACAGAACGTTGTGGAGTGGCAAGGTATGCCTCTTTGATTTCTTCGCCGTGGGATGGTCACCGTTCACTTGTTCTTCTCGTTCGTGGGGGAGGGGTGGGAGGGGGTTGGGTGGAGTCAAATAGAACGGCCGGGTGCTTGCTCTGCCATGCCTGCCCTTTCACTCATACCGTGGCAGCCGAAAAAATGCGTGAGAAAATTAACAAGATTCTTCTGTTGGTGGTGCACGAAACGATCCAGCGCACCACCGTGTGCGTTCGACTCCGCCCTCGGAGCTTGAGAATTTCATTCAAACCGAGATCCGGCAACCCTATGCTGGAGGCTCCCGGAGGCTCACACATACATGCGCGTGAAGACCCCCCTCCACGCCGAAGCGCAAGAGCCACCCAGGGGAGGGTTGGAGTTGCGAGAGTTGGAGCGTAAGAATGGAGCCCAGAACGCAGATCCTTACTTACCCGTGTTTCCTCTTTCTTGCACATCGTTTAAGTCTCGCTTTAGCTGGCCCGGCCCGGTACGGCCCGGTTGGTGGCCACCATCGTCGTCGGATGCGAGCCGAGGATACCACGACCGATCGAACACGACCGCACTCTGTGTGTGTTATGCTGCACCGTTTATGCTTCCTTTGTTTCGCTGCCAGCAAACATAAATAGATATTAATCATCTCTGCGCTCGGCGCTCGGACAAAATGTCCGAACGGCTACACGGTCGTGGGGTGCGAGGAGGCGGCGAAAGGGGAAAGGGGAAGGACGGAGGAACACACGAAACACGGGCCGGAATAAGCACCCGACCTGGGCCATCGAATGCCACCCAACGTCAGCGAAATTGTGGTTAAGTTCTGCCACCACCACCACCACCACCATAACCTCCTATCCTTCGCACCCTCTCTCTCGATCCATTTTACGGTCTCCGTTCGCCCGAAACGACCTAACGGCGGCAGCGGCTTGTCATGAAAATTGGCCATCAGCGGCTTTACCGCACCGCAAGGATGGCAGGGTTCGCGTTCCAAGGATGCGTCAACCTTACCGGACTGATCGATCGATGATAGATTTCCGGTCCAAAAATTACCTTTTGCGGTAGATGCGATTGAACGGATGACCATCGTTCTATCATTCTTGGAAGTCTTCAAAACCCGCCGTCAAGGATACGAGTGCGACTAGTTCGGATGAGCTTTTCGGTTAATTGCGCTGCTACCATCGCGACGAAACGCCATCATGGCTGCGAAACCGGCTGCACCGGGAGGGGTGGAGATCGGAAGAGGAAAATATTTTCCCCGCTCCCGCCACGGAAAGACCATCGACGAACAGTAGAGCGGAAAGTTCCGCCGATCTCCGACACCGAGCGACTTCCTGGCCGATCTGTCCGCCCCTACTCACGCGGATCGGACGGGCGGATGCGGTAGGATTCCTCCGAAATTATAGACTACGATCGGGACACACACACACATACATACGAAAAAAAAACGTACCCTTAATGTGATGGCGAATCCCGGGTACCTTTTTCTGTCCCTCTCTCTCTCGCTCTTATTGTCGATCTCATATTTAAAGACGCGCACCACAAGACGTTAATCGAGAGCTACATTTCATCACTTAATTTTTACAAGTTCCGAGAACGGATTTCGGCGGTTCGGTCGCTTCGTTGTGCGCCGTGCCAGCGCCGTCAGCGAAAGAGGGCGGACTCGCATGGGCTGGTGGAAATCGAGAGCTGATGCGCTTAATTGGGGTGCTGTTGCCGCTGGTGCTGCTGCTGCCCCTGCTGCTGCTATGGGTTGACTTCGTTCGTTCGGTCGGTTCTCGTTCTCGCTATCATCTGTCCCACCAGGTACCGGGCGCGATAGAGCTGGGACCCGTGGGCTAGTTTTTGTGTTTTTATTTCATTTTTTTTATTTGAAGGCTGCATTATATTACGCTTCCTTCGCTTCTCCTCGATGCCTGGCCACGGTTGATGATGAACGGTGTGGATGCGGTTATGATGGGCAGCGGTGCCCGTTGTTTTTTATTGTATTTGTTCATTCGGCGTCGGGTTGGGTGCTTCGAGCGCCGGGCGCGACGTTATGCTAGCCACCGCGACGGCAGATGACCGGATCCAGCGTGTCTGTGGTGAATGCGAACTAGCGTCGCCAACCGGTGCGTGTATCGCGAGCACAGCATGCTTTGGGAAACGATGTTTGGAAGAGAGAAAAGATTATGAGGAGCCAACGAATTTAGAGGTTAAAGGTTTCAATATTTTTAGCTAAAAGTAGGCGTTGTTTTAAGTCGATATTAAGACAAACTACTATTTTAACTATTATAAAAATTACAAATTACAAATTGTAATAAGTGAACTAACATGTTTGTTTTATTTAACATCCAATCTGGTTTACATTTATATTAGGAGACCGTTCTATAAAAAATCAGCAGGAAAATAAGTTTCTTAATCGAAATTTATGCTTTTAGATCCTATCCTGGTGGATGTGATGGGTTAATCTGGGATTGAACCCGTTATAAATTATGATATTTAACCTCGATTTCTACACATTCAAATCCAAGGCATCTTTGGAATGTCTTTCTTTCATTGCCCTTTCCTTCTATTTCACTTCTATTGTGAGACTAGAATATACATTTTCCCAAACCAAAAAAATCACTACTCTACGCTTCGATCGTTCTCGATTAGTTTGTTCCTACTTCATTGGCATCCGGGTGCTGTTTTACCGCAAAAAAAAGACGAAAAACGCGAGGCTGCGTTTCATTTCTCTCCATTTTGTACCACCCATGTCAAACAGAATTTCAAATAAATCATCTCTACCTTTTGCCTGTCCATATCGCAATGTGTGTGTGTCTGTGTGTGCAAGCTAAAAAATTATAAAAAAACCGCACTGTTTCGCGGTTCGCTGGCGCTGCGCTGAAGCTGCTAAGGTCCGCTGCTAATTTTGTGAAAGAATATCATCCCACCGGTGGAAAATAATGCCCCCGACACGGGCACGAGCGCTGGGAATGGAACCGATTCTACCACCGATCCGAGGCGTGTTTTTTTTATTGTGTGTATGTGTATGTATGTGTGTGTGTAGCCGAGGGATGCCCCGAAGGAACTGCTGGCAGACGGGAATTCTTTCCGTAGACCACCCTCAACGCTGCGGCACGACGATTGTGCCCCTGGTACAAGGGGGTTCGTTTTCTTCTTTGTGCTTAACGATCCACGGATGATTGTTTGTGGCGGAAACTTACACACACTGTTTGTATAAGCAGCAGCCTCGAGACACGGCCCCAACGTTTGCTGTACTGCCGTACAAGCAATGGCAGCAGCAGCAGCAGCAGCAACAGCGTCACTGAGGTTGTCTTCAACCGTTCGCCTCGCCCAGTCCAGGGAAGAAATGTTCTGGATGGTTGTGGCATTGTTACGACCTGCGGCACGACAGCCAATGAAAGCGATCATTTCTCGTGCGGGTGCAACTCCATTTTCTTCTCGGATGAATCACCAGGATGGTGGACGTCGATCGTGATGGAAATGCCTTAAGCCATGCAAAGGTGACTCCATTTTCTGACTCAACTGAGATCAAGCTATCTGTAAACATTCAACTGTTTTGAGCAATATTTGCTGAAGTCAATCTACAATTGATCAATATTTTTATGTATTCTATTGCACCGTTTCAAAATATTTTTTCTGGGTCATTTCTTTTGTTTAGCTGATCCATTCAAGCCACACAGAAGTGGCTGAGTCTAAGTAGAAAAAAAGAACTAGTCAAAAGTCATAAATCTCATGTTTGTTATCTTCCCGAACCCATCACCGTGCAAAGTCCGTGTGCCATCAAATGAGCCGTACCGAAGCGGATTGCAGGCAGGCTGTGTGCTTCCTTTTTCCCAAAAAAAGAAGAAAAACGTGCTACCCAGTGCACCGGTTCCGACACCTTTCGATTGTGTGTTCCGCCATGTGGAAGCCGCTGCCGGTGAGGTCCGAAATTCCATTTTCCATCCATCCCTAGATAAGCTCGATCCTGGCCCGGCGAAAAACGAAAAGGATGATCGACGTGGCTGCGGATTGGCCACCGTGACCACCGCCGTGCGGATGGATCAATTTCAAAGGAATGCGAAAACTTCCTGTGTCCCGCCGGCACATCGAGGCGCTTATCAGTTTTACGAAGGTTGCGCACGGCCACGGTGATGGGCCGATCGATCGGTGTCGGGCAGAGTTCGGCCCAGCGTGATCCGACATGTGTCCCGATGGGAGGTTAAGTGAAAATTCGTGTAATTGAGAGGATGCGTTGGCCGGCACAAACGTCGAATGCCGCCGTGCGTTTTGCCCCACGCAACTGGCCGGCAGGTGGTCCGGATGGGCACGGGTGAGGAGGCCGTGTAATTGATGTGTGTAAATCAAGCACTGCCGAATTATGTCCTATTTATTTGTCGTTCCATTCGCCACAAACGGGGTTACGAATTTGGACCCGTTTGGGCGAACATGAGGAAATTTGGAAATAATATTGGCTCTGGCATATTATACTCATATTAATGCTATCCATTTCTAACAACGAAAAATCCTTCAAATAATGGTTTCAATAATATTCCAAATGAGATGACAAATTATGAGTGAGCTATGAGATTTGTGAAAGTCAAAATAAATTTAATAATAATCCTAACTATAAAAACCTTTTCCAGGCAGAGTTGATTCTATGGTTTAACTTATTCATTTCTTAATGAAAATATAAACTAAAAACGAAAAAATGTATAATTTTACTGCCACTCAGTAGCAAATCATATATTTTTTAACAATATTTTTTTAACAAGGCGGTGATCGACAGTGGTAGATTTATGGTAGATAGAAAGAGCAGTTGAATAAAACGTTTCTAATAGTTTAGTGAATTTAATTCATTACATTATATTTCGCAGTCGTCTCCAAGACCGTGTGCTTTATTTTTTATTCTGAAATAAGTTAGCCGACCTGTTTTAACCCAACCGCACCAATGACAAGTCGCAACTTGTGCTGCAAAAGTAGCAATATCATCCGGTGCGGCAGAACGCCAGCAATCAATCTTCTCCAATCGGTCCCGACCATCATGCGATTCCGGCCGGGCCTTTCGAAACGTGTCGAATGCTGATGAATGTACCGTTTGGGAAATACGTGTACGGTCGGCTCGAAAACCCGGCCTGAGCGATTAGACCCCTCTCGGACACTCGGTCTCGGGGACCGCCGTTTGTCGAACCTCCGGGAACTTATCTCGCTGCTCGCATCGGCGCAAAAGCGGAAAACGAAACGAAAACGTTACTCTCATCCTCATTTCCTTTCTGCCTTTCTGACTTTTGCGCCATCGCCATCATCGGCCGGGGCAGATCCTCGCCCGATCGCTTTAGATTATCCTTTTGCATTCTCTCTGCGCCCGCCCGCCCGCCCGCGTACCTCAAGGGCTCATCTATTTGCCTGGCTGTCGTTCGTGTTGCCCATAGCGCCGGTAAAGTTGTCCCGATCCCGGCCAATTGACGTATCCTGGGTGTATAATTTACTCTATCTTTATTCCACTTTTTCCCCTTTTCCACACCGCTCGCTCTCACACACAAACTAACCATGGGTCGTTTGTATTGAAGGACCGGACGGATCCGATGGTGGGCTTTTTGTTCAGATCCGATCCGTTTCCACCGATCGGCGGCCACCGTCGAGCGAACTCATTCATGCTAACGCCACCACCACCACCAACAACGACCGATGTTTCTGCAAAACATTCGTGTGTTTTATTTTTTTTGTTAATGTTTTTTTGAAAGTCACTTTAGTCCTCCCGAATTGTCGAACCCGGGGCCGAAGAATATAGCTAATAATAAATTAAGTGTATCGAGCATCGGAAGGGCAAACACCGAACACCGACCGCTCGGAGGTGGAAGAAGAATTGATATTTTTATAGATCCTTCTTCGGGTCATTTGGGGCGCATGCAGGTTTTTTGTTGTTGTGCTCTTTCCAACATTATGTCCCTGTGGTCCATTGGTCGTTTGCTGTTTTCCAGTGCCGACTGCCGACAATTGCCCACCCTTGGCGGAAACTTCCATTTTTTTTTTCTTCCTTTTCCCGTGCGCTGGTCGATCGGACCATGGCGCTAAGGTATTTCTAAATGCGGACGGCAGTGGTTCGATTCAACTCTGCCGGTGACCGGATGTGGCCCAGCGGAGGCTGTCATCTGTACAGCTAGCAGCAGCCGCCGTCAAGGGACCTGAGAGCGTTAAAATGGGAGATAATTGTCTCGTGAAAAGGGCGTGAGTCATCGCTGAAGACACAACGATCACGTGGCGATCGGTCCGTGGTGTGGGAATCGATCGGTCCCTTGCCCTGGGATGCGCAGGTTTAGGGTTATCTTTAGCCGTGCCTTTGGTTGCGCCCGCTATCGCAAATGTTTTCTGGGAACATGCGCCACATTCCTTTCGATTGGTTATAAATTTATGCCCTGATAATAGTTGCTGTGGAATGGTGAGGTGCAAGCGAACAACGTAGAGTTTGCGATCTATTCGAGTGAAATAAATGAATGTAAGCTTTTTCTGAACACATTTCGATTTTTGAAAATTAAATAGCAAATAGCAAAAGCACAGAATGGATTTGATCAAAAGCAAGGCCAACTTGATCACATCAAATATTGACAGTAAATATTTTGAATAAAAAATAGATCTTAAAATAGAAATAACAGATTAATTTTTATTCTCCGAAAAATGTCATTCTAAATCAAATATCATTAGTAAAATAATTATCTTTTTTCTATTTTGATATGTATCGCTCTGTGTGCCCAAATAAATTGTATTCTAAATCTGTAGGCTGTTTATTTTATGTTGTAACACCGAATACCAATTGAATATTATAAAAATAATCTTGATTATCGTCAAGTTAAGATAATGAAAAGTTATACATTTTTCAATATGCAGTTAAATTGAATTTTAGTTTAAATCCACCAGCCGAGCGCTTACCTTAAAATGTAAGCCAGCATATCCTTACCGAGTGTCCGGTAATGTGCAACACGAGGCACCAAACGATGAACATTCCTCCGACCCTTCCACGGCCAATCGATCATAAAAATACCGATCGCAGGAAGTGCACCAAAAGCACCCGCGCACTGTGTAAATCGCGCCGCAATTGTTTTCGCCTCAGAACGGGGTGCAGAGAGTTGGCGAAATGGGTGCAAATTAACCGGCAACACGCAAACCGCAATCACGTTCCGCGCGCCCCGTAATGTAATCAAATTGATTTGTTCTGCCAAATTTGGCGCAGCGAATGTGGTGTGATAATTGAACATAAGTACCGGACCGATCGGGGCGACCGTGTGTGGGAAACGAGAGCGTACAGAAGTACGAAGATAAGTAAGTGAGCAAGCGATGAGTATGGGGAAGAAACGCGCGATCCATCTTACCATAGCCACCGAGCCGGCGGGCGCGCGAAGCTGTTGGGCTTTAATTGAAAACGAATCACTCCACTCGCGGTACGAATCGGGATCCGGGGTACGAGATGTTGTGTTCGTTCACGCCCGCTGCGGAACAGCAAGACAGAACTGGAGCGGTTTCGGACGGCGGCCGGTTGCACGGAAAGGGCTTGAAATCGATGCATGCGATCTGATAGTGCCCGTGCGCGCCCCGGAAAAGGGAAGAGGCAGTTATACCCAAAAACGGAGTGCAACCATCGCCCATCGCGAGGCCGATCCCCGGACCCGCCACAAATAAGGAATGGTGCTCACTACCCGTTCTGCCCTGATTGGGAAGCTCCACAAAAGGGTACTTGCAATGTACCGCCGCCGGTGTGTCGTATGTAGCAGTCAATAAAGCCAAACAATCCGGCCACTGAAAGGTGTGAACATTGTATTGACAGCAATTTGCAAAATTAAGCCATCGAGACTAACCGATTCGATTGGATCGTTTTGTGTCTTTTTGTTGTTGTTGTTGTTGTTGTTGTATGCCAACCGGAGACGGCGGGTGTGCGAGCTTCCCATGCTCCGTGTTGTGCCAATGTGGTGGCGCGGTAATGGCTCAATTTCCGCACCGTGATTGATGCGAATCCGCGACCAGTAATTACAGTCATTTCGAGCAGTTTATTATAAGCCCAGGGGTAAGAGCAGCGAGCCTAGCGGCGAGATCCCATTCAGTTGTCATCGACAATTGTGGTGCTTCGGTGGAGGCGATTTTTATGGCGCATGGAATGTTTGATACGCTTTTAATAATCTGGCGCCTGACCGGAATGTGGACGGGCGTGTTTGAGGGTTTAGAGCTAGGGCCGATTTGTTTAAAATGCGATTGACGCATTTGAAGCGATCGCAAATTTTATTGCAAATTGCAAACACTTCCTATAATTGCAGTTAATGCATTTACGTTTAATATTTGTACCGATCAATTTGATACAATTTATCAAACAAATCGATGCAATTTTTGATTAAAACAATTCAATTAAATAATCAGCTTTAGGTACCAAGAACTAAGGCTGAAATATTTTTAACCAAACACGCCTCGCTTGCAAGTATTTTTGCAAGAAGTAAGAAGTCGCTTGCAAGAAGCTTGAAAAAAGTTCACAAACAGGGATATTCCTTGTCGTAAATGTGTAACACTTATTGTAGATATTTTAAGAACAATTTGTTTTGCTTTGATTTTGATCATCCAACAACTAAATCGTGCTCCAATTGGGAATAAAAGGTAGTGGATTCTCTCGAAAGGTTGATCTTGCTGTAGATTTTCTTTTCCGTGAATATAAATTAAATGAGTTAGTATTATTTTTCGAATTTAATACTATTTTTACTTTTACCTTTATATATTTGTTTTCAGTAGCTCACGATCTGATTTTTCTGAAATCTGTTTGAGAATTCGAAATCCTCCTACTCTTATTTTAAACGTTTGTCCTTGACATAATAATAGTCTCTTAAAAATACACAATAGAGTCACTAATTATTAAAATCGATGCTATGTTTCCTTACATCAACCATAGTTATGACATCGCAAATATGTACAAAACTGATTTAAAAATGGTATAAAATTATATTCCATATAATACGCACCGATGCCAAAGTCTCAAAATCTCACAATGTGTTCCCGGCTGGAAAAAATATCTACAAGTAGCGATTAGCAAAACGATCTGACGCGCAATCGAAGCAGAATCGGACTTCAAACTTTTGCGTCGCAACGACGTCCAGCGGTTGTGAAATTGGGAAACAACAAAAGGTGGCAAAGAACAGGCAAATGCTACAGTCGCCACAATAAACGAAACAGGTTTCGAAAGAGTGGCTTTCGGATTCGATTGGAGTAAATTTCATTACGCAATAACACTTGCCGCTGCAGCCAGGCTGTCGCTTGGACGAGGGCATGCCACCTACCGACTTGGGTTCGCATATTTGCATACACCGCCCCAACGGAGAGCTTAATTTGTTGTCATCGCAGCGAGCGGATGGTGCAACAGTCGGTTTGCCACTTTCCTAGAGTGCATTTGATGCGTCACCGAGGGTGAGGTGAGGAAAACAAAAATCCCCACCCGGGCAACGGGCAAGCGGGGTGGAAATTCCTTGAATTCTTCCTGCTTGTTATTGCATCGAGCGCTTAATTCAACACGGATACGGAACGGATCCGGTGTGGTGTTGAATCTGGTCGATTGATTGCACTGAGCTTGTGCGAGCAGCCATGCATAAACCTCGGGGCAGGCGGACATATTACTGTGCGCGCCCTGATAAGCCACCGATCACTAGCCGAGGCCAAGTTCGCCGGAAGGTGTCGGACGGGGTTTTGTTTGCCGAACGGTGGGTCGCAATAGGGTCATGCTATTTTATTGATTCAATCCCCGCGAATCGCGCGTGGCCCCGCGGAGGGTGGGGAAGCCGTTAGAGGTCGTTCCGCACAACACTAGACAAAATGTCGCCGTAAAATTGTCTGATGTATTGCCGTCATTCGTCTTCGTACGCGAGCGGTTCGAACGAGGCGGGAGATTTAATCGTGATCCCACCGGCATGCACAAACCCTGTAAACAAAAAACAAGCTCACGAAGCACGAAGCTATGTTATTTATTTTTTTTTAAACAATCTTTTCCTTTTTTCCTCCCAATCGCAAATCGTTTTGTGTTGAATGTGCGGTGTGTTCACCGTCGTCGTCGTCGTCGTCGTTGTCGTCGTCATCAACAGCGGCAATCAATTTATTTACCAATTAACAGCATTCGAACGGTTCTGCAGAATCCACTTTGAATTCGAAATGAGCACCGACAGGAATCTTCCTTCCTCTGATCGATGTCACGCGGCGCGAAGGCTGATCGATCCACCGTCGCAGGTTGTAGTGATGGTGGCGAGGAAAAAGAGTATCGATTTTAAGTATTCAATTGAAGTATAGAGATAGATTCTTTATCGTTAAATAGAAGTAGATGGATTAGATGGCTGAAAGTACAAGCATTTTGTTTCTCTCAAAAACACAGCCGTAATTTCCTTGATTTACACAAAATGTAAATGAAATGTGATGTATATTTTATATTTTTAATATTTTTGTACTACATGACAGCTTTAAAATGTTACATAAATCGAAAAGTTTTAAATGAAAATAAGTCAGATGAAGCTTCTCGAAGTTTATGAATTGAAATGTACTAAACTCTTTTATACCGAAGCTGAAACTTCGCTTTTAATTTGCTTTCAATTTAAACTAGTAGTCTTTAAATAGTAAAAAAGTACATTTTTTCAACATTTTTCACACAAGACGTTAATAAACAAATTAACAACAGAGTTATGAAATTTTATTTAAAGTACCTAAATCAGCATTAAAAACACTAATCTTTAAAATGTCTCAAATCAGTGTTTACTATGACCAAAATTGCATTCTCCATCTCATCTGTCAAAATGATGTTTTGACCCGGCCTGTATGTTTACATTGTCTGGAAGCTGCATATTTGTTTTATTATTTCAAAAGTGACATTTGCGAGTAATTATCTCGGAAATATCGATAATCCCACTGGTGATTCCAACACATTTCCTTAATCGGAAAGGCAAGGCCCACTAGTTGGCACACAGCATGCGCATGCAGAACAGGTTTAATATCGCGCCCAAGCAAACCCAAAACCCGAACGCCGACTCCTCCCGGTCTGGCTCGATCCGTGGTGGGCTCGTGTGAGATCGACTGAAATTCGCCAACACAGGCACATACAAACACACACACATACACAGGCACATGTGTGTTCGAAATCGGGGGCGCTGCTCATCACGAACGATCGCGAACACGAAAGCTCTCCCAGCGCGTGGTGAGGCGCAAGGCGGGGTGGCTGGCGGTATTTGAATTGTAAATAAAAACCGATATGTTTGTTTTCTAATTTAAACGACAACGTGAAAATAAGGTGCCTTCGGGGTTGGGGCGAAGGCGAAACCGAGATGCCTTTCGCGCAAGTCACCACCGGCGCAAAGGCAAAAGATCGAACACCGTCGGAATGTGACCGAGCCCGGGCCTTCCTCCCCCGGGCCACCCCGGACCGTCGGCCGCTGCTGGTTGATTCGAAAATGTCGCCGGGCACCTGTCTCCCTCGCCGCTGGCGAAGACAAACTACGCTATTTGCGTTCATTTTGTAAGGTCGGAACGAACCTGGGAAGACCGCACCGCATACAGAAAGAAATAAAAATACTTACCCACACTTCCTCGTCTTCCATCGCCTCCGTCGCTCTATCCTCCGCAGGACATCCTCCAGTGTCTCCCTCCGCGTACGTGTGTGTGTCATCGTCAATCATGGACACGCGGGCAGAAACTAGAAGCCTAGCCACGGTCAACACCGCAAATGTTTCGTCCAGTTCCAGATGGGGTTGTAAGCGTGCGGGATGGATGGGTGCGGAACACCGCGCGCCTGATTGAAGATTTATTGAAAATGCTAATTTTGCACTTAAAACTAACGATCGGAGGGAGAAATGATTTGCTGTTGCTTGTTAAAATCTAACATTTTAATGGGTGATTGTATAAGATATGTAAATATTTCCTTGTTCATTTGCCGAACACGGTGAATATGCACGGGCGGGATGGAGGGCAGGCCTCCCTTCCACCCTTTCTCGCCTGGGTTCGGGTACGAGCATCGCCAGACAACGTGGAGACCGTGTGGCGCTGGTCAGCTCGAATGCGGAACGTACGTGCTTGTGTGTGTGTATGTGTGTAGGAGTGTACGTTGGCGTTATGCGGATTTCTCACCGCGTGGAGAAGGGTGCAAGGGAATCGCAAGTAGATAAATATTCGGTATTTGCCTTTCTGATGTAGCTACATGCACCTCTTTTGCTGGGCTTGTTAGATTGAAGCCACGGAGTGGATGTGATGTGAATAGTAAGTGGACGGCATGCAGTGAGTTGGGTCCGTGGTTCGTGGGAAGGAGTCAGCTGATACAACGTTGCTTAAGTTTCAACAGTGTGTCCGCTTTTCTATCGATGATACTGCTGTATTTAGTTATTGCAAGGAATTTTTGCAAAGTAAATTGCTTAAAACACGGAAAAAAGGATTTCAAAACCATTCACATCGTGAAATATACTTTTAAAATAAGACGGAAATGACAAAAAATCTTCTAATAATGAGAAAAATTTTACATTAAGTGCATGAGATAGCTTTCGCCCAACAACGGTCCATTCGAATATAAAAGCTACACGAGAGAAAAGTTTGGGTCAGTTACGTGTTATACAATGGCGCCGAAAAGGCTCAATGTTAATAAAACAAATGCTTGCATAAAGTTAGGCGCTTCAAACGATAACTTTCGATCAAACTCGAATTGAGATGTCAGCAGAAAGTATGCAATACGCATGACATTCACAGGGTGCAGAAAACTATTCGAGTAGTTTGTGAGAACTTCGAGCAAAAGATATGCAATCCGCATTACTTGTTATAAACGACTGCTCGATCGACGCTGTACTGTTATAAGCTATGCAATTTGTGTTTCATTTGAGCTTTCGATTGCCATCATTTTGCGTTTTTTTGTATTATACCATATTAACGTAAATTGCATACCCTGTATAAAAAGTGATGCTTGGTAGAAAAGCGCCTGTTGCAGTATGCAACTTTAGTTTAATTAGTATACCCATTTAATTGCTGGAAATAAACTGGTGAAGATTGATTGATTGATTTGTTTCTTTTTCATTCGGGGTAAGAAAAACAGTTGTGTTTTAAACTATCGTTTAATGTTAAACATTAAATTACAGACACGGTCGTTGTTCCATGCCATGAAGGGAGAAATACTTAACGTAATGAAGTAAGAAACGTAACGTAATACCGACTCACTAAAACCTCAAGTTACAAGCACTCCAAAAACTGGCATCAACTGCTTAATTTTTAAAGCATACGCTCATAACACGCTGGCACGCCATACACACGATAACAAATGATAGTCCCGCGCCTCTTGCCTAATACTGCGTAAGTGCGTCGCTCCACCGAAAGGATCAAACGTCGATCGTCCGGGCAGCGTCCACCACTGTCACCGGTCGTATGTAAATTTCGCTTAATTTGATTTCATTGTAAATGGCCACTAAATCAACGACAGGAGCGGCAGCAGCATCAGTCCACCCTTCCTCTCACCGCTACACCACGAACATTTCGCGAATATTAATGAATTTTTAATAAGTTAATTTTTGCTTCCGATACTACGCCGCAGTGCCGTGCAGCGAAGTGCACCAAAAGCGGCCCCGAGGACGGGCGGTGGTTCCGCCCCGTTCGGTGGAGGGGGGCGAGGGAGGGGGCAATAAATTAAAAATTAAATTACATTTTAATAAAAAATAAATTTACAAAATTCACAGCCCACTCGGGCGAAACGCGTACAATCAATCGTGTTCGACGCGCTGAAGGAGTGCTGCTTTCGGGGGGAATGGGGTGGCCGGAGGGGGAGGGAGGAAAAGAGGAAAAAAACGGTTAACGGTGGCCATGATTGATCGTTTGCGTAACTCGGTGCAGTTCGTCCTTTAAGAGTGCGCTTTGTTTTCTTTGCTTTCGTGGTTACGGCAAACACCGAAGAGGCCTGCTGTGGTGATTTTTCTAATTTGTGCACCTAAACAAGCGTCCACAGTGGATAGGGTTTTATGTTTGATGTTGGAATTTTAAGAGCAACTGAATTTTGAGCTTATTTATTCAACCATAAACTACATCACTAATCGGAACTAATGCGAAAATTACTAACCTCGACAAGGCATATTGCATGTTTGCTCACAAGCCTTCGATCATCCGATCGGCAGGACATTTAGACATCCATTAAGCCTTCTAAACCGTCTTCGATTGCCTCTAATTGACGCTGCTTCCTCGCACGCGGCCAGGATCAAAACGCAACGCCGGTGTAATAAAACTCGCGTCGACGCGTACGTTGCGGGAAAGGATAAAAACCCCGCGCCGAAATTGGTGCGGTATCGAATGGCTTGTTATTATCCTAACTGTAACTAATGACGAATGTCCTGCGTGGCGTCGTTGGTTCGCTCGGGCTTGGTGGCGCAAGCAAAACAAACGCGTAATTTACGCGACGCTCTCGCTGTTCGATTCGTTCGCTCAGGTGCAAGCAGCAGCCGTTCGTAGGTGATCCTTTTTTTCCCGATAGACTGGGCGACTGATCGCGGGGCAAATGTTACTCGTGTGACCCGTTTGATCCTTGCTGTTCATTTCGGTAAACATTAAATTACAACGCAACGAACTGTTCGGCAGCATGGAAACAGGATGAGAAAAGCTGAAAGGAGAACAAATGTTCAAAAATATCCATCATATTCAATCCTACACCAGATAACGAAAGAAATGATTTTTTTTTTATTTTTTTTCGGAAATGTCTTTTTTTTAGCATTTTAGATAAGTTTATTTTAATACAGGAAAATGTTTTGTTGGGTGAAGGTCGTGGTTGGAGTCCCGAACGCACTCTAATTTTCCTTTCTTAACTTGATGTGCTTTATTTGATTTAATAAATGTTACATGTTACATTTTTGTACTTTTTTTGCTAAGATAAAAAACAACTATTATTTTTTCAACATTCCCTACCTTTTACCAAAAATTAAAAACATCTAGTACTCATTGCTCATCACATTGAACTTTGAAATTCCTCAAGCAAGCCTTTAAGGCATCTCAAAAAGCAAACACAAGCTCCATCCGGTGCGGCACACGGCACTCGGCGTTGACTAATTGGTGCTCCATTATTTGGCACATCAAAAATCACTTATCGCACCCGAAAATTCGCAAAGCCCACCCCTTGGGAGCAATGCCGTGGTGCGAACGTTCGATTCGCAGCCGAGGAGCAAACAACCGAGGCAAATAATCAATCATTATCATTACACCGCGTCGAGTACCGTATGGCTGTGGGGCATATTTGGCGACAAACTTGCGCGACACTTTGCAACAGTGCCGAGCCCGGAGTCCACCGGGCGTTTCGTTCCGAGCTCCTGTCCGCACCGGGCTCGGGTCGTATGCAAATGCGACACATTCTTATGCTCTGTTATTTGGCAGTTGTTTTGTAGCTGTTTTGTACTTGTTTTTTTTTCTGGTCGTGAAAGTTGGATGGGACGGAGCAGGGTGGAAAACATAAAAACGTTTCTCGTAAGTGCCGCGAAAGCTTTGTCCGGTTGCTGGACAAGCTGTTCGAATCCTGCACCGGAAAAGGGTGGTGTGAAGTCTTAAAAGTATGCAATTTATTACGTGTTTATGGCAGGTTATGTTGATTACCGCTCGCGAAGTTCGACGACTGAACGTTGTCTAATTTAAATAAAAACAAGTATGTAAACAAAAACACGGAACATGAGTTCGATTATTAATCGGGACGCTTTAGACGGTTTGTTTTTATTGTGCGCTAGGAGAGGCTTTTCCAAAGGAAGCCAAAACTCACACGACCGAAAGCCTTGTTTTGAAGGTAACGTGTTTGAGTTAATTAATTTAAAAATGTGATTGATTATTTTCAATACGAAGAAAAATTATCCTTCGCTCGCAGAGCCTACTTACAACTTCTGAAGACAATGAAAATAATGAATTTAAATAGTCCCATCACAAGAAACTTATGAGAAAAAGAATATAAAACGAAAATTTATAGAAATTCAATTTTAACACAGAATTATTATAGTTCTTTCTTAGAAGAACATTGTCTGAGGGTAAAAAGATCAGGTTCAAAATCGTAAACTTTAAAAAATTCTGCTTAATAAACTGCTAAGTAAATACTAAAATAAACTGCTTAATGAAGCTTAGCAAATAATTTACCTTTTATGAGCTCTACCTTTTATAAACATTTCATTTTAATTAAACAAAAAATTATATTCCAGAGTTCTTGTTGTGATTTTAGTTGGAAAATAACTCTCCCCAAGAATATTGATTGGAGCATTTAAAGAATTCAATTGCAATTGTTTGGTTTTGTTTCATGTTTGACAAATAGTTTTACCAAAGAAAAATGTTTAACATCAGAAAACTGTGTAACATTTTTTCTTAGCTCTGTAAAGATAGTCAATTTTGTTAGGTTTATAAGCAGATTACTTGTTTCAGTATAAAAAAAATTAATCTTCAACATACCACAAAATTGCGAGTGACGATTTCAACGCTAGAGAAATGTTATTGAGATTTTTTCTTCAAACATTAATTACACAACAATTGCATCAGCCCATGCAGGATCCAGTAAATGCAGGATGTATTAGATCGTTCACCGTGCTCCACCCGCCCTTCCCCCAGGCGAAGGGCAACGTTCGCTCCCTTGCAACGGAAATAATTTAAGATTATTTAATTTGTTTACTTTGTTTGCTGACGCCAGCAGATCCCGAGGGCACCCGGGCCGGGGATTCGACTTGCTTACCCAAGTACGGAACTAGCCTCAGTCTCCGAAGAATCAGCCCCACCCGTTCGCCACCACCACCACCACCTTTCTCAGGCTTCCTTGAGGTCGTGTAAAACCGAACCGAAACGCGATTGCCACGGACGACCGTAAAAATGGCCAAAAGCCGAAGCTTAACGAGTCGCCGTCGCCGTGGGTGGGTGGGTGGCGGGTGGAGCGAGTGCGCTCGAGTCCTCGTTTACTACCGACAATTGCCATTGACGATCCAATAACGATAACATATTGAGCATGAATAAATTTGAAAAACAAACAAAAATCATTCCCTCCGGTTGGCTGATTATTTACTGCCGCGTTGCAACGCCGTCTCGCTACTCTCTCTCTCTCTCTCTCTCTCTCTCTCTCTCTCGCTTTCTGTCTCGACGAGTAGCAAAATGTTTTGCACCCGCGCTTCTGCACCGATCTCGGTTGTTTGCTGTGGCGTCGTAAAAATGGCACTGGCAGCTGCGGCCGCAGGATCGTGCCGGGCGTTTTTCCGGGCATGTCTTTTGCACTCGTGTTTCGTTTGCCTTCTGGATGCTGCCCGGTCATGTGTGTGTGTGTGTGTGTGCGTCTGTTAGCTGCAGCGAACTGGGCAGAGGTGGTTTGCGCCGATCAGACGCGCGCAGTGTGTGAATAATAAATGATCGTAAAAGTGAAATATGCGTTATTGCAAATTGGATTTTCTGTTTCTCTTTGTAAACAAATTAATGAATATTTTTTTTATTGATTATACTTTGCATATTTTCGTGCAGACCCATTTTTACGTACGACGCCCGGCCCCCGGTGCCTTATTGGTGGCTGACCAGTGTGCGTGGGAGGGTGGGCGGTAGGCCAAGACGTAATCGCAGCCCGGAACGAAGTGAATTAGTGCCGAAATGAAGCGTACGCGGCGGGGCCAGGAATTTCGGTGCGTGGAAATTTGCAATTTGGGAATTGAAATGAAATCGTTTTTTTTGTGCTGCGCTGAGCGGAAATAAATAAGCCGCAATTGGGGAGTTTAGTTTGGGTCTAACGCGACGGTGAGAATTGACGAACTAACCAAATTTTGGCAAATTGGCAAGTATTGGTGTTATTTTTTTGGATAATAGTATGGTTCTACTTGCTTACATAGAAACAGTCATAATATCGGGAATAAACTGTAAAAAATAATAAAAATTCAATACAGCCACTGAGCTATGTGTTATTGGTACACAAGCGCCATCTGTTGGCAGGTACCTTGAAACCATGATTTCAGAGACAATCGATATTTTCTTTTCACTGTTTTTTGACAGTTTCATACGATATGGATTTTGACAAGTTTTCGTTTTAAAAGTTTCTTTATAACACATATTCATTTTTTTTAATATAAAAAATATTTATGTTTTTAAAACATAAAAACAACTATTTCAAACCGAATTATTACCGATTATTTACCATAGCTTCCATTGTACTGCGGTCCACTACCATTCGATGTTCGTTACACTTATACTGAAGGCTCACATGGACGAGAAACAAAAAAAAAACATTCACGCACACATTATGCTCAGCCATCGGTGCATTTCTGCGCGAGTGCGCACGCAAAGATATAAAAAATGCAATTTCACTCTCAATCAATCATTCGTCATCAGCCGTTTGGGTGAGTTTTGGGACGTGTTTTATTATTTTTCCCAGCACCCGCCCAATTGGCACTGGCGTGCCGTTTTTCCTCACCCGGGGGGGATGATATTGATGCGCCCTCGGGCCTGTTGAGAAGAAGGGCAGACAGATCAACGAAAAAAAAAGTTAACAAAAAAAAACACAAAAATACACGCACACTTTACACGCCGCGGAACCGGAATCCATCGCACGCTGCAATTGCAAAACGTTTCGTCATGCTTCAAGGTGCACCCATCACCCAGCAACGCCGCATCACCCGGGTGCATAGTCTCGGGCTGATGAATATTGCTATTTCATTCCGCGCTGCGGTAGGCAATTTAGAATGTAATAAATTGAAGTTCATTTATAACCGCGTCCGATAAATGCCATTCCCGGCATGGTGGACCACTCCACTTCGATCTTCCTTTTTGCGCCCGCCAAGATGGACGGAGCGAAATTCGTCAAACGTTACGCGTCTCGCCTGCGAAGGCCTGCGTCTTATCGGTGGACGGTGTTTGGGTTTCGGGAGGACGGGTGGTGTTGTACGCGAAACGCGGCCCCGATAGCGCAGTCCCGAAAGGGGATTAGCTGCGAATCGTTCGCGAGGGCCGGGCCGTGCGGCCGCTGCAATTCCTTCAATCATTATCGGCTGCTAAATTCAATTTGTTAGCATTGCAGTTGATGGGTCGTTTCGGATGGATCGTACGAATGCTGCGCACTGGATATTTCGCTCAAGGTGGTAGTAGTGGTGGTGGTTGTGGTGGTGGAACGACAGGAATTCCCATATTTCTTGGCCAGGAACGGTCAGCAGGCCGTTTAGCTTGATTGCCGGTAATGGATTTCTGTACCTACTGGACCGGGCTGGTGTTGGGACCGTGCTGGAATCGTGAAATTAAGCGAACGAAATAAAACACACAACAGGCCAGGTCGTGACGCGCTTCATGTGGCGCAAAACCCGTGAGCCACACATGCCCGGGCGCAGACTTTACGAGCATTGCATCGATAAATTTCCATACTAAATTAAACATGTTCTCTTTGTGCTGGATGCATATTTCCCCGAGTTATAGTTTTAATGTGGCTCTTGTCATATTTTCAACCGTTCTTTTTAGTTTTTGTTCGAATGGATCATTTGAATACCGAAAAAAGTGCACTGTTTTACGATTTTTCCCGGCAATGGACGTTTAACGATGCACCGGGCGGTGGGTCGTTTGTAGCGAGCATAGACGATCGAGCCTCATTCGTGCAGGAGTTGTAGACATCTTCCCCGGAACTCTTCGGAAAGGGTTGAACACTGTTTACTAGCATCGCATAAAATACAGTTTTAAGTTATGCTGTTTGGGAAAAAGCATAAGTCAGTCTAATGGCGTGATGAACTCGGAGGAAAGTGTGGAATAAATAATTATGAACAACGTACACATCGCACTCTGACGGCAAACATGAAAATAGAAATTCGATGTGGAATGTTTGATTTATTGGTAGCAACATTTTGCTTTCCTTACCAGAAAACATTCAAATCGTTTGATGATATTTTAATGGCGCTGGTTCGAATGGAAGAATGTTTAATTACTTAACTTTAGTAGTAAACGAATACTACGAATGTTCCTGGACAGTTACGAAAAGATTTAGCAGCGAAAAGAATGCATTGCAATTCAAAGTTTTAATGCAATAAAGAAACTTTTCTGAGCTCTCGAGAAATGTCCCTACTATTAGTCGAGGTTTGAACCTGTTTATCATTCATTTTCTCACGTACACGTTTTTATGTCTAAATTTCTTTAAAACCATTTATACAATTTCGTTTACTCAATACAGTTCTTGATATTTTAAAGACAACCAAAGGACCATTGAATATGGAGTAGAAAAACATTAGATTCAACGATTTCAACTACTAAATAGTCAAGCAACACATCGACTAGTGCAAGGTTTTGTTCAAAAGGCTTTCAGTTAGATCTACACTCATGTTTGTAATATGATCGACTAAACACTAACTGCCTGATCAATCAGAAAATGAACACGATTTCAATGTCTCGCACAACACAAAGACGGACTCGCTAATTAATGATGATCACATATCTCACAACACCGTACCAACTCATTCGCTTATGAATTAATTCGTTCGATGCTTCGATGACCGAAAAAAGGCCCCGGAAACCAAAGGGAACGCTCATAAATCGTTGAAAAAGAATCGTTCGATCGAGCCCGAACTCTGGAACAGATGGGCATGTTTGTTTTTACCCCGGATATAGAATCGCGGGATCGATAAAATTTACATCTATTTTACCCGCGAGAGGGAACAGCGTCCACCGTGTCCGATGAGGACGACACGACGCAAGCGCATAAATCACGCCCAATTGTGCGTTCAAAAAGCGATCCATCCCGGGCCCGGTTCGATGGGAACTGACGCGTCCACCCGCACACTGCTGCCGGACGTCCTGCTGTGATAAGTGCGTGTCATCTTGGCAATGGCCACCAACAGCCTTCGAACATCCTTTTGGGTTTTGGATTTGGACGCCTTCTGAGTCACTGCGCTTCAGCGACAGCACCCGGTCGGAACACCGTCAGATGACATTCCACACCTCATTTAACACCCAACTAGAGTCTATTAAAAGTCAACGGTAAGACGATTTAGTATTATTGATGGCTTTCTGTGGGCTCTGTGGGTTTCCCCGCGTGTTTCGCCGGTAATCCGCCGTCGTCATCGTTTTCGGCGTTCGTCGCTTGCCCGAGCATCGAAGTCGTTCGCTGTCGAATGCTTGCGCTAGGGAAATGAAATGCTTTTGATTGTATAATTTTATGAAAATCGTAGAATAATCTCCACGCTATCGCTAGCGACCAGCCGTCCAAACGGGGGTATAAATCCTGTTCCTCCCCCGGAGGACGATCTCACCCCGGAGCGGGAGCAGGGAGGCTGAAGTCACTCTCGATTAATAATGCCTTTGTGTAAAGGAACCGAACTGCCGGCAAACCAGCCGGTGTTCTCCTAAATATTCCACCACAAACCCCACGCTATGATTGAATTAAATACTGCTGTTGACGAATATAATGTAGTCCTGGCGGGCGAGTCCGCCGGTCTAACGCCGTCTGCCACACCCTCTGCCTTCCCCGGGACCGATTGCATACCAAACTCCAACCACCCTAACGACTCCATCTCACCGGCATCGTCGTCATCGTCGTCGTCGTCATCATGATTGGAATAATAACTTTTGTGTCTATCTAATTTCCTAAAATACCATAAATTATATTTTTATTATTTAATTTTATGTTCCGTTTCATAAAAAGTAAATAAATTTTTATTTTATTAGCTCTCACGGCTGCAAATGGGCTCGCGCAACGGGCTCGCGCAACGGGCTAAACGGTTCGGCGTTTGGAGGCCCCGGCCGGCATTCGGGGTCCGTTTTCGTTCGGGACCAGATTTTCGGTTCCGTTTTTGGGCACACCACAACGCACCGCACCAGCACCAGCCGGCCTACCGCGCCTTTGAACCTTTCTCCGACGCCCGGCAAGGGGTCCACCATTTAATCGCGCAATCTAATTTGATATCCGACGAACGAGGCCGCCACGGCCCGTTGTTTGTGTCTCTCTTTTTCTATCTACTACGGGAAGGCGATCGGTCATCCGCTTCTTCTACGCCGACCGTGGCTCGTCACCAGCGAGCGGGAGGCAGAGTTTGTCAAAACACGTGAAAACAAATGTATGCCAAGGCTGCGGAGAGCCGCCGCCGAGTGTGTGGCGTTATATTAAAACATAAATTTTCATTAGATTGTTTCTAAGCGAAAGGTGAAAAATGGTTAATGTTTAAACTCGTGTGCATTGTTAATTTTAATGTGCTCGGAAAAAGGATGCCCGGGATCGGGCTGATTGCAAGGTTAGTAATAAAATTAAAGCTAATTTTTGCGCTCCTCGAGCTTGTTACTGGCTTACCAGGGTGTGCTATAAATATGTAGCTAATTTTTAGCTTAATGTGCGGGCTCCAGGATTAAAAATGTTAAGAAAGATCTCCTGGGAAAAGATACGTGTCTTGAAAAGGAAACTAATTTTCATGGTAATCTTGATCGTGTTGTGTTGGTTTGAAAAAGTTAGATAAAAAATGTTCCAAATTTACTTGTGATACATCAAAACACAACCATTAAAATTATTTCCAATTCTGGGCAGACTCTCCGCAAACCATCCATCAATAGATCAGATGAAAAAAATCAATCATCTAACGTCCGCTAATTGCTCAAATTTATTATTTCAACAAATATTTAGAGCTCCCGATGATGGATGGTTATTCTTGCTGTTGTTGCTTGTGAACGATTCAACCGCTTCAGGCTCGAGAGCGCCAGCTAGGAGTTGGTGGCAAGAACGTCAAAAATAAGACAACGATTAATTTCCGTAAGATTTGACGTTAGGCTAGGAGGCTGCTGGCTGCAAAAGATCAACCCATCTAGTGATCGCGAGCACGAACGTATCGGTGGAACATTTGGTGTGAACAATTCTTTGGTGGTCCGGATGCGGACAGTTTCGAATACACGGATGTAGTTCACTTCATTAGAGGAGGGGGTTCTCTGATTAGGGGGAGCCTGGGAAGGTCATTAATTACGGTTAAAGGTAGATCGGTTGGTCAAGAACCCGAGCGTTCCCATTCTCATCCCATACGGAAAAGAAAAGATTGTTATTTTGTGTGAAGTGCGTGTTGTCTTCGGCATTCATTGCTTGTTTCGTTTACATTCCATTCGTTTTATGCGCAATTTTATATCGAACCATTAAAGTTAGCTGGCATGCATCATGAAGCTGACGCTAAAATCGATTTAAACTGGTTTTGGTTCGAATCAAGCTACGTACCGTTTCGGAACCGTTTCATCCCCGCAAAAGGGGCCCGAGAGGAGAGCCAAAATAAAAAGAGATTTAATAACTTTAATGAAATTAAATCCACCGCCTGCCGGGTTTAGCGAGCTTAGCGCATTCTCGCGGTTAAAAACCGATAATAACTCCACGCGGACGCGGTCTCACGCGGTGGAAATTTATTGACATATATCGCAATAACGACTTTGTAGCGATGGACCGCGCTCGGATGGGAGCTTGACGATGCCGGGCAGCTAGATCGCTTACCTCAGGTCGATCCGAATGCCCGCATATGTCGCTCGTAAAAAGCCTGTTTATTTGTATCCCCGGAGTCTAAATCTTTGTCGCCGGTTTTAATCATATTTCCATATTTTCCGACCCCCTTCGAAACGGGCCAGCGCTGTTTAAGACGGTGCGCGTTTTTTATGAAGCATTAAAGCAGAACGCGCAATCCTGCGCGTTTAGTGTGCGGTACGGGTGATTTAAGGTGGAGAATAAAAAATGAGAGTTGAGTTTACTCTCTCGTTTCTCCTTCAGCTTTCTTGGTGCGTGTGACCCATAGTGAGCGCTTCTCCAAGGACAGCCCGTCGACGGTCCGTTTCCCATCCTCGGAGACCGGCCCCGGACCAGCGGGGAGAAAAGAAATTAAAACAAAATTAAATGTATTTTTGTTAATACGCTTGCCATAAAGCCGTATTTAAGAGTGTGATTTACGGCAACGCTCAGCAGGAACACTTCCGTCGTGTGGATGTGCTGATTTCATCTCGATCTGGTACCTGATTTTTGGGAAGAAACGGCACAGGGATGACGCAACCGTGACTCTGAAGCGGACATGATGTGGCAGTAAGATGCGATCTCTTCCTCCTAAATTTCCACCGAATGGAATCGAAATAAATTCTCCCAATATTTCGAGCAGAAAACGTGCCAAATGTGAACGTGTTAAAAACGAATATTGCATTACGAATGTGCTCCAAAATCATCTCAACGCCCCAAACCATTCGGCTCGGTCTTCTAATGGCGCCTCAATAATCATTTATTATGGTAATCGCCGTTAGCTGTCAGGATCGTAATAAGAAAAATCCAATTATATTTGCTTTTGTTCCGATGCATGTCCTGCATTCTTTGTTGGTTTTTGTTGCTGGTTTGAAGTGTAGTATAAAATTCCACATTTTCTTTCTCATTCAAATAAAATTAGAATACATTTCCGTTACGTGAAACAGCGTTCTATTCGTATTGGCTCACGGTAAAAAAAAAAAAACAAACCTGAGCAACACACTCGCCAGCATGAACCAACATAAACCCCGGCCCTAAAGTGTAATGCCTAACGAAGTATGCTGGAACATTTGTTTATAATTAATTTTTTGACAGCTCCATACCACCATCCAAGGTAACGGGTGCGGGCTGGAAGACGCCATCCAAGGAGGCGACGACCAACCGTGGTGCTTGTTATGTTGCTTGAAACGAGCTACAGAAAAGTTATACCCTTCCACCGGCCGCAGCAGCTTGTGGTGGAGCATGAAGCCTCCCGTTGAAAGTTCAGCCCAGCTTCTGCTGGCTTCCGCTACGCTAGTGTGCCGGGACGCCAACAGATAAATCCTTAACCGAAACGACAACGCTCTCTCTTTCTCTGGGCTCGTTCCGTTTCCATCAGTTCAGTGCGAGCTCGGGCAGGCGTGAGCAAAAATCGTGAGCCGTATGTCGACGGGTTTTAATTGATTTTAATGATAATTGTCTGAAATCTCAACAGCAAAGCAAGCAGCCGTTTTCAGCTCCTGCGGTCAGGGCGCAGGGTGTCAAGAAGGGGTTGTGTTCTCCGTGTTTATGATTTATGAATCGAAAATGATTTCATCGGTCGCACTCGATTCCACCGCGTCCGGCCATCACGCGCTCATGGCGTACAATAAAATCAATGACACAATGTTGCCAGTTGATGTTCTAGTTTGAGCGTGGCGTGGTGGTCTCTTTCCGGTGGCTGGTAAACGATAGCGATTGCTTTATGCCATCCACGCTTCCGCCATATTGCTTGATGCGATGATTGAGTGGAATGCAGCTCGACACGGACGGTGCTTCAAACTTCGACCGTCGTCCGTCTGGGCTTCGCAGCGTAACGTTGCATGCGCACGAGGCGGGCAGTATTAATTATGACGGTGGAAAATGGCAATCATGTATTATTGTTTTTGAAAAGTCACCCACCCACCCCGACGTGGCGAAGCCAAAGCGAAGAAGCGCTACAGAACGTCAGACGAAGCGATGCTTCCACCGTTTCGTCGTGTGGGGATGGGTCAAGGAAAAATTCAATTATAGCTAACCTTTTCGGACCGGTTGGGAGGAAGTCTTGTAGTTTTATTTTTTTTATTCTTTGCTTCTCAGTCCCCACATATCGGGCGCTTAACGATACAGCGCAATATTTCTTTTTAATTGAATAACGTCCCCATTTTTCGGTTGCACTCGGTTCGGTGGGCCGGTTAGCGTATTGAGGTTTTTTCCCTTTCACACACACAAACACACACGCACACACACTCGAGTAAACGAATGCGAACGGATCACGAAAGTGTCAGCACCTCATCGACGCACTCAAATTTGACACGTACAGCCAAGAGGTACAGAAATTCAATTAAAAAACTGCCCCCTCCGGGCTCGCTCAGGAAAAAGGCCGAAGCTGCTGCGACTGTGGTTTGTGCTTGTTTAATTTACTGTTAATGGTCAGCATTAATCAACACCGTGAACGGAAGGAGCGATTTCGGACCCTTTCCCCATTTTGTTTGGGAGCGCTTGTTTTGGAGTTTCGTAAGCGATCGTTTTTCTTCAACTGAAATTTGTTACATAAACTTTAAAACACATTGTTCCACTGAAGCGGAGTGTCACGACTTTCTTAAGAAGTATCATTTATATGAAACTAAAGATGAGTTGAAAAATGTTTCTTTATGTATAAATTGATTATTTTTTAAACATGTGATATTAAATTAAATTTATGAAAAAAAGCATTAACTCTGTGTTAGCCGAATAACCTACATACCTTTCTGTGGCTTGCAGAAGATGAAGAACTAACTTTTCATTTCTCAAGCAAGTCGGATGAATCTGATTCGGATTAAGAAAAATACAATACCACTTACAACAACTTTACGCTCATTAAATAGTTTATTTTCTTCAGCAATCAAAAAACAACCTATCGCTACACTGTCAACCAAAACTAATGCGTCTCATACGGTTCAAACTATTTACAAAATTCAAATAATTATCGTAATTGCACTGCGACTCATGTCGGGACGCGCGTGACACTGGCTACAGGTATCTGCTTAAGTAGCTAAGGCTAAACTGGTACTTTTTATGAAGGGATTTTTTACGTTCTCTATCTTAATACGATGTTCTATTTACAATAGCAAATTTAGTTAAGGAATTGGTTTTACTACCTCTTTCAAGTGTTCCACACGATATCGTTAAATATTAAGTAAACAAGTTTTAGTTAAGTGTTGTTTTTTCGTGCAAAAAGCACTCCTTCGTATTTACAAAATGTGGATCAATCCCAATCTCGTCTGATGCTCGCTATTTCCGTGATTTATTTCATTCTGAAGAAACCCTTTTTTGAATGACCTCAGCCTTCCTGTGCCATCCGTTTCCCGGTAGACAAATTACCTCGTTTCATTTGGTCGCTATTTTGATCATTAATTAACAACTCTCGGTTGATTTCGGAACCGGGCTGTTGATCCAGCTCGGCCGCATAAATCGGTGTCTAGAACGAACTGAACGAAATTATTTGCCTCCTTTGCTTTTCGGTTCGCTCACCGCAAGCGATCCTGCGTGTTGCTTCCGGCCACGCTACCATCATCACCGGTGTCAGGACTGCGAATGCGGAAAACCAGAAGCCACATTTCCCGGAGGGTGGATTCCACCTTGAACGCTTCGCTTCGTTAGCAGGCAGGCAGGCAGACCGCAACCGTCGCCACCGAAATCTCGCATGGTGATAATGGCTATAATCACCACGTTTGCGAATGAAAAATGCGCTATCAACGGTCGGTCCCGACGCACGGCGGTGATGAACGAAACGAAAATGGTTTCGATCAAGGTGACGACGGTGCGGCGGCATTTGCGTCGTTTGCGACCGAACGGATTTCATTCATTCATGACGTGTCTGGATGACGTTTCATTGAAATCGAACCCGGGCCGGTTGGCTTGGCTGCGTGTAATTTGCGGCAATTTAGAGTATTCGGCTCGGCGCGTCCAGAAAGCGACCGAGCCGGTTCCGCGGAGGCGGGTAGGCGAAGGAGAAGGGAACAGGGGGTTTAGGACGATATTTGTCACGCTAGTGCCCGATGGCACGCACCCGGTAGCCGATCGTAGCCGAGGGCGGACCGACCGGGACGGGTTAATTATAAGGAGTGTCTTACTAGAAATCCTGCCCGGGCTTGATCGGTCGCGTCACGAGATGGATGCGATCAAGATTTTTTTTTTGGGGAAGGGAGTTCGGCGTCGGTTACGTGGTGTTTGTCAGGTCGAGGGAAAGACTTAATTTAGCACGCTACCTGGCCGTGGCAATGATGTCGCTTGCGGGAGAGTCCAATTTGATTAATTGAGTGTCCTAATGATCGAACGACCGTCGGTCTAATCGGGTTTGGGAGGATCCAGTTTCCAGAAAATTCCCTTTCACTGTCTTTCGGGACGGAAACAAACAGCGAACCTCAATCGTAGAGCGATGGATAGGGAAATGCATCGGCATGAAATTGCTTATTCTATTGAGTACCTGTCCGATTGTTCACTAAGTGCGACGTATTTTAAGTACATAATTAATTCACGGTCTTTGTGCGATTTCTCTCTCTCTCTCTCTCACTAAACGTACAGTCGTACAGGAAGGAACCTCAAACTCGTCTGGCTGTATTTTGTGTGAGTTTTTAGCTTAGAATATCACTGTGTCCATTCTGGCGCATCATCTCCAGGCGCAGCTCGTGCTCGCGTGCCTTCAAACGCAGCGCGGCGATGGACGAACTGCGACGATCGGCCTGCGGCGGGGACGCTGATCCTGGTGGGGGCTGCGGTGGCGGAGGCAGCGCTGCCTGAGGAACGGGCACCACGGGTGGAAGGGCGGTTGGAGAGATGGGAGGTGAGGCGGGCGAGGTGGGAACGGGACCAGGTCCTGGCTGGGGCATACCGGGAGGCCCCGGTGGCAGATAGTCCACCCCCGAAGATGGGGGTTTCGACGGGGGCATCGGGGGCGGTGGAGCGCGCTGGGCCGCAGAAATGTTGGCCAGCAGCGTCTGGAAGGAGGCGGTCGGTGTGTACAGAGTGCCAACACCTGGCGGCAGCAGCGGCGGCGGTGGCGCTCTGCAAAATTCGTCAACGAAGGAAGAGAACGGTGAGACACTTTTAAGGGCGAGAGGAAAAATCGGATTAGCATACGGGCGGGCGGAGGTGGTGTGTTGGGTGGTGGCGCACGGGTTTGCGACATTACTTACCGGTGGAACTGGTTGAAGTAGGCCGACGGTAGCACGTGGCTAGCGCCGAGCGATGGGTACCGGAACGCGGCCAGACTCGCCGCATCGAACGGTTTGCGTAGGTTGAACCCGAGATGGCTGAAGGGATTCGGTGGCAGGGACGGTGCGACGACGGTCGCCGACGGGACCTGGGCCGCACTGGCCAGGTACGGGTTGTACGGGTGTCCCTGCGGTCCCACCTTCTCCTGTTTGCGCCATTTCGCCCTCCGGTTCTGGAACCAAACCTGCAACGGGAAGAAACGGCGACGGAACGGAAGCGGTTAAAAAGTGAGCCGAAATTGAATTACGCCAAATTACTACTCTCTTGTGGCCGTTGCGGGGCCCAGGAACGCACGCAATTTAAGTAGGAAATCGTGCGCAACAATCGCACAACACGAGGCGAAACAAAACTCGACTCGGTTTAGGTTCGGTCCGGTCGGTTCGGTTTTGCAAGCAAACCGCCATTAAAGAATTATCGTACAAACACTCGACAACGGCAGAGACACAATCCGTATTTGCACGCGTGTGTGTGTGTGTCTCTGCTCTTCTCTCGAGGGAGAACCGAAAACAACAGCAACATTTAGCGTGATGATAATTTAATAAAACTACGGACCACAATGGCGGTCATGGTGGGTCTCTCTCCTTCTCTCTCTCTCCCGATGGTCCAATGGCCTCGATGCAAACGTGCCCGTCCGTACTTTTCAATTACTTTAATGTCGTTCCCGGAATCGAAATCGAGATTCGGTCGAACGTTCGCTTCCCATGGGCCCCACCGGTTGGTTTTTAAAGGACGGGGGTGGCTGCAGGAAAAGGTGGTTCATAATTTTGTGAAAGGACGGATTCAATGCAACACGGAATAACAATGATCATATGCTTCATCTGCACTGCACGCGATGATTATTTGACGACGGATTCGTAAGGATACCATTAAACGCACGGTTCGGTATTTTTTGGGGGAACAGTTTTGATGCAATTGAGTTGACTTTATGCTGGGATTGTTTCGTAAATACAGCAAAATGTTAATTAAAATAGAATATTCTGTATAAATTTACTCATCAACTAACTTGAGAGTGTGATGAGTAAAGAAATATTTGTAATTAATTTTCATTTTGATCCATTCCTATACGTATCCTAGTAGGCTTTGACCACCACTTGATAAGATCCGTTTGGAACGCCATTTGTAAAGATCTAAAGAAAGATTTGCATATAAAGATCGTGTGAGCAGACAAGAAAATAAATCAGTAAAAGAAACTCTTTTAAATGAAATACATAATTGAAATTCCGCTATGATTCCACTTCTTTCACCGGTACAGGTTTGATGGGCCCATGCTGTAGCAAACGACGACTTCGTTAAGCAACCATTGCAAAATCACGATAATGAGTCGGTCAATTAATAAAGCCATGATAACCCTCAAGCTGTTCCCGTGTATACTCCTCATTATGCTTTCAAGGAAACATAACAGTCCATTAATAGAGCTGGAACGGAATTTATCATATCGGATTAGTATTTCCTGGAATATTGATTTCTTCTCAAGGCACTCAAGAAAGTTGGCTGGAAAGTGCCGATGTGAAGCGCTTAGAAAAAAGAACAATTTTATAATTGTTTTCTCTTTGTCTGTACCTTTACCTAAAAATTACCTTTTACTATCTTAAATAGTAAAATCCCTAAATCCACTATCACCAAAACGTTCGTCCCGAGTACCTGCTTCTCGTTTAGCATAAAACGAGCTATCAAACGATGAGCCATCACAAGCAGGAACGTACTTACTTTGTTTGTTGGAGACGACTCTTAACGATTCATTAAACAGCGATAAAACGATCCGCAGCATAAGTGTCTTCCTTTCGCATGGGGAGGGAAGAAGTGCAGCTCGGTTAGGAGCTCGTTACCCACAAATGGCTCCCAGCGATCGCCCTTCCCCGTACACGGCGAGGTCATGGAGCTGCTGGTGGCTGCTGCAGCAGGTAATTGACGTTCCTTAGCACCGGTGCCTTCGGGGCTGGCAGTTGATTGGTGCAATTAACACACTGCCTCCCGCTCGCTTTAACTCACCCAAAGCGTACCAAGCGGAAGAACGCGTTCCCTTGGGAGAGCTGCAGAAAAAGCCCAATCGAGTCTACTAGCGGGCCAGCGCGCGTGTCCGAAACCCGGCATGGACGTTCGGTTGAGTCATGCGACGACGATGTAAATTTCGTTTCGTTTCCCCCAGCGACCCAAAACCCGGTCCCGAAACTGCCCGCAAGGCTCCGGCGAGGGTGTATCCAATTTACCACATCCTGATTTATGGTCCGTAAACACTTAAAACCAATATTATCATTATTGAATTCGCATTACGGTGGGGGGAGGGGAGGGAGAGAGAGAGGGCCAACCGATGAGAGGGGGTTTAAAAAATACATATATATGCTCACGTTTATGTAAACACTCAGCGGCACAGCGGGAGACTTGGGGCTGAGCTGGACGCTGCACCGATGATGGTGCTGATGGCGTTGTTTTTCTCACCAGTGCCCTCCATCCACCGATGGAACAATGGCGCTGGCGTCGATGAAGTTTCAGTTTTAATGCACGTGTGCAGAGCGTGGGCAGGCGCTCGACCGAAGGCGACGGACGACGATACAAATTTGCAACAAAAACACACACACACACACAGAGGCTGATCGAATCGAATTGTTTATGGCACCGTTTCGGTGTACTTACGAGTTTATGCTCTTGTTAAAAAATAACTTCCTTTCCTTTCGAGCCCGATGGTAATTAGAAGGTGACACAAGTGCGCTCAACGAGCCCCATCAATCGCTGGGTCCTTCCGGGCGTCATTAGCCAGTGAAATGTGCCAATCGGCAGCTTCGGTGTGAAGAAATGCGTGGCACGAACGAGCGGCAGCTGCATGCACCTCGCTGCCAGTCGGTGTCGTCGTCGGCGTTTTATAAATCAATTAATATTGGCATATGCGAGCGGAATATCTTCCACTTCACAGCTTTCAGCGACCCTAGATAAGGATCGGAAACGTGAAGCCGTTTTCGGCTGCTGATTAGTGGGTGATACCGGGAATTTTTGGGACGATTTTCTCGTTTTCTCGTTTTCCTCTTTTTTCTGGCACCAGGCCCGCACTCGTTAGCAATAATTTTGTGTTTCGTTGCCGTCCAAGGCAACGATCTGCCGAGGCGAACGTGACCTGCATGAAGCGCACTGCGCATAGAGAGACATGCCGATCGAATGCAACAGGTGATTAGCGGGTCCATCGAGGACATCGTTAGCCTGGCCCAGCCCGGTCCGAACACTCGAACCGAGCGAACACACAAACACGATCGCGCTCGGGGGAAAGGGAAGCGAACGGAATCGAAACGGAAAGAGAAAAAAACGACACCGGCCAACCGAGCATCCTGAGCCAGGGGCCCTCCCGGGGTGAATTAGATTAACAAAAGCACCATGCTGCGCTCAAAACACATAATTTTTATCTCCTACCCGATCGTCCCACGTCTCCGGCCCTCCTTCCCGGCTGGCGAACCGGCGTGCGATCACCAACGCGAAGTGGAAAAAAGCACTCCAATCGCACATCGATTCCAACGACGACGCGGATCGGATCAATCGACGGTTCCATTAGATCGAGCAGACCAATACTCAAAAGCCCGAAAAGGCACCCGAAGCACACGCAGGAGACGCTCTGCCATAAATACATAATCGAAACTAATTCTCGCTCTATTCTTCCCCAGCCATTGTTTACGATGAGCGCGAGCGCACCGTGCGCATCCGCACGGGAGGAATCGTACTCGGCAACCGGCTTTTGTCTCTTTGCGCGGCGGATCGGTTTACATAAAGACCGAAACCGGCGGGGCCCGCTTACTCGAGCGAGCGCTCGGAAAACCAATTACACGCAGCAGGCCTCCAAAGCCGGCGAACGGGCAGGACGGGGCGAATCGTTGCGACTTTTGGTAATAATTTTAGCTACGCATGCTTAAAGTAATTCCCTTTGGATTGATTTTAAATTATTGATTGACTCGGTTGTTCGGCTGTTTGTTCGGTTGGGAGCGAGCCTATTAGCGAGCTGGTTACGACCGGAGGATCTCGCTCTGTTGGTTTTGGGCGTAATTTGTCATCGAAATTGATCCGCGTATGGGGTGCTTAAGGTCCGAACTTTCCCAAAAGTTCTCCATCTTGAGTAAATGATTTTTGGGCTTTTGTACAAATCGTAGAGATTGTGGTTATTTGTACGCTTTTATCAACATTTCATCAAACGTCAGTCCTAATCCATCAATCACTCTCGACAAATCGACTAGACGGGCAGCTATTTCGAATGGGATACGATCGTTCTCTTTACGATCGCGTCGTTTTCGTTACCCGCAAAGGGGCGTCTGTCAGCGCCACTCAGCTCAACTCTGCTCTCCAGAACGATCATTGAGTCGTTGGCAGCCACTCAACCACAGCCACAGTCGAATTGTTTACGAGAAATAATGATATAAATTTGATTAGAACCTCCATCCGGGTGGTCCACCGTGTGGGAAACCCCTTGCCCGTGGGTGAGGGACAGCGACTTTGCACTCTGACACCCGCTTCTCAGCTCCTGATTAGATACGCCAGGTGATGGCGTGATCGAGATCTTGAGTCCTTGTTTGTTTGAGCTGTCTTCCAGGCCGGCGCAGACGCCACGATTGATGGACATCGTGGGGACGGGGCCGTGGGTTTGCAGTAACTCGTTTATGTCACTGTCCATCGCACCCTGTAACCGGGACCCGGGCGATCGAGCAAGTGAAATCTCTGCATCTCGGACTCCCGCTGTGAAAAACTTCTCCCACAATCAACCCGCGTGTGTGCGTGAAAGCTTTTCAGAGTGGCCACAGACGTAACAGCCTTCCGTATCGGAACGGACGGGCGGGTTGGCGATTAATATCATGAGCAAACATTAAACCGTGTGTAATGGAACCACTAGCGCGAGCTCATTCCGCTGTGCGCGTACCGATCGTGTCAGGTCGTGGCCAAATCCTGACTGTTTTGTCGGTTCCGGCTAATGAGAGCGGATGGAGCAAGGCACGACGTGCACGCGGGTTCACGCACGCACTGTCAAAACGTTTCACCCAATGTGAAGTGTAAAGCTGTCACTTTTGACAGCGCAATACCTCATTAAACTTCTCCAAGGATTGGGAAAATGTTCTCGTACGACTTCATGATCGTCGTTTTTCATTTCATCACCTTTCTTGTGATGTGGCACGATCATTGTAGATTGGAATTAATTTGATCCTCATAGAAAGTTAGCTAGCAATAAATGTTTGATTATAGTAAATTAGGTAAACACAAGCTATTTGGCTGCAGAATTTTGATTTGTTTGTGTGCAGGTTTTCTGTTTTATGAGTTGAAATCGATATATTTGTCTGATTGAAATTTTTATTTATTTAAGGTTTATTATAGGAAAAAAGAACTCTCCAGGAAGTCAATTATATTATTCCAACAATTTTCTCTATTGCACTATTATCTCTTTTATTCGCTCATATTACACTTTCATTTTCAAAAGAATGACAAAAAAATCGTAAAAATGTACAAGGTCGTATAAATCTTTCGTTCCCAGGCAATGTCTCAAACGGTGATCCTCAATTTCGAAGCATTTTTTCTCCGTGTTTTTTTTCGACCAAAAATATAACAATTCCATTCCAACTCCTTCCAGGGGCATCATCTCCCTCGGTACCACTCGCGACCCGAGCAGATCGTGAAGACAAACAATCTTTAGCGAGCGAACCACGCCAGACACCCCGGACAGACATATAATTTAGCGTTATTAGATTAGACCGTAATTAATGAGTGATAATGTTACCACCTACGTGATTTCCGGTCGCCGGCCGGAGCAGAAGGAATTCGACTGGTCGGGCCCGCGGGCGACGCGGGTTAGTGTGCAGTAATTAGTAGGAAGCTGTGGGATTAGGTTGGAGGCGGTTAGGGTCCATCGTCCCCCACCAATATTAAAGTTGTGCTGGAGTTCATTTGGTCGTTTATTTCGTGCGTCGATAGAAAGGATGAAGAGAACACGAAACACATGCGAGCAGAAAACCAACCCACGAGAGGGATTTGCCATCACGATATCATCATAAGCAATTGTCAATGTTTTTGTCACAACATTTATCAAGAAGCAGATCACAGCTCAATTCAAATATTCTTACTCCAACTGATTGATGGAAACATTCGCCGATGCAATCAGAACAGGACACCCATCCAATCGGTCAAAACAAATTGTTTCACCTCATAAAACCGTGTCGAAAATTCGTCCCAACATCAGCAGCAGCAGCAGCACCGGCAGCAGCAAAGTGGCTCGTGTCACCGATAAACGTGTTTAGTGTCATCTTATCGAACATCCAAATCTTGTCGTGTGGTTCGTAGAATCTCGACCAGAGCTGTGCCGGCTGGCGCCGCGGTTCACCGTGGCGGCGAAAGAATGCCTTTTCCAATTGCCGTGTACAGCAAACCCCGATCGGATTGTGGTTCCCGTCTGCGCTTTGGGTTTCATCTTTACCGGACGTTTTGCTTATGCTCTACCTTTTCGTGTCCTGCCACCTGTAACCTGCCGGGCCGCGTCCCCGTATCGGTTACGATTTGTACGACGTGTTCCGGTCGTCGATTGTGCCGGTGCCGGGACGATCATGTCAGAGACCGTGGGATTTTATGTCGCGCTGACGGACGGACGCAGCATCGAACTGAGCCGAGTTCGTGTGTGTTTGTGGGTTACCCGAATTGGATGATGATCACATTTCCGAGAATGATTATTGGCTTTCCGAGCGCCGTGGAAGATCTGACGCATTTTGGGCTCATTTGCCGGCCTTTTGTCTTCGATGGCCTTGTTTTAGGCACTAAATGGTGCTGCAGCGGGTGACGCATTTCGTGTGTGGGATTAATTGGAGATAGAAGATTAATTACGTACACCAGAGTGAGATGCATTTCGTAGGGATTCTATACAGTATTTAATTATTATAAACATACACACTAGAGAGTAACGAATTCGTAACAGCGAGAACTTCAATCAGTTCCACTGCCCGCTAAAGATGCCTCACATTCCAGCGCTATCTTAAATACTCTGACGCCGTGCTCTGCCTGGGCGTCTGGCGCGGTCGAAGCGCCAGCAAAAAGTAAAACAACGCTTATCTACCTCCGCCATAAATCCGCAACGACCAGAAGCTTCCACATTCCACCGGAGAGAAGTAATTAAATTTTCAATTTTGATAAATGTTTCTCCCGAAATTCGCGGCTCCCGGGAAGCTTGCGGCGGGGCGGTGAAGATTACTTATTTATACTTTGTTTTTTACCCGCGCGACTGAACAGCGAGCTGGTTAGTGCGTGAGGCGGGCCTAAAAACGCTAGCTCGAAACATTTGCATTTCGGCGGTGTATGCAATCGGTAGAACGGTAGAACCGACCGACTCCGGTAGGATTCTGACAGCTGATATGCAGTTTGATACGCGTCGACGACGTCGAAGGCGTCGCTTTGAAAGGCGTGTTTTTGGTTTCGCTCAACGCGGGCGAAGATCGCGAATGCGCGGAGCGGGAGAAACGAGAGATTATCGTTAATTAAATATGCAAATATTTG
Organism: Anopheles farauti; assembly: GCA_000473445.2. NCBI lineage: Eukaryota > Metazoa > Arthropoda > Insecta > Diptera > Culicidae > Anopheles > Anopheles farauti. The sequence goes on along the minus strand of KI915043.1, from coordinate 4,503,510 downwards.
ACCCTCGCAAAGATTAAATTAAGAGCATCGTTTGCTGCGCCTCTTCCGTCCGTCACCGTCGCCGCCAAGAAACGGAGCCGCAAAGCGAAGGACAAAGCGAAACGACGACCACGCCGCCGGTTTGATTGTGCGCGATCACGGTGGAGACCACCCCGCCGCACCACATCATCACCCTTCGGCCCAATCGATTAGGACCGAAATTTATATGAACGACGGTAATTAAACTGTCAAAATAATTTAGAAAATTAATCAAAAAAACTGAAACGAAAAATTAGGTCTCTCGGAACGGCAACAACACCCGCAGGTGAGCCGCCGTTGGGGCACCTCGTTACGGCTCTTGGTGTGTGTGTTTGTGTGCGTTGAGTGTGTCGGGCATCAGAAAGGCCCCAGCGGGAGGGTTGTGTGGAGCTACATTTAACAACAAAAAATGGTCACAATAATTTGCTCACGCCATAGTTATTCGCTAACCAGCGACACACAAAAAAACAACAACTGGAATGATGCACACAAACACCCATATACACGTTGCCCCAAAGGGAAAGCAAATGTGTGCGTTTTTGTTTTGTAGTGTTTTTTTTTTCTCTGATGTGAGGTTTGCCGAAAACATGTAGCATAAATTATATTTTTCACGAGCGAAATCAAGAACTTCGTCGCCCCGAAACGAAAAAATCCACAGGTAGACCGGCGCGCGGGTAATGGATTGGCCGGAGTATGGGGCGATCATTTATATTCCGCACGGGTGTTAACCGGGCCCCGAATTTGGGGCCTTGTATTCGGAGGAAGAGCCACTTTTTTCATTTAAAATCGAAACAAGGCACGATTGCAGCGAGAGAAGAACAAAACAAAGACGCCAACCCATCAGCTGGTTTGGGCGTCGATAGGGAGCGAAACGAGAAGGAACAAAACGCGGCACCTAACGAATAGCCTTAAATCCTATTACGTGCTAAGAGGACCTTTATGAAAACCTACCGACAACCGGCTGGGCGCTGGGAGTGAATTACAGTGACAAATGAGAGATTAACGAGTTGTTTCCTGAGCCACGCTGAAAGGTTAAGCTGGCGTTTTGGGGCACGTTTTGGGGGCGATCGTTTCTGTTCGTCTGCCGTTACTTTCTTCGAGGTTTCGCGGTGCTTTCTTCGTTTTAAATAGGGAGAAGAAAACGCGTCGAATTGGGAAGGCGATCAGTTGAAAAATCGTTTGGAAATAAACACAATGAATAGGGTGTTTAAAACATCTTTAAAATATTTTCTATGTTTTTTTTAGATTTACACTAAAATTTGTAGACTAGTAAAAAACAAGTAAATTAGACATTATTTGACATTTTAGTTGTTAAACCTTCAAAATATTTTAAAAGTTTCGACAGGGATGGGGTATCCTGTTCTGAAAATTTGCTGATATTTAACAAAAAATTGACTATGACTTATTTTGTGTGTCTGTGTTATGACTTATTTTCTGCGTCGTAAAGAAAGTCTTTTGTCTTTCAAAATTTGAACAAAATTTCGAGAGACAAAGAGAGCTCCCCCTGAATGTACGTAAACCTCACGGCAGATGGGACAACCCGGGGGGATTCTAGGAAATAATACAGTTACCGTGAGCCCCTCACACCGTCGGCAAACGGTCAAACCCACCGATACGCGAAATAACTGTTCCCATCGCGCAAGATGCACATGTGCGACGGTGACTTCCGCCCCGTTTCCGAAATGCAAAACGCACCAAGAAAGTCAAAGGTGGCACGGCATCCGTTATCGGAACCGTTTGACGATGGTTCGAAGAACAGCATCGGGAGCGAGCTGATGGGCGTGCGGAAAGGAAAAAGAAAAAAAAAGAGAAATGCAACCATTTCGTAGTGCGCTATTATTAGCGCTGAATACACCCGTATGCTGCTGCTGAGCCCTTTGCTCCATTTGCATCGGAATCGAATCAATCAAATGTTCTGCATCATTTATTGGCTTAATGTGATATGATTATTTCTGCGCCCATGCGTAGCAACTGGTACAATGGTTGCTGGGATGGAATGAGAACTCGATTGTCTGTTTATATGAACGTGTGTGTATGGATGTGCGTTTTGCGTGGTGAAATTGTTGCGAGACGTGAGCGGCTCGATGGCCAAAATTTAATTAAACCGCATTCGAATCTTTCATGCGTTTAACTGTCCGTCAATTAAATTCATTAGTAGCAGCAAGAGAGCGAGTGAATGGAATATTTCTTGTTTTTTTCGCTTGATCTCAACGTAAAAAAGCGCATTACCTTTACATAATAAAACAACATTCGAATTTCGTACAGCATTCACCGGCACCCGAAATTCTCGCATTCGTTGCCGAATTACAGGACGATCGAGGTTTGCAGCCCGCATTTACGGTGGAAATGTTTGATTTCTCGCAAACTTATCATTTCCAATTCGATCAATAATTGAACGATTCTCATCCGCTTTGGCTCGTAGATCCACCCGGTTCCACCGGGCTGCCCCTATGTTATTTCGCTGGGTAAATGCAACGTTTTAGACGAGGCGGGCCGGTCTCACGTTTCGCACGGGGGCTTCCTCCTTCCGTCGCGCAAAAGCAAACGAAAAACCAAATTAAAGATAAGCATTAACATATCGGGCCAATCACACTCTCTAGGCTCCCAATTTAGCTCGAGTGCCATTCGAGTGATCTCACCTGAGGTGGGAGACGAGGTGAACGGGAGGGCGAATCGAAAAGGGCCCATCGTTAAACGATTGTGTATGATTATATGCAATAAAATTAATTAGCAAACGACGGCGCTGAAAGGTGCGGCAGCCGCGCAAGGAGCGCAAACCCAAACTAAATGCATAGCTGTAGTGCATATTCTCGGTATGAATTTATGCAAATATCATGGATCGGCGCGGCTGGAAGCGTTTCGCATGTGACTCCGTTTGTATCTCGGCCGAGCCAGAAACGTCGATCGCAATGATATGCCTGCAGGATAAATTCGTGAGACTTGCTAATAACGAACTGTTTCTCGTTTTTTTTCTTTACTCTCTATCCTCAATCTCGGCCATTTTGCTCGCGGTGTAACTGCGAAAGCTGCCACCCCGGGAGGCGGGATTCGGTTCGATCGAGACAGAAGGATAAACAGCGCCAGCTACCGGTTCTGGAATCGACACCTAGCACTGGCAAAGGTTCGCGTCAAGATGCCTGCAGCATCGCTAGATAGGCACTCTCGTCTCATCAATTACAGGGATTTGTCTAATAGAAAAATCGTGATTATTCTCGTAACGGGCTGTAAATTACACGGAAGCCGGTGCGTGTGACCGGGCGGGCGAGATGGATAAATCGTGAAATTGATAGCTGCCGTGGACGCGGGCTGATGAGTGGGTACGGGACGCTAAATTTCACAGTACATAATGGATAAGAATAAATTGGGCCATTTCACTCACCATTTGTTCGTATCATCGGTGTAATTTTCCACGGCAGAAAACAAAGGAAGGAGTGATCTTTCAGTTGTAAAGAAGCTCAACCAACGGTGCATCAGTCGGTGGAAATTACATGAAATAAGCGGTTGAAGAAATCGACCGAATGAAGCAATAGATAAACGGATCGTTTTACTTTTTGGTTTTAGAACGGAAGCTAATGGCACGATCGATAATAAATACATCACGAAAATCAATTTCACAATCAATCAGAAGAAGTTTTATACATATTTACGTTTTGAGTTCAGAGTTATTATGTAAGAGATTTTGTCTGGAAATAACAAGTTCTTTTTTATCCTAAATAATTTGTTGACCCAGCTGTTAAGTTCGGCTCGAGAGAATTACCATTCCTTTTTTAAAATAATAAAAAAAACATACTCGAAACCTAACGAAAGATAGGAAACATATCTTTAAAATTATGGATAAAACATGTTGCAACACGCTAAACTCGGGCCCTAAAAGGAAATAAATGCCACATTAAGGTTGTCCTTCATCTCGGGAGGTCCATCATCGCGCTCGGTTATGTTTCGTTTACTTAATGGACGCTAATTTCGGGCGCCTATCGACAGGACCCGCTCGTTTCTCGAGCCAGCCCAAGCGTTATCCTGCCTGCCGTAGAACGACCCCCGCTAGATTAGCTAATTATCCTTAATTTCAAATGGCCTCGTTTAGTGACTACGCATGCCCTCAATGAGTACGATCGCTAGGAGTAGGACCTATCTGAGTTTTTGAGCTTGTGTGCGTGTCTTCGGCTCTCGCAAATGAAGGCTAGCGCCATTTGCCACACCGTCGCAGTAGGCTCATATCTATTTGCATAAATTAGGCCGCGCGATAAAAAGGAAACTAAAATTCAATTATGCCATTTACCGGCAACGGGTCCTAGGATGTTGGCCACCCTAGGAGGGGCAGTGGCATTTCAGTCCCCATCCGGGGAACCGCTCGCATAAGGTGTAAAATCATCGTCATAAAAAACAACTAATTAAAGCAATAAATTTCCGGGCTACGGGTGCAGCTCAACCGACGGTTTATGTGAGTGTTGGTTGACTCAACAGCGACAGAGAAATATCTAACCGATTGCCATTAGACGACATTATATCCATTAAATATTCCTTCGTGTGTACCTGTACATGCAATCGTTGCAGGAAAATGGTTGCCTCGCACACACTCACAGTGTGAACGGCATGGTAACGCGGTAGGAATGGTAATCGTAGGTGACATTGCTTCAATTTAGTTCGTAATTAAATCAATCTAAATTTATCGCCTACCACGGAGCCCCATACACACACACACCCATGTACAGGGCCATGGCAGCACAATTATCCGGGTCCAGTTTTTCACTCGCTTATTTACTTTTTTCCAATCCCATTTCCTTCTTCGCCATTATATACCACACCGTGCAGTGGTGCGACGGGAAACCAATCTCAACCGCCGTGCTGTCGACAGTCTCGACAAATTAACTCGCTTCACGAATACTACGAACAACCCCCGACGGTGGCGGAGGGGGCCCCCATGCGTGTATCCATTTTTATGCGTGATTCAACATTCAGCCGGGGCGGTTTGATTTCCTTCGCTTCACGGACCAACGGTGCACCGCTGGTTTAAAGTGGTAGAGAAACCGGCGAAGCCATGCTAAGCCAACCACCGCCCAGATCGGAGACTCCAATCGGGCCCGTGCTGTATGACGATGTATGCAGGCCCCACGAGCATGGCCCGGTTTATGTACTGACACTGCTCGGCTCCGACCGGCCGTTCCCATGTTCACTCCACCCATTGCGGGCACCGCTGGAGGGGAAATTCGTACCCCAGCGCGGTCTACACAGGCCACATCCACCCCGTAACCGAGGCGAGCCGCCTTTAACGCAAACATGCATACGTGCACAGCATAATAAATATGCTAATGAACGTGTTTATGCCCGGCAACCATTTGGGGTGGAGCGGGAGCGGCGAGGGAACGGGGTGAACGGTGCGTGCAGGAAGGGGAATGTGGATACGTGATCGACGATAATCTGTTTGTTTAACTAACCAGCCATTGGAGTTTTCAAATCGTGACTTACCGCGTGGTAAGCGAATCGATAGCGTTTCGACATGAAACGTGTCAGAAAAAAGGCTACTTAGATGAGGGCAGTTGTGTTTGTGTGTGTACGTGATAGAACATAGAAAATGTGTGATAAAATATTAAGAGAATATACAATTTTTTCAGTTTTGTAAATAGCTTTGTGAATTAGAGAAGCGATTACATATATTTTTCTAAATTAAAATTGAACTATGACAATTAATTTTATTATATGTAACTGTCTTTACGATCAAGTATTTTTTAAATTCATATAAAACCGTTCAACGTATTTACTCACAACACAATTTACAACCCCTGGTTTGTGTTAATTGCTTCATAATGAAGTCGCTTTGCTCCGAACTGCATGTGACACGCGCAAGAAATAGAAGTTACTTACAATTGTAGTTCCAAAGTCTCCAAATGAAGCAACTATTTTGCAACAAAATCCCACACAAACCTTACCCCATCAGCAAAGCAAAGTGGCTCTCCGTAGTGGCTCAAACGCGAGCTAATTTAATTTGCTTCCTTTTAACAAGCAATCGGTAAGGAAACGAATGATGCTACTACTAATGACGTTCGCGTGATACGCTTCCGTGCGCGAGCGGAACTTCTTTCGCCATCTCACGCAGCTGACGAGTGTCGCTGTTGTGATTGGTGAAGGCAGTTGGGAAAGAGATGGAGAGAGGTGGTTCGTCTATTTCCTTGGATTTAGTAGCTATTTTTTTGTATCTGTTTGTTTGCTGTTGCATTTACTATATCACAAACATCACCCCAGGCACCGCAGACAAATGGCAAGCGTAATGAGGGCTGCGGGACGTTCCCAGCGTCCTCTGTCGGACGCTGGATCGTTTCGTGTTTTCCTGTTCCAGCGGCAGCGCACCTTCCTAGAACGTGCGCAGTGAAACGCAATGGCAGACGCATCATTATGACTCACCTGTATTCGGGCCTCGGTTAGTCCTATTTTCATCGCTAGCTCTTCTCTGGAACGCGTTTGGAGGGGGAGAAAAACAAGAACAAAAAAAACGAAAATAATATTAGTTTCCGCGAGCAAATGAGGCTTTTCCGATGTGCGAGTGCGATTTCCGGTGTTTGGGTCACTCTTAAACGTTTCAATAAACACAGTACAAACACAAATACACTCCACCGTCCCGATTCGAAACAGTCTCGCATCACGCTTAACCGAAACTTGCAGTAAAATTCGCCACATCCTACGCAGGGGCCACATGCTCAGTTGTGGTGTGGTGATGATCGATAAGCGATGTGAGTAATTAAATTTTAATCAATATGCAAATTGTATTATGTTTTATGCTAATTTTTCTTGCGCCGCATGCTTCTGCATCGTTGTAACTGCACTTATTAGCTGTCGTTGAACGTTTGCTCCATTAATGTGGCCGACCACTACACGCGCTCGTTCTCGTGGCATCCGTACATGGCGGACTGGATGGATTCCAGGGCGTTCCCTGGTGACATTGCGGTGGCAGAGCTGGTTGGTTGGCTTGAGGCTGGTGATTATCGATAAGCCCATGTTTATTTATTATGTTACAATCCTTTCGAGCCCGTCCAAGCTTGAGCATCGAGACACGAGAATTCTGCAAAGTGGATCGGTAGAAAATACTCACGATTCCAGAATCCGTCAGTCAAAGTTTCGTCATGCGTTATGATTAATTATGAATACAACTGCCATGCGGTCTGTTAATAAGCTCAAACTCGCCTCAAACATATGATTCCGGCACGCGAAATACGGCACACATGAGTGCCTTTTCAATGTGCAAATGAGAATTAATTGCTCAAATCCATTTCATATGAAAAATCCACATTTAAAAAAAAAAAAATAAACTCTTTTAGATCATGTAAAAAATGGTGATGGCTCCGAGCATCAGATCAGCATCATTACAGCTACAATGGTAATTAATGTTAAAATGTCACCGGTGCTTATGATCGGTCTCAATTATCTCATTCTTTTTTTTTTGTTTGCATGCGCCTCGGTAAATACAGCGCCAACTTTGGGAAAGCATGTTATCAGTGAATATTTTAAAACCGTACATGGTACAGAATAATTGCACACGCAACCGCACACGGCCGGGATATGATTTTATAATTCATATTAATTAAAATGTATGTACATTTTAATCTTACCTACGCGTGTTTGTGTCTGCAGCCGCGGCACTGGCAAAAAGCCGCGATCATATTAAATGTAGTTCAACCCGGCCCGAAATGATACACTTCCCATCGGCTTAGCAAGTTTGCTTGGGCCGCACTCGAACGCGAGTGCCGTCGGTGACAAAACCGCGGGCTTCTCCTAGCGCTCCACGGCAAAGGCAGGGCGCCCCGACCCCAACGTCCGGGCACATAATTGTGCTGCATTTCGCACCCGAGCATGAAATTATAATGCCATGCAAAACTTTTTTAAAAGCACCAACCTCCAACGTTCCTCCGAACAGTCGGCGCGAATGGTACCGTCCGGGCACTGTCATTATTGTTAGTGAATTACAACTATACAACGGAGCAGCCAGCTACGGCCGAGCACGGAGCATTTGGAGCAGAGTCACCTCTGAGCTTGCCGTGCCAATTCGGTCGGGCGATTTGCAACTGCGACCAAAGTGTTGGCGGTTATGCCGTATGGGTAATGAAATGTTGATTAAATAATTGGCGGTGGTCAAGCAGCGGCGGGCAGAATACCTTCGCCGATGGTGCTATTTGTTTTGTACAGCGACGGTAATTGGCGTGGTGCTCATTACTTTGTCACACACCGAAGCATGCGCACGAATTGTGGGTGAAATAATGATACAAATCTGCGGTGATGCAACAATTATAATCGCTCCCTTTATGTTCTGACTTTGCTTCGCATCGTGGCGTTGTATATGCCGCAATTAATCGTTCATTTGGAGAGCCCTTTGTGTTCTTTTTGTGTTTATTTTTAACGACTAAAAACGTGAATTTGTGAGAAATTTATGATTTATATGAGTAGTATTTACAATAGTCATTTCGTGAAATCGACTTTTAACCATAGTTTAAGACTTATCCCGCTATTATAATTTAGTTTAGTTAAGCATTATTCAAATCAGAAATAAGTCTTAGATAGCTAAGTGCTACCTACCTCGTAAAGACGTCTGGGTAGTGCGTGCGCGAAAACGCTTTCTCGAGCTCCTCGAGTTGGAAGCTGGTGAAGGTCGTCCGGTAGCGGCGCTGCTTCCTCTTCGGGGCAAAGTCGTCCCCACCGTCGTCGCTGTGCGGGTCGGAGAGCGGGCTGTTCGGGTCGCCACCGCTGCTGCCCATCAGTTGACCGGTGCTGGCACTGCGCTCCAGTGGACTGCCCTGGGGTGGCCGTGCCTCATGGGGTCCGATATCCTCCAGCCGGCTGCCCTCCTCCGATATGCCCATTGGTCGACTGGGCTGCTCTAGGTTCGCGAGCCGTGCGATGTTGTAAATTTTGAACCGGTCTTACGCGCCCGCAAAGCTGCGAGCCCGTCTCTCGTCTGGCTGGCCGGGGCTGCTCTCGTCTGTCGGCACTGTTGGCTTGTGAGTGTGTGCGTGAGCCCGCAAACACCCGTTTCGCGAACCGCCCGAAAGGATGGTTTTGGCTCGTAGAACGTAAAGTTCCTATAAAGAATCGATGGAAGGGAGAAGAAAACAGGGGGTTACATACGTTAAAAGCGAGAAAAAAACAATCCTGTCGAAGCTTAAAAAAGAAGCTAAGGATAATGAGCATTAATTTTGCTAAATTTAATCAAATGATCGAAAACTTCATTTACAAGATAAACGATATTTTCTCTCGCTCTCGCACTCTCTCGTTGTCTCGATTTATCGACGCATGTACCTTAGCATTATTTTTTTTATTCTTGCACGTTTTGCACATGTAATAAACGGATAAAATTGCTGCTTGTGTCCCGGAAACGGGTCATCTCGCTGATTGAAGTAGCTCCGTGCTGATATGAGATGAAAAGCTGGCCAGTAATCGTTCGTTTCATTTCGTCTCGTACAGCGATCGGAAGCGGGATCATTTATCACACCTCAAGAAGCTAATCACGGTGCTCGTCAACCCAAAAAAAAAATGAAAATCGAAAGACGAGTTGATGTAGTTTATTGATTTTTTTTTAAATACATTCCATTGTTGAAGAGATAATTCGGTAATTGTAAGACCGTAAAAAAATGATATTGATCCGTTGCACGGAACATTATTTCGCTTTCAAATGTATTTCAGCCTTCGTTTCACTCGCACACATACTTCCTAACAGTTTTGCGCATAGACGGAGATCTTACGACGGAAGCTAGACACACAACAAGTTAATTTTCTTTATGACCATAAGCTGTTTGCTTATTGCGGTGGCCACTTACGCCGTCGCGGTTAGTTACGCGGTTTGCGCGACGTTCTACGGTTAGCATCAGCGTTACAAAGGCACACTCACACTCGCATACAAAAAAAAAGGCACAACTCAACCCATCCCAACTCCGGGAGGCATTCCATCATTCACTCGCATCTATCAGCAAACCATCGCTTCGTATAAAAAGGGGAAGAAAGGCGAGGCGCGCCGAGCGGGGCAAGAATTCCGCAAGGGCATTGCAATTGGCATGCAACACGAGATGAATCTTTAAACAGTCGGGCACACCGATCGATTGGAACCGATTCGAACAAGGTGCGTCCGATGCACATCTTCCAAGGTGAAAACGAGACGGCAGAAAAAAAACGCCCGTGGAGCTGTCAAGAAAACACACCGCCGAGGAACGATTGCGTTCGTCGTGTGTGCGTTCAGTTTTTTTTTCTTTCTCTTTTTTGCTCCGGTTACAACTCTATTTACCAATCATCCTTTATTGGATAGTCACAATCAAAGCACTCACTCGATCGATCAGTCGCGATGCGCGAAATAGGGCAGGAAAAAATCACCTCGCGCTTCGTGCCCATCGATGGGGAAATGAGTGTCGTTAGGGAAGAAAGGAAACATGCTCCCGCAAAAAAACCCCACACTGCTCCCGGGCAATCGAGTGTGTTAAATGAGGAAAACCACTTGCGGTGGTAGCGATGCAATGAAAAAAAAGTACGAACAAAAACAGAAGTGAATCGAACGATCGTTGCTGCCTAGCCTGGAAGCTTGTCAGGCCGAGTACGGGAAAGGATGCAGTGCGATTGAAATTACCGTGAAGTTCGTTCTTACGCCGTGCTCTCGGGCGTGCGCGCGCGCGCGTTTAGAACGAATCAGGCCCTCAGTTCATTTACAGACTTAATTATTTATGGAGTGTAGCAGTAATTGATGCTACCAAGTGTAGTGAAGCTAGTTTTTCTCTTGCGCTGAGAGGCTTCAGTTTTTTGTTGAGATTTTTCTTTATTCCGACGATGCTCTTATGCTGCTCGAATTGCTCGAGATCAAAGCCCGGGCTGGTATAGATCTACGAACTTACAGTTCCTATAAATGGTTGCGAGACGTATCAATTCCTACAGTCGGGTGGCCTATACGTTAATTACCAATCACTGAGATTCGATTTTTTGTTTGTGCTATGCTCCCTAGCAAACTCGCTGAGAAAAAAACGCCAAAGAAATTATTCAGCAGACGAAGAAGAAAACATTGAACAAATTTCGCTTAAATTTTTAAACAACAACAGCAGCGTCAAAAAGCATGTTCCATTCAGCCGTGCAGACAGCGCGCACAAGTGTGAAACCAAATGATTACCATAATTGCGTTGATAATAATGATTACATTTATTAATATTGCTATTATTTTTGCTTCCTTCCGTGTGCACCGGGCCCGAAATCTTATCAACCACAACCACATGGGGAGCGATGTGAACAAGATAGCCAAGCCGATAGCGGACGCATTCCAGCTCAGATACACGCAACGAGATCCCTTTTTCCATCGCAAGAAGCCGCTTCAAATCGATTTTATTATATAATCAAAATTAAATACTAATAATTGTAATTTTCCGTAACGAACGTCATTAAAATGGATATTGAATTTTCCGTCCCTGCGTCCACAGGGGTCGGATGGTCGGATAGGTGATGGCTTGAAACATACGAAATACGATGGTTCATTGAAAATTCGCTTTTAGTTTTGGCGCGTTTATGTTGAAATATATTATCTGCGCTTTTTAGAGCATCCACAAAATTGAATTAGGCTTTTAACGTGCAAAAATCACACCGATTTTCTGCAGTAGATGGAAACTCGCTGCTCTTCAACATACACTAAAGCACAAAAGAGGTACGACGCAGTTGATGCACTGGAAAAAAAAAACAAGAAACAAACCTACATGAAGCGTTAATTAATAAAGTCATCACTCCGATCCGTCAACTATGTCTAGGAAGGGAGAAAAACCACGACCGCACAATCTAGGTTTATTTCTTAATTAAATCATGCCTCCTGGCGCAAACAATTTCGCTCGAGCCTCCTTGCCAAACGAAAACCTTAGGGAGGTGGACTACGATCCAACGGGTCCAAGTGTTGTGTTCATTAGCGGTACATAAGAAGCGAGGCGAACAAATCCATCTCACCGCTTCTCGCCACCGGCAACCTTGACCAGATTTTTTATCGATTTACTATCGTGCGTCAGACGGAACAGCGCTGGTATGCGTCGTGTTTGTCGCGGCCGGACAGTTTGCCCGGGACAGAACTGGTGGCTTGTGTCCAGAGATTGGATTGGATAAGATAGTGGAATGTCCGAATGCATGTACGGTCAGCGAGAGTTCATATTGTTGACCGTGCGACACACCGCAAACTTGTGTATGGTGAAAGTATTGCAAATGACATGACGAATAGTCGTATGAATGAAATTTTATTAGAATATTTATATTTTTAGCATTATTTTTTCCACCAAACATTCCAAAATATTGCCGTCACCAAGCAACTCTTACATGACAGAGTGATAATTTTGGCGGACGCACCTTTAACATTAACAACACAATGCCTGTTTGGTTCGCTCGTGGATCACTTCAAGCGCTCCGGAAGGGAAAAAAGTAATGAAAAAATATTTTTTCACGAAATTAAAGTTAAATTATCGAAGAAATCGATCAGTGCAGTTGCAACATCTTCCCATGTGATGACCGGGCAAGATGCCCTTCCCCACACAGTGCAGCACTGTCGGCGAAGATGTGAGCGCGTGCGATCTTCGTTTCGAGCGTACCCGAACATCAGTAAGAAAGAAGAAACCAAGAACGGAAGACGGTGGATGCGGGCGAAAGCGAGGAACAACATCTTGTTTATGAATTTTTAATTAAAATAAATTAACAAGATCACCGTTTGTCCTGCACTGCACCGTGCCGTTGGCCCAACGATCACTCTCGTTCGCTCGCACGGATGCGTTTACCCTTCGGATCGATCGGTTTTTCATTCATTTTCACAGGATCTACGTTCGCAATCGGACCGAGCAGCGTTCAATTTAAAGGGGTGTGGAAAAAGTTTAATAACATTTAACTAGAACCGGATAACATCGGCAGCCCACTTGGCAGAAGCCCAGCTGGAATTGGACAAAACGGCGACCGGCGCGGATTTACCCGGCCCGGAGTGGGCTGTGCTTCTGGCTGTTTTTGTTTTGTGGCGTTTTTTTCTCGCTTTGCTGTCTTGTTGCGCGAACGGAACCGTTTCGCCTGTTATCGATAATTAAAAATTGAAGTATCATTATTGTTCTGGTGAGCACTTCTGGGCAACGCTATCCGGCAGTGGGAGAAGAGCAAGACAAGCTGCGGAAGGCATTGGTACGGCCAAATGGATTGTTATGTTCGATCCGGTGCGATAAGTTAGCGTTTAAAAAATGAAAAGACCGATGGAAGTCGAATTACTGCTGCTGCATCGGTAGCAATCACCATCCTTACCGGCTCCCGTTGCTGCTTTCTTTTCCGAACGGTAGGAGGTAATGAAATTAGTAATACCGAGCATGCTCATACCGCTGGCTGATAATCGGGGCTGCTGGAATGCGTTCCCACATGCGAAGAATCCGCCCGGATGATTCATTTATGAGCCGCGCATCGAATTGTTCTTCATGCTCACGCGTTTACTCGCTTTACCCGTTCGCTCTAATGAAAACGAGCCTAATGTAATTATTTCACTCGGTGCTTCGTTCGATTTTCTTGTTAAGATCAATATGGCGCGATAAAGTGGATGCTGCAGGAAAATAAGCCTTCACAAACACCAAACGAATCAAGTAACGCCCGTAAATTGGCACACTCGGCGTCCCGGTCCGAGTGCAGCATGAAAGGAATGAAGTTTTGATATTTTATTCATTTACTAAGTATGCAGTCTGCACTTGTAAGCTTCGTGCTGAATCCTTTCGTCATCAATTTCGCCACTCTGATTGCATTCATTACAGACGAGGCGCGTCCGCCGAACGAGATGAAATATAATGTTGTACCTTCGCGTGGAAAGTGTGGATGGAAGATGAGAATGAGGAGTCTTAGCTCTTCCCCTGCGTGCCTCGTTTCTGCTGGCGTTGTTCTTGAGCAGACGAGAAAGATTTGCACGAAGGAGCTCAATTAGACTGCAAGTGACGAACCTTTTGTATAAAGACGTTGGATGCGATGGAAATATCCAAAACATTCTAGTTAGTAAAAGAATTCAGAACCTTTTGAAACCATTCCTAAATGAGATAAAACAAATATAAAACTAAAAGAGTGTTACACGAAAATATATAGTGAATTCTACCTTTGGCAAAGAGATGGCTCAATAGAGCCTAATGAAACGAAAATAAGTCATTAGATAAAATATCATACCAAATCACTAGCATACAAGCTAAAATTTATTATTTTTTTCCGGTTTATTTGGATTTGAAAAAAGCAAATACACTGCTGAGTTCACTCCTCTTCAATGCAATAAATATACCATTAAATTAAAATATATCCAATTATGAGGATGGTACAAACATCTTATTTCAACGTTATGCCTATTTGATAGCTGCACGCTCCGCTTAATAGGTGATCAAAATTAAATAAAAATAATCTCGTACGTGAAAAATCTCAACGATCAGTATCATTATTTCATTACCGACATACCTCCACGTCCCATGCTTAAGTCAAGTAAAACAACACACTCAAGGATGTGCTGTTCCTAGCCTCTGCTGGCATGTGCTGACGTCGTACGATCAGCGATTCGCTTAATTTCCTACCTTCTGCACGCGTGCAGTGATTCTTCTGCTACCAATCTACCTGTGGTGCGGTACGCGGCGTGTGGAATGTGTGCGCGTACGGCTGACAGGCAAGTCCGACAGTCGCTTCGCTCCGTATCGATCGACCAAAGGGACGAACTTCGTCAATGCTATTTTGAGCAGCACCAGAAGCACGTTGTAGGCATGCGCTCGTTGAAGTCAGTTTTTTTTGTGTGAGCGTGTGTTGGTTGCACACGGTATGCGCATTTCCAAGTGCACAGACGTAGCTCGAACGCAGAGTGATCCGAAATCGTTCACCAGCTTGAAACGAATCCGGTACAGTACGACGAGAGCTGTGATTCGCTTCTCCGAGCGGGATTCCGATGCGTACTGCGCGTACTGCCGTCTGCATTTGGTCCCATCCTACCGAAGCGTCCCATGGGGCCAATCTTGATGGTTGGTGAAATAGTTGCACCCCGAAACCGTACTGCGATCGGGCGCGTGGAACCGGATTGTCAGCGCGAGGACACTCTGTCGAGCGATATTTGCTTCGCGAAAGGTAAAAATCGATCCACGGTGCGTTTCTTTGCATAGGTACAAACACGAGGGCGAGCTGCAAGCAATAAAAAACCTAATGATTTCATCCGGTAACTGAACACCGTTTGTTGAAACTGCGGAAAACTTTAAAAACTTGCGTCTATAATTCGCGCCCGAGGTCGTCGAGCTCGGGCTTTTATAGCGCCTGGTTGTGGCTTCATTTGGTTTCGTTCACAGCTTCAGCTTCCGCAAAACCGTCCAAATCAGCAGCACCGGTGCGAAATGTGAATGAATGCATTGATGAATGCACCGGCAAATGAGATCCACCAGTGACAGTGCACTTCCCATTGTGACCCACTTGTCGATCGTGGCGAGTCATGCTCTTGCCCGGCAGCACACACTCATTATCGCCTTCCGTTCGTGTGTGATTTTTTGTTGCCTGCTCCTCGCGTGTGTGAAGACATATCATTTTGCCCGATCTTCATCTGTCTGGCAAAAAGCCACCGCGATGACGCGTTACGGTCGCACCGGATCAAACACTAACGACTACATTTACAGCACCGATTGTGTGGCAGCACCGGCCGTGTGCCGAAAGCGCATGAATTTCCATCTCAATATATATCTAAATTCAAATTAACAATTATTTGCAGCCTTGCAGCCGTGTCCGGACCGAGCCGGGTTCGGTCGCAAAACGCGCTACAACCCTGCACGGTGAGTTGCACTTTTTGTTTTGCAACAACCTCACCGTGAGCTTCCCCATTCAACCAGTCCCATTCGTATTCGCTATTAGCTACACTCTAACGGATCGCGCGAGTGAGCGCAACCGAAAGCGTGAGTGAGAGCAAAAAAAGCCTTGTGTCATGTAATTTAATTAATTGTGATTTAATTTTTCCCCACCGTGGCAGCGGCACGGTGTACATCACTCAGCTCTCGCCCAGCTGTGTGAATCAGCGGTCGGGATTAATCGAGATGCGATGACGAGCGGAAGAACCGACACCAATGTCGGGCGGCGACGTAAAGCAAAGCACAATGCACAGTCCAACCATCCGGTGGCTGCCGGACGGACCGATGCGCGAAATGAACTTGTTAAATGCACTTTGCGACCGACCGGTTGCTGTTGAATGTCATAAATTCCTCTCATAATGTGAAATTGGAATTCCACCTTGTGTGGGTAATTGTGACCGAGGGAGTGTACCGCCAGGAAAACACGGCCCATAACGTACAGAAGGTCGCACAATCAGCTGAACAATTCAATTGGATTAATACAAATGGATTCAATTTGATGTTGTTATTACTTATGGAAGAAAACGGCATGACAATGTTTTTTAGTGCTTTGTGATTTTGAAAGATCGAGTTTTGAGCAATAACTGTTTGACGATTTTACTATACCTAAACTGTATTGGTAGTTTCAATTTCCTCTAAAAATACCAATTTTATATGAAAATAAAATATGTACAAAGTAGTTAATTTGGTCGCAATTACCGCCATAAATAAAACAATGCATCCGGAAAACAATTTTTCATTAAATATCGATCACATAAGTCGATCATTCTTGCGATTTCCAGATCGGTTCCAGCTCGTGCACGAACTTGCATTGATTGAAAGTAATTGTAACCAGTTCGCTGCGCTGTGGAGCGACATTCTGCGCTGTAGTTTTGCCTGTCAATCTGTCACTAGCTCGCACCATTTACACTTATCTCACCACCGAGTGAGCACAGCAACGGGGGAAATGCTTCAACACCGATGACATTATTGTTACCCAAACGTAGTGTCCGTCGCAGTTGGCAATACCTTCCTGGCTCGCCAAGTTAATCGTAGCAGAACAACTCCCATCGCTCGACACTTTCTTCAGCGAGAGAAAAAAAACTCCAGCGCACACACACACACACTTGCAACAGTGACGTGCAGTAATGCGACAAGTCATCGCGTACCAATCGCAGCACGACAATGACGACGATGATTAAAAGCACGCTAATGATGGTCACGGGCAGTAAAAGTTGATTGAATTTTCCGTTCGCGAGTTGCAAGACGCTAGAGCACACGCCACGCCAAAAACGGAAAGAACGTTCCACCGAGGACGTCCTCGCCATGGTCGGCGTCGATCGGAGCAACGAGATCGTTGGAAAGAACCACGCACCGACCGAGCCGAGGCTTGAGTCACCGATGATCGAGCGCAAATTAATTAATTTAATCATAGCATACATCGAAATATCGTTCCTCCACGATCGTTACGCGTTGCAGTTTATATCGCGCAATGAGTCTCGCCGAAGGGCCTGATTAGATTACCTCTCAGTACCGGTCGTCAGTAACGAGCTCCTGACCTTCCGGTCTCCCCGTCTCAAGCGTCTCGTTCATGCGCAGATGGTCCGGCCGAGTAATTAGTACGGCAAACATTGTATCCGCTCGCACAAAACGAGCCCAAGATCGTGGCAGTGGCCTCTCACCATCACCGCGCACCGGTTAAAGGTGGGCTGAATAATTCAATTTTCAGTCAATTGATCCGTGCGTCGTAAATCATCCGATTTGCATCGAACGCTCAGTGATCCACTAATGGGAATGGATGTCAACCGCACGGTGCTGATCGGGTGAGCCAGCCGAGATTGAAACGCAAACCAGCAGGAGCGCAGGAACGTTATTAGTAATCACGAGCGCTAATCTTGATGGAAAATTTATGATTGCTAATCAAGAAATTGTGTGAGCCATTTTTATGAGTTTGTTTAAGCGGAAAGAAGCGGCGTCGGGTGTGGGTTATCTCCAGCGCAAGAGCAGACCGGGACGCTCGCGAGCGGTGATAATGGAAGCTCTTGATTGTGCGTCCGCGCGTTGTCCGCGCCATTCTGAGTGGGTGCGATAGGAGACATCAGCGTGATGGAATGTCCGTCACCTCGCGCGAGCGCACACTGCGAGGGAAGAGCTCGTAAATTGGCTTGATTTATGCTGATGAAAATTGAATTTGTCCCTCGCTCGAACTATAACTCAAACACCGGTTTTGGGGCGTGGGACCGTCGGGTGCGTCCAGCACGGACGTGATGGATTGATGGAATGATCGTCGATCGGTATAAATAAGCCGTTAGGTTAATTTGGTGGATCGTGCTTTTTAATTAGTCCGGTTCAAGAGATCAGATGGACGGGTAGGTGTATCTGTAGGTGGGAGAATCAGAGAAGATTTCAAGCTCACTTGAAGTTTAATGTTGATAATTCATGAGAATTGTTAAATAAACAAAAAATATATTTTATTTTCTTTCAACTCTAAATGAATCTCCCAAAATTATCAAACATGTTTTATCAATTTAATTTTTTTTTTTAATTTCATAATAAATTAAAATTTAATTCTCAAACAATATAAATAAACTTTACATTTATTCATAGCTAGTAATATTATCGGCCACACTAGTTACGAAGTCCAACCACGTACAAGTTGCGTGGAATAAAACGCAACGAATAGTTGGCTTTTTACGATTCTTAATTATAGCGTTTAAGTCATCGCACAGCAAAATGACCGTCAATTCAAACAGGGAAGGGGAAAAACCCCGTCCGTAAATACAGAAGCAAAGTAAAAAAAAAACCAACACAACAACTTTCGCTGAAACTACACACGGGGGAAAAAAGAGAAACATTCGTTCTTTCGCTGCGCTACAAATAGTGTTTTTGTTTGCGCAACGCAATTTCCCGAATGTGATCAAACAAATTCGCCTCGGCGATCCTATCTGCTACACGATCGAGCAGTACCGTGCAGGCTACTGCTACTGCCGTCTTCGGTGCATTATCTGACACATGGCGTTTTCGTCATCCAGATCACTGTGTGACTGTGTTGGAGCGCTGTTTTGTTTCCTCATTCTTATCCAAAAAAAAAACAGGACGGCGAGGGCACAATGCACCGGGACGATAAGAAAGCTGCTCGCTAAAGATGGATATCATATCCCGTGCAACATGACAGCAAACACAATGTTCAGCGTGTTCCCCGCCACAACGAAGATCCTTTCCGACCGGAGCATTATTATCGGCCCGTTTCCCTTTGTTCAGGTCCGTCAGCGAACGGATAATAACACGGAACACGGTCGGTCCGTTCGGCCGTTCGCCTGACTTCGGTGTGGATTTCGCGACCTAACAGCTCCCGGGTGCACAAAACACGCACACGCAGATGGGACCCGGGGATGGGTTCAGCTGGATGCACCGGAGGGGAACCACCACCACCACCACAAGCAGCACCAGAAACACCGCGCGTAATGTTGAATGTTAATTTAATTAGTTTTCAATATTCGCCCCGTACACCGGTGTGCCGTTTTGCGTGCAGTTGCGTGCGCTGCAGTTGAAACAAATATCATCGATGTGTTACATTGCGATTCCGTTTGCATTTCCACGCACGCTCGGCACTCCCCACTCCGCAAGAAACCGCCTTAATTACCGCTGATTACAGGCTTAAGCCGGTGTGCGGTGGAACAGCCGTAGGATAATGCTGGATATCCGATCCGGTGTGCCGAGTAGGGGGAAGAAAAAAAAACCAGGGCAATTGAAATGTTTCCTGTGACCTTCCATCAAATCCCACCAGTTCCTGCACCAGGAAGATGGGGATGACGGCAAACCTGCCGATCTCTTCCGATAGAATGTGGGTACGGGGGCTTCACCAAACGAATTACTGCGTGCAAAGTGGTTGTGCGAAATCGTGCAACTAATTGATTGCAAATAATAAACAACCGATAGCAAGCGTCGCAACTATTTTGACGAACCATCATACACTGTACGAAACGGTTCGTCCTTCGCACGAGAGAAAGTGCTACAAAGTTGCAGCGGACGGGTTACAGTAACCAAGCAACTGTGGGCAATCGCAGGCAGATCGTAAATTAAAATGAATAGCTGTCACATTCAATTACACCTAACTGGCCATGCGATTCCTGTTACCTGTCGCTTGCAGCAGCAGCAACTGCTTCAACAAAACCACCTCACTTCATCTCAATCATACGCTCAAGATGTCCGAGTTGGGGCATTTTTGTTCATCTTCAAACAGCTCGCCATCCACTCGACCGACCGTCGTTTGTGGGGCGATCGCACCTGTCCGGAGAGGCAGGCTCTGTGTCGGTCAATTTGTGAATCTTCTCATTCCTGCCTCGTTAGGCACACTTGCACCGCACGCAACTCGTGAGGAGGGTAAGGGTTTATCTAAACGACGGAACACAGCGTGCTTAGAGCTTTATTTTCTTCCGGCTACCAACTCGTTTCGTTTTGTAAGGTGCTTTGCAAACTAATATCAGATAAATCGGGTCCTATATTTTGCAATTGATACGGAAGTATTTAAATAAGCTAATATCACCATTGGACGCAATGAATTTTTCAAAAATACCGAAGCAAATGAATTACACACATTCGCATTACCACCATTTGCTACCGACCAAGCGAGTAACAACAGCATAAGCGTGGTGCACGCCTCGCGTTTCATGAGACTCGCTTCAGCCTCGGTAAACCCACCACAATAATTACCTTTATTAGAGCCTACTCCCCAAAGGCACACCAACATCCTCAGCGAGGAAGCAGGAAGAAGGTCCGGAGGGCAAACGTTCGCAGCATTCCGGCTGGAATGCATTCGAAATTGTGCTACTTTCTTGCAGCTCCGGTCCGGCCAAGAACGAAAGCCAAAACAGATGCAGAAACATACATGTGGCACGGGTGAAGAAGATCGAGCAGCCGCCGAGGAACTAGAATGTGGTTCCCTTCGGTACAGTTGTACTTGCTCAACAAAGTGTTGCGAAAGGCAGTAAATAATGCTCCAGCTCCTGCTGGGGTAACGATCATCTTTTCGGCTGTGTTCGGATCCCAAACCGTGCGGCACGATTCCAAACCCCATTCCGCAGTAGCTCCATTCACCATTAACACAACTGTTTGTTGTTTGCGTTCATTGTATGTGTAAAGTAATGTTGCAGTAAATATTTGCTTACTTTTCGTTGCGCCCAGTAAGGGTTGCTTTGGGTGGTGAAACAGGAAGCGATCAGTTTAACTAGACAAGTGATTTATGAGACAAAGCGTGTGCAGAATGGGGGAGATTCACGAGCATTTTGTGGAAAGCATAGCCGGAGAATGATGAAAAACTGCTGCCCGGTTATGGTAGGAAGTAAAATATTTTTTCTCCTCGTATCGAAGGCTCAAGAAGCAACACCCACAGCTGCCACGGTCTTTCATTAGCTGTATCTTTCGATACCTACGCGAGTAATTCCACGATAAAAGCAACACATACACAAAAACTATCAAACGGAAATTGCAAATTACTGTTTACACAATTACGCATGCGGGTCATGGCTGCCTGGGCTGCCATGGTAATTCCCACTCTATTTCCACTCCATTCTTTGTCTCGACCGGCAGAAGGAAAGCAAAAACTCAAATCACCTGGAGATGCAGTGCGTCTAGTTGCTGCGAGAGGAAAACCGAGGGAACGCCTCATTACAACCCACTGCTCGTGCGGGGTGCCGTAATCTCACTTTCAATCAGCATTTACCGCCACCAGTGTATGCGCAAAATTTCTCATTAACGTGTGTAATAAAACTAAAAAAAAATACAACCAGCGCTCGGGCAAATAGTGCCCGCGCACGACTCAAACCGACGACAAGATCGACGACTCGACCGAGGGTAAAAGTGTCTTCCAGCCAAGGCTCCGGCACAGAAAGGATCCTGCATAAACGCATCGAATTAGTAATTAAAAACCGGCAACTAAAAAGGGCCGCTTTTACAACCGATGATTACAACGATGGTGTGGTAGGGATTTCTGTTTTTTTGTTGTATTTTTGCCTCCAACATCCAGTGTGTGTGTCTATGTGTGCCGCTGGCAATACTTGTCTGCTTGTCAATTTCCGGCTCCTACTACCACTGGAGATGGGCCGCGTAAGAAACACACCATAACGGTGCGATTGATGTGCTTAATTAGAAGATTCAATGCAGTCTAAACGCGCCCAGCAGGGGAGCATATATGCGCCTGCAGCTAATGGCTCAATTCCCGGTCCGCGCCCACTTCCAAACGTTTGAACGGAATTGATTAAAATTCTGCTTAAACTACGCGAAAAATGTTTCCCCGTCCGGTGGCTGCTCGGTCGCGACTAAATTACAAACAAATTGTACGAATTCTTCCAGCTGCGCCACCGATGCGGTATTTTTCGTGAATTAATCGAGCCTTCATCACGTTGCGAGAACACGTCTGACGGATCAGTTGACATACGTGTGCAGCGACGAAACGACTTCATCCAGCCCATCCAGCGAAATGAATCCAGCCAAGGGAAGGAAAGCGAAACGCGCCGGAAGAGAAAAATGTGTTCCATTTTGTGCTGATTCGATTTTAACTGTTTGTTTGTTGTTGTTACGTTTTACGGCCGGTGTCCGTCGCCGGTTTTACGGCGTTACGGTTTCATCATGTTTTTTTTTTTGCTTGCAGCCAGCGAAGACAAACTGCTCAATTTTTAATCACTCAATTTAGATGCTTTGTGGGCGATACATTAATGCCACCCTGCGGGATACGTAACATGTCGATTGATTGGCGCTGGTTTGCGAGCAGATTCCGAAGAGAAAACTACTTTTTCTTGCGCCTGCACATGCGGGAGTCGGTTTATTGATTTTCGATGGCGTTTTCGCTGATCAGAACACATAAAACAAATCGACGAGTGTTGCAGGAGCAAAAAAACACAACACACAAGAAACTAGCCTGAAACAACCAGGACCTGATAACTGACGAGATTAATCATCGTACCCGCACGGCAACGCGACACAACACGCATCGATCGTTATTTTTACGCATTCGTTACGCGATCGTGATCGATAAGCGATCCCCGCTCGCCCTGTATAGTTTAATGATCTACATGTTTTTGTGGCACCTGAGCAACGGAGCGAAGTCCCTGAGCCTAATTAAACTTTTATCGCAAACCTTTCCGCGAGCGTCTTTCGCGAGCCACTCGGCGCCTTGTCAAATTATCGCCACACTTTATGTCGCTCCACTCTAGGGCACGTTTCACCCGAATTGCGGATCGTTCGATCATTCGATCGCTGCGGGCCAGAGGCAATATTCTTTTCCATATCTCTGTGGCAGTCATAATGGTGAACAAGTTCGGTTTTTGATATCTTTTTTTCCCCTGTATTAAAACGAACAGCCACCCCACGTTCATTGCCTTGCGGTAACAAATTAATCACACTGATACGCGGCCGACACTCGGTGTCGATGTTTGCGTTGCATTTCACATATTATTGAGCGTGAAGCTTTTGCCTGGCTGTGCAGTGACAATTTGTACCAGCACATTCGCATTGCCCCGGCGACATTAATTGCAACGGACAGTTCTCGTGTGCTCCTTTCCGGCACAAGCCGTTGCGTCTCGGTATGCACTACGACTCATAGCTAGATGCATTTATTACTACAAACACACACACAAACACACCTGGTAAGAAGAGAGCCACAGCGAAACAGAACTACATTCCCAACCCAATAGCTGACGCTCTAGCAAATAGTGTGCTAAATTGTAGTTAAATTGTTACAATCGGACCCTAATTGCTCTGCCCTTGGCAAACGACGACTCTTCCTCAATTATCTGCACCCCGACGCGCGCTCGGTTGAAGGCTTTTGCAAACAATCGATTTAAAAGACAACCTCAACACTGAACCACCTTTTGGAAAACAAAAAAATAAGCACCACCACTAATGTTTGGGAAGTGATCGTTTGAGATGTCACGCTGTATCTAAGTTGCAGTCCATAGAACGAACAAAAAAAGCACGACCAACACCGTCACAACGGAGGAGTAATTAATTACACGCCCTGCGACTCCGACTGCAGCTGGTTGACTCAGGCCATGATGCACACTCACACACAAACACACACACGTTGCAACACATTTCCTGTGCAAGCATTCCATAACGATAGTATTTGCTTCTTCCTGGGCGCCCGGTCCCGGCTGGGTCTGCGTTAATTCAATTTTAATAATCTAATAATAATTAGCCCGCGCAAAAGGGCAACCAGCACTCCGGCGATCACACGGACACACAAACAATGCCAGCGCAATTAAAGTGAGCGTTTAATTTGCTCACCTACGGGAACGCTTTACCGCCGGCGCCATCAAGAGCGCGTCAACACCGCGATAAAGCGAGACGGAGGGAGGATGTGGCGGATGGAAAACTTTGTTCAGCTGCGTTTTTTGCCCGTGTTGTTGTTTTTGTTTTACTTCATTCATTATCTATGATATGCGATACGCGTGCATTCGGGTGCGTGTACAAGATTTCCTTCATTCCATCACGAAACAAAAGACCCGCATCGACCGGCAGGCGGCAGACGGCAGCACCTAACAGCGAAATGATACACGCAATACAACAGACTTCTACGCCGCGGTAAGCAAGGAACCCGAATCGCTACACTGATAGCAAATGTTGTTGAGCAGCAGTATTGAACACAAACCGTTTTGAGAAACTCATTAGCGGTATTATCCAATAAAATGAAGCAGAATCCGCGCCCTTCACCCGGTGGAAAACCCAACGGTTGCGTAACCCCGTACTATCGATAGGTGTTGTATTGCATGTCGTCGTCAGCTGGTACGGCAAAACCCCATGCTAAATGACTTTTTCCGAAGGCGTTCGGAAGGTACAAATTCCCATTACCCCGTTTCCTGCGGCTACCTGTCGTTCCCGGAATTACCATAAGCGCAAATCAAATCATGCCAACGATACCGCAAACAGCGCGGTGCAAATGGAGGGTGCAAAAGTGGTAGCACCAACACTAAAACACCACCTTCGACGCTTTGACGTTCCGAGAATGTCTCGGCAGCCTCCAGGCGGGCTGCAAACCCGAGCACCGAAGCACTTGACACGCTCGCAGCTGGTAATTATTTTGTCGCTAAAATGAGCCAATTCAAATGATAATTAATATTTGATGCACAACATACGGAGTTGGCAACGCGAATGTGTACATTTGACTGAAAGAATGTTGCTTTGTGACGGTGGGCAAAGCGAGGATCAAACGTGTGAAGAAATAATGTGTGTAAAAATGATTAAAGTCATCTAAAAAGTTAAAGTGTAATCTGAGATGATCTACGGATTTCTCAGGAAAAAGCCACTATGAATTTTTGCATGCATTTTATGGAAAAATAAATCAATAGATTCGTTGTTCGTTCTCATCTTTCCCACTATGTTTCATCACACTATCTATCGAGTGACGTACGCAATTCACACGACGCTCTTTATCCGAGGGCTATCGATTTGACCTCTGAGATCAGGCGCCAAAGTGTGTGCGAGTGTGTGCGCCTCCTTCCATACATGTGTATTAGTCAATATTTATTCAATTTCATCTACGCGGCCAACCGCTGGAACCGATGTAATTATATAATGGACTAATTGATCGGGCTCAATTATGGTCCCAGTCAAACGCCACCATTCCAGCACCGCCACAGCTGACAAGTGGTCCGAACTGGTAGTTCGCTGTTTAAAGTGTTGCTCATATTTGTCTCGACCGTTCGAGCGCCCCATGTCCGTCCGTTTTCGCGCCGAACGCCGATTTATTTATCCTCTCCGTCATTCGGTTTGGGGTGTCTCGGGAAACATTCCCAGCACGCCAATTTGACAAGGACGTGCAACAGTTTGTTCTTGTATTGCCATTATGATGATGCATCCAGGCTGGACATCCAGTGTTCCAGTGACTCATTAACGTTTTTGCGCTTTTCACACAGCCTCAAATAGCCAGGCAAATAAGGCGATTCGCCGCACTCTCCCGGCACGGTAGTCTAATGAGCGACCGGAGCGTTCGAGATGGGAAAGTTATGCTCCATTTCTACGCTTTCCCACACTTTGCGCGAAGCACCGCGCGAGGATTGCACAAGCGCAAGCGAAACGTTGTCCATCTGGTCTACACGGTTACACGCGTAATAGAACGGTTGCATGTAAAGATCGCGGCACTTGTCACAGCGCATACGTGACGAAAATTGTAAAGCTTTTTCGCTCCAGCGGCTTGCTGACGCGGCTTGTTGTTTGAGAAAATTAATGACAAAATCGGTTCCAGCCTCTTGCAGCAGTTGCAGCCGCGGTGTGCCAACCGACGGGGCTCATCGATTGACAGTGACAATAATTGATGCTAGGGGTGCCGGCCGCATCTACCGGAGCTTGGATCACACGGAATCCCACGGCTTGCGGTACGTGCGAGAACTAGCCAATGAGCAGTGATGCATCAAATCTTTGGTGCCGGATCATTCTTTCTAAAATTAGCCGGTTCCGATGGTTAGCGGGCAAATTTAAAGCCAATTTAATTGTAATTTCTTCATCAATCCAAACCACTCGAAGTATGTGCTCCACGGTGGACGCAAGTTGCAGAACGCATCACGCGATCGCACCAGCGCATACAAAGTTTCGTTCACGGGCGTTTCCCAAACCGGGCGATCACATTCCGACCATGGGGCATGGGGCGGAATGTTCCTAAAACGGCCGCTTACGGAAGCAGTTGGCAGCGGACACTGTCTCCGATTACGGGCCGAAGTGTGTGTGTGTGTGTACCATTAATTTATACCATCACTAATTGAGATAAAAACATTTGTCGATCGATAAATAAGTATTTCTTCGCATTTCGTTCTATCCGTGCTTCTTCCGAGCGGCCTCGTTCCGCGTGCGTCCGACGGTCGGTGTCGGTGCGCTCGCTGCTTGCTTATCTTTGCTGCGCTGGTTCGTGTTACATTTTTCTGTGCGTTTTTCTTTTTGTTACCGTTGCGTTCGGGTCTCTCTACTCTTTGCTGTACGTTCTCTCGTGCCCGAGCCGGTCGGCAAGAGGGTCTTCAATCTTGGAGACGAGCTGGAGCGCACACAGAACTGCATCGTTCGTCCACTGGTCGGAGTGGAAAGACGAGCGCACACACAGACACAAATGTTCCGATTATAACATTTTAATGCAATTTAATGTATGATTATTTCATTTCCTCTCCTCACACATCTCCTTCTTCCTCACTCAGCAGCAGCAGCAGCAGCAGCAGCACGTGAAAGGTAGCTCCGCTTTCGTAGCAAGAGTGATCGGTCCCGGGTGTGCGAGTGTCAGCGTACGAGCGTGTGTTTGATTGCGAAACCACCACCGTGGAATGTGGTCGTCGCATTTGTGTTCTTCATTTTTGGTAATTGCCAACCGCGCCGGCATGCTGCAGCCATCCCGCCATGCCGAATGGACGGCTATCAGGTTACACACAACGGCGGCTCGCCACGCATCCACAGCCAGGAGTCTCTCTGCCCCCGGGGTGTTGATTATGGCTCGATTTAAACGCA
The DNA here is from genome assembly GCA_000473445.2 of Anopheles farauti. Lineage (NCBI taxonomy): Eukaryota > Metazoa > Arthropoda > Insecta > Diptera > Culicidae > Anopheles > Anopheles farauti. The sequence goes on along the minus strand of KI915043.1, from coordinate 4,476,187 downwards.
CCGGGAGCAAGTTTTTCTTTGCCCCCATCCCCCCGCTTTCCCTTCGTCTCGCAATGCAGCCCGGGATGCCGATGATGTACGTCCTGGCACGCCGGTGCGGGCTGGGATGGAAACCGTTCACTGCCCAAATTAGGGGATGACATTTTTCCTGCGCTGTGCCGTTCGGAAAAACGGAGCTCACTCCAACTTTGCCGTACAGACACACGCTCACACACACGACAAAAACGCTACCCCTGTTGCTGTCCTTGGCGTGGTGGCTAATGAGTCGCAACGGAAGAACGGAAAAGGACTTTTGCAGTGCTGTCCACGTCGTGTCCAACTCGGTAGGTGAGTGAACAAAACAAGGAGCGATCGGTCGGAAACGGTCGCAATCGTGAATCATTTAATTTAATTAAACGCACTCCATGAACTGCAAAAGCGTCCTTTCTTGTACACTTCTGCGCTACTGTGTGCAGGAGAGCGATAACTGGAGTGCAATTGGATGAAAGTATAATTTAATAAGTATCTCCCGACTACCGGCAGCATCCGTATTCGTTACCCAAGGCAATAAAATTCGAGCGTTTTGTTGTAATGGGGAAGAATTTCGGAAGTATTTTTGACAAAAACATGAGAGCGGAACAATAATTAAGTAATTTTATCATGCGATGGTATGGTTTCCTACTTTAGTCAAACCAATTTAAGTAGAAAATTAACACATATTTTATATACTCGTATATGTAGGCTTATATCCAATAATACTATGTTATATTTTTTATTAAATGATAGTTCGAATTACTTAGCTCAAATTGTGCCTCTATTGCGATAAAATATAATAGCTCATTGTTCCGACTTGTTTTACTTTAATATTTTCACTGTTTGTAATTCATAGACTCGTTGTTCAAGGTTCTGCTATAAATTGTGCGAGTTTCTACTACGAGCTATTTAATATGCGAATGCCTACGCTCAGATGAATCATTAATTAGCCAATAAGCAAAAACCCTGTCATGATTAATTTCTGCAACAGAGTCGCTCGTGCAATTAGAGAATAGAGCAACGCTTCCACACACACACACACACTCTCATACTTGCGCCCATAAAACACTACTACCGTCCTCATCGCAGCACACAATCAGCACCCCCTTTCCGCTCATTAAACCCTGGCATGTGGCCGCGCATAGTGCTCCCCGCTTTGCATATTATCAACGCGTCCGATCCACTGGCTATGCCAGCCATCAATCGTTCCCAATCGATCAAGATTGCTGCCGCACCGATAACGCCACATCTAATTAGCCCTGCAAAGCGTCGTTGCGTTGTGCGTCGAGTGATAGAGAGAGAAGGAGAATGAGAGGTTTGCTGAATCCATAATCTTTATTCAATTAGCAGGGCAGCAGCGTGTTCGAGTGTCAGTGTGCGGTACAGCAGGTGCCGTAACGTACACCACCGGCAACAGGTATTGTGTTGTTGGTACTACAAAACATTCGTCAAGTGGCCCCAACTGGAGCCGCTTTCACGCCGCCGCTACGCGATCGCACATGACGCGCAAAATTTGCCTGCTTGCATAGCTCTCGAAGGGGAGGTAAAAAAGGGTGGAAAGAGTGAGAAAATTATTTCGCACCGCCCGGTGGCGATGCAATCAAATCGTGCCCCGTGATAATGCATTTTGTTTTGCTAATGATTTCACCCAACATTTCCACGCTGGTGTTAACGTGTTCGAGAAAGAAATGCAATTCCGTTCGCATCCGTGTCGTAAAATTAGTTTTGCTCCCAAACGGAGCGAATAAAAAACATCAACAAAAAAATGTAATTCGTTTTATTATCGACTAATAAAACCACACCGTGAGGGCGCTTACGGAGAAAAACGGTTTCAAATGAGTTATTTGCATTCTTTTCCCAACTTAATTTTCATTCATTATGTTCACCGTAATTGCATCAAAAAAGCCCCCCTGGCAAAAGTTTTCCGTCCCGAACCCTCTGCACCTGATCGCGCATTCACGATTCATTCGTACATGATCGAGTTGGTTCGGCTCGGCTTTAGCACTCATTATTTGTGCCAACACCGAGATAGTAATCGCACACAAAGTCAAGCCAAAGTGGTAAGCGGCAAATGGCCGCAGCGATTGCATTCGATCGCAGGCGTGCGTCCCGGGCAAAAATGGTGGCAGAGTGTCAATAATTGATATTAAGATTGCCAGGCCCGCTGCTCGGGTGTGCTTGATCCTCCATGCGCCTTGCCCGCGCCAGCCTAATTACCCCCAGTGCCAATTACTCGTAGCTGATTAGAGTCGGGGCACTGGAACCGATGGCTCTAAGCTCATTTAATCCCAGGATTCGCACGTCGCCGCACGGATCGGATGCGGTGAGTGAGTTTCTTTTTCTCTCCCCCTTTAAGCCGAACGTCGAGAATGTAGGTTGCGAATGCAAATGGAAATGAACGCGTGAGAGGGAGGGGGCAGAAAAAAACTTGTACTTCATAAGCAAAATTAGCAATCGTTAAAAACAAATATTAATATTTATGAAGCAGGGCTTCGAAGCTGCAGTGCGTTGTGCGGTGGGTGATCGTAGCTGCCGCTGCCGCTGCTGATGATGATGATTCGCAGAAACTACCGCCTAATAAAACTAACAAGCGCCCGCAACGGACGCATCGGAACCGGCAAACATGAGACACAGACTGCCCGGCCGGAACTTGCATACGCAGAAATCACCCCACCGAACATGCATTCAATTAAAACACTACAAATTGTTGCTCATCAGTGTGATTTGGTACGAGGGCCCACGGTACGGAGCACGATCGACATTCCTACACCCTCAAAGGGCGCCCGACGAAATCGGCGTGAAATTATTTCGTGCCTAATTGCACAAATAATTGCGAAAGGCTCTACTTTGTTGCAGTGTTGCGATCGGAACGGATTGGGGCAAGGCTTTGATTGTTCTGTAAATGAGCACCATTCTCACGTAAAAAAGATTTTGCCCAATGGAAAACCTTTAAAATGGTTTTAAATGTACAAAACAAATGACCAAAATAAGGCAACAAACACTTTAAACCGCGTAAAATTGCTTACTTATAGCAAAAACCAACAGATGGCGCTACACATTCTCATGGCCTGCTCGCTCAGTTTGAAGTAAGCAGAATCGATTAGTGAGGTTATAATTCGTAAAATGACATTTTAAACTCCACCAATCGCGCATTCGGCAAGCAATAAAGCTAATGTAAATGGAGACAAAGGCATCAAGATGCCGCACAGTACATGACGTCTCGCAACAAGCAGCATTCCCAGCATTAAAGGCACACGATCGTGATCGAGCACACACACAGCACGGCCGCGGTGTCGCTCCCAGCGACAACCGAAACCGAACAAATGAATCTAATTACAAGCCACCGCTCGTATGCGGCGTCCCTTGCACTACGTTTCGGTCACCCATTTGCAGACTATCTGCTCGGGACCCATGGGCTCCTCGCCATTCCCTATCATCAGCGCACATTTGTTCCGCTAGAGTGCGCTTCACGCGCGCTCGCCTGGCGGAACTACACGAGGATGCACTTATCACCCGGTTTCTCGTCATGTTACACGTTGCGTGTGTGTGTGCGAGTGTGAGTGAGTGCATTTTTACTACTCTCAAGTGATGTTTTTTTTTTCTTGCTTTCCACGTTTTGAAACGTTTTTATGTTGACGATGCCGACGCATTCGAAACAAAAATTTGCCAGCAATAAAGATAAATTTTCGGCTTTTGACCAACTTATCTCTCTCGCTCGTCCCATCGCGGCCAGCGCGGCCGGTCGGAAACTATGTCAAGAATGTGCACCCTGTGGAAACGCAGCCAGCCGGATGAGCTAACCGGAGCCTGGTCATCGACGTCGCATCCCCGATACGGTCACGATCCCGCCTTTTGGATGTATTAATTCCATCGCTTTATTTTCCCGCGTGCTGTTTGTGTGTTTTTTTGTTTTTGTTTACGACGTGTTAGCGTTAATTCGTTTTGATGCAGTTTCCGACGTGCGGATGCATTCCTGTTTGTCGTCGTACGTCAGTCCGTCGACGCCGGTGGAACGACACCCTAGCAAGAAGTGGGGAAGGAATGAGTCGCTTCCTTCTCATAGAAATATGATTAATTTTTCTTTGTCTTTTCCGTGCCCCGGAACGAATTCATTTGTCTGCCCGACATGGTTCTTTGTGTGCAGAGCGCATGGTTTTCACCGATTGTACACTCTAAAGTTTTAGAGTCATAAACATAACATTAAGAAGTCAAAATAGGTAAAGAATTGTACTTTTTCTGAACCTTTACATTCCGATCCTCGGTCAGGATTTGCGACATTGTTTCAAATCGAACGCTGCTTTCGAATGAACTCGTTTCGTCATTTATTATCCTTACCCGGAGAAACCTATCTCCACCGGTTTTACGATGAAAAATGAAATGAAACGCTTCTGATATCGGCCACAGGCTCTGCTATTATCCCCCCCCCCCCCCCCTGCCCTCGTTCGACCTCCAAAGCCCACAGAGACCGCCGCCGCACTAACAAGAGCATCATTACCCACCTTAATCACACTTCGTTTGACGCGATTGACTAATTTCTGATGTAAAATAATGCATCCTGCCAGCAGGAGCAGGGCACCTAGGTGGTATGCTCGTTAGCTCGCCGACATGTTGCGCTAACGCGGGCGTCCGTAAAACCTATGCCGGACCGTCGTCGCCCCGTTCTGTTAGAAACATCAGCGGTGCACTTTCGAGTGATAGATGACTTAATTGCAATTTATTTTACATCCCCCCTCTCTCCTGCCCTAACCGAGCCGCGCGAATATGCGCATCAAAACGCCACGATCGGAGCGACCCAACACCATTTGACGAGTTGTAATTAATGATGGCTTAATTATAAATTCAGCTACAACCCACTGGCCAACTTCATGATCGGGGTTGATTTCTTAATGAGCACAAACAGTGGAAGAATAAAACATATCGCGATTCGAGGCAGGCGCGCGCACGCGTTACTTCCTGAACCAGCTTAGGTTTAGCATAATAAGTTGTCGGCCGTTTCCGTGCTAATCCAAATTATACTGTCAACCGAACGTACACCGAGCATCGTTTGTCATTCGAGCTGCATGTTGCTTGCATTAAAAAAGTTGGAAAATTCAATCCAACATTTGTGGTAACAAATGGTCTTAAATTAATTTATGACGCTATTGTTTATGGCGCACCTTTCTGCGACAGGAATGATGTACGAATGGTTTTCATGGTTCGTAAAATTTTCAAAAATGTTTTCCGTTAGGCTTACCTCGCCACGATCACAATCTGACTGAGCATCAGATTTATCTTGTGCGCGATTACATTTTATGAATATCACTTGCCATTTAAATTGTTAAGATAATTTAAATCTTTTTTAAACATAAATCTAATAAACCAAGTTTCAATTGCCTTATGGTCAACCCTGTTGCTACCTTCATTGCCCTGATTTACAGGAAATAAATTGAAAAACCCCGAACCATAGCAGCAACAAAAAACATAAATAAAGTCAGTTAATAAAAAAACAACATCCCAAACCCTCCTATCGCAAATCTCCACCACATCGTGTATCATTATCATTGTAGCCCGCGGTGCAAGAGTGCTTGCCCCGGTGATGTGCGTGATACATAAGTGTCGAGGTCGGAGTTCACCGTGGAGATGTTGTACAATAAATCATTGTGCCGACATATTTATTTTGGAAAGAGAGAAGAAAACCAAAGCCCTTCCGCAAAGATCCACGTTCATCCCCGGCACCACTCACTGTGCGCAACCGTGGTAGCGTCGTAAGGCCTGTGCGCGGTTGCGGTTGTGAACAATATCGCCGAAGCTTCTCCGTTACTCTGGGCCACCGCTGGTTGCCCGTGTTTGCCGTGTTTGGCATGTTTTGCTCTCGCCCCTTTTTTTCCCTCCGGACAGGAGCATTATCCGTCCCACACCGATTCGTCGACGTCATCGTCGTACAACGAGGCGAGCGCCACGGGAGGCGGCATCATTTCATTTGTTTGCTAATAAATTTTCACTTTTCTAAAAGCTTCACCGTCGTTCGGTCGGTTGGGTAGCTGCTTGTAAGAAGCTACTTATTTGTCAGAACGCATAAAGTATGTACACAAATTATGCCTGATGGGCATTGTTTGCAGCGATTTTGCGCTCTTTTTCAGGATTTTCTTCGTGAGCTTTACGATTGGTTTGTAGTTTTACATTATGTTCATGAGAGAAAAATTGAAACAAATAGATTATTTCTTTTTATAATTTTCGTGCTGGAATTGATGCGCTATTTTTCCACAAAAGCACAGGTGTCACTTATTTCCATCCATTCCATGACTCATGCTGATCGTCAAAATTCTTCGCCAACATCCCAAACCAATAATGTCCGACACCAAGCGATATCAGGTCGAGAGGCTTCAAAATTAAAAGAGCTCATTTTTCAACGGTCACATTGCTCTCAAACCGCGGCTCCGAAATCCTCCGGACGAGTTGTCCAAATTCATGGCTCCCTCGGAACCAGGGTTTGTGACTCATCCATCCATCCCGACTCACGCTGCTGCACTAGCCCGCCGCGATAAAGCTCGCAGTAAAGCTGTTTCACGTTCCGAAAATTTAAACGTGTTTCGTTGGCGTTAGCCTTCTTCGACTGTACCGATAGCGGTGTAAGTAATTCGAAGCTCAGGGCATTAGAATAATCGTAACGAACTTTACTTCTTATCTTAATGATATTTATGATGAAACGCCACGATGACTAAGAAAGCGGAATGAGTAACAACAGAGTAGGAAAATAGACCATTAGTGTATTACGAGCGTTGTCTATTTGATGAAACACACCATTTGTGTTTCATTTTGTTACGGTTCGCTTTGCTGCGGTTATCACTTTTATTAACTCAATTCAGGATTAAAGTAACCTTAAAACGAGCTAAATGTAGCCAGCTGACCAGAAAGCCATACAAATTCTCAAACATGTATACATTTTGAGAATTTTTCATTTTTTCCTCTCATTGCAAATTTGATCTTGCTTTCATTCAAACAACAAAGATGATAGAAAACTTGAGTTCATTACAAGCTCGTGCGGGTCGAGACCCCTGTCATCGTTAGTTAGTGGCCGGTTTTCACCCTCACCAGTGTAGCTTTGACCTTCCCAACTACCTGACGGCGTCCGAACAGGGCTGCCTGAAGGACTGCCATCATTAGAAGTCTTCAAACAAAAGGCAAGCCAGCCTGACTTTCTCGTATTATTTCAACGAATTTTCGACAAGCCTCCTCGGATCCGCGGCAATTAATCATCATCCCAAACGGTTCGACCTCCGCCGCATTCTCCTTCGCGGTGGTGTAATTCCGTCCATTAAGTCCATGCTCACGCTGCGCATCCGTGGCGAGGTTCGATTTGGTTCGAATATTCTCATTTTTGCCAACATGACACACTTCGGGGCACATCTTCGCACTGCCACAGCTACCTGCCCCCAACAAAACCGGTTCTCTCGAGGGCATTGGAGCAGCGACAAATGGTTTTGGGCTGTAAATATTTCGCACATGCCCCTATACCCTGCGTTCCCGAACGACCGCATATGGCAAGAAATGGATCAAGCCGTAAATTTGTGCACAATAAATCATACCTGTGAACTATCAACTCATCGCCTGGTTTTTCATTTTTTTTTGCGCCGATTGGATCACGGACACATGCTAGATTGGTGTTTTCATAGCTCGCTACAAAAACATTAGCAGAAAATTAATAGGATAATTGATTCTCTGTGGTTTAGGCAATCGTCAAAATAATAACTGAATGATAAATGATCCTATCCCACAAGCGCCCCCGAAGAGCGGCACCGACCGATCGGAACGAAAATTTGCTGAGCTGTGCTGAGATGGACGCATCGGCAGAGTGTGAGCGATGCGATATGCTTAGTCTTCGTTTGAACGAACAACGCAACAGGCAAATGTATCCTACGCACGGATGAATTTTTCCAACGGCCGGATCGTTTCCGACGGTACTGAATATAGCAGTCCTTGACTTAATCTACCTTAACCACTTCTCACGGATTCATCCATCCGGTGTAGATAAATTAGTTTGCCTAATTGAATTTAGTGTTCTACCCCGTCCTTAGCAAGCCTTTTCCTCCGTCCCATTCCCTCTAGAGCAACATTGTTTTAGGGGTTCCCCGCAGTGGCAGCCTTAATGCAGGCCAACCGGAGTCCAACTGAACCCGCTTTGGGTGCTGATTTCCATGATCGCATCAAAGATCGGATGGAAAAAGTCTGATGCGTTTCCGATGATGATCCCTGCCGGTTTGCGATAATCAGAATTAATGAGCAATTTATATTTTGTTAGCTCGTATTTTCTAACTTTTCGTTGATGAGCTTTAGGCTCTTCCGATGTGTTACAGCCGGGCGGAGAAAACACTTTCAGTCGATAGAAAACCACAGAATTGATTGATTAAATTTACTGGTCATTAAATCAACCGAATGGCGCTTTTCGTTGGATGCTTCGAGCATGTCAGCCTGACAGAGCCACTTGGATCTTGAAGACTCCATGCTGAGAAGGTTCATCTGACCACAAAACTCAACGATACTTTAACGAAGTGTTAACGAAGTTTAGACTATGCTATTAACTGTCGCATACCATATAACCGGCGGCGATTACCTGTTTTATGTACCGGTGATGACAGATTTTTATTCCAAGCCGACACAATAGACGGTAAGTTTGGGAATAAACATAGCGTATGTCTTCTATGCATCTGTACTAATCAAGAACGAAAGCTAACGTTTTGAGTTTTAATAGAACATAAACACTCAATCGAAAGTCTCATTCGAACAGCGTGAGAATAGTTCGTTCATTGGGAAGATGCCATCCTTTTCTAATAAAAATTTCAACAACATTACCTGCACAAAAGTCGAAAGAGTTCACGAGATTAGAATAATTCAACGCTGAGTTTAGTTTGTGTTGATGTATTGCATATTAACGTACCTGAAAACGAAAAGAAAATAATAATTAGTCAGTATAACTAAAGCAATAACTTAAGCAACTTTTCTATCAATAATATCTTTCATACAATATTCTACATCTAGCGGTCAGGCATAAACTTTTAAAAATCATTGTTTAAAACCCAAGGCGACTGAGGGAATTATAGCACATATATAGCATACCGGTTTATATTTAAGTTTAAATCGGATAAAAAACGTATTACGAAATAGCAGATGGACAAAATACCATAAAATCTTATTTCACACGCGCCTTACACAAACCGAACGAAGATCCTTTTCTTGATTCGATTGAACACAATAAACTAGAACATCATTTTTTTGACGATGAACATCGATGAATACTTCGATCATAAAATAAATATCAGTAAGATTTGAGGGACCCATTCAGAGTTTGTTTGCTTTCGTTCGCTTCAAACAATCGACTTGTTATTTGCTTTCGTGCTACAGTATGAATGTTTTACGATGAGTAAAAGATTAAAGCTACATAGCTTATCGGTTTTTGAATCGGTGAAAGCATCTTATTGATTCCCGAGGAAAAATTAACCAGCCGATGATGTTTAAACTACCCCAAATCTTGATCGACGCAAGAAAGATGAATATGCCTCATCACAGCCGCTCCGGCCACAGTTAATTCCCTCGCGATCGCGATCAACTTCATCCACCCCGTTCCGGTCGTGTGGTTTCGAGGGTGCGGACCAGCGGGCGAGATGCATCATTTATCAATCGCCCTGTATTGACAGCTGCAATTGCATCTGTTTTGCTGTACCTCTCGATTGTACCGTCTATTCGTCTTACGTTTCTTCACTAGCGAAACGGTTCGCGTTTTTTACCCCCGGCCACATAAATAGCCAAACTGCAGAAGCAGCCAAGACGGGCAGACGTGGCGTGAAGAAACAGCACCGTGAAACACAATAAACAAACTCTTCCGGCGAGACAGAGAGAAAGAGAGAGAGAACCTATCTTCGGCGGCTTAACTTTTTGCCACCCCTAGATGTTGATGGTGTCCGTGAATGTTGAATTGGGGAGGTTTTATTTCGCTGCTATGCTGCTTGCACAAATAAGTGCTATTTTATGGGCAAAAATGCAACTGCCCACCTGGAACAGCGCGATAAAACGATAAAATTAAACGCGCCAACCAACAAACGAATAAAAAAAGTATCAAATTATTGACCCAGAAAAAAACACACTCAAACACACCAAATTGCAAATGCAAGCCTTACTGCAGTGCGATTGTTTGTACAGTTCAATGCATTTTTAGCTTATTTAATCATGGACAAGGTGTTAGGTACGGAATGCAGTTTTAGCTGTCAATTACCAATACTTTGGACAACCCTCCCATTCCACTTTGATGACAAGTTGGGAGCAAAATTATACGACCCTGAAGCAAACCAAGAAAACTTCAGCCTTCCTTAGCGCAAAGCAAGCGGCGAAGCTGCCTGTTATTTTGCAAGACAATAGACAACGCCGACCGAATGCAATCAGGATGCACCGGATGAGTGTTCGGGACTGTTTCAAAGTGGCGTTCTTTGAAACAGAACTGAATTAAAGAAGCAGCTCCTTGGCGTGCAAGGCTCGTTGCATATTCGCGGTATTGATCGGTGGCTGATTGCATACAAACCAGTGAACGCCAGCGACACCCCATCTAGTTGCGAATGGCTCGAAGGACCGGTTCTTAGGAGCGCTCGAATTTAAACTCATTATTTTCAGCGACACCGTTTGACGTTTGTGGATCGAATTTTAATGCAATAGTGCCGATTCTTCCTCCGGCAGGAGAATGCACTTTGGGGTCCTTTTCGAGTCCTTCATGGGTTCTTACAGACGAAACTAGCAAGCTATAGATACAGGAAATCATACCCTCAAGGTGTGAACGTGAGCTATTGCCTGACCTTTGCGCTATTTGCCTGTCAAGTGTCACAGACTGCATATTTGGAGCGGACGAAGACGACAAAAAACGCGATAAATAAATAACAATTTATTAGCATACCGAAACTTCAGACCAACTGTTCAATGCACCCGGCTCATATCATCGCCCGGTTCACTTAAGAGTATCACCGTTTTCGCACCTCCTCTACACCACTGATGTGCCTCATACTACCTCAGCCCATTGCGCTACATTGTACAACCGAACCAAATGGAAGGATTTATCAATTATTACAATCAAATAAGCTAGTCCAGCAAGCTGGTCGGACAGCGAAAATAAACCTCCATTTACCCACAATTTCCTACCGCCGTCCCTCACCAGCATTCCACACGGGGGAAAAACGAGTTCGCAAGCGTCTCAAACTCGTATGCGCGCCTAGCCACGCGCTAATCCTAAACGATTGCGTTTTGTCGGCGCCCACGGCGCCCAGCGTTCGTATCGGCATTGTCAGCAAACCCTGCCTGGCACCGTTCGGCATATCAGTGGGCACTGTCAGCACTGCGTACGCGAGTGTGTTACCCCAATTGGACGCGTTAAAACACTCTCATGTGCAGCGACATTACGCGTTCCAGCGCTAGTCGAACTAGTTTCGAAGCGTTACCCAAGCGAGAGAGAGGATTTAGTTTTTTTTCTTTCATCCCATCGAAACGTCATCCGCCAAAAGGCATTCGCCTTAATCCTGCAGTCATTTGCCAACCGCTTCGCCAGCCCGAAGGTGGAACACTAATCTTGCCACTCGAGCGTGTATAATTAGATTCCAATTGCATGCTACCAATCGGTGGCTGAGTGGAAAAACCGGGCCCAAAACCCGGGATGGACGACGACGAGGACGACCACACATCCACTCCCCAGCTCTCCCGGTTCGGTCCCGGATTCGGTCGGGATGGAAATGCGGCAGATGGAGCAGAAGTCACGACTCAACGCCGGGGAAAGGGAAATGTCAGATCGCTAGTCGGGCAATAAATAAAACAGTGCTACTTCATTATCAAACTTTATAATGCCTCTTAAAACGCATTTAAATTAATTTACGTTATCTTTGCGACCATATTAACCACGTTATGTGTATTTTGCGCATTCTTTTCTACCCGCTTCCCTCTGGTCGACCGTTTCTGTATGCGTTTTTTTTTTATGCGATTTTGAGGTTGAACAAGTCTGCAATGCAAAAATCAATCCTTCTTGCTGGAGTGCACCAGCACTTCGCTACCACATTTCGGCCACCAAACATCCAAAGCCCCAAAAATACAGTTCCACTTGTGTTCTACACTCGTTTGTGCCGCCGACTTATCGAAAGTGTTTTGTCGTCGAACGAAAATCAATTTTCGTCCACCGCTCTTCGCCGCGAATGCGAGAAACCGAGGCCGCTTAGTCGCTGAAAAGTCTTAATCCTAAAATGCACCGTAATAACCCAGTGCACGGTTCCTTTCGTTGACACTTTGTCGCGCAAACCCTCGTGCCCCGAGCTATCTAAATTTCACGCTCTCGACGCTGCCTCGTCGTCGTCGTCGATCGGTGTACATTAAGGAATATGCGACCGAGGCATACAGTGCTTGACCCTCGATTTTAATTGACGATTACTTTTTTAACTACTCTTTTTAAGCTCGGCCAGGCTCGAATCACGATTGCATTCAATGCTTAAGAGATCACCTTCGGTCGAACCATTTAGGAGATACTGCCCGGTGCATAACGATCGGTTCAGTGCTTTGACGGTGTTCTTTTTTCGGTCTCGTGCGTAGCTTGCGATTTCGTTTTCCCTCACTGTTCGCATCGTGTCACCTAATTTCTGTCAAGTTTGTTTACACATCTTCAATCATAGTCCCACTTATTGAGTTTTAAAAACCATACGGAGTAATTCAAAATTAAATGTTTGTAAAAACTTGTTTAATTATGCTTTCAATTATCCAAACATGGTTCTATAAAACACTTTTTTTTGTCTGCAAAAAGTATTTAAGACCATTTCGCAAAACATGTTTTATAACATCCATGGCAAGCATGGATTATGTCAAATGCGACCTTCAAAAAAGCAACTATATGAAATTGATTTTATCGCAATTGCTACATTTTCCTTACAATTTTGCAACAGCTCTGTTGGATTGGTAAAACAAACATGTTCTTTAAGTGTAATTTACCTTAAGCGAGATCGTCTCGTAAAACATCTATCAAAATTGAATCTAATGCTTTTAACTTTATTGACATGTTTTTATAATTTCTACTTGGAAGTATTTCAATGCTCAAATTGCTAACATGCTTCATAGCCACATAGCCGTAAACACAACCTTACGCTCACTTTGCAGCAAATAAACTTCCGTCTTTGATCTTCATTTCATTTACATGCCGACGACACGTCTCAACCAGATACGACGAAGTATCGGCCGTCTTAAGACAATAATACGGGTCAATAACAATATTTGGCGCCATTCGTATTATCAGAAGCGAGGAATGCTCCACTCCACGACGGCCAAAGCGGCTAGCCCCGAACACTGGAATAAAAAGGTACGAGCGAAGACGAAGCAACCGCAACGAAAGACGACGGTGCGGTGCCGGTTGCTTGTTTCGCTCGTTTGCTTTTAAAGCTTTGGAAGAACCTTCCTTTTCTGGTCATTCGTTTGCATGTTGAAAAGCATCCTCTCTGCCACGAACCCCGGGGCATGCGTAGGGGTAGCAGGAAAAGGTCATCGGTGGCATTTAATTGGAAGGCGTTCGGAGATTTGCCCCGCCTTCATCGCGTCCTCCACCACCTCCACCAAATTCCGATGTTGTTTTACGACAACCGAACATCTTGTAAATAGTTCCGAAATATGTTTCCCGGCGCGGAGGGAATCCGATAAGCATCCTCGTGCCCCGTGTCCGAAGCAGACGGCGCATACTGATCGTCGCCGTCGTCGCCGTCGCCGGTGCTGATGACTCACCCTCTCCAGGGGTGAGACTCGAGGCCGCATGTGTGAGAAACACGGTAATGTTTCACTTCCGTTTCAGTGCGACGCTCGCGCAGCCGCAGACCAGCTGGTCTAATCGACGAAAGGAGCTGTACGAATGTTCGTCTGGCAGTCGTCGAAGGCGCACAAGTGTTGTTATTTAAATTTGTCGGTATTGTAATCGGGCAATAATTGCTTTCGCTAAGACCATTAGACAGTGGGAGCGAACAATGGACGAACCGTCCGTATTTTGGGGATTTTTTTATCATCAAGGACCTTAAACACATTTCCGCGCACAAAATCAACTGACACCGTAGCCCAAATATATCTATCTCTCCGGGCACCCGAAAATTCATTTCCAAAAGCACCTGACTGACGGTATAATTTATTTAATTTACCACCACCATCGCTCGCCAATCAGCACGATAAATCGACCCATCAAAACGCGAAATAAAAGCTATTTTCCGTGCCCGAGCGAGCGACCGAAGGAGGATCATTTCATTAACAAATCGATAAATCACCATGCCGCCCATCGCAAGCAAGCCGTTGGCCGCACACACGCCCAAAGTTGGCTCGTTTTATTGGAAGCCACACAAACAACGCCGGCTCGCACGCTATCGTGCACGAAACAAGCACCCACGACCACAGAACTACACAAAGAAGTACAAAGTTCCAAATCTAATTATAGCGAAGCACTCGTTCTGTCCATCGTAATTCCGTCGGCCTAGCTTGCACCGTGCGCCCTTAAACGCACCGAATTGGTACGCGAACGACGCGCCACCTGGAAGCGCCACGCCGTGTGCCTCCTTCCCCTCACCATTCCGGCACCGTTCGGACCCGTCGGGCAGATGGTCTAAATTCTGTACCGTCAAGTGCGACTGTCGACGACGGAGATGCAAACAACAACGAAACGAGAAAAAGAAACGCTTACCCGACACTTCGCTAACGCTCATTTCGCGATTCGATTCGCGATTTCACGGCGCGGGCCGCGGGAAAATGGACGCATTCAATTTTCCGCCCGTGAAAAAAACGACACCGGATCGTTTAGAGCGCTCATTGGGCCGCGGAGGAGGGCGGACGAACGCAGTTTTTGGGTAAACAAAACCGATTAAACGGGTCGCTCCGTTGTTTATTGCGCATGATTCGGTAGAAAGCTTTCCGCGAAGCAATTATTTGGTCGTTTCTATTAATTGTATATCAAGCAAATTGGATGCGTACGGTGAAAGTTTCTGCAAAGCCGCCGCGGGTGACGGCCAATCCGTCAACTGCGGCGCATTTGCCGTGGCAGGAAGCGTGCCCAAATGCGTGTTTAATACTGTGAGGGTAAATCGATCGGTCATGGCGGCCGGGAAACCCGTGCGGTGGCCGTCCCTTTTCATCCTAGCAGGCCCCAAGCGGTCGGGTTGATATTGTATCTATTCAAAATTTAATTCACATGCCTCACTGTGGCGCGCGACTTTTCGTGCAAACTCATCGTGCGGTTTCGTGTGGGGATGGTTTTATTCTATTGTGGCTGTGAAAATCAACATACTTTGGACCGGTGATGGGTCGGGAAGCTTTCGCCTTTTATCAATAGAACCGTTTGTCATTCAATTGCCCGCGCGCTCACACCACTAGCGGGGATAGCCGCTGCTGAGATGTGCTCGTGGCCCGCGGCACACGTGGTGCGGAGGAAACACACGTCAGGAATAAGTATCCGCTCAAACTACATCCGCTTCAAGCGCGCTGACAACGGACTGCCGAAGCGCGTCAAGCGAACCACCGCGATCCTTCCCCTTATAGCAGCCGGATCCTTCCCCCGAGAGCGTGCGGAGAGGGTGTGAAAATTGATTAAACAATTCTTGCCACTCCACTGCTGTCGCTTCCGCCGCCTGCCAGGCAACCGAACCGAGCGCATTTGCAAAACCCCTTAAAATATCGTTAACAGACGAACCGTTTCCGCACATCCACCAAACGGCCCAAAACTCCCATCGGCGGGGAGGTGGGGTTTGTGTTGCCAGGAATGGGCTTTGCTAAATTCGATTTGATTTTAAATTGTATTATATTCATTAGGGGCCGTTCGGTTTGCGGGGTGCACCACATGCACTTTACGCCGCACAGGTCCAGGCGCGTATGCACGAGCCGGCACTTGTTTGCGAGTGTACGATCTAAAAACATCGACAGCTTACCCTTCGGTGACGGCAACGACGAGTGACGTTTTGACAGGGTTCGCTTCGGCCGACCCTGCTGCAGGGGTTGGTTTTAATTATGCAAGACGGTTTTGGAGCTCAAGACGGCTTTTGAGAGCTTTTTGAGCGATTTGTGATTGATTTTGTACCGGATTTGCTCTGCTATTTCTAATTGAATTACGAAACATGAGTATGTGTTAAAATGTTTCAGTGTGAACTAGTCAAACCTGTTTTGAAACCCTATTCGATAGAAACAGGTTCTACTTTACGTATATAGCGCAGCGCCAGCTATCGATGAGAAGTGAAAAACAAGTGTCAGTTTTATTCATTTTACTCAATTTTAGTAACAATTTTCGTTCTAAGCTATGTTTTTATAATAAAATATCCTTAAATTAATTGCGGATCTTAGCGCATTGTGAAGTATTAATATGTTTGTAATCATGACCCGTTTCTCTAACCCAGATACAGTGGCGCCATCTCTTGAAGAGATTCATTTCAGTTTCTAATATTATATGTCCCGATATAAAACAGTTTATACTAATTTATTGCTTCAATTTGCTCCCTTGCAAAGCTGGTTTGAGATGGTTTTGTTTACCCATCAGCTAACAGACACACGCACACACCATGCGATGTGCCACGCAATTGTACATATATTTTACCTAACGATCGCTTCTAAATTTGTTTCTCGCAGCAACTGTAACTGTCAACAGCTTGTTCGGCCGAAACAAAAATGGCGCAAGCATATTGCGCACACACAGTCCGCTGCATACAGTGGGAAACGCATACGCTACTAATGATCGTACCATTCATTCGTTCCGTTCCATCGGATACGTAATCAATGATGTGTGTAATTGTGTTTCAGTTCCTAGAACCGGATCTCGCGTTCTCCGCTCACCGGGCACGGTGGCAGTTCGTGGTTCCTCGGACGCATTACCTGCGCTTGTCGACGGCTTCGCCAGTCCAAAACAATGACACCTATTCCAAATCGAATTCGAATGCGAATGGAAGCTAACAACAAATGCTACTCCCTGCACCGTCACTCCCAGCCGTCGGGATCAGTCATTTGAAACGAACATACGCTACATTTGGGACTGGTTTTGTTTCACTATGTTACGTTCTAAATGGCGCACTGCCAACGGTAAGCACTTGCAGCGAACGATTAATTCCGAGCTATCGTGCACTGAACTAATGCTGTCAAATTTTTATACGACCTTATGTACCTAATCGTTCGATGGTTCTATTCCAACGATAATTAGATTAAACTATCATTACCCTGTCATATAAACCACACAATCTTCCACGAAAACGCGGGCAAATTTTATGCACAGCAAAAGTTTTTATTAATGTAATTACCGCAACACACCATAATTGAGGGCGACTGCGAATTGATGAAAGAAATATCACACACAACAGGCACTTGAGCATGTGCGTGCGATAAACGGTGAAACGCGACTTTAACAAACGCTTACACCAACACCGGGAGTAGAAGCGACCGGCGGGAATAGAATAATCCACACGGAAATAAATTTACCCCCGAGAGGGTGATGCACTTGACCCAGGTGAGTGTGCTTGTGTGTGTGTGTGTAGAGGTGTCGAGTAAGTTTAAAGTTTTTTATGTACAGTCCACCGAACAGATGCTAGTAGCGTGGCAGGATACGTGCAATTGCAACGTCTGCAAACAAACTGATTTTCTAAACCCTTTTCGCGCGTCCGGCACCTGACCCCGTGATGGTGGTAGTGCCTATAAAACAAAGAAAAACAGGAGGGAATTTCTAGCAATTACCGGTACATCGGGTGCATGACCCTACAGCACACCGCACAAGCATCAAGGACCTTCCCCGGGTAATGTATTCTATTGAGCGATTCCTCCCCTCCTCGGCGGTGAACCGAACCCACATCGGAAGGTGAGGAAAATTCAAATTATCCAATTTTTGCTTTTTTGTCTTGCTTGTTACATGCAAACTTCGGCGACCGCGTGCAGAAATGGTTCTCCTTTCGGGTGAAAACCGTCAAGCATGAAGGTGTTTTTAAATTTAATTTTATTTAGCTTCATTTTGCCCCCGTCAAAACAGCGGAGCGCCCCACTTTAATTTCAATCGGGATGAGGTGCACTGTAAGGTTCGTCTTGAGGGCTAAAAGTGTTTTGCAGTTGTTTAGCAAAACTGTTAACCCTTTGGTGACACCCGGCAACCGCTTCTTTAGAGTCCATTCAAGTAAATTTAAGGATCATTTTTAGGTGGAAGATATATCAACCCATTTGAAGGTGGAAATTCATTTTTCAACTCATAACTGTATTGTATTATTTATTTTATTTGCGCACTCAAAACCACATCCAAAACCCCCGTTCTGGATTAGTCACCGTTGTATGCTCCACAAGCGGTGATAAGATAAACGCCGCAAACACTCATCACATACCCTATGTCATCGAGTTGAAAGTGGACGATAAACATCTTGAGCGACTTGCAGACACACGCAACGGTGCGTGACGTAATATGCAATATTCTAGCTCACCCCGCTATCTGTAAGCCTATTGCGGCGTTGGATTCTTATCGTGTTAATGAAATAATCTGTTTGGATAAGATTTTGCCCATGGTGCTAATTAGAAACACTGCAGTGCCGCATAGATTGGATTGGATAACATTTGTCGATAGGTTCAAACACTCCTGCACAGTATCTACATCGAGTGACTTTAATTTGAAGAGCTTGTCATTTACGACCGCATCCTTTTCTTGTGCAAACGAAAACGAAACGCATCACGCGCTAAGATCAGGTGCAGTTTTGAGGACGTACAGCGTGCGCCTTGTGACATGTAATCCGCTTACCATCGGGCGGTTTTTTATTGTACAAATCCAATCAGCTAACATTCTTCTTTTTTGGGCCCTGCCACTTACACAGGATCTTTCTCAAAACGGAGCAGATTGTTTTACGCACAATCGCAACAACGATGAGATTCGGACGATGCACGATCGACGATCGATAAGTAGCAGATGCTGCGAGATGCTTCAGCAGGAGCGGGAATAACGTTTCAATTTATCGGCACATTAGGGGTGTAAATCTTAATTGACGATATAAAATTTCGATCTTTACTACGATGCAGCGAGCGTCGGGATCGGAAACGCTCGATAATTGAGCTTAATATTTGTTAATAATCGGGACCAAAAAAAAGATGGTCCACAATGGGAGTCAGCGCAACACAACTCATCCTCGTTCGCTCCGAGCGCGGGCATATTTTTTTGTGATATTTAAGCTGATTAAAACCCATCTTCCCATCAAACGAAGCCGTCGTTCCGGCGTGTTTTTACTCGGGTAGGTTGCGCAAAAAAAAAGAAGTGTAACATTGAATAGTGACACTGAAAACAACCGAGATTCGAACGGCCTACACACTCGTGTTCGGCGCACGTCAATCAACTCGCCGTCCGACGATCGAACGAGCGCGATCAATTAAATCGGTCGAGCATTCCTTTTTCTAACTTAATTACCTTCGGTAAGTACTCGCAAACACACGCCCAAACGGTGCCAAACAAAGAGCAAACAGCGCAATGGAATATCTTTCTGAATTGCATTTTTGCTTGGTTTTTGTGTGTAGTTGAACAAATTAATTCCATTTACGTAGTTGCTTTATTTCAATCAATGCTTTGCGAATCGAAACGAATCGAATTCTTACCGGTGAAGTTTTTTTTTCGTTCTTCAAAGCACGCCCTTCAATCGCATTTCAGTGCATTTTTGCACGGGAAATGTGCGCAGAAACAATTAAACTAATTGTCAAACGTTTCCTGTAATTAGCCGTTTGAGTGAAGTGGAAGGTTTAATTTTCGCTGTGCTTTTTTTTTTGCAAACCAAATCACACGCTCCCTTCACAAACACACAGATACACCATTTAAGAAAGTGACGTACATTTGATGCGTTTAGGGCAAACGTTTAATTGTTCCTCATTTAATATTGATTTTAATTCAGTCAAAATTTAGCTAATAATAGTGAACCACATATTTTAGCTCAAGGCTTTACAATCTCGTCATGTTCAATATTTACACTTTATCTAAAAACAAACAAACCTCAACTATAGTTGAGTGGCAGGTGAGATGTGTAATGTGTTGTTTCCACATCACGCAACGCCACTTCCTCCACCTGTCTCATTGCACTTGCATCGAGCACCGTGCATGGCGCATCGAAAATCATGCCATGTTTACCCATCAACAATAAGCCCATCAACAATCGCTCTCTTCCACCGTTTTTCATTTTTTTTTTTTGCTACGGTACGAATCGATTCAGATTCGATCGATGATCGCTTATCGCACTCAAAGATGGGTTTTTCTATTATAATTGACATTATCTTCAATTAGTGCGCCCGCGATAAGACAGCACCAGACAGCCAACTTTACGCAGACCGGCGCAGACCGGGCGGGCATGTCATCGATTTGTGTCAACACGGGCCCGGTGATTGATACATGGCTCTCTTGATCCGCAAGCGTCGATGATTAACCTCCATTAGCCCAACATCGCACCGTTCACGAGCCCACGTACGCACGTTTCTTCGTTTTATCTACACGCCTCATCGTTTAGCTTAATCCATCAGGCACATCGGTCTTCGCAGCTCGATTCGTCACCCGGGCCGTACCCATTGTGTGCCCCGCACTGATCGATCGAGCACTGCAACGGAAAACTCCCGACGGTTACAGTTTGGGGTTGCTGCGACACCCGCTGAAGTCCTGATAATTTCATATCGAACCCGTGGCTAAGCTTAATCACAAATCGGTGCTCGAAACGGCCCTCGATTGGGCAACAATCGAGCGGACAGGCCCGAATGAAACAATTAGCTGCAATCGGTCATCGAGAAAGTACGGAACCGGGCTTGGAGCGACCGGGCCGTCCTTCCCGAGGCGACCCCCTTTAACATTGTTAACGACAAGCAGGCGAAAAATGGGGTTTTAATCGAGCAAAAGCAAAATGTAATTAGGCTGCGTCACCGATGGGAATTTACTGCAATTAGGTCGATGCCAGGCGACATGGATGGACAGTGTGATATTGATTAATTCTAAATTGGCTTTTTTATGTTTGATTTATTGGATTTGCTGTTGGAATCTTGCAGCACAATCACCATCTCGTCCGAACAATACATTGAGTAACGTATTCTTTTTCTTTTTGCATTATACATTGGGCAACATTCGTACTGCCCTTAAAGTATGATCTGCTTGAGGAATAAAAAAAACAGTACTCATTCAAGCAAAAAATCAATTTCAGCAGCTGTCAGATTTGGATGACATTTACGAAAACAAGGCTCATTTATAATTGATAGGAGAATTGTTCTCTAAGAAGATTATATTTCAGTTAAAAATTATTTCAATTTTCCTGTCAACAGATGGCGCCACATTTGAAAAGTCTGCAGCATAAATTTTTAAGTATGTCATACACTGCTGCCACAGATAAATGAGACTCAAATGTAAAAAATGGATTCTTAATTCCTCAAACACAATGTACGTGAAACCAGCGCATGAAGCTGTGTTTAGTTGTTCGTTTTGTTTAGTTTGTTTTGATTTGATTGTGAATAACTCTGCTGCAATCATTCGTAATTTTCATCACAATGATCGGCTACACCTTCGAAGTAAGCACACAAAAAACACGAGCACGTAAAAGGAAACAGAAATTCTCCGCTTCTGTTCCAAATAACTTCTCGCGTCTGTTCGCCATATCATCGCATGCGTTTGTCGTCGGAAAAGACACGACACACACACAAAAAAAACCCCAATATTGGTACCCGCAACAGAGAAGGGCTTTTAATTTAATTACAAATCGAAGGGACCGCGGCACATCCTGCCGCAAAACCCCGCGATGGAGGCTCGGCGCGAAGGTGCGTAAAGATGCATCTGGTCCGCCCGATGCCAATCGATCGCTTCGTGCTCCCGATCGCTTGTTAACGGTTCAAATTAGACCGTTGTTTCGTGCGATTGCGTGATAACCGGCCGCCCGATTTGGAAAGCACACCCGCGGCGCCCAACCCCACCATCACCCCTCCCCTGTGTGCTTTCCCTCTTGCTCTCCCAGCGCTCTTATCGTACGCGGCGGCGATGCTTCCGAAGTTAACGTTAATTTGATTAAGCGATACGGCATGTGTTTTATTTTTCCCTCGCATGCTGTCTTCTTCCCCTGCGAAGCGCCGGGCATCGGGGCCGGTGTGTGTGACAGGCAGCAGCGTGGCCGTGCAACTACCCGCACCCGCATTTTCGACGCGCTCGATCGAAATCTGTACCGATCAGTTGTAAGCTGTCAAAAAACGCTGCTCGTTACAATACTTTCCACTTTTGCCCAAACCGAAGCTCGTCGCTGGGATCCCCAACCTCCGTCCCACTCTCCCTACCCCCCTCTCCCTCCCCTCCTTCGGGGAGGCTTCAATCAACCTGAACAAGCGGTGTACCGCGCCCGGAGTACCTCATCGCTGAGTGGGTGTTGTAAATTAAGCAAACAAACTGCGATGCGCGATACGGACGCTACCGTGCTTCGACGCCTTACGCCCGATGCCGGGGGAATTTATTGCTAATTGAGTTAGAAGCCCGCTAGTAGTGCTGTATTTATGGTGCACCATAAAGCGAGTCTTTTGTGTGCAGGTGCAATTCGTGTGTGTGGATGTACAACAAATGCAACAAAACAGGGAAATAGTGATAGGTTTTAACCATAGTGCTTTGAGAGCCTTCGAAAAAATAATAAGTTATTCAAAATGGCTTGGATGAGATTTAGACCATCACATTCATGCACAGAAAAGCTTCTATATATTCAAATAATTTAAGTTACAACATTTTTCTCTCTAAAATCTTAATTTTCTGTTCTAAACCTGCTCTTCATTTCAAACGCCACTCTCTAGTCCGTTCCTGCCGAATGCCAGTATGCCATGAAAAAGCGTTTCTCCGCGCGTTTCGGTAGCTCCCGTGGTAACCGTGGTAATTAATTAGTCGACCCCGTGTTTACAAGCTCATTAAGGGCAAAACTTTATGGCCCTTGCTGACGCGATACTGTTGCGCTTCTGTCTTACGCCCCCGAACCGGTTGCCGTGCTGTGCCACCGCCGCCGCCCACCCGCCACTCGAACGGAGAGAGGTATCTCAACGACGACGGCTAGCACACGAGAAGCCGCTAGATCACGAGCCTCACCACACGGTTCGAGCTGTGCGGTTTGCAGGAGAGCTTTCGGGTGTGATGTACTGTACTGCCCGGTAGCGGTTATGTTTGCATTGAATAAAATGAACATACTTTTTCATGGCAAAAAATAAAGCAGCTAGTGGCGACGAGCGAACCAATTTCGTTTATGCTTAATTAGATTTTATTATTGCACACGGCTCTACAGCGCGCGGAGAATCGCGGGATTGAATAAACATTCAAAGCGCAAGAACTAGAACGAACATGCGATCCGAGCATAAAGCGTGGTGCTTCAGGTGCTGCGCCTCATGGTTCGTGCAAAATTATTGAAGCCACTTATGGTGGAAATATGTTTTCATCAGGCTAACAAATTCAATCTTTTTATCGAGAAATTCATTTATGTTATTTACCACTAGAGATGGTGAGCTCTTGATTCCTAGTTTTTCTTTTCCATTCCAATAGCGACACCAAATTGAAAACAAACAAATAGAGATTACTGCTGAAATCGTAGGTCCTGCTTGCGATATCCCAATTCCATTAGCGAAATCCCTCCAAATGAGGATGAACTTAATCGTGGCAAATTAATTTAAAAAGCTTTGCTTCATCTTAAATTCAAGTCGTTGGAGATTTAAACTTTACGATTACTTCGCTTCGAAGTGTTCTTTTAATGTCGTTTTTGTTCTTCTAAGCATTAAATTTACAAACACACAACACCGCACGCATTTCGAGCTTTTGTGAAATGTCCACCGTTCGCCGCTTTCCCCTCACGCCGGCGTCAAAACCTGACGATGATTGAGTGCTTTAAATTAGCATCGCAAACTACTCACTGCCC
The DNA here is from genome assembly GCA_000473445.2 of Anopheles farauti. NCBI lineage: Eukaryota > Metazoa > Arthropoda > Insecta > Diptera > Culicidae > Anopheles > Anopheles farauti. The sequence goes on along the minus strand of KI915043.1, from coordinate 4,452,287 downwards.
GCCGTACACTAGACAAACAGATTGAGTTAAAACAAACACCCAAGCGATATTTACATGCAAAGCCTTACACGCTGCGCCGAAACATGCTGTGCCAAACAAAGAAAACCCCGTTGGTTCGTAGCGTTCCCTTGGCCAACACCGTCGCCCATTAATGCGGTGGGCAGCCGGCGCGAACCGTTGCCATCAATCACAGGCACCGAAACACGTAGCCATTTTTATGATCGTCATTAGGCTAATTTCTTAGTTTTCCGGCCGAAGGAAACATCCTCGGCGCTGGAAAAGCGAGCTACTACGTATTTTCCCCCATAGGAGGCGGGTTTTTTTCAGACCACTGTTTGCAGTTGAAATGTGATCATTAGCTGTTACTGCCTACTGTGCGCGTCGGTTGGAACGATGAGGACTTATTTGTATGGGCGAGTAGGTGAATATTTATATGTGAGAGTATTAAACCAGTGCTGCAATATACGCATACCGAAAACGGTAGCAGCTAGACTAGGTAAGGATTAAGCGACGCTTTTAGTATACTTGAAGGTAAATTCGTTAAGTCAGCGACGGTTTCAGAACTCAGACGCGTAACATTTCCAATTCAAATGTGATCCTCTCGTAATGGGATTTTTCTAATGGAGTTGCGATACCAGCGGTCTGAAATAGACTCAAATAGACGTGGATAAAAAAGTCCTCTCGGCTTTAGCGCGATAAGAAGTGGCTTCAAATAGATACACAGTTTAACTACTTGGGAGCAAAAAAAAGTAAATGATTTTCCTATTTTGAACACTATTTTAATTATTTTTCTACAAATCAAGAAAACATAGACTATATAGCTGTTTCTTTTCATTGGAGGGACATTGGAGCATTTTACAATATTTATAGGTTTAAAAATCCATCGCAAAAACTAAAACGGCCTGGCTTCTCGTTTAAAGAAAGCATATAGAAAATTGGATGATGAACCTTCACTTTTCTCCATCAGACAGCAACTAATGCGCTACAAATTGATTTTCAAACACGCTACCACCTACAAAGCAACCATTTTGCGAGCTGTGCGTCAAAACAAAACACCTCTTTTCATCGGTGCTTGTGTTCAATACTAAGAAAGGCTTTTTTTGTCTGCTGCATAAACTGCATGATATACCAGTTACCTTAAGTGTCAATAACTATTCCATAGACCTTCCCAAACACAACAAGATGAGCTGTTTCTAAGGTATTAGCTTAGGAACATTTATTTCAGACGTGTTGGATACAAAGCAATTTATTTTTGGGCATTTCCACTGAACGCTAAAAAAACGAAACCCAAAGAGCCGCATGAAACTCACGACGAAAGCAAAATGGTTTTCAGAACCAGAATCCAACCAGACAACCGGACAGCCATTTCTGTTTGCCACTGGCATCGCTTTAGGGCGGAAGTCCCATGAGCTCTCGGAAAGCTCCGCTGGGTTCGGTCGGTTTGCGGTTGGCTGACCACCGGCCACTTGTGATTAGGGAAATTGCGTAATTGGAAGGATTTCCTGGGCTGATTAACTCGTTCGAATCCGGACGTGCGGCTAACCACAGCCTGGTCAACAAGCTGGCCGGGTAAGTACCAGCAAAGTCCCTTAGGGTCATTGGTGGTAGTGGTGAGAATGTTTTCATTCCGAATGCATTCTTACCTTTCGCTGCCGGTGCTGGTGCTGCTGCTGCTTTTAAAATGCAGGTCGGGTCGATGAGATGCACTTCAAAGTTGGGCCCTGCAGATGCGCCCGATAATTGTGTACAATTGCTATCAACTAGCGTATCGGCCAACGTGAGCGTATCTGCAACGCCTGGACTGTGCCGGCGGTGCCACACCGTCGTGTTAGCGATAAGGCTCGAAACCTCCTCTTCTAGAGGCTAATTGCGGCTAATTGAAAAACGGAGCACCGAGTGCACTGAGAGTGCATTGGGAAAATATTTACACACAATATGTATATTTCTAGCACAGTTGCATAATTCACTCCGGCTCACCCAATCCATACCTCGCACTAACCAAACACAAACACACAACCGCAACCGATGATTGTTAATTGAACGCCAAACGAGGGTAACGTTAATTTTAACACTTCACAATCTTCAATCTCTTCTTCCTTCCAGCTTTCCGAGCACACGGGCACACTGCTTGCGGAACACTTAAAAACTTGGTTTGAAGCCGCAAAACTTATCACCGACAGCGAACCGGGCGGAAGGAGAATGCACCGAGCCTGGGATGACGAAGTCCGCGCGTTGCGTTGGGTGCCAATTCAATTATCTGCCAGTTAGTATCGCTTTGGTCTGACCTCTACCAATACGTTCGGCAAAAATAACTTGCAAACGACGGCTGCTAGCTTTTGATCTTGTTGACGTTGTTGATGCTACGGTAATCCAACAATATGCCGCTCCAAAACGCCGGTATACGGATCGATTGAGGATGCAAAATTCTTTTTTTCTTTTTTAATTTATAAATTGCCTGCTTGGGTTCTACTGCGAGCCTAAAACACACCAGCACGGTTTTGCTATTTCACTCCTTTTTCCCGCACCGCTTGCAACGGAAACAACGTACCGTCGGGTAAACGTAAACTACCCTCACGACCGCGTCGAGTCAAAACGAACGCGAACGATCGATGCGAGCGTAAACAAACGAATGAGCACGCGAACTACGCAAAGCGAACGTGAAACTAGCACCGAATGAACGGGGAGTTGAATGGGAACTGGAATTCAAACCGAATCGCTGTTACGGTGAAACAAGATAAGCGTGGAGAGAAGAAAAAAGCTCACTACAGGGGTCGTCTGCTGTGTTTTAACTTATGAACTTGAATGGCATATAAAAAAATTGGTAATATTTTTACTTCTTTCCGCAGTATATTCTCACCTCCATGTCGGTTACTTGATTCAATTTTCAAAGAAAATTATGTTAGATAATTGACAGATTTTTTATTTAAATTTTTATCCATATAACATGCAGAACAGTCAAATTATTCAATCAATCCAAATTTTAAACTATAAAACAAATTCCAAGTCGATGTTTCGATTTATAGATTATAAATAACATTATTAAATAGCAAATACATATATTGTCCTACAAACATTTATCAAACTACCCCTGTAAAAGCGCCATCGCACTTGCCCCATACACGGCTGAATTTAAACGTGCGCCATGTTACACGCACACAAAAGCACAAACAAAACACGCCTCCTTAGCAACCATTCGACCAATCCGCGTCGAGCAAACATGCGATGGGGAAAAGATACGCTGAACAATGTAATTCAAATAAATAATCGTTCATAAAGAAATGAAACATTAGAAGAAAAAAGAAACAAACAAATACATAATTCATCGAAAACCACATACATTAATGCCAATAACAGCGTTGTTGATGGATTTGAGCAAACATGTATAAAAATATTGAAATTTAGTAATTCGTTATTCATTTTTGCTTAAAATAAAAAAATAACTCTTAAAACACAAAACATTCCACAATACTTTCATTACTGCCATAGAAAAATTTATAATAATGGTTGCAAAATTGTTGAAGAAATTGTTGAACAATTTTCTTCATTTATAATAATTATTTCAGCAAAATTTAATCTTATTTTACACATCACGTTCATGTCATTCATATAAATTTCGAGCATAATTTGTAAAACGTGTACGTATAAATTAAATTCCACCAAAGTTACGGCTTACCAAAGTTACGGGTTATGGTATAGTCTAAAATTCAGTACTTATGTTCAGGTTCTCATGTCCTCACAATCTATTCGTTACACTAGCTAACCAATGAACCATAAGCAAACAACCTCTCGTTTCATTAGCGAGCTGGCACATGTTATATTGCAAGCTGAAACCCAATATGGTTAGCCAACAAAACAACGAACGGAAATGTGCTCTATTGACACACAGTCAGGAAATTCGTTAATGAGATTTTGATCATTTTTCCCTCTCTTCCTACTAATACAAACAATCATTCAGATGTGCTTGGTTTCCACAAGAAAAAACAAACTCTCATCAAATTGCCTTTTCATGTTTTTATTATTCCGATTAATTACCCGCTAGTAAATGTCAAATGCACACTTAAGTTATTGCGCAGCGCTGCGGATGGTTTGTCGCCATTACAATTACCTTTCTGACAAAGCTGAACAATGATCGTAAAAGTTGACATGCGAAGCGATGTCAACCAGCCAGCGATTGCCAAATCGTACGATTTTGTTTTCGAATCTAATTTCGGAAAACTACCTACCCACGAGTTCCCCGTAAACATGGTACTTAAAGCTGCCACGAGTCCACTTCAGTCGGATGATTAATAGCTATTCTGGCTTAATATAGCAGAAGCGTTGATGGCTACCCACTTCTTCTTATCACCGTTTGGGCCAATGTTGCCTTTTCCATCCTTTTGCTCTCTCCCAGCCGAGCGCACACCACGCAACGACCTTTTTGCCTTTCCTTTATCATGATCTAAGATCACAATCGATGCCGAACGGATTGTGCCGCAAATCGTCCGTAGACGACGCGATGCCTTTCGGCCAGGGGTCATTGTGGTTGGATGGCAGAGATATTAATGAGCAGATAATGAAATTTGTATTTCACTTTCGTTGCGCCACAGTGAAGTGAGGTGGTTGGCGTGGTTTAGGGTCAAATATAAGGATTTGGTTGTTATCAGCAGTTAGTATCTTAATATCATTTTAATTGAATGAGAAGTAATAACCGCGCTTCAAATCGTGACCAACGATCGTTGTAAATTACTTCAATAATTTCATTCAAGGTACAGTTTTAGAGCAAAGCTAGAACAATTTTATATTGTACCATTTTTCGTAATTTAAGCGTCATGCTTAGACTTTTTCGTGTTGAAGAATATAAAAGTCAGATAACAAAGACAAACAACCACTTGAAGCAGGTCGTAAAATAATGTTGTGTTAAGTGTTGTGTCATACACACGCAAAAAAAACGCTTTTAATGCGTTCACTGACCACTAAAGTCCAACAAATGAAATCATTTGTATGAAATTCAAACAAAAAATACACCCATCAGATCCTCGGTTCCTATCGCTTCCACCGGTGATTAACATTTACGAGAATGCTTTTAAAAGATCAGATTTGTAAGTTCAACAAGGTGCCGAACTTAGGCCGGCTTCGCTCACCCAGAGCAAGTGTTGATATTACCCACTCACGGGCTAACTGGCGCCGACCGAACAGCGGGATGCATCCCGCAAGACGCGCCACCACCGGTAAGAACCGTGAATCGTAACGAATCGAGCGTTGGAACACCGTTCCGAGCAAGTACAAGGAACGGCACGGAAACGGCTCCTAATGTAATTTAGATTAAAATTTGATTCGCTTTCCTTTTGAACGAACCAATCAAATCATCATTCTAAAACATCGATACGTTTCTCACCAGCAGCAGCTTTCCGTGCGGCGTGCGGCGCCCTTATCTGGATCCGAGAACGCTGCCGCCAGATCGTCTTTCGGACGGCCTGCAGTGACTGCTGCTTAGCGATCATTAACGCAATGACGCAGCCGTCTGCAGACTGGGCCCGTTCGGGAGCTCTAGCGCCCGACCTTCACGTTTGGCAAAACACATTTGTAAGCGGATCTGGCGTTTTATCCATGGCTTTGGCGAGCAGAAAATTAAACTTACATGCGTCCTACATCCTCAAGCGTCAGTTAGGCCGCTAACAGGGGCAACGATCGTCGAATCGGACACACTTTGGCCCGAGCCAAAGCCGCTTGGGTTCGACAGTCGGATGCTGCCAAAGGCGAAGCTTCTAATAATCCAATAAATTAACCATCAATCTGTGCAAAGAAGATCGGACAATGACGTTCGTTTCAAAGTATTTGCTAAGGTTCAGGTATCGATTAAGAAAAATTTAAGGAGGAATAGGTGGTTTCATAACCCTGAAAAGCAAAAAAAAATCAAAAAAGAAATCATGCATATTCTATAATAAAATACGTAGTGCAAGCCATTTCCAGCATTTTGCCTTATTTACAAACGCTTCATCCAAGCTCGGACATTCAAATTTTCTCTTTTAATTACCCCCAAATACTGGTCCAGAATTGATTATATCAAGACACTCTCCTACATTCCTCCGAAAAAAAACCCTTCACGCTCCTTCATCGCTCGAGAGACGCAATCCAATTCCCCACCATGAGATGCAAAAAATCTCGTTCGATCCGCTCCAACGTTTTGTTTGCTCTTCAAACACAGACGAGAGCAGAGCCAAAACCCACGAAACGACAGTGGCTGCTAGAATCAGGGAAAAAAGAGGGGGAATGTAAATCCAATTAACATTATCTTATAATCTAATCAAAACAATGCCGAAGATTCAACCCGGGAACCGAATCGTCCGAAGGAAATCTCCGATGAAAAACAAACTCCTCCCAATTTGGTTCGCTATTGAAAGCGCTGGCAGCACTGCCACTACCGGTGGAATTGATTACTCCCCGAGTCAAGGAGTCATTTTGGGGGTTTGTTTGTTGGACCAGCACAATCACTCCCTTCGTAAAAGGAAGGAAAAATGATCACACACACACAACAGCACAGACTAAACAGGCGAAATACAATCTCCCGCGGAACGATTAAGCGTAGGAAAAATCTAATAAAACCGAAATCTAATGTCTATCAAATCGCTTTAATGTGGTTTCGCCTCTTTTTTTCTGCTGTTGTTTGCTTTTTTCTTGGGGGAGGGCAAGGAAGCGAGATTCGAACAAGGAGCAGCCCGTGCGGCTACTGTTTCGATTCGACTTCGATAAATGCGCCCGATCGCAACGCCGGCCTACTTGCACGGCTCGTGAACGTGACGCGTACAAAGGTCCATCATCATCGCCCGAGATCCGAAGGGAACGGGTGTTTCGGTAGATTAGAGGCCGTCCGAACCCGAACCGGTGGGGCTACCGTGAATAAATAATAGAGCGGATTGATAAATTAAAAATTCCACCGGCCAAATTAATTGCCTCCGAGTGAACGGTGGCCGAATGAACAATTCGCCTGCGCCGCGCGGTTTTGGGAGGGAGGTTGCCTGCGGCGATCTAGAAGGCGTAGCGAAGTAGCCGCTTTGCTATCATTTGTCATTTTCGGCCGCTGATTTGACCCAGGTCGGTTATGACATATCGCTCCTTTGATTAGCTTGTAATTTTATTCCGCTTAATTTAACGGACAATTCTTTGATCTGCTCTGGGGCGAATGGTTTGACCAAACCCTTGGAAAATTATATTGTAAGTGCAATAAGAACAATAAGCGATGCGTCTAATGACAATAAAACAAACATTGACTATTTTGCAATTGATGACACATTGGTAACATAGTTAAGTATATACATTTCTTAACATTATTTCTGTTATACGAGATAATATTTTGTTCAACCTTAGCCTTGACAAAATTTAACAAGTATATCGTTGAATTGAATTCGTATGGCTATTATTATATTGTTAATTCAATCTTTATGTTGAACAACCATCATAATGAATAAATTTCAGAAACAGGCTCTCTTCTTCTCATTTTTTTGTTAAAAAAGGCTTGTACACCTTCCTTCTTCTCCAATTGTTAAAGCCAAATAAAACACATCATTTTGATCGATTCATTGCCGCCAATAAAATGCACCATAAGCACACTCACATTTGTTTGGCATCGTTCTCTCCCTCTCCCTTTCTTCTTCTATCCATCTCAAAGGATGTAAATTTTGGTTAACCGAAAAAAAAAACTTCTTTTCAATAGCCCGCGTGGGTAGATGTAGATTTTAAACCTATTAAATTGTCATTAAACATGTCCACCACAAATGTAGCCCGATTTCGTGGAAGGGCCCCCGTTGGTGTGAATATCCGCTGAACTTTATGCGTTTCTGGTTGATGCGATGCACCACCAAGAATGACGCGCACCGACGTCGGCCGGGGTCGACGAATCTTTCTGTTTGGTTTTGGTAAATATAATTTTAATCGGTGCTATAACATTAATCAATCCGCTCGGTGTGGAACACTCGGAATAAAACACGCTTTTCTACGTTTAACATCTGTTTGAAGCTGGCAAATGTTAATGAGTTATTTATAAATATTATATGGACAAAATGAGCTGCTTTTTCTTTACAAAACTTGAGAGCAAATTATGCTTTTGAATCGCAATTCATCGGAAATCGAGCAAGCCGCATTCTTTAAATCATTTCCCTGGCGTAAAAGCAAACAAAACCGGTGGACGAGCACCAGCATCCGCGTAGCATGAGAAATCTCCCCATTCGCACAATTACCCCGGACAATGGATAACCATATCCTTTACCGGTCGCATGAAACATTATCATTTACCTGGTTCAATCACTTCCCTTCGTTAAACGGTTTCCTTTTGTTCGCTGCTAGCTGCCTTTCGCAACACGGCGAACCACATCGGTAGGGGGTTTTCAATTAGTTTTGCTCCAACAATCCGAACCGAAACCGATCGAAGCCCGGGCCCATTACCGGTTCATGCATTTACGTGCATAATTTCACGTTGTTGGCGGTTCGGTTTGCATCCCGCGCCTGGAACTGCTCGCATGGAACTCGTTTCCGAAAGCGATAAACGGTAGGCAAGCTTTTATGTACAGGCATTTCATGCTCGGCCGTCTCTTTCCCGGTGCCGTACTGTGCTGTTTGTCCAAACACACGTCGATAATTGAAATTCCCTTTTACATTTGGTCAACTAGTTATTGATTGCTGGGCGCGTAATTAGCATGATAACGAAATTTGATGAATCCAATTGTTCACGTTAGCTCGATACGATGCAAACCCTGCGCACCATCTGCTGCTGCTCCCGCAAAATAACAATCACCCAATGCACATTAGCTTTGCTGGCAAAGAAGTCACGGCTGTGATTGGTGGTTGGCTGGTGGATCTTGTGGTTTGCCGTGAGCAAAGTATCACCGCAACAATTGAACACTCAAGCAGCTGTTAGGACACTGAAGCGAATTAGCAAAACAAACATTTGCGGTTGCTTGAGGCATATTTTGTGTTGACGCTTCTTGTTAACGGTGGTTCAATTATAACAATTTGAAGAATTCTTACCATATTGTTCGGATTATCTGTTTTACTAAATTTACTGTTTTTTTTTAATTATTTTAACTTCATATGGGATAGTTGGGAAGTTGTGCTATGATTTAATAAACCATTTACACATTTTATTGAAAAACATTCTTTTCATTTTACAACATTTCCTCTTGAAGAGTTGTTTTAGCTGTTAATTTAATAAATGTACGCTCTTCGCCAGGCGTTGCCAGATTATTTCAGTGGGTCGTTATTAATTAATTTTTACTAAGCCAGTATAAAAACTCCAAATCTGAATCATTTTTTTATTTTTGAAGAAAATCTTTGTATTAAATCGTTAAATAATCAACAAACACATTTGCTAGGCAAAAAATATCAACTAATATTTCTATTGTGTTCGATACAAAACCTAACTTCAATGACGATTCGACAAAGGATTTTAAGCAATCCTTTATGATTTAAAACACATAACTTCAAACTTTTCGCATAAAGACAAGGCTTACACAAGGTGCAAAGAATAAACTAAACAATTTCCATCTAAGGCGCAGTGTTAACCCATAAACTCTAAACCCATAAACATTGCTTCCACATGGCAACCTTCTAAGCACACGTCATGGTCATGGTGATAGAAACAATGTCTGCCGCACTGCTGGGAGGTTAAATTATGGTACAATAATTTATGAATTTACCTTTCCACTTCAATTGCTCCACCCCACCGCTCGCACTTCCCGATCCGCGCGCGATTAACGATGACAGATGAATGTGGTCGGAGTTGTCGAAACCAAACCCCGAAGCGCTTAACCCATTTGAGGTTACGTACCGGGTACGAACGAGATCATTACGGGCGAACAAATACCGAGCGTATCGGGCGCGGAACACGCGGACGAACGAGAAGTTTGGTATGGTAATGGGTCCCACTTGGAACGACGTATCATCACGCTCCGGCCGCAAACAAGATGAAAATCACTTATCGATGTTTTATTGCGAACGTTTCCATTTGCGGAACGAGATCATGGCTGAGTCGATCCCCTTTCCCCTCCCCCATTTCCATCCCCGGGGCGGGGGAGCAAAATTTGATTATTTAGAAAACAAATGACGGAATTATCGCTTATTACGAGCCCGCACTTTTCCGTGATTGACCACGTCCACCACGTTGGTACGAGCGTCTCGTTTGCTACAAATCGATTGCGGCGAGCCAGGTGAGAAAACCGGAGCGCAAATGCAATCGTTTTCCGTTGGCTGCAAGCGCACTGGCCGGTGCACTTATTGATTCCCGTGACGCCTGAGGTGTACGCTGATGGGCGCTCAGAACGCAACGGGTTCTGCTCTTCTTCTGCTCGCCCACTACCTTCCCCATCCTCCCCCCCCCCCCACACACACACACACACGATCGCTTTGATCGAGAGCAGTGCATGTAGGAAACTCAAGAAAAATCAATTACGTGCGCTATGACAAGCGCACACACGACCAACAAAACGAGCACGAGAGGAAAAGCACGATTCGACGGCGCTTCCCGTCCCGTCCAGCTTCCCTCACGAAGCTCATCCAGCACGACCCAAATGCAAATATGAAAATATTGTGATCAGCTTCATCAGTAACACATCACAAACACACAAACCCACAGCACAGCACAAGAATCCCATTAAATCCCGAAACCGAACCGCGAGACTGGCGCCCCCCTACGGTGTGAAAGTATAATCGATTTTTCGGTTTTCGGACAATTTCATGTTCTACGCGCGGACACGAGCGTCCGTCCGGATGATAAATGATGAATGCGCCCCATTAGGATTAATAAATGTCAAACTGATCACCACCGGTGGGGTGGAAGGCTGGAGACACTCCTGTCAGCAGGCTTTGCCGGGTGCGGGTGGACCGTTGTTTTTCCCCCCCTGCTCAACCCATCGCATCGGTTCGCTTGTTCGTTATTCATCCCGATCGCGGGTGGAGATAATTTCCATATCGCTTACGGTGGAGGCGCACCGGCGATCGATTTCATTCGACCGATCGGCCCCACCGGCCTCGTTAACGCGTTGTGCTGTGTACCTAAACGGAATTCCTAATCAAACACGTGTTAACGAACGAAGCATGTCCAGTGCCGCGAGTCGAAATGGGCGAGGGTTTGCTGCCGGCCAGCACGTCATGCTGACGAGATAAAGCATTTTAACTACACACTCGCATTCGGCCACGGGAGGACTCCAACGGAACGCGCTCAAATTCGAAAGTCATGCCTCGCTCTCTATTTGCTTAATAGGGAGAGTCGCCTGGCTGGTTTGTTGGCGAGGCTTTCTTTCTTCAGGACATTGTTTGCTTTTCCTCCGTCGCATCGGAATGTGTGAAATTCGCCTCCATAGGCTTGATATTGGTTAGTTTACATTCGACCGATGATTGTCCGGCTTAAAAGGCGTTTGACATAAATAAAGGCATGATTAAGATTCCGGCCCCATCCGTGTGGAATCGCAGATAGTAGGAAAATCGTGCCCTGTGTGTGTGGTTATTTTGTGCAGCTGACTGGGTTTGCTCTTATAATTACACTCTCCGAACCTTCCCAAGCTTTCGAGAAATTGCGGGATCAAATTGGGTTCTCCAATCAACGGCTGCCCACCCAGCCAACCGTTCATGACTCTGGTTGCATGCGGTTTGTTATTGTGTCGGCCGTTAAACAAACACTCACATGGTCACCGCAACGGGCCTCGAACCGGGCGGGACGATTAAACAGCACCGAAAAAACCACCGCCCCGATATCATTCCCAATCGACCACCGGGCATTACTCATTTCCGTAATGATTTAATTTGGCCACCCGGAATCTGGCAGCCTCCCAGCCCAGCCGTCGGCAGCTCGGTTCGGTAAGTTTGAAAAGAAAGTCATCGCGGTGTGTCGCCGGTTGGTGTCCTGTGCCGAAAAGAGGAAGTGCCCTATAATTGCTGCGGAGGTGCGCGGATAAAGCCAAAGTCCGGAATGGGTTCCCGGCACCAGATCAAAGAGGACAGCGTCGTGCGAGACGGTGTCGTTCGTCTGCGTGCATGCGTGCCCTTTTTCCGATCGTTTTCAAGCCCCGGTGTGCTTCCGGTCGGAGGTTCCAATTATGTGCGACACTCCTCCTCCATCGGTTTGCTGCTCGATGGTGGCTCTAAACGCCTCTGCCCTGCCTTAACATCTGTTGATGTGGGTGCGCGTCAAGTCAAGGGAAGGTTTCTTTTCTTTGTGGTTCGGAAGGACACCGCCGGGTCGGAAGGACAGATGGTGTGAGAAACACATCGAACGCAAAGGCAAAGAGTTTGGATCGGCGCAAGGTTGACCTAAGCAGAAGGATCTTTAATAATAACGGGATCGCGCTTTCGGAAAGGGTCATTCAACTTATGTAACCCATCGTCAGGGCTTTGGTGACAGATGGCGGCATTTGCATGTCGATGAATTTGTTTCGTATCATAACGACATTTGGAAGAGCAATCGCTTGGAGAATAGTTCTGGTGTCGATCTCAAATACGGGATCACCAAAGCCGGTTCCAAGACTTGCTGAATGTTTGTCTCCAAGATCAGAATCCGACAAGACGATTATCAATCATGACTTTTTGAAAACAAGTCAAAACGCGCTCATAATAAAGAGATTTGTGTCTGTTTGTTCATTCAGCTACTTAAAAATTGTTAATTTTTATTAAAAAAATCAACACCCAATAGTCCAGATAGATTAGATAAATCACTAAAAGGAGTGGAACATGGAAGAAAATTTCTTATGAAAACTGTTCAGCATAGTCTACGCGTTCCACCAAGTCCGAATGACCTAAAATCATGTTACTGTTCTCATAAACCCCGTCAATTAACATTACCAAAAACACTCACAAAAAAACATGACAGGTTCGATCAAACACGCATCTCAGCGTACCGCAACATTCACCAATTACGTTATGAAAAGCCATAAACTCTGGCTCTGGAATGCAGAAAATCAATCGACAAACATTTGAACCGTGAAATAATAACTCTCCCATACACGAATCCACACATATTAGCCGCTGCAAACTCATCTCACCGAATTCGTGTCGGCTTTTCGACAGCGACCCGCCTTATCTCGGCCTCCATGTTTCCATGTTCACACATTATTAGCATCCCTCCCTGGCTTTCATATGTACGATCAAATACACGATTTCACGACCCCGGGCTCGGGCTGAATGCATGCATACATTATCCTGCCGGTGCACAAAGCCCGACCTGGGGAAACCATTTAACGCTTTTCAATCGTCGTTATATTTGTGCGGATTGATCGGACGTTTCGGGGTTTGTTCACAATTATTATACGCTGGGCAGGGTAACGATATGCCTGAAACGGGTAAACACACGATCGCTTTGACAGACGTGTGGAAAGATCCGTATCAGATCGGTGGCATTAACATGCCTTTCGGTGGTTGAATTGAAAACGACAACGGTGTGCTAGATATGATCGTATCAATCATTGCTATACGTTTTAAAATGTGAAAGCGAATGTTATTTCAAATTTTTAACACGAAAGAAATATTTACAGATATGAATAAAATGTACACAAAATGTAAAAAAAAACACATATAACTCGCTGATTGAAAAATAAACACATCATACAAATATTTCTTAAAACGATGCTCTTTAATTTTCAATACATTATTCATTATAATTGAATGTGAGCATAACATGATTATGAAAATATAACTGAATTTACCAGTGGTAATTAGGTTACATCCTTCACAAAGGACAGATATTCCCAGAAAATAATGAGTTATAACATAAAAAACGATCGGATACTCAATCCCTTAACAGTTTTAGTTCCTACTAATGTTTCACACGCAAAAGTAAGATAATTTGTGCAATGTTTCATTTGTCGTTTTAATTTAACACCAAAACACTCTATCGGTAGCAGAAAAAAATCTACACATCTCACCATTACGATCGGGGTACGAGAAAATCTGCACCATTTAAATTGTTCTTATCTCGGCCGCAAATTGGCTGCGGTGGAGTGAGGTCGAGTGTTTTTTTCCTAGAGTAAAGTTAAATTACTTTTGCAGCTTCACCAAATACCACAGAAAAAAACGTATCCCGACAATTTTCCTACTAACGAACCAACCGAACGACCCCACGCGTGTGTGAGCCAGAGTGGTCGGTGGCTAACGTACACAAATCTGCCACAAAGCGATGGGACACGCGGAGGGTTCTGTTTTTTTTTCCACCCAGCCTTATAGTCCACATGCTGGTATGGTGGTAATATTTCGCCCAAGGAAGGAACAAAAAAACTGCCCAGGATGCATCTTAACACGCCGTTAACACGCTCGTAACCAGTTCATTTACTTGCTTGATCCCTGGAAACGATCAACGGCACGATGGGCCTGGGGAAGCGCACTCTGCGCCAAACGGACAAATAACAACAAAAACTGGACGGCTTAATTTGAACACAAAAGTCCAATTTCAGGCCAATATTTATTAGCACTGCACTGCACACTGGTACGATAGGTTGGTACTGTGCACGCAGAAACTAATCATCATAATCAAGTGCATTAAACTCATTAGCGAAACTTGATTTTTTCCCCGCTGCTCGTGTTTTCGTGATGATCCTATTTGGTGATTGACAAACCGAACGCTTCTTTTCAAAGCAATAAGTAAAGATTTTTCAGGAAACTGTTTTTTTTTGCAAAACACCCGTAACCTATAACCTTTCAATGAGTGAAAAAGACGTCCCATACGATCCAATTTAAAAAAAAATGCAACGTTTTATCTGAACAGCCTGCGGCCAACCTATCGCAACCTATCCGGCACGGTATTACCAGCGCCGAAGAAAAATCCGCGCAACGTCACGATCTCCACCATCGTCCAATCATTAATCTTACCAACACCTTGACAGCAAAACTTTCGAAACAATGTCGGCTCGGGCACCGTTGGCCCCGGGGTCGACTTGGCTCACCCTGCCCCGTTCTCTCACTCCTTCTCTACCTCCCCCCACGGATAGGAGCACGGATTTCCCGATCGTTAATTCAACCCGTACAACGATCAATTTTCTAATTAAACCAGCTTCTGTTCATCAAACCCTCGGCCTCGGTACGCGGGGAAACAGATAGTGCAGTATAGTGGCTGGGCGACGCGAGGACGCTTGCGTTCGATTAGACGCAAACCTGAGCGGCATCGGCCGAGGGAACGTGAGTCACCACTCATCGCAGCGGACGGGAGCTGCTGCTGCTACCTTCCTTTTCTAATTCATCTTTTAATTAGATCCATCCAGGCTTCCCTTGCTTGATCTCATTAACTCGGCCCGGAGAACCACGAGACCGGCAAGACCGGCAGCCAGCCGACCGATCGAGCCGTGCGTAATCGAAAGCCCAAATATTTAAATTAGAAACCACACTGCCACACTTCGCCCTCGGGATCGGCCCGTTGTGCGGGCGCAGTAGCGCAACGCGCGATTGAGATGAAATACCACTTTTTAATTGCTTTAATGATCGTTCGATTCGATTGATCCGGCGTTACGAATGAACAGCCAAATATGACGACCGGCGCGAGTGAGCCGACGAGATTCGCTGCACATTCTCCACCCGTGCAGGCGAGTGGCGGAGCATGATTTTCATGTTTCATTTTGCGCTTTCTTCGCGGCACTCGGTTTTTGTTTTGCTTTTAATTGTTTGCCCGCATCTATTTTGCACGTTCAGAGCGCGCCGCGGTGGAGGGGTTTTCTTGTAGATTGAATCAAGAATATGATTAACGAATAGCTAATTATTGAACAAATACGTAACAGGAGTTTAGATTGCCACTTCACGCAACCGCTACCGGCACGCTTTCAGCGAAGCAAGAAAGTGGCGAGCTGGCAAAACATTATTTACAGCAAAATGGAGAGGGACAGGAAGATGAATAAGGTTTTTTTTTGGAACAACGGTTTGATACCATTTGAGCAGGACAAAAATGGAACGAATCGGATATGAATGTTATCTTCACTGGTAATTTAACGCAATATTTTGAAAATAAAACATGGAACACATAAGATGATGTTAAACAGGAAAGCCAAAATGATAAATCCCATATCAAATGGATAATCATAGAATTTGAGCATATTTTTAAATGAAATTCTAGGAAGTAAGTAATACTCAAACGAAACAGCGAAAAACTTTAGTTTCAATAGGACATATTAACGATTAAACAGAAATATTGAAATAGTCTTAACCATCTGGGTCACGAAATTATTCGTTTGAAATCAGACGATATCCATTTTATTACATAAAGGATTGCAGCAAAAAAATCTCAAACTACCCCAGGAATTGTAATTAAAACTGTTGCTTAGCAGTCCATGTGAAAAGAAAAACTCTGCTTCTCCGAATCGTTCACCTCTTGCACCATTTTCTATTCTTAGAGATTTTCTCATAATTAAAAAGACATTCGAAGTTGTCGCGGGAACGTGGAACTGCTGCTCCTTACGATTAACAGCCCCACGTCCAACCTTCACCGCCCCTTCAAACATGTAAATGAAGCTCCAGAAAGCATTCGGGGCACTCGAAGGTGATTATTTTGAAATTAACCCAAACCCATCGGAACGTTTTATTTTGCATGCTTCAAATTAAGTCACCCCACCGAGCACAAAATCACATTCCATTTGGGGACGAAAAAGGGAAGGTCCCTATTTGGGGGAGGTAGATCGGCACGGCACAAGCATAAACCAAACACCCGAAATCTAGTTATTGGGTTAGAAAGGTGCCATTTGTCAACTTATCAGTGATCAGAAAGCAACCGAAAGCTCCACGGGACCACAATTATCGTGCGGAACAAAGAAGCGCGCGCCCGATTTTTCATTGTTTCGCCTCGCGGTGTGTGTGTGTTTGTGCTGGGAGCATGAACGTGGCGCCTTCGCCCGTCTAATTATATTACAAACGAACGATTAAATAATAATTTGTTTCCTGTTGACATTTTGGCCCGCTGTGCTGGCACGAAACACGCACGACCGCGACTGGTGTTTGTTTCTGCACGATGAACGCAATTAGGCGACCTCATTATTTCGATGGCCGGGATCAATTTCGGCTGGTAACCATGGCTAATGACTTTTGATTACGACTGCGTTCTCCCCTTCCCCAGCGATCGCAAAACGCGCACGGGTACCACCGTCGTAGTAGCAACGGGCCCTTTTTTCCATTTCGGCCCAACATTACAGCCACTTCGCGCGCATTAGAAACGAACGGACGACGGTGGACGACCGCATAATTAATGGTGCTCGTGAAAAGTCAAACATTCCGCTAGATGAGACATTTGACGCCATGCTGGGGCTTAATTACGCCGCTCCAGATTGGCTTGGCCGTGCAGTACCGATCGATCGGCCGATTTCCCAAAAGACGATGACGAAAAACAAATCTCCAACCGACCGGCGGCGGCTGCGGAGGCGACCCCACAATCGCATCCATTGCTTCATCGGCCCCCATCGGTTCACATCGGTCGCCGGATGAATCCCGGATGGACATATGATTAAAATATCAATTTCCGATATTAGAACACATCCACCAACGGCGGGTGCCGCCATCCGCCTCCTACCCGGCAATTACATGCTTCCACCTCATTTAATTGAAGCAATTACAAGCCGGCTCAACAGAGGCGGCACACATGGAATGGGATGTGCCGGCGGGGAAGGAAAGAAGAGAGGGAGTGTATGGATACCAAACTTGGGAAAACTATTACTAGCCCAACGCGGCACAAAGGCGGCCCGGGCAGCCGGTCGGATGGATGGGAAAATTGCACCGGTTCTCACATTCTACTTTGTCAAATCCCATTTCGCTCGGGTGGACGAGCTTTTCAGTGAGCTGTGGTGGGCCACTTTCTAATGAGAAAAAGGCAGCAAATTGTGTGGCAGAGCAAAGTCGGTAGTGATTCAGGATGAGTGAAATTTCCGTATTAGCCTTCGGATTAATCTACATAAACTAGCTTTTACATTATGATGCTCTGCAGGGACGCTAAAGTTTGGTTTGTTTAAAAGTTAGTGGTATGTGTTAAAGGAAATATTTTTGAATTTTCATTTAGAAATGAAAAGGATTGGTTCGCTTGAACGAACCTTAGATTATTGTTCGAAACAAAAAACAACAACACATAATTGAATAATTTATCTCAAACTAACCACAACTGCCCTGAAATTCGTTTCACAACCATTTCCTCAGGTAACTAAATATTTATCCTCCGCAAACTTCTACATATCGTTCGATCAGTTGAAATTCTCATATCAACAACCCCAAATCAGACACCAAATCGTCGGGTGTGGCCGGCCATGTGCAAACTGCGTTTCCACGTCGCATGACAATGGATAAGATTGATTTCCACGATAGTGTTAAGCTCCTCAAACCGGCAATAAAACAAATAGCGTAGGTGCGCTAATGCCTTTTTTAAAGAGAGCACTCTCCATATTCATGCCCGGAAGCTCCCGGAAACTAGTAGCCACGGGGTACGTGTTTATTGTGCAGGGAAATGTCTTCATTAGGAAAGCAGCAGAAACGTACTTTTTTACGACCGTTTGGTTGGGCGAGTGGCGGATGCAGTAATTATGAGCGAACAGAAATTATGTTATTTAATTGGTAATAAAAAATCAACTATTCATTTTTTTTTTTTGTTTTATTTGTCGACCATCTCACTCAATTAAATACATCCAAATCTCTCACGTAAGCGTGGTGTTTTTGGTGCTTTTTTCTACTCGACCGAAGGCAACTCTTCATCAGACGATAAATTTTCTCTTAAAATCCTCTCTCCTCAACCCGCCGTAAATTGGTGCACAATTTGTTACGTCCAACAGCCCACCGCCGCCTCTCATCTCGCCGACCGCCAGGCGCGTAAACTTCCAAAAACAAATTGATTTAGGTGTCGATTCAATTTAGCAACAACAGCCCGGCACATACCGGCTCCCCGAAAGCGGACGAATTAATCTGCTGTTTAACACTTTAGGCACCCGAAAGTACTGTGCGGGCATAATGGGCAAATCAGCTTCCAGTCGGGCTCCTCTAGGGCTTCCCGCGTCCCACCGTTGCACTCCCCCTACAAACCAATTCGATCATCGGTTGAAATCATTTCCGTTGCGCATGAACGTTACGGCAAGTAACGTTCGTCAATTATGGTAAATACTTTTCCCTCCTCCGTCGAGCGGCGATCGTCTTCACGCGCTGATGCAAGAAGAGAAACAATAGCACACAAACACACTCACACACACACACACAACACACGCTAAGCACATAGGGATGGAGAAGAAGAAGTGGCAAAAAAACACTCTGCACACAGCGTTCGAGTTCTTAGGAAAGTTAATTTACTCCGCCATACCTCGGGCGAGGATGAAAGCGGAAATTGACTTATCTTTGGTCAATTTGGCGGTTAAATCGTAAATGATCGTCCTCGTTCTCCAACCGAAGGGGGAGGGGAGAAGGGGGGGTTGGACCCTGTGTAAAGACTGGAAGCAACAGGCAGACCCTGCCGAGGTAGAGGTAATCGTAATCAAACAGTACGTAATAAAAAAAAACACACAACGTAGCTTCTGCCACGCCACGGTCGGGCGAGTTTTCCATCCAGCATACTGCGATGGTTTCTGCTGCTTCTGCCACCAAATTGAAGCGTTTATTTTATGACCTCTAAGTGCAACTGCAGAACCATTCAATCGGGACGCCAACCCAAAGGTGACGTTGGTTTGCGGTCGGGCAAACCTCCCTAAACCCGGCGACAAACCCTTCCTTCCTGCACGGGCTTGTCTAATTGCGACTAACGAAATTGAATTCAATTTTAGCCAACTGCCAACCGGATGCAACCTTCGCCGGGCCGTGTTTGTCGTTCGCACGTTGCCTTTCACACTTTGCACGCTGCACGTTGGCCAACGAAAACCGCACCGAGAGGGGCTCTAATGAAAATGGATCGGCCACGGTTTTATGTCCACCGGTTCCTCTTGTGACAGGAAAGAAAAGGAGAGCAAGGTAGGACCGAAAAAGCAAAAAAAAAAAATACTTCATTCGAGCTAAGCCGAGAGTTAATTGAAAAGTGAAGCGGGAAGCGGTTTGCGATCCGATCGAATGCGAGCGAGTGTTTCGCATTCGGATCAAATTATTATTAGCGATCATAAACCCGCTGCAACGTGGCTCCGATGTCCCATGGAGGACGTACCCGTGGTGGCACCGTGTGACCGTATGACGATAACCTGCGCCCCGGTCGGTCATCGGTAATCGAGCAACATAATTGATAATAAACGCTCATAATATCATCCCGGTTGGCGGTGTTGCTGTTGCGCCCGTTCGTTCGTCTGCTCGTCATGCCGTTTGGGACCGGGCAGTGTAGTTGGGTCTATAATTTTCAGCAATTTAAATAATTCTAAATAATATAATTTTCAGCGCCGCCCGTGATAGGGCTAATGATAATGAAGATCATTTTATCGATCGCGCTCGAAGGAGGGGCGGAAAGATGCTATGGGACAGAGATTAGGTGGCGCGGTTGTGCTAAAATTAAAACACATTACATTGTGTGTACGCTGATATAATAATTGTTTTTTTTTGCTTTGCTCGAGAGGGAAAAAAATGCGACTTTTTGAATTATTTTGCAACTACACTATCACATAGGACATTATTTTAGAAGCAGGAAACGAATAGTATATTAGGGACTGGAGGATATCCCTATCAAAAACGTCAAAATCAAAGCCTTCAAATAGTCAAGAAGTTGAAATATCATTTATATCATCATCATTTATAAAAATATCATTATCATTTATAAAAATATCATTTATTGTGATTATTAGTGATTATTAGATAATTTTTATTTTTGAGAGGAATTTAGTAGAATTTTAAAAACGATTATTTCCTACTATGAACTTTAGACATTCCACTTTGTGAAATACGTAAAAATTTAACGAATTTCCTCTATGACATGAATACCCGCTCTTTTTTTATCTGTAACTTATTTGAAATCATGCGGGATTCTTTCATCAAATATTTATCAATTTTTACTCTTATGTTACAAATACGTATACTAAATAGGACGAATCTGTGTAATCACTTTTGCGTGAAACAAACAACAAGCGAAATATGTCAGAAGATTAAATTGAAGAAAGAAGAAATGACATCTACATGACGAACCGCACGAGACAAACAGTACACTTGTT
Source organism: Anopheles farauti (assembly GCA_000473445.2). Taxonomy (NCBI): domain Eukaryota; kingdom Metazoa; phylum Arthropoda; class Insecta; order Diptera; family Culicidae; genus Anopheles; species Anopheles farauti. The sequence goes on along the minus strand of KI915043.1, from coordinate 4,431,213 downwards.
ATGTAAACAATTTAAACAGTGTTCAAACAGTACAACTAGCTAAACTAATATACCAAACATTTCTTTATTTACCTCTCTCACACCAAAAACGATCTACGGCTCAGGTAAATGCATACATATTCAACCCCACAAGCTAGTTCCTTACCACTTAAAGCTTACATTTCTATCTAATTTCCACGAATTTCATGCGCATGCTTCAATTACTTTTCCAGCCCGCTCAGTGCACTAAACACAATGGGACGAATTTCTCGAAACCCATAAAAGGCGCAACAACAACTAGCCACCAAGCATCGAGCCAGGGCGAAACTAATCAAAACGCAGCGCCACGCATCCATTCTAGATACCATGTTTTATGATCCTCGGCAGGCTGCGTCCGGCGGGAGGTTTTTTTTGTTGTTTAATTCGCGCCGTTCGCTGGCACTTTCGGGCGCCATCTTATTCGCATTCGGGGAATGAGCGTGACTGGGGGGGGGGGGGGGGCCAAACGCATTAAGCATTAATTTAATTTTTCCATACTTTAAAACGGCATAAAGATAAACAACGCTATTACAGCGCATCGTTGTCTGCTGCCTTCGATCCAACCATTCCGTCCCGACGTTCGCTTCACGTTTTCACGATCGCTTCGTTTCGCGCCGTGCACTATTTCTTTAATTTCTTCGTGGAATAACATTTAAAAACAAAGCGCAAGAAGGCTTCAGCTGCCAGAAGAAATCAGCCTCAGCACTCATGCAGTCTCACTCCCTGCGCTCCCTGAAGGAAATGTCGGCGTAATTACGTTAATGGTCAAGCGAGAGAGCCTTCATAACAGCGCCATTTGCATCAAACGCTTCGCTGTGTGCTGCTGTTGCTGCTAGTGGAAGCCCGCAAGGCCACGGGAAAGGGTTCATGAGAGAGTGACTCCAATTGAATCCCTTCACCGCTTGGGAAACCTTCCCGGGTAGGGAAGGCTTTTTTTTCTTTTGGGAATTTTGCTCCGACCCACCGGCCTGGTGCCATGTGACATTTACGTACCTCGTTCGGTTGGCTTCCACCAGACCGAACCGCGCATGGACACATGAACCACGAAAGAAGCCACACATTTGTCACGACGAGAAAGAGGCTGGATTTGCAATAATTTCATAACGTATTGCAATTTCCATTACCAACCCCAGCCACTAATGAATGATAAATTTAAATTAATTACTGCCAATCTCGACCATCGGCACCAGCGGGTCGCGGAATCCTTGCGGGTACCCGCACCGCTCTTGTCCCGCGTTTCTTTCTTTACAACGGCAATGATTAACCGGTTCCGGAACGATTCAACATGCTGTATTTGCCATTATTATAAAGCTTGTTTTCCACCCCGTTCGACCCGTTCGCTCCGATTACCGTGCCGCATAAATTGTTTCGCACTGTATATGTGCGCGTTTTGTGTTATTTATGTTTCGGATTCACCCCCACCACAGCGACCATTGCACTAACACCTCTGCAAAGCACGTTTCTTTGTACAAAATGGGCGGTGCTTGCTGTTGTGGTTGCTTCCCCACCATTTTTTTCTTCCCCTAGGCAGCTCTCTGCTTTTCATGCGTTTTACTTTGCAGAAGAAGATGTGAATAGACCAAAAAGAGCTGTACTTAGTGAAAAGCCCACCGTGTCGGTAGCGTTTGTTGGTTAGTTCAATCATTTTTTATTATTCTAAATTATTTGCAACTTAATTGTTTGCATAACATTAGTTCCGCTCTTTGTAATGCCCGGCACAATAGATTGGGGTTGCGTATTTTCTTCGCTTTGATGCTTGTATAGCATATTTCGATTTTTTCTGTAGAGCAAAAGTAAGATAATAACTCTTTCCACGTGGACATTTGTAGTACACCATATAGAAGAAAATAATTAATATAAAAGAAAAGAAATTCTTCCTTAACTCAGTGTAGCTTTCATAAAATATTTCACACGATCTCAGTATAAATAATTCACACATACAAGTATACACAAGTATAAGACTAATCTTTATATTAATCTTTCTATTATGCTTTTATTATTAATTTTTGAAGAGTCATATGCATTGATGTCGTGTAAGCTCACCGACTGGGTATTTATTATTAATAATCTTGGTTTTATTCGTATTAGTACAACAATTAAAAAACATTGTAACAGTATATGGTTAAAGAAGCTTTTCGAATCAAATTGCTTGAACATCTTCCAATTTTGGTAAAATTCCATCATTTTGACGAAAAAGTAATTCACCTTATTCGATTTATTCTGCATTGAGCAGTGAGGGTTTATTTTAAAAGCCATTTTTGTACAGCACTTCCCCGAGTTACATACAATAAAACATTCCCCTGGCAAACAAAAATCGTACGAGTAAAACAAATCGGGGACTAATGCTAAACAATCCCGAATGTAAATGATAAACAAAACTTAACGAACGAAACAAAGCGTGCCTAGCTTCAGTTACACGAGCGAATAGGGTAGCTAGTTTTCTTTGCCAAAGCGTGCATTAAAACATGGTTGACAGCTGATGTCAGGAGACGCTGTCCTTATCGCGTGGAAACTGTGGCATTGGCAGATCTTTGGCGAAACACTTGCAGTTGCAGGACGTCACCGGACACTCGGTGTTTTGGTTGAACCACTCCGTCAGATGCTCGGTATGGCCACCGTGCCGGCACGTCTGGCACCAGCTGAACCACTTCGAGAACGGTTTCGACTGCCACCCGATCTGTCCCTGGATGGCTTGGCTCTGCGAAATGGCACCCATCGTCGTGCCCATGTGCAGCAGGCACAGCGCGCACCGTGGCAGCGGTTTGCGGCAGTGCGGACAGGAGGACAGTTTGTGCATGCTGGTCGCATTGTTCCGCATCCGCGCGTCCTCCTGCAGCGCCATCGATACGTTCTTGCCGCAGAAGTTGCACAGCAGAAAAACGGACCGGGAGCTACGTGGTGGTGACCGAATGCTCCCGAGCGTAATGTCAAGCTGCGAACGTTGCTCCCACAAACCCCACACGTCCAGCATGTCGCGGTAAGTTGCGATCCAGTACTGTACGCGATAGTTTGCCAACAGCTCCGAGGTGAGAAAGCGGGCCGCCACGAGCGCCACCGTTTGTACGTCCTCCGTACGATCCAAATGACTCTGCAGCAGGCTAATGCCATCGTTCGTGGCCCCGGTAAGCAACAGGCCGTTCAGATCCCCCGTCTCGATGCAGTTCGCCACCATACCCTTCGTGTACTCGGCCAACCGCACGTCCGACAGAAAGTTGCACGCGAACGCCATCCGATCGCTGAGCGAAATTTGCGTTTCATTCGTCACCGTTTCGAAGCCGTCCTTTTCGTACGCCAGGAAGGAAAACATGCAGCGCAGATACGGATCGTCGATTTGGGTGCGTGCCGCACCGCACTGCTTACGCCACAGCTCGGACCGTTCGGCAGAGAAACCGGACAGTGCGATGGCCGCCACACGCAGCAGCGAACTCGGATCGGACGCTTGATCCGCACCCCGACCCAGTATGTCGATGGCGAGTCGAACGCGAAAATGAAAGCACGCCAACAGGGCCGCCCGGGTGTATTCACGCTTCGCGCACAGCTCATCCAAGAAGGCGATGAAGGAGGCTTCCTTCTCGCGCTCAAACGTCCAACCGCACAGTAGCTGCGCCATATCACGCTGCTCACTCCGGTACACCACCAAGCCACTGCACATACTAAAATCAACCCACTTGGTGTTGACCGGCTCGGACTGTGACATCGGTGGACCGTCCAGCGCACAATTAACGCCCAGAATCTCCTTCAGGCCCTGCTTGTTCTCCTCCTTCACCATGTGGCCGAGCATACGCCACACGGCCTGCAGCCCGTCGTTCTTCTCCACCAGCTCCCCGTTGCGCTGCAAGTCCGCCATCAGTCCGTAGCTCTTCAGTGCCCGATGCTGCATCGTTTCAGCGATATCTTCCTCGCTATTGTCCATGTTCCACTGATTCAACGAGTCGGTCGGTGTCGATGAGCGAGTCGGGGTGGCAAACTGGCGCAGCTCGGTGCCATTGTTACCGAACAGATTATTGTTGTTGTCCCACGAGACGGCCACCCGCTGCGGGATGCGATAGTCGCATATGTTTCCGACACTCGATAGCGCGAGCATCCGCTCGAGTTCGTACGGATGCCAGGAAAGGTACGCCATCGAAGGCACTCGGCTCGTCATCAGTGGACTGGCGGTGGTTTGAAACGGGGACACGAATCGTTTCACCGAGTGTGGCTCACCACCGTCCATCTCCGAGCCGGGCCAGTGTAGATCGATCAGATTTATGAGCGGAGAGTCGCGCTGAAGCGTCGATAGAACGGATGATCGCGTCGGACACCACGACAGTTGACTTATGCTCTTTTGCATCTGTATTTGACTGATTGGTTTCTCCAGCGATCGAAGATCCCATAGATTTATGATGTTTTCGACGTAGCTCGCTAGGTAGCGGCCGTTTGGTGCGACACACACTCCATTTACCGTGCGTGTGTTAGCCACGGTTGTGATAACTGGGTTCTCTGTGGGTGAAATACAGTTTAGTACCATTCGGGCGACACAGTTTCAAAACACTTACGTCGAAAATCCATCATTTTTATATACTTGTGGCTCATGCCAGCAATCAGTACCTGAGGAAACGTTTTGTCCCAGCAAACGGAGTGTGCCGTTTCCGAGAGTCCCACCATGCTTACGATTGCTAAAAATATGTGAAAATTTTACTCCAGCTCGGATATGTGTTTCATCCAAAACTGTCTTACATGATTGGTTCGGTACCCCCCGCTCCGTGTCCCAAATCGTGATGCAGTTATCGGACCGATTACGATCGTGTCCCATCGCCAAAAAGTTTGGTTCCAACTCGCTCCAGGCAATGCATGTACACGCTCTTGAAATCCTGGGGGCTACAAAAAGAAGCGTAATTTTAAGCAAACGAAACAAAATAACCGTGTTAAAATTCTTACTGAATTCGACATTGTTCTCGGCAACAAAGTTGCATAACGCAACCTTCCCGTTCGGCAGTCCGGCAGCGAAGTAAATGTCGCCACCTCCATGGTACGATGGGGCGACGGTGCGTACGAACTGATATCGCGTCTCGAATGCGATCAGTGTGGCAGTAGTTGATTTCGAAATGTCCAAGTTTATGTCTGAGTGAAACGAAATAAACAAGTACACGTACAGCAATGCGTGAACGATACATATTCCAACATTTGATTACTTACTTGATTTTTCTCCATTATCGATGAGATCGTTTTTCACCTGATACAAATTGATTTCAGAGCTGGCGGCGGTCAAAAACCGGTCCGAATACTTCGGAAACCAATGCAATTCGACGACTGTTTGCGACATTTTGCTTCGTACTATGGTTGCATTACCTATGCAGAGTGCGTAACTTGGGCCCGCGGCAATGTGTATTTAGTTTTTCCTTGTTATTTACCACTTTGGCAATCTTTCGGTTGGTTTGTTTACGTTGTTTTTCCCGACAAAACGCGCATGTTTTTATTTTGATCTTCAGACACATACACAATGTGATTGCTTCTGGGTCGTGCGATTTGACAGCTTCTAACTTGTGGCAGACATTCCCATGTAGCAGTGTTATGAACAATTTTCTAAAGCATTCGTATATTGTCTCTCCGATAAATCTTGCGAAGACTTAGGTTTATTTGAGGTTTGTATGGAATGATCAAAATTTTCACCAGAACAAATCAATACTGAATGGTAAAATGTTATCGGGATTATCATCGTATTTTTTTCTGATATACTCCATACTTGTCAAATAATCACCTTTTGATACTTGGGTACGGTTCATATTGAAGCTGAAGCTGCGTTGCTGTCAAAACATAAACATCCAACCAAACGCGAAAATAGATTGAGCCACGTTAAAACAAGTTTCATTCATTCGGTTCAATAGGTAACTTTACATCATTTTGCAGTTCAAAGTGTGTGCAATTCAGGAAACGCATCAGAGTCCAATTATTGAGGCATTTTAGGGAAAGTGTGCTTGGTTTCGGTTGATTCATAACCTTTTGAAACTCTCATCGTCATTTGACGAAAGAAAGTTCAGTGACGCGCTCGCATAGCGGTGAAGGTCTTCCGTAATTATTGAGATCATTCGCACACGATCACCTAACGCCGGCCGTGATTTCTGGTTTTGTCTGAATTTGAACGTAATTTTAACCAGCCCTAGAAGAGAAGAAGTTCAAGTGGGACGTTACAAGTGGTGGTCTGTGAAGCTATTTTTGGCGTAGCTTGATGGTCAAACACAGTGTCTAGAATATCTTAAACATTTCATGGATTTTAAATTTAGCATACTCGCGAAACGCTTCACCGCGCTTCTCGCGTCAGCATAAAAGTTAGCTGTTGTCCTTCATGTAGACACGCCATTTGACTCGGATTTTGGAACATTAACAAATCGTTACAGAGCATTGGGCCGCGTTTGTATCACCAGCGTAAAGGCATTGCATCTAACGACCCGCTTTCCCTTACTGAACCATAGCAATGGGGATTATTTTGTCTAGATTTCGGGTAAGTATTCAAACGGGCGTGAAAAATAACCTCAAACTGTGAATTTACATACGAAACAAACAAAATTGTGACTCCGGGAAAGCAATGACGCACAAAACCACCGCCGCCTATCAGAAGAAGAGGTCATGATAAGAAACTTTTGCATGTGGCCAGTAATCGGATTTAGCGATTAAAATGCATTTGAGCGGTATTGATAGAGGGTGAATAACGGGGCCGAACATGACGGTGCGTGTTTGGGAGAACTTTTTTTTGTGTAGCGTTTGTTTATATGGGGACGATTTCTTCTGCTCGTGTGCGTTTTAATTCCTGGCGGTAAGATAATAGCGATTATATTCCAAACCATATAGTTTCACAAGCATGGCGGTTGAATGTTACATAAAATTGATGGCAAAGGTCACCTATTTCGCTAATCAAATGCTGTTGATAAAATGAAACTATTGCACAACGCAACATAAACTTCATCAGACAGATAAAATAAACTCTGCAAGGTTCTCGTTAATTAGTTTGTTACGCTTCTCCAAAAAAACAGACGGGTCCTATCACTTGATTGTGTTCACAGCAAACCTCAAGTGTCCAAAATAAAGTAGAACTGAACGGTAAAGTGAATGTAAATGTGACGGAATGCGCGTGCATGCTTAGATACCTTGGTTATAAATATTCAATTTTGCTATACCAACCACCTGCACCATACCGGCACCGCTGGTGGGATTGTAGCAGTGAAAAAAACAATGAAGAAAATACAAATACAACGATATTGAAACTGCAGCATTTGAAAACACGACGACGATGGTGGTCCATCTCCTCACATAGCCGTATTCATCGAAGCATGCAACGCTTTTTCAAAAGTCATCATCACACTAAAACTTACTTTTACTGTTTTATATTTTCACTCTCTCTCTTTTCATGGGACGGTCTAACAGAAAGAGAAAACTACTTTCGAGAAATTGGAAGGATTAGAGGAAAAAATAAAAAGTCTCGAAGAGTACACAATCAGTACCCAGGAGCGGCGGAAACGTTTCGTTGGCCGGTTTCTAGTCACCTCGATCGCACTGTACGTGATTGGATCGCTGATTTTCTACTTCGTGTTCTTCCCGCCAACATGGAACGAACGGATTGTGTACTCCGTTCCCCTTCTCATCTGTCCGATACTGTGAGTATAATACCCTGGATTGTTCCTACCGAAGCTAATATATTCGAACGATTTTTTCTCCTCAGTATTTTCATTCTGAAACGGGTGCTAGCATGGCATTACGAGCGAAAGTTGCGCCTGAACGCCAACAAACTGAAGGATTTACGAACGGAGAAGAAGAAAATTCTCGAGAACGTGATGGAGAAGGAGACGTACAAGGTGGCGGTCGAGATTCTAGACAAGTTCGGTGACAAATCGCACCGCATCCAGACGCAAGCGTTTAATGCCTCGCTGACGCCCATGCGTGCTCCGAAACCGATACCCGGCCAGCAGCGGTTACAGGTACCGAATGTGCCTCAAAGACAAATATCACCCGGGCCACAAGGGTCCGTACGATCGGTGTCTCCGATGACGCCTCAAATGCGAACGGGCGGTCCATCCCACACACCTCAGACGGCACCGGGTTTATTGATTCGGAATCCACAGCAAGGTGCTATGTACGCGTCGCGTAACAATTTGGTCTATCGGCGCACGCCGTTCCCCATCATCAACCACAACCAGAAGGGTATGCTGGAGAAAATGGTCGACTATTTAGTGGGCGATGGACCGGCTAATCGGTTTGCCATGATCTGCAGTCAATGTTGCATGCACAACGGTACGGTATTGGTCTTGGGTGTTAGCTATGCTTTCCCACAATCTTCATGGCATTTCATTTCTTCCAATTGCTACATCCACAGGAATGGTTCTTAAAGAAGAGTACGAGTACACTGCTTTCCGATGTGCGTTCTGTAGCGCATTAAATCCGGCGAAAAAGCAGCGTCCCGTCGCTCCCCGGCTTCCCTTCGAGCAGGTGCAGTTTGACAGGCTTTCGCAAAAGCCTGACACAAGCTCCGACTCGGACGGCGAAGCGGAAGAAGGGGATAACCTCTCCTCGCGTTCGTCACAGTCGGGTGAACCGCGCAGCCCGGGTGTGGGAGAAGAAGAGCCAGGTAAGCGGCAAGCTAGCGTGAAAAGTCCCATTGATAATCGATAAGTTTTCTTGTTTGCTTTTACAGTAGCAGGATCCGAGCTAGAAGGTAAGCAGGAAGAATTGCGCAACCTTCCCAGTACGGAACCGGAAAATGGTACCGAAGGCGATGATAAGCCGACGTCAAACGAAGCCGAAGCAAACGATGACCCAGCGGCAGATAGCACCACCGAAGTGCCAAGCAGACCGGAAACCGTGGGGTCGAAAAAAGTGGACTGAAATTATTTTACTCATATCGAACTGTTGGTTTGCATCATTTTTTCATTTTTCCTGCTAATGTAAAGCTTTAAAAAAATTGTAATTATATCAAACCTTTAACTATCCCCCCATCTGATCCGACTGTCGCTAGTGTTAACGCTCTCATGCAATCCTCGAACACGACTTTGTGCAATCCGGCACCCGAAATCACTCTTTTTCACAACAACAGAGCAAACACAGCTTTTCATCCAAACTTGTAAATTTATGCATTTAGGAAAGTCGAAGCACTGCGCACGGAGTGAGTAGTTTCGCTAGTCAAGCACACGCGCCCGGGAATGGTAAAAAGTTTGGGTTTTACTCCTTGTAAAAAGAAACACGTGATCATTGAAGAGTGAAAGTAGATTTGATTCTGTAAACGAATAAGTGAAACTCTTTGCCAACGCTATAGAACGTGCCTAACCTACCTAGTGGAGTGAAGGGTGAAAATTAATCCATATTTACAGCATTTTTTTCTGTTCCGAGTGTTACTTTATGAACGTACAATCAGTGTGTCAGTGTGTCGACTAGGAATGACGATAAAGTGAGTTTAGTCCGCACTAGACAGGTAGTGAAAATGCTAGTTAAATTATAGGAAAGGAAAAAGACCAGTTTGTTGATGGTTCTATGCTCTTGTTGTAATTATAGTACTTATAGTAAGCCTTGCAATAAAAAATGTTCCAAATTTCTCTAAAAATATAGTTGGTACGTGTTTTCTTTTGAGTAATGCTTGAAACAAGGATTGACACTAAGTTAAAACTCACTGGACTAATTTTATTTACACTTCTCGCTTCGAATGTGCCTTTACTTTCGTATGCTTTAAAACGTTACGTTAGAATAGCTATATTTAAAATAGTTCTTCCCAGAATCAAACTTAACAGCAAGACAAGCGTGATGTTTTCCGCGCTGGTGCCTTGGCCGTTTCTTCCCAGCAACGGTTGAAACAGTGCCACATCTTCCATCGTAGAACTCCAACCAACGATCTACACAAGAAAAGAACATCATTTGCAATCAGTACCTCGCAAAAGATCCCGCGTTTCATTCCCACCTACCTGCTCGTCGCGATTCTGACTCTCCAACCATGCTTCGAGTGGTCGAAAAAACTCCAACAGCGGATCAACGGAAAGCCGAGACGTTTTCCCGCGCGTTAGCAGCTTGACCAACTGGGCCGATGAAAGTGATGCTCCCTGTTGCATCACATCGCTTGATGTAAAGGATGGACAATAAAAGTAGGCCGTGATTTTGGTGTAATTATGCAAAAAGCCACTTACCTCAGAATGCGACCCGCTTCGCGCGACCGATAGATGTCGCACGTGTGCAGTGGACCGTAATGTTGCGCGGCCTGGCACAGCTCGGCGTATATCTGAAATTGAAGCACCGTCGCTACGAAATACTTGATATAATCCTGATCCGATATGACGTGATACTTGGCACCGGCATCGAAGTGTTCGAATCCTCGACCGGTTGGTGGTATCACGCCTTGGTAGCGCAATCGAAGCTCCCACCAACGTGCGTTCATTCCGACGGGACCCTTCTCGAACACGTACCAGCGCCACTGCAGTTGTGGGAGAAGAAATAGATATAAATCACAGTGAAAAGTTCTTGCGTACTCACACTTCCCAAATGTACCTTTTCCAGCGCTAAGCTGAAAGCCATAAAAGGCAGTTTGTCTAGGGCGAGATTGAGCAGATATTCAATGTTGATCATCGTGTTCCCATTGGCAACCGTCACCGGACTGTTGAGTAGCCCGATCTTTTGCAGATGAGCCGGCCCACCAACGCTCAACGTTATCGCATTAGCCAGCGCTTCGTGAAACGCCGGATTCGGACCTTCGCGGTAGAGAAACGGTTGACTCGCGTACTGCATGTAGTACTGGATGTGCGTCATTTCGTGGTGTGCACCGATGAAGTCTTCCAGCGATACCTGCGTGCACTGTTTGATGCGAAAGTCCACCTTGTTGCAGAAATCCCACGCCGACGCACTGCACTGTCCGGTGCCGTCGTTCGGTTTCTGGAGCACCGAGTTACGCCAAAACTCCGGAGCCATCGGGGACAGTCCGATGGAGGTGAAGAATTCTTCGGCCGTTTGGAAGATCTTTATCGGTGTGTAGCCCTGGCGCACCATCTCCCCCGACACGTCCGGCGTTTCGGATGGGCCCGGTTTAACGATGTCGATGATGTGGCGCCAGTTCTGTGCCCACATGTTACCGAGCAGATGAGCCGGCAGTGGCCCATCTCGGCGAATCACATGCTCCCCGTAGTGGCGAACTAATCCCTTCCGGACGAAGGTGAACAGCTGCTTGTACAGCGGTTGCACCTGACTCCAGAGATCGTTGACGGTGAAGAAAAACTCCCCATCTTCGTACACCGAACGCATCTGCTCGCCGGCATCGTGAAAGCCGTGCTGTTCCGCGGCTTGATTGGCCAGGTTCAAGTAGCGCATGAACGTGTTCTTCACCGGTGGACCCGTTTTTTCACGCCACGCTACCCAGTAGTGCCGAAGTTCTGCTTCGGACCGGCTCGTCTCCATGAGGCGGGTTAGATCAGGGCTGATTTTCAGATCGCAGTAACCAGCGTAGGCCGTAACGTAATTCGAACTCGGATAACTTCCTGCTGCCGAGGAAAACGTACCCAAGTCGGTGGCATCCGTACCGATTCGCCGGAAAGGACACACTTTGGCATTGTTATAGTTATCTTTCAGCAGCGCAAGAACATGCTGCAGTTCGGCGTACTTGTCGTCACCCAGACCACAGCGTCCCTGCTGCACGATCCGACCGAGCTGACGCCGGATGCTGGTGTCGATGATGCGCGACGAATCGAACGACACGGCACGCCGCCAGCTTATGCACTCGAACCTGGACGCTAGGTTCTGCTGTTCACGCATGCGACGTTTGTTGAACTCCGTCCCATTGGTTGAGTATCGCCATTCGGCGTTAGCTACCCGATTGCACATTTCGGCCGCCTCGCGATCAAACTCACGCAAAAACTGGATCGCCTCCCCGAGATTGTCATTGTTTGTCTGGAAGCGAAAAATGTGGAGAGTGGAGATGAACATTCATACGGGTAATCACATTTAGTATCATTCAGTCCATTTAATGTGTCCTATATTGAACACTTTGCACTTCACTTGTGGATGTTATAACCCCGTTTTAGAAACGAAAGAATAGCTCAAGTCCATTCAAATAATATGCTGCACTTTTGCACTAATTTCTCTTTACCTCAGTGTAACGAAGATCACTGATCTGACCACTGACGAGCACCCCGAGCAGAGTGCAACAGAACAAAGCGCGCACCATGATGTCTACACCACAATTGATACATGCATCACTGCGCACCGCGTTAACTTCAACTGCACCCAGAGGCACCAAATATTTGTGTAGAAAAGATTGACTATTTCACAAGGAGGGCTCTAGCACTGGTAAGTTGCGGGAACGCATGGACACACCACCGCGGTCTTCCGAATCCGGTGCTGTACTGGCGGTTTGGCCACAGCCAGTCGCGACGTCGTCAAGCGGTAAGCCGTCGGGTAGTTCCAGTAGTAGAAGTGATTCTCTCGTGATTACCCCCGCCCCGCCAGCCACAACCGAGCCGAGCTTCGCTTCCTGGATAGAAGGGCAAAGCTTCTTACGATGGGGCACATTTGATTACAACGTAGATGATTGTTTCGAAAATCACTCATCGTGACGATACTCATCCGTCGGTTGTTGTGGTGTGACTCGAGTAAATGGGTAGCGGAATGAGCGATGCGTACGACTTTTCTATGGCAATCTAGCTGCGAAACTGTTTTCCGCCCAAAAAGAAAACACATTCGACGGTTGTTGGTGAAAGAAACCGTAATTTCTTTGAAGATTCGAAGCGTTTAGAAATTCGCAAATTCACTTGGTGCGCTGAACGATATTGAAAGATCTTCGTTCACTGCAAGACGAATAGCTTCAATTGCGTAATGTGTTTTTTTTTTAAATCTCCATAAATCACCGTCAAGGGAAATGTGCAATTCTATTACCGAAATGTAACTATTTCCTCATAACTGTGCCAGAGCATCGAGTGAGGCTTGAGAGCATGTTAGCTCTTCGCGTGGTTCCACATCACAAAACGCAGAACTTGCTGAACAAACAACGGTACCAGTGGTTTGAAAATACCACACTCTGCACCTGAGAATTGTTTGCATGGCAGCGTTTAAACTGCAAAAGAAAATTAGCATACGGGCTTCAACTCTTTCTTGCTAGTAAAAGTGTTTTGTAGTTTGTTTTGAGTGGCTCCTACGTTGCATGTATTTTAGATTTGATTTTTAAATTTGAAATCTTAGAAATATAGACAAATTTCACGTTTCCGTTCGTTGAAATATCTTTGATCAATTTGTTGTCCTTCAAGAACACGAAATTCATACATAAAGAAATTTAATTCAAATTAATTCCCATAAACATATTAACTAAGAACAATGAAACTAAGATTATTTTGCGTCAAGAAAAACGCAGAACAGCAAGAAAGCCCGCACGTCACAACGCATCGTCGTCATTTCAGCACACGGCACTTATTAACGTCCTCAAACGGGGGAGACTAATCGGAGCTTCCGGCGTATATCCGCGTTCCGCCCGATAATCTGTGCACCGCGTAACGTCGTGCGCGAACAATGGATCAATTAGAGGTCGGGTTTTATTTTTCATCATCCATCCATCTGAGCAGCTATCTTCAGGTGACATCTTACGCTATTGACCTCATAAGTTATCATTTTTGTGTCATTCGGAACGCTTCACTGCCCGCGCGGTCTGAGTGATGGCGGGGAAGCGGGTTTTATTTGCGGTCTTTGGTGTGCCGGTTTGTGATTTAAAGGAGGCATATGCATTTTCCCATAGAGAAACCGCGTCAGGCCAAGCGGTATTACACCTTCAGACGTGTCGTGGATGATGGATTTTTTAGCATTCACTTAACCGTAAGTGTTGGATGAATACTGATTTCTTTCACAATGGTTATTGGGAACGATGTGACAAATCAAAACGTTATTAGAGTGATTGAATTCTATAGGAAGTTATGGTACAAAATATGACAACCCACATTAAAAAAGTTTTCGTACAGCGGTGCAATTTCAACAAAAAGCTCGAACGGTTTGGAAAAAACAAATAAACATTAATTTACTTAGTTACGAAAATTTTAGGCCAGATTTGCATCGTTGCGTGTAGCTAGTTACAATGTTCACATATAGATGGCGCTCGTACTCGACTTTCATTTACAAAGCAGGAACCAGATGAAATTTAGCTTTAAAAACAATATTTCTCTTTTTATTAATTTTTGAACACCGAAAAAAAACTGAGTTTACGCAACAAATATACAAATCCCACTGCTGATTTTATTTCCACTCTAATGAAGATATTTTCCCCAGTCTTATAGTATGCAAACGGTTCAGCTTCGCTCATACTTGGTATGTGAGCTTACATACATAAGGTAATGATTCACAGTACTACGGTCAAGATATTCTTTAAGAATTGTTGAATACTAGTCAGGTATGAATCCGGTATCACTTATCACATCGAGTATTGATGCCTTACGTAACAGTTAAACGCTGCACTCTCGCACATATCAGCCCACTGTTTCGCTCTTATCACACTTTATGTGTGCAAATTATTGTTTAGCTCATATTCACGGATCAAAAAGTCGCGAACGAGCTGCTGGACTGGCACTGGGAAGAATCTAAAAACAATAAAAAAGTAGTAAAATATTAGTCAGCATGATTCTTCTCGTGAATTCATAAAAATCTTTCCCATTTTTGGCAAGAAACCACTTACAGCATAAATCGTGTAAATACACCGAATAACCGCGGTACCGTAACAATGATGTCCTGCCTCAAAATGCCTCTCACGATTTCTCGCGCTGCTTGATCTACCGTCAGTGGAGCGAATCTAAGCAAAAGAAACGAAGAAACACAAGTTGTCAAACATTTGCTTGCTCGTTACCATGGCCAAAATACGGAAACGCTCCTTACCGTGGTTTTTGTAGAAAATCCACAACGTCTTTGCGTGTCGCTACGTAGTAAGGATTGACGCATGTGGTTCGAACGCTCTTGGAGAGTCCCTGGATGCGAAGCTGCTCCGTAAGGGACGCCATGAAACCGGAGACGGCGAACTTGGTCGCTGAGTACACTACACCCCACGGGAATGCATACATGCCGGACATGGATGACACTCCCACGATGTGGCCACGCTTGCGTTTGATCATTCCATCCAAGAACACTTTCGTCATCTGTGTGGGAACAAAAATTAATTAAACATAAACCTTATTTCACCATCAACAGAAGTAACTCAAATTTTATTCTGTTCAGATATTCCAAATTTATCATTCAAATTTGCTTTCACTTTCTTCAAAGCACCCACTTATCTGATTTACAACTCATAGTTTAGACATTGATTAATGACATCACATTTTGAGTAGGTATTTTGCAAATTTATCTTTAGACATCCACAAACCGGATTTCCATAAAAGACGCGTTAGTTTGATTGATAGCGTGGCTGGAGTTTTGTTTTTTTCGCATTAAAATCCTCCAATCATACATTATCAAGCCGCAGATCGTTCAAATTTATAAACAGGTTTTGCTTTAAGTTCATCAACCTGTTGCATTTTTGAATGTATCCTAAAAGGTGAAAATAAAATAAGTATAACAATCTGTCTCGTCATCGACGATGACGAAAGAAACGGGTTATGTGGATCAATTTGTTTTGATATTGTGCATGACAAACGCTTGCGATATCGATTTCGCCAATCACGTTTTTGCCGACAACAATAAAAGCAGTTTTTGATTGACGGATTTTCAATTCATCGGCCATAAAGAGTGCCTTTTTGCGTGGATAATAAAACAAAAGGCAAAAGCGTGTTTTTACTCATCGAAGCTAATCAGCGAACAGCTTCAAAACGACGCTACGCTGCGCTTCCGTCGAAGCGTTTTGCTTTACGTTTTGCTTATGCTTAGGTATTTTTGTTAAGGCCTCTTATAACACTTGAATCAACAAAGCACTTAATGTATTATTTTTGTTTCGATTAAAATACGAACAAGGGAAAACAAATCTGTTACGTGCGGAAATGTTATTTTAAGATCGAAGAGCACGTGTTTTTTCTACCTTTATAGCGTCCCGCACGATCGAATGCTTTTTTCGTTGCTAATATTGTCTCCCTGCTCCGAGCGAATAAGGCCTCGACAGTGCTTTGGAAAATTTCCACTTCAACTGCCCTTGACAGCGATTCGTTTACAACGCCAAACATGATTAGACAATATTTTAAGCGAATGAAACCGCTCCGATCGCTACGGACAACATAAGTGGCCGCAAAAGTTTCGCTAAATTTTAGTGCTTCGAGGAACGACCGTGGGCGATTGGTTATGAACACAATCTTCGGTCAGCAACATGAATGGGCAGAAATGAAATCCTTCAGCCGCGTAAACACGGGGAACACATATCAAATTCACTCCGTTCCATCTCGATCACGGGAAACTTACGCAACAACGACGTTATCGCCCTAGCTTGATGCGAACCGTGTTTTGGAATCCATTTAACGTTAACAAAAATATGTTTGCCAATCTGAAGATAACGATCTGTCCATATAGACCATTCACTAACACTGTCCAGCGGATTTTCATTTTATGTAATCGATTACAAAATTGCACAGATGAGGGTTTCGCGTGAAGCAATATTACGATATTACCACTTTTAAAAAATACACGTGTAAGAAACAAATGATTCCATTACTCACGTAACTTTATGAAAGCAAGTATTATAAATTGTTGTTTAAACTGGAGAAATTTCTTCAGTTATACGGCAGGTGTTTCTCTAGCCTTTGTTTTTTTTTAAATAACTTTTCAAGGCCAACTTGATGCTTCAAAAGCGATACAGCTGATCGCAGAGTCAAAATGACAGCCACTATTGTTTGACTTCACTCCATGAATCACACACTCCACATGCTCGACACACCTTCGCTGGGTCGTCCCTAACGGTCTACGATTAGCTTCTTCTACGGCGCATCTCACACTTCCGTATACTCATACACTGGTAGACTGGATGCGCATCTACGCACGGCAGGATGCAGCGTGACCGATGTGCTGCCCTTGGCCTTGGGACGCTAAGTGGCTCAACTTACCCAAACGTGCGACTTCACATTAACATCTATCACCGCGTTCGCCCGCTCGACATCCGAGTCGTTAACGAAAGCGAACATAATCAGGCCGGCATTGTTGATGAGGATGTCCACCGGTCCGCTGCCGTCACGTTCGATCTTTTTCGCCAGCTGCTGGCACTGCTCGTAGCTGGACACATCGGCGCGATACGCCGCGGCAGCCACACCGTACTTTCGCCGAATCTCTTCGGCCGTTCGGTCCGCCGCGTTCAGATCGATATCCACCAGCACCAAGTGACAACCGCGGGCGGCAAAGAGTTGTGCCATCGCTTGCCCTAACCCGTTGCCGCCACCGGTAATAAGCACCACCTGGCCGCGCACATCTTTCTGTGCCCGCGGCACAATCATTGAGTAAATTTCCCGAAACAGTAGCGGCACACCGAGCAGAATGACTTTCACCAGATCGAACACGATCGACAATACGGTCAACAGTGGCTCCAGCGATATCACGAACCGATAGTGGGAGGTGGGTTCTGTGAGGGGCTTATCAATCGGCCCAGGCCGGTTTGTATTCGCCGACGAAAGATCACTTTGCGCATCGAGCCTGGACGTCATCTTGCGCTCCGATGCGGTCACTACGAGTTCCGGGAAAAGACTGACCTGCTGTCACCTGGCATTGGACTCCACTGGACGATCGATGTGCGTAAAGGGGGTTTGAGATCGTCTCAAGAGGTCTCGTTGATGGATCGAAAGGAGGGGAGAATCGTCACGCTGATCGATGCACTATGAGACGGTGTGTTGATTACTTGTTATAATATATTTGTTCATAATAGAAAAAAATGTTTAAAAAAGTATTAGAAAAAAAGATTATGGAAAAGATCGCGAATAAAAAAAAGTAAAAAGTTGGGGTTTTTCTCCGATAAGATACTCCTGCTGTGTGGAAAGGGTTCCTCCACACCAATATAATAAATCACCACCTTCCCATAGTTCAGTCACAGCAGGCTAGTATCGTCAAAAAATTGCCTCTTTTTTGTTTGCTCATGCTTTCCATAATATGGCGTTTTTCCATAAATTTTTTTTTGTTTTATGTGTTCAGACATCTAACCACAACACAAGTAGTCCACCGGTGATGACGTACGAGACAGTCTCAATCGCAAATGAGACAGCACGGTAAATGTGCAAACCTGTGTAGCAGGTTTTATTCTATTTCAGTTTTTTTCCTGTACGAGAATTTAGAATTATTGGTTTCGGAAACAAACCCGCCGGTCGCTTCGCGCTTCACCATCGCCCAACTCTTTTGTCGGTCGGACCGGAGCGCGCGCGGAATGGAATTAGCACCAATCATTTGTTAGATAATAAGCTTACGCTTACATGCGTTTAGAACGTGTGTGTGTGTGTGCGTGCGTATCGGCGATATAAACACACGGACAGCGTTCTGTAATTACTGTGCATGATGGCTTACAAATTAAGGTGCATTTGTTCAGGAGTTGTTTTGCCTGCCGTCTTCGTTCTAGTAAACTTTTCAATTTATTTTACCTATAAAAAGTGTAAACACATGTCTCGTTGTTTACGAAGCAGGAAATCATGCTGATTGCGCCCATGCCGTCTTCTTATGCTGTTGAACTTCTAAATAATTGCGTGTTTTATTATTTTTGAGCGCCTCGTCATCGTATGCGCTCTTCACCAAACTTCATCCTCGAAAGTACGGCCCGTGACGTACATTCGAACGTACTTGAACGCCGCACATCCGTTACAGATTCGGTCAAGTGCCGTATGTCATTATTTGTCGAACGTTTTGACGGCTACAACAAGCATCACCTCCAAATAATTAGCATTGCGGGTGATGCTTTTGAGTTTTCTTCTTTTTTATTATGAGAATTATAAAACAGAGGCATAATTTAGACAGCCGTGGTTGATCGGTATTTACCCAGACAACGCACTATTTGGCGTCATGATTAAATGAACATAATTGCTCAAATATTTGCTCGTTTCTGCGTATACGCTAGCTCTAAGTTTAAGCTCCAGCTCTCTACTTAACACTCACCCGATGTGTTATCGTCACAAACATTCCCGTTAGGGGGTATAATGTAAAGAACAATCAAATCTGTCACGCATGAGCAGTACGATTCATGAGGGTGCGTTTACGAAAGTTTTTGGCAATATGGTGTTTTGCTGTAAAACCATTTCTTATAGAAAGGTACCATTGACGGAATAAATTGGCTTCTTTAAAAACAATTGTTTTAAAAGTAATAATTCCAAGCAACAATTACTGAATCATGAAGCTTGAGGCTTTACTTTACTTTCTTTACTTTTTTTTTTTACTTTACTTTATTTTCGATCCGCGTTAATTTGTACTGAATACTGCAACTTTTTTTGTATCAACAGTATCAACCGCTCACTCGCACGCTCATATATGATATTGTCAAATAGATAATGTTCATATAGCTAGCTACTTTTTTAATTAATATTAAAGGAATTCACTGACGCAACTGGTCATAAGCATCCGAAATGAATATAAAAATCTCCTACGGTCCGTAACAACCCTAAGAGAGACGCATACATTATCATCTGCTTTCTCAACACATACGCGGCTTCGATGTGTGACGGTGTTGTGAAACAATCTGCCAAAAACAAAAATCAATGTGAAGGGTAATGTCAGAGCATAGAGTAAAATTAAAATAAACAGCCGAAAACCTTATAGTAACTATAATTTTCATCAGTGTTAACTGAATGTGTCTGTTTAAACAATGTAGTTGTCTGTTTTGCATTTGCTTAATATGCCATTGATTTTTGATTAAGCTAAATGTCAGATATTTTTTTATTTTGTTACCACTACGGCAAGGTAAAAAAACTAGTAATTTTTCAAATGAGAAATAAATATCACGATGTGTGTGTGTTGTAAAATTCATCCAACTAATAAATATTTAATTTCATCAACAGCAAAAAGCTCAAATGTTTCATGGTTGGAAATATTTCGAGAGCTTTGAATTATTTCAGAAAGCTTTAGATGTTCCATTTTAAATTGAAATTTGAGGAATTGGTCGTTATGGATTTAATGGAACAATTTGAAGATGGAACACATAGTTATAATTTTATTCATAACCGCAGTGCGTATGCCAGACTTATCCATCGTTAGAGAGTGCTCCAAAATACTTTTTTTTCGAATGAGCATTCGGATGAACAAAGAATTTCGGATGAACAAAGAATTTCGGAATAGTTTCACCAACACCAAACACACGAATGGTTGATTCTTAAATCAATTGCATTTCAATTTCATTTGCGATGTGTGCGATTGAACGCTGAGATAACATAGTAGATGAAGATATTGCTGTTGTTTTCGTCTTCTTTTTACATTTAGCTGTCCATTAGGTTCTCCGATTTAGCATTGTTGCGCACTTCCTCAGAACAAGTTGTTCAAGCAATCACAAGTAAGGAACGACACTACTTCTCTACTAATGCGGGCGCAGTATTTCATGCACAAACAAAACACTAACACGAAAACAAAACCAGTACCAGATATTTACACAACCATGGCAATCGTGGGCTAGGGAAGTTGAGGGGGGAGTTTGGATGAAGAAAGTGTGAAGACCAGAGATGACAGGAAGAGTGGAAGGGGAGCGGAGAAAAAACATAGACGAGACGAGGCCCTCACAGGCCGGTCGGATTTAGATCGATGAAGTGGCAGAAGGGTGGGAAGGCGAGACGCTTAGCAGTACGGGAAGTTCGGGCAGGTGTGCGGGGACACTCCGGCCGGGTACTGGCGGGAGGTGAATCCTGGCAGAGGGGCAGCCTGGTGGGCTCCAGCCTGGATGGTGTTATCACAGTACGGGTAGTTCGGGCACGACTGCGGGTTAACTCCGGCAGGGTAGCTGTGGAGAAAAGCGACAGATAGAGTGATGTTCCTGATTAGTGATGCCTGGGCAAGGGCCAGGGCCTGCGGTGGCTAAACCTACCGGTCTCCTCCGGCGGTCGGGGCCGGGGCTCCGAGGTAGTTGTGGCTTGGGCCGGTCAGAGCCTGGTACGAGTGAGGAGCACCATGGTAGTAGGGGGCCGGAGCCGGGGCAGGGACCGGGGCCGGGTTCCAGCTGGGCTGAGCGTTCCAGTTCGGGTTCCAGTGGTTGGCGGCATGGTTGTTGTACGGGTTGGGGCTGTGCAGGGCCGCGTTGTCGCAGTTC
This sequence comes from Anopheles farauti, assembly GCA_000473445.2. NCBI lineage: Eukaryota > Metazoa > Arthropoda > Insecta > Diptera > Culicidae > Anopheles > Anopheles farauti. Next base: position 4,410,059 of record KI915043.1, on the reverse strand, counting down.
GGGTACGACGGGCATCGGGACGGATCGACTCCGGCCGGATACTGGGCGGCGGGCTGATGTTGGGGCTTAGCGGCTACCACGGCGGCAAAGGCCAAAACAGCGATCTACAAGCGGGCACGAGACAGAGCACACAGAAACAAGGGATAACATTAGCAACACGGCGGCACACTCCTGCACACTCCACTGTGGCGCATCCACGGTCACTTAAGCACACTGCAATCTCGCTGATCCTGCTCGGATCGTTGACACTTGGCACTTGTTGGCTTACCACTTTGGAGAACATTTTCTTGCAGTTTGATGTTTCTCTAGCGTTCAATCTGAAGCAAAAGTTGGACTTTTGTGTTACCAAAACACGGACAGCTGTTGTTTGCTTAACACAAAACTTCCAAACTGAGTACCGAACACTGATCTCCGAAAGGACAATACCCGGCTTATATAGTAGAAACACCACACCCTGCTCGGTTCGGTTTGCTGGGGCTCGTCAGCGAAGGAGGGGAGGACCGACTCGTGCCCGCGATCGTCGCGGATCCGCGCGTGTTCTAGCGTACATCCCCTCCCCGTTCTCCAAGAAGCCCGATGCCGAGGGCTCGTTGGCCAACCCCTTGTGTATAAACAGCGGTACACAACGAACAAGAAAAAACTAAAACACACGTGCAATTAAAGGGAAGGGTGCCCACGAGCGCCACCGATTTCTTTCTCTACCCGAAATCGATCCAATACCATTCCTACTCCCCGCTGCTACGGAAGCCTACGAACCACGAACCGAACGCACGAAACCCAGACGAACCGACGTTCTCTTCGAGTGCCGGCTTTCTTAGTACAGTTCGGTGGCGCACTACTAATAACGCCTCCCTCTACTCAAGGCACTGACGCCATGTTCGGGGTGCTCGGTGCCGTTTCGAGCCGGTGCCGGCTTTCCGACTCACCACCGACGCGGTGGTACAATTAACGCCGGAGGCCGGTTTTACTAGCGGCACGGAGTGCGGAAATTGGGTGTATGGGCGAACCCACCCCACATCGCCCACGGATACCGCAACCTCTGACCCTGTCTGTCGACGGTGCGTTTACTGGTTTCCGTACGCGCCGAACGCCAAATGTGACGCCTCCGATCGGCGTTTATCGGCGTGCGGTAAGGAAGCGGAAAAGATTAATAACACCGATGAACGAAACCGAAAACAACGAATCACAATCACGTTTTAATAATGACAAACAAAACAGGGATACGCGCGGAGGCAGTTGTAGAACATCCGACGATGGGATGGCAGACAGATACAGACAACACAGTGCGTAACAAAGTGAGCCATGATGTAGAGATGATTGTCGTAATGATCTTGGGAATGAATTTTCGTGGATAAGAGATGTAGTGAATTTTGAATTTATCTAATTGGAATGAATAATATCGAGAAGATAAGGTTTTATGAATTTTTATTCTGAGTGTTTTTTAAATGTTATAGAAGTTTTTCGAATAAATATTTCGGGCACATATTTTAATAAAATTTTAATTAATTCCATAAACCCTTTCAATTGTAGGATGGTTCTACTTGCTCGGCATTATTTATGTTTCATGTATTATTTACGAAGCTCTCGTAATTTATTTCTTTTTTTATTGAGCTGTTTTGAAAATTTCCCTCATTTCATAAAAAAGTGTATCATTTAGTTTAGTTAGTTTAGTTTAGTAGTTAAAAACATTATGCCTTTCGTCTGAAACATTATCTCTTTAAGTCCCTCTGCATTTGAGAAAAAAAAATTGAAAAAATAAAACATTTTTTGGGAGGCACCAATTTAAAAAATGACAAAAAATGGTTTACTAAGCAAATTCCACCGACTCCATCAACCGGAAGTTTTTTCAATCTTCTCCCATATCGTTAAGCACTGTACCAACTCGGGGCACTTTGCACCTTCTGCCAGCACACATTGGTCCGCGTACCAACGGTTCGCGTCACATATCGACGCCTCGCAAAGCTCGAAATACGGTGTAAATATTAACAACAAGTTGCCCTTGATTGCTGGTCCGGAAAAGCATGATTCTGCGCCTGCCGTCGCTACCACCGCTTCGTGTGCCGGTTGGGCTACAGTTTTCTTTATTATATTTTTGCTTCGTTCGTTCTGCGTCAGTCTTCCCCCCCCCTCTCCCCCCATGCAGCAGCCGTTCGTGCGGCCGCCTGCCTCCCCACGCCGGTCCGGTTCTCCTTCAGGCCGGCGGGCAGCGAAAGTGAGCGCCACCGAAGAAACTACCATAGACCTGGAAACGGAAGGGAAAGGCCGCGTTGGGCGCGCGTACGTCGGATCGGTTTTGCCGTGATGCAAACCAGCTCTTGCACATTGGCGTTTGAGATCAGCTTTGTTTCTGTTTTTTTGCGTGTTTTTAAGCGGTTGTACGTGTGTGAGTTGGTTGGTTTGCGATTTGCGTTAGGGCGAGCACCGCAATTGTTTGGTCACACTTCGATCTTGACCAGCGCGGAGAATGGATGCAGAACGAATGCACCCGATGTGTTCCCGATGTGCCTCCCACAGCCATGGGATGTCCAGCCATGCAGTAGCGTTCAGCGGGGAAAAAGAACGCGCGAAAGGAAGGAAGGGAGCATTGCTGCATTCTTTCCCACGGCCGTCATTTCCTAGACGCGGAACGGTCCGGCGATTATGATCGCGTGCGCCTACCTCTTCGCGTGCATTGACATATCCAATGTGTGTGCATGCGCAACGACCATTTCGCGTATTGATTCCGTTCGTAAAAGGAAACCCCATTTTGCATTTGGCTGCAGACGATCGTTAAAATTTAACGCACTACAAACAAACCAAAACCTGTAACGATCGCCGCTAACACCTACACCTGCGGGCACTAATGACTTTGCCTGCGCTAATTAACAAACGAACGGATGAACGAAAGCTGCTGCAGGGCGAAATCAATTGCACGATGTGCTAGTTTGTTGAGCTTCTCTACACCCTTTACTTCGCTTTCGGCTTCGGTTGGTGTTTGCCAGCTATTTATGGCACTGCAAAGCAAACTTTGGGACGCTTTTGGGCAACATCGAAAAGCCATTCACAACTCACGGTTCCAATTTGTTGCGGAGAAGTCTTACCAAAGGACCAACACGCACACGAGACGTGCATTTTTGAAAGCACGTACGGATCGAATGTTTTTGATTTTCCAATAGTTTTCATGTCTCTATCTCAAATGCTGCAAAGATTGATGGTAAATTTTATTTGATTCCAAACGGGAAATTAGTTAGTTTTGTTTTACAGCTCCTTCTTGCTTTTAGGTGTCAGCCTAACGATTCGAAAACATCGATCCGTAGTAATAAAATCGAAAATTAAGCTGTACGTTTTGGCTCCCTAGATCAGGGATCGGCAAAGAGGTTTTAATCGACCCGCGACTATGTTTTGGAATAGTGATCTGAGCGTTTGTAAACGATTCGAAAGGCTGTAAGGTCCTTTATTATCTATGATGCAATATTTAAATAATTTCCCTTTCAAAGTTGTTTAAATTATTTTTGACCATTTTTGTTAAGTTGTTAGATTTTGGTCTTACCTAGATAAATCATGCTAATGTTTTTTATTTTTCGGCAAGCACCTTTGAAATTGTCTCTCTTTTCTATCTTAGAAATTATATTGATTACCTAATTCTTTGCGTGCATTTTTATTTTGGAAAACATTTTCCAAATGTGTGCTAAACCCTGGTCGATAAATAAAAACACCATACTAAAACGAGCGAACGAATATTTTTTATTGGTTCACACCTTCACCGAACGGAACGAATTCGTTTATGCGATTAACGTAAAAAAAACTCAAAAGAAACTAACATTTGCTGAAAAATACAACAAAACATTTATTTGAAAGGGTTTTAGCAACCTCGCTCTCCCCATCTCCCCCATCTCTTCCTCAACTACCGACCGGATCATCCATCCGTAACAACCATGAATAAATTATGCCGCACCTCTCGGCGGTACCGGCCCAAATTGAATAGAATTGCGTTCGATCTTTTGACCCGTTGCGTTCGATTGACGACTTCGTCGCACTTCCTTCAGTGCGCGAAGGCGAATTCCATCGCCGCGTGTCCCTGAACTTCGCGGCGCAGTGAAACAGGCTAGCAGGCGGTGGAGGTGGCGCTGAAACGAACCACCGCACATGATAGTGTAGCCGAGCATCGCATTGACAGAAACATGACGAAGTGCCGATCGAACGGCAGCACGATCGAACGCCCGACACTTTCCGCTTGCTTCATCGGATCGAGCGCACGCGGAAAAGTTTGACTTCCTTTCTGCAGAAGCAACACCTACGGCCGTGCTCTCCTTCCGTTACGTTCGGTATTTGTGACGGGGTCAACGAGATCTGCGCCTACTGATAAAATCCCTCCCGGCGCCCCCTTTCGCATCGGACCGATCGAACGCCGATCCATCGGACCTTGGGCGGTAATGCAGCAGCAGCAGCAATAGCAGCAGCAGAAGAAAAAAAACAAAACTGCTTCGTACTGAACCGCTGGTCTGCAAATTGAAACGACAGTCCTCGCGGCCGAACCTTCGAACGGTGGTTCGATGCGGCACGGAACAGAAAGGAAGCTGTGGAACGGATCGGACACGCCGGATTACAAAGTGTCCACTTAGTAGGCGCCTCGCTCGTGCCACACGGCTCGCTAATGGGCGATCTGCGTTAATGCAGCCGGCTACCGTTCGCCGGCAACTAGCCTGCGATGCCTGGCGCGCTTATGGTGGCAAAAAGTAAGCATCGAATCGGAATCATTGTCATCCGTGGTGGACAAAGAATCCGTGCCGCAGCATCGCGTCACGGTTCTTTTGCAAATCGCGTCAGGTCACGAGAAAAAATGGGGAAAAAGCTCTTTTCTTTTCCCAATCACGAGAGCAGCTAAATCTTCGCAATCGTGCGATTCGATCGGGTAGAAACCTTCCGTCACCGATCAGCGATCGAAGGGTAACCGAAACGCAACCGAAAACACAAAAAAAAACCGCCAACATTCGGTAAGAGCGGCAAATCCAGCCCGCAAAGAGTATGTGAAGCAATTTTCCGCCGTACGGCAAGTGCGAAAAAGGTGTCGCAGGTATTCACCACTCGCTTGCGGTTCCTACCGTTGCGCCATCTGCGTTCTGCGTGGTGGTGCCTTACTCGCCATGCTGCCCTAACCTGGCGCGGCCAGATCGTTCCACGCCGATAGGGAGGAAAATTGAACGGCGCTCGCACGGCCCAGCGTTCTAGGTGGCCGGGGGAACTGGGGCGGCTAAAACAAGAAAAGGGAACGTACTCAACCTGACCTTCCAGTGACCCGAGCGGGGTTCCAATAATGGCGGCACCGGAGATCGATCGAGCGAAGAACACTGCCGGCGGGTAAATAGAACTGACGCAACGTTTAACGCGAAACGGGTCGGTACATTCCTGTGGCTATCTTTTTGAAGAAGAATGTTAAATTAATTTCCGCAACGCGATCCAAGCGACGTGTGGAATATTCATGGAACATTAAAGATTGGAGAGGTTGCCGTGAGCGTAAGCTACTAGTGATGTGTGCATTTGTTAAGAGTGATTCGAGCCTTTTCGTTGTGATTTTATGGCTCCACTTCATTGGAAGCCTTTTCTGATTTTTACTTTCATAACACAGTGATCTTGAAAGTTTTTACTGTCAAATTATTCTTTATTTGACCTTTTGCCTTCTAAAAGCCGAAGTTAAAGAGTTTTATCGTTGAGTAATGAAATGCTTCATAAAACGATTCATTAAATTCGATTTTTTACGCTTTCTATTCTTTTTATTTATTAATATTAAAAGATTAAAAGATATTAAACCGTATACACAACCCTTTCTTTAAGCTCATGAGATGAAGCATGAGACGTTTCGTATGTTTTAACACCTTACGAGTTGTTCCCCCTGCATAGTTATCGAAACGCTTCGTGCCAAACTGGCATATTTCACACATAGTTGATAATTAATTTCCAATTATTAGCGATGGGGCACAATACAATGCAAAGGCTTAAACAAGAAACCGCACAACTAGTGTCACCAGCGGCTAATTTTCTTTACCGATCGTACCGCACATACCTCCTGCCCACGGGCATGCGAAGAATAATGAAGCGAAATTTAGAATTAGAACGGTGCCAATATCGGCAAACATTAGAGCCGCGCACACCTATTAATAATCATTATCGTGTGGGGTTGGAATGATGGGATGGGTGTAGGGGTTACAAAACACCACCAACACCCACGACACCCCAGCTAATGCTTCAATCGTGAGAGACAATAATCGTTCAATGATATTTCCTTTCCCCCCGCGGTCGTTCTTTTCACCCTTCGGCCACCAACGGCAACGGCGAACCGTTCGCAACCGAAAAGCCTACAACAGCTGTCCATAATAACTTCATCGTCCGCTCACTTTCGTCCACGGGCGGGCGTTGTTGCGTTTGAGGCACCAGGCTAGAATGTGATGTGTTACATGCCTACGTGAAGTGTCTGGTACGACATCAGCTGATCGCGATTACCTCATAATACACACCGAGGTGGAAAAGAACCTATTTCCATCCACCCGGACAGGAACAAGCGGACGGCCCCTTCGGGGATATCGTTCTTGGGATACCGACTAGCGTCGCCTGTCCAACACTATGGGGTATGATTTTGAAATCGAAAGTAAGCCACGGCCAACGGAACTTCCCGGTACACACACACACACGTGCACGCGCACCCTCGGAAAGGCAATCGAGGGACGGACCTCACACAAAGTGAAACCACCACTCGCAACGCTACGCCGATCCGGTTCGAGCGCAAAGTCGACAAAATTACCGCAATTGTCTTTGACGCGAATGAATTCGATAGATGATTGATCGCGCGCAGGACGGGTGACCGCGAAAACGGGGTGGGTAAGCGGTGGTGATCGTGAAACAAATTTTGCAAATCGAATTCCGAACCGATCGCTTACGCTTGTGGTTCGAATAAGGTGGACTTAGACTTAGACTTAGACACTGTGTATGTAAAGTTTTTCCTTTAGAACATGAAGCAAAAAACGAATTCAAAATATTTGCTCCCGGATGTGTCGGATGTAAGAAAATAGTTGTATTGAGATTAATAATATAGAAATTAACACACTCCATAGGCAACCTGAAAGGACCTACAAATTATTCGCTCCCGGATATCGACTACCAACTGCCGCAATTATCGCACCATTCCCATTCCCGAGCTCTCCTCCATTCTTGCAACAGGTGTTAAAAACGCGGAAATGCACACATCAATCACGCCATAAGCCGATTCTGATGTCAATGGCGCTTGGCTGCGAAAAAAAATAGGTAACTAACTCCCCTTCCCTCTGTTGACAATTCAATCGTGTCACCTGCGCCTGCACACCCGTTGGCCTGTGCGAGTAAAAACTTGTACGAAGAAAATATGCAACGAATGCATTGAACATGTTCTGATCTGATTTAATTTGCATTGCATGCAAACGAAGCGTGCTCGCGCTAGAGAGTGGCGGCCATCGACACCGGGTTTGCTCGGGAAAACCGCCGGCAGTCGACGGCCACTTCAATGCCCATCAATGGCTCGCACTATTGCATCCCGTAGATATATCAGATTGGATTCCAAAACGCAGCAGTCATCGGCGAGCGGTTGGATCACTTGATCGAGGATCGGCTTGTGATGACGTGCCGTTGGAAGCAGATGAAGTATCGCGAGGACGATAGCACCCGCAAGAATCAGCTTGTTCGCCTTGAAGCGACGAAAGCAGTTCGGGTTCTTTATGGACGTCTTCAAGCTGTGGGAAGAAGGAGAGGAATGAACATTCGCATGGCTTTACACGCACCGAAACGGCAATAATTACCTATTGTATATGAGTGCGCGTTCCGCGATCGTAAATCGTAGCAGCATTATTCCGATCCGTCCGATCGTTTCCTTGCTGGCAACGTTCAGCGGTAGCAGATATTGCATCGAAAATCGTTCCACTGCGCCCAGCAATAATGACGACCGCACCTGGAACCGGTGTACCGAAAACTTAATGAATTCTGCTCCTAGCAAGCTTTCAAAAAAAGCCACGAAAGTGACAAGCCCTTCCGGCCAACCGAGATACCTCCGTGTCTAGCAGCTTAATCACATCGAACTCCGCAGCCAGCACATTGGAGCTACCGTCACGCACCTTGGCCACCCGTTTCAGTGCGACCAGATCCAGCTTCATCCCGATTTTAACGTACTTGGCGACAATATCAATCACCGCCACCGTGTAGATGGGAAGATGGTGCAAAAATGTACCCATTTTGCGCTCCACCGAGTCCGGCTGCACCGCGGTGGATTGGTCCATCCAGCTCTGAAACGCACGCACAAACAGCAGCTCCATCGTGTCGATTGTGGTGAACTCCATTTCGGACGAAAGATTGAACTTTTGCACGATGTAGAGCACCGTTTCCGCGATCGGCTTCATTATGGCGTCGGTGTCATAGTCGTTCGTTGCCCAGAACAACGTGTCCTTATGGTAGGCAGCTTTCCAGTCGCTTTGAAAACCTGATTCGCTGCTTAAGAGAAGTGCCTCTGCGTTCATGTTGGAAAATCTAACCTAAAAAGACAAAACGATCTAGGTCTAGAAAACAGTTGGACTCTATTGTTCGCAAGAAGGGTGTGGTACTTGCTCCGATTAATGACCGATTGCATCGTCCAATGGACCTAACTAGGTGACATTTTAATTATTTAACTAACTTCGCTTCAAAACCCAAACCTCATTCGTTCATTGTTTATCACCCGCGCCGGATCGCACAATCGATCCGACCCTATTAAGATTCCTGTGACATTTAAACCCGCGTCCGCGTTATACCATAAAATCCTACGTTCAAACACCCCCGCAGAGCCCTGTGAAATATATTACACTGCAGCCGGCATCCACGGTACGGTTTCTCCGGTGCAACAGCATAAAGATATTTTCTGCGTCATAGCTCTCAGTTGCATACCTCTTACGTCATTTCGAGGGACTCCCCGAGCAAGCACGTGTCGTGGGTCCGTATCATATCCTGATGCAGAAATCATGTTCACCGCTGCTCCACTACTGGCCAATGATAAATGAAGTTCAATTGTGCAGCGCAACAAGAACCTGCGGGGTAGTATTTAACGCGATGCCTCTTGCGCTTGGGCAAAGCAAATGGGATTGCTAATGGTAAACGATGATTGTAGTCTTTGAGCATGCAACCATACTTCGATTGAGGGGAAAAATATAGCTTGGCGTGTATGTATGTGATCGATTCTGTTGTACAAATTGTACGCCATAAATATGCGGTGAAGGAAAATGTCGCGAGAAATTTATAATTTATTATACACATGTCTAACACCATCGTTCCTAGAGAATATTATAACAAAGGGAGTTCAATTAGCAGTTGGAACTCTTTGGTCCTACACTATTCACTATTGTACAAACTTTTGTCCCTAACGAAGAGGCCTGGCAACGGTTCCACTTACCCTGAAATATCAATTAGACTTTCGCATTTACCAACTAACTAATATGATAATGTACGGCAGCCAGGATTTGCATACCGAGCACATTAAATCACGCTGGCGTGCCCAACCGTAGTGCACCGCAGCAGTGTTTAAAAGAAAAAGCACCATTATTATACGCGAACAATTTAAGCGACGGCGCTACTTTTTCTCCGTCCGGCAATCCCCTTTCCGGCGCAATTCAAACGGTTCCCTCCATCGACGGTTCGCAACCTGTAACCACTGGCAACCGCTTGCTGGGAATCGTAAATATCTACCGATTAGCGCAATCATTCACGGCTGGTAAAATATTTCACTTCACTAAGTGACATAATGAGTGTGATAAATAAGTTGTAATGTTTGGCAAACACCCCCTTGGTCGCCGGCGGAACCCTGCCTGCAGAGCTGCGTTTTATACTAATTTGTTGAAATGGTAACGAAAACGAAGCAATCGCGTACGCTCTCTCTAACACGCGTCGTCGCTCGGCTGAAGGCGCGGTGGCGTTGGCGTACGAACCGTGAAATGGATTACAAAGCACGGGCTGGAGTAAAATGTGGTTCTAGGGTTACCTCCGCTGCAGCAGCCAGCGATCCGATACAATCTCTTCGATACGGTAGCAGCAGCAGCAGCAGCAGCAGCAACACACTCGATCAAGCCTTTTCAAAACTGACCTAACTGACTAACGGTTGTCAGATTACGTTCCAGCAGGATCAGAGCCTGCTGCGCGGCGGGATTTTAATCACGACACAATCACAAACGACCCGTGGTGTCAACAAGTATACGTGTGTATGGCAGCGGGAACGATTGGACAGCGTAATGTCACCGTTCTCTGCTCGACTGAGCTAATTGTTCAACCCTGGGTGTCATATGCAACTAATTTGCGTCGCCAGGAATGCCGCGATCGAGTGTCGGTGGTTATCCGTTGCAAAATGATGGAAGTTTGTGACACATCAAATCAAAGCGCGTGTATTATTGAGCAGCCACACACGAGTTGTTGATTATCGAAATCCGTCTCGCACACCGGTCAGCCCGGCTATAATCCATATTGTTAGAAATCAATCTCACCCAACCACATGCAAACACGATAATCGATCTAGCCGTCGTTCAGATCGGGGCGCTTAAACACCACGGTCCGTAGTCAGCAGGTCATTTTCATAATTCTGTTTGCCGGTGACATACGTGCAGTTTTATTATCCGTAATAAACGACCATCGGAAGTAGTGCGAGGTGAGATATCAGGTAATTGAGATATGAAGCTATAAAACTACCGGATAACTCGCTACTCGAACCAATCGTACGGGTGGCGAAATCTTTCCAAGCAAAAGCGTCCAATGCCAACGACTTGCTCGGGTCATTCCAAAGCATGTGCAAATAAAAACTCGCTCTGTTCGATCCTTATTCCTTGTACACGTAACGTGCTCACTGGTCTTCAGCATGCAGAACACACTCCACTACGTCAGCAAGGAAAAGGAAATCACGCCCGCAGGCACTGGCACTGGCCAGAACGGTACGGTAACCCGCGCTGTTGCGCTGTGCTGCTGATTAGATTTATCTTTATAACCTATAATTAACTGCCGGCGCATTTATTAGAAACTTCTGCAAGCTGACCCAGGAGCGCCCCGTCGGTTGCATGTATGTCTTTCTTCCGATTTCCTGATGGCCTCGCCCCAAGGGTGGGGCAACAGCGTGACCGTAAAGTACCGTGTACCGGCCGGAGTGAAAACGAAGGATTCGTTTTATTTAGTGGTACAGAGCAGTGCATTCTCGCACCCCAACGCCATCGTTGCTGTACGTAAAACAAAACGCGTTACAGGCCTCGACACCATCACAAACTGGATCATATTCTTTGTTACGGCGAAGATAAATTGCACCGCTGGCACGAAAAAGTGTCCGGCACCGTACGTGCCAAAGTGGGAGAGACATTGGCATTGATTTTATTTATGGTCGCTTGGCAACAACTATCGCGAAGCGGTCAGTGCATTGCAATCGTCAGATTACGCGCCCCATTACCGTAGCGCCCCATCGTTAGTTTCGTCGGGCAACAACTTCGCCGAGTGTTGGAGACCGGTTCTGGTGCATGGCCGCTACGAGCGTGTCAGCTCCTACCTGTGCAAACTTCGCCTACCATGGAGGTGTTGCGGTGGATGCGGCCAACGCCAGATGGTCGGGTTTGTCGGGCCACCAGCGTCAGCACCTGATCGAACGTGAATGGGACGGACGGTAATACATAATTTTGAGCATGTGGACAACGTGGGACAGGAAACCAACGCAGGGGCAGTGTTCTGTCGGTTCCTCGGCCCGTCATGCTGTTCTAGGCGACATAGGTATGAGGTAATAATAAGAACGGCCACAACCCATGCTCCTGCTCCAAACCGGCATTAGATAAACGAAAACTTTACTTATCCCCACAGCACGTGAAAGGCCGAAGCCCTGGACGTGGTGGACAAGTTTTGGCATGGCTTGTTCGAACCATTGCAACCATGTCATGTTCAAGGTTTTCGTGCGTTCTTTTCAGCGCATTGCTTCTCATGTTACCCTTAAAGCAGAACCAGATTGTACGGTGCGGATTTTAACCAGAGTTTCATGCGAGACACAAAACACGGCCAACTCATGGGTGTTCGGTTACAACGCGGAAGTGAATTTCTTCTGTTTAAACAAATCGGACAGCCGCCGAAAGTTGAAACTGGTTTCTTTGGCTTTTTATCCTTGTTCTTTAATTGGAGAACATTTAAAATGTAATTGTCATCCTAATTTATTATCCTAATGGAAGAGAGGGGATAGAGTTTTTGGCCTTACCAGAAATACATGAATCTACCGTGTTGGTTATGCTTTGTTTTCACTGTCCGTTATACTGATTTATGTATAAACTAGTTAAAACGGCCAAGTTACAGGATTTATGACAAAGCTTCCAACTCGTTTTTGACTTGTTTCGTTCTGCTTATCTATCTACCTTAATTTTAATCATGCAAATTAAATGTGATATGTTTACTACCCTACCAACACATTAAGAAACAATCATTTTAACAAGCAGTGTTTGAAAATTTTATGGAAAAGTACCATAATAATACCATAATAAACAATTTTTCTCCGCAATCTTCAGGATACAGCTTCGATAAGAGATCGATTTGAGCAGGCATTATGTGTTCGCGAGGCAATTATAGAACCAATAGCAGAGATGATAGCGTTGGCTTATTGCATTCCTTGTAGGATCTTCTTTTTCAGCTACCGTAAGTACGAGTTATGTGCGTTGTCTTCCCTACCGCTATTGCTGATATGTAATGAGGAAAATTAATCGTGTTGCCAACATAGCTTACCAACAGCTGGTTTTGCGAAGCGTGTGAGAAATGAAGGCTATGTGTAAAATTTGCCGAGAAATTTTGTGTAGCTTGTGCGGAACTTTTAGTTAGATTTAGATTTGCTTCTATCATTTCGAGACGCACGAACATCCTGCCCTGCCAGGGCCGGCACCCAGCGCAGGTAGCCGTACGTGAATATAAAATATAGTAGGAAGCTGTACAGAAAATAAACCACTACACCGTAATTGCGCGGGGAATGGTCCAGTGCCACCCATTCCATTGCCATCATCGCCATCACCATCGGAATGCTGAGCATAATGTTGAGTGGTTTCGATCTTTAATCAGAATAATATGTGCATTAATTAAGACACAGTTAAAACTAGAATTGGATGTCACTACTTACTTTTGCACAGGCCCTACAACAGCTAAGGCCAATAAGGAACCAGTAAGGCGAATCGCGCTGAACACCAGTGTCGTTGTCGGTTTCAAGTAAAATGGATCTTCACACCATTTGAAAGCCTGCAAGAATATAATAATCCAAGAAAATGAATGGAATATGGGACAAAATGGTGAAGTTCCTTTCAAGTTTTACCATCTTCACTGCCCACTGTGGATCGATTCCCAGCAGCTTTTGAATCCAGTACAACGACAGCATAAGCAAGCATATGAGAACGACGAAACCAACTCGTCGCTTGCCCGACTGTTTAGAGATGTACTTTTCTAGCCGGTGGGACAGGCAAACTTTGCTCATAACGATACCCAACACGATGCCAAAGATGCACTGGTGCAGAAAGTGGCAGCCAAAGTACATCCGCGAGATCGATATGAAGAATAGCGTGCTGTAGTAGACGACACGTAGCGATATTATCGACAACCTTCCGTACTTCCTGCAATAATACAAAACTATTTAAAATCAATTGACTCACGCTTTGGCAGTATACTTGAACCATACCCCAAACATTCCTCTAGCACCGAGAATATCACAAACAGGTAGGTTGTAGAGGTCATCAGATGACCGGACGGATTACCCGGGCTTGGTTCGCACGTTAACTCATTCTGATATATTTTTGGACGGTTCAGTGAGGAAAACTCCTTAGTCTCGTTCAACCACCAGAATGGACGATCTTCGGCGAGTATCCTATGAGGACATTGTAAATGATATACATCTGCGCCTCCCGGTAAAGTTACGGGAATTGAAACTTACCACTTCACGATTGTGTTCGCATACTCCGTTAAAAGCACGCTGAGCAGCAGCTTCGAGTACAATGTAGTGCTTAGACCAGCAACGACCGGAATTACGGTAAGGAACAGTATCTTCGGATCAAACGCCTTGGAAACTGCAGCCAAAAAATCCTCGTATTGCGAAAAGCTTAAAGAACAACCCCGAACTTTTACATTTTTTAGTCGATCTTTACGAGCATCACTAGAAGCTTGACGGGTCGATTCTTACTTACACATCCTGGACGTAAATGATTTGGTAAATCTCACGCTTCAACAATAAACCAAACAGTTTCATAACTAATACAAACTCGTTTCAAAGGAATCGCTGCGATGGTGTTTCAGAAAGTACAAACGCATGCGAGCGACGTGGAATGACGGCCAACTATGTTAAATGGGACTGTGATTTCAAGTGGAAAACAGAAAGGGAAGGTAAAAACTGGCTTGACACACTGGGAAATAAAAACAGAAATTTTGGAGGTTTATCGCTTGACGCGAAAATAAAATTGGGAAACAGTGGACAGTTGTCGGTACCGCGGTGCTTCCGGAAGACAACAATTTGCCAAGTCAATGCCGCAGATTGAATCAATGGAAAGGGGTTTTTTGACGTTGAAAAATCGATTGCTAGCCGAGTAAAGGACGTGGTGCGCATGATCCTTACTCTGCACGTGCTGTGGATTGATATTGTAATAGCACGTATTGTTTACATCGGTGGTGTAACTGTAAATAATGCGTGGGGGAAAATGAGCGGGCTTTTCTACAGGGTGAAAATTTCCGGGTTTCTTAGGAAACGACGTACGCAGCCGATTTTTGGCTTCTGGCGAAATAAATTACTCCTTAATGTATGCAATTTGTACAACTTTTCGAAAGTATTGCATTTTATTTGGACAAATATTCACACGATGACTCTCGCCATCATACAAACAATCACTTATCAAACGATGTATAATTTAGTATCCATACGTATCAAATTCTTTTTTAAACAAACCGAAAATCTTATTTGCTGCATTTTAAGCATTCAATTGGATAATCCACTCGAATACAGCTCGGATCATGTTATTTGACAGCGTTGACAGTTGCTGTTTATGACAGCAACAAGAACAACAACAGAACAACAATATTCTAAAATATCAAAAATAGCGCGGTGATTCTTTTGTTTAAGCCTTTCGTTCGAAAATGTATTTGAAGTAGATACCGAATATCAATTGTATTGCATAGCCGAAGTGAAAAATAGTCTTTTGGATCGAATCAACGAAATTTTAGGACAATAATCAAGGATCAGATCCTGCACCCGTCGCTAGAGGCGGAAGACGCTGTTTATGTTGTAAAACAACATTGTACAGTTATTTATCTTTTTGTTTGAAAATATACGCATGATGGCGTCCGGTTCTGATGTAGATGCAGTAATTTCGCTAGAATCGGATGAAGACATGGAAACCGAACCGGCTGCAAAAGAGGACGCCCCGGGAACCATTCCATTAACTGAGCCGGCCAATGCGGAAGTTTCACACCTTGATCCGGAACCTACAAATGAAGGTAGACCAAAACAGCCAAGATACCATTGTATTTTGCTCATAATTTTTTATCGTTCTTTACCTCATATATTACTTCAGAACCCCTCGTTCCTACCAAGGGGGAAACACTTCCAGCAGCTTCGAATAATACAGAAAACGTGGTTAATGCATCAGAATCAGATATAATATGCATCGACGACGATGATAAAGAAACTGTTGAAGAGGATACATTAAGTGCTCAGTCTTCCACATCGGTGCCAAAAACCGACACGGTTCCGTCCACGACTGTCGAAGCTGAATCTCAAGCTGAGAATAAACCGGAAGAAGTTGAAATTAACGAACCAGTGAACGATAACATGATGGCAACGGAGAATAATGAAGCGAACAAAAACACCAAAGATGCAAATGGTCAAACAGGTAACATCGCATCGGTGCAGAATTATTTAGCCCGCTGTCTAAATTCTCTTCTTTAGATTACCAGTCAAACCCAGATCCAGACGCAATAGACGGAATAAATGGAAATAAACAAACTACCGCCGTATCGGAGGAAACAACAATATCAGAAGAAATTGTTGCCGATACTAATCAAATTTCTACGAAGGTAGCAGAAAATGGAACAACGTCACAAGCGAATGGAACGCGTCGTCGGTATAAGTGCTGCAATGCGGACTGTCAAAAAGCATCCTCCGAATATTATATAGCTCCTCAGTTTGCCCTCAATTTGTACAGTAATTCGTACGCGAAACCGACGCGCCATCTGTGCAGTGACTGCTTAGATTACGCCATCTCACAGTACGAGGTAAAACCGATCCCATACTGTGGTATCTACTGATTGTTGTGATTGATTATTTTGCCTCATATGCATTTACTTTCGTTTTGCAGAAATATTGCACACTGCTGGAAAGCGGGCAGCCGTTGCTGATGCAAGAATTACCACGAAGCTCGTTCGAAGACATACACACGATTTTGGACAGCAGCGACGAGGACGATGAGGATGACAAAGAAAACGAAGAGTTCAAAGTAAACGGTAAGTATTCATAGCAGGCGAGTTGCGAAATAAACTCAAAAACATTCGCGTGCCCTTTTTCATCGCCATTTAGATTCTCCGCTGCCGCAAGATGTTATTTCGTTTGTCCAGACAGAACTAAACGACGCAATGGAAAATGTATTCAAGAAATGCGATCTGAAGCTGCAAATGAAATGGACAACATCGGTACTGAAAACTCAAGTGCAGCAGAATCAAGGTAGATGTATCTAGGAGAACCTGGAAAATGTAAGAAAATGTTTCACAATAAGTTTCTTTCTTCTAGAATCTTCGGACCGTATCCAGAAGAAGCTAAAGGATTTGTCGAAAGAATTGCAAGGCATGTACGATGGGCTGTACAGCATTCGCACGACGAAGATCGACACACCGGAGCTCATAATCGAGGACGAGCAAACGGTCGAGCGGCTTGCGAACGAGCGGATTATGCGCATGATGCAACGGGTCGATATCCTCCGGCGAGAACCAGTGCAGCTAAATCGTATGTACTACGGTGTACGCTCGAAAGTGTTGGGCAGCTGGGCACTTTGCGAAGTGACCGGGGAAGATAAAGAACCACCATTTGTAAGTAGCAATCAAATTCAAAGACAATCCAACAACGGCACGTAACGTAATGCATCTTTTTGCACTTTTCCCCAAAAGATGACGAGATACAAAGTACGGTTTGCGCAGGACGAATCTACACCCCACGTTCTCTCCGCCAAGCATCTTGCTTACCAGGATCCGCCGGACGTGAAGCTGATGCTCGGTACGCGCGTGATTGCGAAACCGCACGCCGAGGAGCGAGCGTTCTTCGTCGGGACGGTGCTCGAATCGATGAGCAGCTACAATCGCTACCGCTATCTGATTATCTTCGACTCGGGCCAGGCAGCGTACGCATCGATCGGAGATGTGCGGGTTGTGTGTGATCAGGCGGAGCAGGTATGGGAGGACGTGCATCCACATTCGCGCGACTTTATCTGCAGCTACATGCAATCGTGTCAGTCCGAGCGCAAGATGCTGCAAGCGAAGCGAGGTCAGCGCGTGTGTGTGGAAGTGAAAAAGAAGTGGTTCCAGGGCAAGGTGACCGAAACGGACAGCAGCTTGGTGCGGATTTACTACCCGCTGCTGGATCAGGACGAGTGGATCTATCGTGGTTCGAGGCGTCTCGCACCGTTGTACCGCGATGCGAACGGTTCCCAGCCGTCCAACAATAAGTTGTCCAAGTTCCAGAAGCGTAACGAGCCTTCGATCGAGTACATCACCATCGCCGATGACGAAGAGGAGACGAATGTGGGCGGCCCGTTGGTGAGCAGTGCCAGTGATGCGACGAACGCAGCCACTATTCCTTCGCCGCATTCCCTCACCGCTCCGAAGGCGATGGCACGCGAAGGGCAGCCGCGGTGTACGGCGCGGAAGAGCACGGTGAATCGGCCCACGCCAGCGAACGCCACTACCTCGGGCGTCGTTTCACTCAACAGGTTTCCGATCTACATCGACTTCGATCATGATCGGGCCTGTGGCAATACGGTGAACTTTACGACGAAAAATTATCCCGGACCGCAGAAGTACAAGTCGCACACGTGCGGCCCGAGCTGTCTGTACAAGATTACGAAGAACATGAAACCGTACAATCTGCTCGCCCGCCCACTTATCAACGGCTGGGAGCGGCAGATCTGCAAATCTAAGTCGGGCCAGAAGCGGACGGGCATCGTGTACCGTGGGCCATGTGGTCGGCGTATCCGCAACATGAGCGAATTACATCGCTATCTGCGCCAGACCGACGCCACGCTGAACGTGGAAAACTTCGACTTCGATCCGGAGATCCGGGCGCTGGCCACTTACCGTGTAGTGAAGTCATGCTTCGAGTGCAAGGATCTTTCGTTCGGATTGGAATGCATGCCCGTGCACTGCGTGAACTCCTACGATGAGACCCGTCCACCCCCGTGCCAGTACTCGACCGAGCGCATTCCGACCGAGGGCGTCAATCTAAACCTGGATAAGGAGTTCTTGTGTGGGTGCGACTGCGAGGACGACTGCTCCGACAAGAGCCGATGCCAGTGTTGGCAGTTAACGTTGGCCGGTTCCAAGTACCTGGATCCGCCGGTTCCGATCGACGAGGTCGGCTACACGTACAAGCGCCTAATGACGCCGATTCTGTCCGGCATCTACGAGTGTAACGCCCAGTGCAAGTGTCGTGTCGATCGCTGCCTAAACCGCGTCGTCCAGCATCCACTCCAGACGAAGCTGCAAGTGTTCAACACGCACAACAAGGGCTGGGGCATCCGGTGCCTGAACGATGTGCCGGCCGGTAGCTTCATCTGCATCTACGCCGGTCACCTGCTCACTGAGGAAACGACCAACCGGATCTGCGAGCAGAATGCGAACAAAACCGGCGACGAGTACTTTGCCGATCTGGACTTTATCGAGACGGCCGAACTGATGAAGGAGCACTACGAGAAGGAGGCTCAACCGATGACCGATGACGAGAATGAATGGGAAGGGGAAAGGCCACGCGCGTCCGGCCGTGCCGACCGACCGTACGAAATGGACGAAGACGACGAGGACGAGTCGGAGGAGGAGGAAGACTTTCGCGGCGGAGACGGATTGGCTTCGATGCGTGATTCGGATGAGGACTACACGACGAAAATCAAACCGAGCGACACGGCTGTACGGACACGGGCACAGCTGCGCAGGGGAAGCAGCACCACCGACAAACAGCAGCACAAGCAAAACCAAAAGCAGCAAAAGCAACAGAAACAGCAGAAGCAACCAAAACAGACGCGAACCGGTGATGTTATCAATGACGGTAAGAAACGGGTGTTTTAGCATTCAAGTTTTTTTTTATTTTAAATTTTACACGTTCAACGATGCGTTCCGTGTTTTTTATCCATGCTATCTGCGCTGCCTAACAGGTCAAGGCAGGGCTTTTCATCTGTGCGAGTTATCCTTCCACGGTTTTGTTTTCTTGGTTTTCAGAGCAAGAGTGCGTAAGTCTGATACCGAACCCGGAGACGGATCCGGAGGCAAACTACGAGTCAAAGTTCCGGAAACTGTACGGCCCGAACGAGCAGATCTACGTGATGGATGCGAAAAAATCGGGCAACCTTGGCCGATATTTTAACGTACGTAACGATTTTCTATTTTTTCGATCTAGCTTTTACAGTGTTTGGTTGTTGCATCTACGTGAATGGTATACATTCGAGCGGAATTTTTTGTTGCTACCTTCTTTTTCTTTCGTTTCATCTTCCATAATTAGCGATTGGCTCTGCCGAACGCTTCCAAAAACAGATTATAAAGTATTGTCGGAGTCATAATCATGTACCCAACATTAACAATCCCTTCTTCTTTTTCGCACTCCGAACAGCATTCCTGCGTACCGAATCTGTTCGTGCAGAACGTGTTTGTCGACACGCACGATCTACGCTTCCCATGGGTGGCGTTCTTCGCCGTGCGCAACATCTTGGCCGGTACGGAGTTAACGTGGAACTACAACTATGACGTGGGCTCCGTTAAAGGCAAGACGCTAACCTGTAACTGTGGCGAGAAGAGCTGCAAAGGACGGTTGCTGTAATCTTCTGCATTAGAGGAACGTAAATCATTTTCATTCTCATTGCAAACATTAACAATAAAGAAAAAGCGATAGCGCAATCCTATCACCTGAAAGGATACAAAAAGAATCGTATTCTTTTCCGTGTCTGTGTTGTTTAAAGATGTCATTGACTAGCACGTTCCTCTCTTATTGCTTATTGCCTATTGTCCTATTCTATTGCTTAACGATTTCAACGAATCGATCCTTCTGGAACAAATCTTTGTACGACGCCATGAATTTTAGGCCCATGAGCTCGCCGTGCTTCGTAAGAAATTGCTCGATGATGGGCGGGTGCGTGCTGTCCACCTCCAGCCACAGCACCCCGTCCTTTGCCAAATGCCGGCTAGCTATCCGCAGTATCGCCTTTATCACAGTCAACCCATCGGTGCCACCGTCCAGTGCACGCAAATCTTCGTAAATCTTTACCTCCGGATCGAGCGTAGGAAGCAACACCGACGGCACGTATGGTGGGTTGCTGACGATTAGATCGAATCGCTGCCCGCGCAGTTCTGCTGGCAGGTTGTCAACAAGTTTGTGCTTGAACACTCGCAGCCGCTCCTGTACACCGACAGTTTCGGCGTTCTCACGGGTCAGTTCGCAAGCAAGGCGGCTCTGATCTAACGCTATCGCTGATGACTGCCACATAAAACGAAAGATTTCAATTAAAGGGGAACAGTCATAAAATACATGAATGCAACTCACCTTCGGGGCATGCTTCAACAACGACAAGCTTATCGCACCCGTACCGCATCCAATCTCGAGGAAAAGAGTTTCCTCCTTATTATCCATCTGCTGCAGGATCAGCTCGACCAGTTCCTCCGTTTCCGGACGGGGGATAAACACCGGCGGTATCATCTTCAGTGTTAGGTCGCGAAAGTCCCACTCGCGGATTATGTACTGGATGGGCATGCGTGCTAACCGGCACTCGCACAGTTCCTCAATTTTGGCCATTTGTGCCTCGCTAAGCGAAGAGTTTTGGTGATTTCCCACCTCACCCGGACCGGGCAGTTCGAGCACGTGCGCTATAATGTTCGTGATGGACGTCTCCGGTTCAGGGATGCTTTCCGATTCGAAGCGTTTCATCCATTTTTCCTGCGTGCCGCGCACCGTGGTCGTGACCAGTGTTTGTGGGGCCACGGAACCAACGTTGCCACTGTAACAGCACCGGCTGGACGGAACAGAATCAATGTGACGAGCCTGGAGCCTCGAGAGCAACGTTACACCCATACGAGCAGCTGCACGCGTAGATGACGATGATAACATCATGGTGAGCAATTGTTTTCCGAGTGTTTGTAGTGAGTCAAATTAAGCTACAATTTTTAATTTTATAACGAACGCCAACACCCGAACCGAACCATTCTCGTCCTTTTTCGCACCGATCGATCGTCCGCCGGGAAGGTTGAAAAACGGTATTCGCAATGTTTTGCAACACCAGCTGACATAACGTGCCCATCAAAAACTGGCTAGTGTTGCCATCCTATCAGTAAATAGTTCATTGATCGTTTTCGAAGAAATTCATCTAAAATATCTTAAATTGTTTACAAATTAATCTTGTACTTTAATAACTCTATACAGTTTTTTCATTTATTCGTCATAAAACATATATTTTATAAAAGGTTTACGAGACATGCATTCTGGGAGCACGGCCTACTCGTTGACAGAGACAAACTAGCGGCGCTAACAACAGCAACAAAAAAACATAAACAATCTTCTTTGTGTGGTGAAATATAACAACAAAACCTGCCTCACTCCCTGCGCGTACAACAAAAACGCCCTTTTCTCGTGTTACAATTAATATTTTTTACCATGTCGTACCTTTCGAACTTTAATGCCGAAACGGGTAAAACTATACTGATCGACATACTGAAGACGGTGAACCAGCCGGAAAACTCGAAAAAGCTCGCCGAAGCGAAAGCCAACTCGGGCAAGGAAATGATCAAGATGATGCAGTACGTCTTCCCGTTGGTGATGCAGCTGCAGATCGAAGTCATCAAGGACTACGGGTTCCCCGCGAGCCGCGAGGGCCTGGTTCAGTTCGAACAGATCATCCGCGAGTTCGAACGCGAGGATGTGGACATTGCGCGGCTCCGGGCGCAAATACGCTCCATCTATCTACCTCCGATCAACATCAACAGCAGTACGAACGACGTGTTAATCTAGGAGCCCTCCCACCAGGCGGAGAGTAAAGTCGCCTCATTTAAGACTGAATATTAATGGAATCGAGCTGCTTCGAGAACGGAAACAAGCAAAACAAAACTGCCAGTGTGGGATTTAATCACAACAGGAAACGAATTATTATGGTCTAATTTACAGCGCCAAGGAGAGGAGCGGAGACCGTGAAGTATTTGATAGTTGGTCATAGATGTTAATGTCGTATCGTCTTTTTTATAGTGTGGTATATTAATTACTATCGACAGTGTCACGTAACGTGTAGGACAGGTGAACTTATTTACGTTTTAGTATGTGTATTACAAATAAATTTTACCATTTATCGCCATCAAATAGTAGTTGTCTTTTGAAACACCGAACCCCGGAGAAGTTGATTTAAAATAGAATTAAATCGATTTTATTCACGCTCTTTTTTACACAGGCATCGTTTAGTAAGACGTGCGATTGCGGGCCTTGGACGAATATATCTCGTCGTTGTAAGATGATACGAAAAAAACAAACAAATTAAAAAAAAATCGTCGGAATTCTGTGAATCAATTTTAAGACCGAAACTATCGCCTCTGTTTGAAATGTACAGGTTTTGCTGTGTTAGTTCCATATACGCAACAAGAAAGTATTCACAAGTATATGAATTTGGTATTACACGTCACCTTCCTCCCACCCCCTTCCGTTTCAAAAGCCATAGGAGGAACGATTTAAATTTTGCATTTTGCTGCGTAACTGCCGCTTCCCTGCACGAAACACTCTTCGATTTGTCGTATGCATCAAGTCAACACTCCCTATCGTCTGCTTAAGTTTACATTTGCCTTCGGTGCGTTGCTTGTAGCAGAGAAAATAAATGAAATAAATTCGAATTTACGCTTTATCTACATGTATTGTTTTGTAGCAGCAGACGGAAACGCATCCTCCGCGTGAGAATGTTTTGCATACCAAAAAAAAAACAAAAATAAAGAGAAAAGAAAAACGATCGACCGGAGGTTGCCACCGGGCAGTGCGAGTTAGCCATGATAATGCAAAGCAAATCGTTATAAACAAAACAAAAAAATCCGGGTGCCGTACTTGTGGCCGGGCTTCTAGCCCATTGATGACACTACGCATTACGCCTCCAGGTCGGCGACGAAGAGAACCTCTCGATTTTTCAACCCGGACATCTGTAGCGTTGGGCCCGGCTCATCGCCCGAGCATTCGAGCACACGTTTCGGAAAATTTGTCGTCACTTCGAACGAATCGGGCGCATCCGGATGACAGAAGATAAAATTGTAAATATCCTGTGAAGGGGTAAGGGGGAAGAACGTGAAAACGAATGTACGCTCCATAGCATACTGTGATTATACGTACCCGCATTGTGTTTGTGTTGTGAAATCGTCGCTCTAACCGCAAACCGCTCGGGAGTTTGAACACTATGCTGATCGTGTCCGGTGCGCCCACTTCCGGCTCCGAAGGCACTTGTTCGGCCAGATCGAGCTTTAATCGTTCGATGTCCTCCTTGCGCTGCTGTTCGGCCGCCTGTTCCGCCTCGATCGCGGCCTGTATGCGCATCGCCTCCTCCCGTTCCTGCTGCTTCCGGCGCTGCTTCTCCTGGTCGGCTTGCAGTGACCGCTGGTACGCTTCGTCCTGCTGTTGGCGTAGTGTTTGCGTGAGATCGCGCTCGAGCCGATCCTGGCGGGCCTGATTGAGCCACACCTCGTTATCATTCACGACCGTGTTCATACGTCGGATCAGTTCCTCGGATGTACAATCACCCACTAGCCGGCCCATGATGATCATCTTGTTCGCGCGCATGCCGATGATGAGCAGCGTCGGGTGCGTACGGACACTAACCGTTGCAGCGACGCGCTTACCTTCGTGCGACGCCATATCGCAGCCCCAGAACAGCATGCGTCGGTTGACGAACTCGATCACCTGCGGATCGGCGAGCGCCCCGCGACAGAAGGCAACCGCCTCCGACGTCGCTTCGGAATGCAGATAGACTAGCAAAAAGCGCAGCTCATTCTTCGCGTCGTTCAACGCCTGCGAGTAAGTGCCCTGGTAGAAGACGGGATGTTCCGGGTACTTCTCGTTGTACGTTTGAATGAACTTCAGCACATCGCCGAGCGGATCGGCCGGAATGCTTTCCTGATCGCGGAACAGTCCGAGCACGCTGGACAGCAGCGAGGAGAACGCACTGTACCAAAAGTTTACTATGTAGTTAAACACGTACCGTATGAGCCCGGTGACGCCACTCGGTTCGCGGGCCGGGCTGCCCCGCACACTAGAGAACACATGCTGCAGGAAGCGATCGTTTATGACGGCGGGCTCACGGGATTCGGTAGCATACGCGGACGGACGTCCTTCACGGATATTTAAATGCTCCTGAAATGCCACCTCCAGATCCCACTGGTGCCGGATCAGTATGTCCCGGCACACGTTCATATCATCCAGTCCGGTAATGTCCTGAAACTGGAGCACCTTTTCTGTCTGCTCGTTCGATAGCCCATCATTATCCATCGTTTGCTCGTGTCTAGCGTGTTTGCGCTAGTCGTCCTGCCGTTGTGATTGATAGCCAGTAGCGCTATCTTCCTGCAGCGTCGTCGACTGGCTGCCTGACTGTCACCACCTGTGCTAACAACTTGCGTGGGACTCGGGAAGATATTTTTTCCCGTGCAACTCAACTCTACCTGCTGCTGGAGTACGGCCTACTTTTCGCTCGCATAAGATAAAACCGCACTCTCTGGCGGCGATCTTTGGACAACTTTTTCCCAGCAGGAGATGATACTTTCACGAGCGGGTTATCAGTACCCGTTGTTTCTTTGTATTTCCACCGGACGCCCGGTGCCTTTGTGAGATCGTTGTTTCTTACGTAATGTGGAAAAGATAGCTGCAGCTTTTGTTAGGAACGTAAATAAGTGTAAACAGCGCAGCGAACGATATTCTCCGGATGCAAGTTATGTATGGTGCAATCCTATTTCTTGCCGTCGTTTCGACAAACCCGTACGTGTTCGTTTTGTTTGTACGATTCGTGCCCCCAACTGGTGGATTGCTTATCGTCGATCCATCGCCTACCTCAAACGCAAGGTTGAAGGCGGATTTTGGTAAAGAATTCGGCTCACTCGTTGGAAAGGAATATTTTTCCGAAAACAAAGCTAGACGATCCAAAATTTTACACAGCGAAATCTAAATTGCTTTTCTTTTGTCGTTTTTTTATACTGATTTCGCTAGAATTAGAAATTTTGACAATTCAGTGCAATTTTTTCTCCTTTTGGGAAACACGTGGTCATGTGTAGCGACATTATCATTATCGGAAGTTGATTCATCTTGTTTTATTTTTGTAAAATTATGAACAGTATTTCTTGGCAGAGAAAACAAAAACCGCAACTCCGCGTTTTTTGTTTAAAAATTGCACGGTAATTTCAGATACAAGAACAAATTTCTCGAAAGTATTCATTTCATAGGGCTAGACCACAGTGATGTCAGTGTTGTCAACTTTGCGTCAAAATCAGCAAACAACACGTTTCCCAGGTAACGAAAATTAAGCAAATGAAATCTAAATTAAACCTTCCGTTACAAGTGCATCTAGAAATGACAAATTTATAGCGTAACGAAATGTTAAAGTATTTTCACAAAACCAAGACCATTCGACTATTTTATTCTGATATCGATGAAACACTTGTTGACTCCATCATAATCAAGCTTGTGAATATTTTATTTTACTAAAATGGAATGACATGGATCATGTATTAATTAATCGATTAACCAAAGCGAAATTTGAATATCCAAGAGCAATTTGTGTAGCACGTGTACGTAATGGTATGAAATGAATATGAATTACAGTTCTGCTGATGATATGCTATTGGTGCGCGACTCTGGTTGATCGTATGCTGTGTTTTAAGTTTATGTAAATCATGCACCGTCACTACTAATGACTATATCCGATTCTATGGATGCTAGACGATTTCTATCTATGCTTTGCCATGCACGGCAGGTGAATTTTCTCGTACAAATATAAAAAGGAACGTATAGGTTCGGTGAGATTTATACGGCGTTCCGGTTCTGAACAAAAAAGATAGTAGCAAATTGGTAAAAATGTGTCGCAGTGGTAGCATACTTTATTTTGCGCTTCTAATATGTACCGGGATTGGAGTTTCTACTGCATTGGTAAATATGCGATTTGAAATTGATTTTTTGAATCACGAACACAGGCCGCATGTTTACTTACCAGCGTGTCAACATGACAATGTTCTCGAACTGCCGAGATGTAAAGCTTCCCTACGATGAAATGCCGATATCTTTAGAAACGGTGCGATACGATCGCGATGCGGACGGTGTCTGTAATACGCTGCACGCAGAGTACGAAGTTCGCCATTCGACCGACGATGTTGAGTGGGAGCTCATCATTACGAGCTACCAGTGTGAGCTGCAAAACTCAAAAATATGTCTCGAAAACCCAAAGGAGTTTATCGAACCGATGCACTGCGACCGTTTCCACTCGGACGACAGTGGACCGTGGTTTTTCATAGCGAACTCTATGACCAATGGCGATCGTTGCGGACGTATGACGGTGAGTTTTCAATAGTTGCCGCTGTAACGTTGGCAAATACTCAGCGGGTTGGCTTTCGTTACTTCACAGGGTCGCTACAATCTGGATGCAGCCGTCCTGAAGATTAAGTACCTGGAGCAGTACATCGCGATGGGAAAAGGCACGTATCGTGTTCGGATGCTGTTTCACATTCCGGGCACCAATCTGGACACACTCAACGTGCGCGGCTGCTGTGAGATGGACTTTGACGTGATCGAGTAAGGTCGGGATGGATGGGAAAGGGATGCTGTGTTTTTAATTTAACTGCTGAAACTGTACAAATAATCACAATAAACATGGCCTACTGGTAAAGGTAAGGGACATACATTCACAAGAACGAACGAAGGGAGGAATGGTTTCGTTGTAAGCTTCAATATCGTGTGTATTTGATCCTGTATCAGACATTTTATGGTACATTCTACACGCCGGGGTGACACGTCGAGTTGAGTAGTCGGTGTTGTTTTTCGATTCGCATACGATCACATTTTAATTTATCGAAGATTCAAATACACATTCCTAGGGGAAAAAAACGTGGAGTAGGTGTGTTTTCTTCTGAAACTTTGTGAAACTGGCCGGTTCCTACTGAAAAGTGCGCCTTCTTATTGTCTTTTCACAAACGAAAACACTGTGCATCCTGTGAGTTGACTAAGCGCACCATATACACACGCATACACTGGATAAGATATAAAATGAACAGACAAACAACAGAATGTTCAACAGCACACGTTTTGGGTTTCGATAAAGTGCCTTGATGATGAGCCACGGTAACCAATAAATAAATTTGATTTATTCCTTGATGTTAAAAAATAAAAATAGCGCATAAAAGAAACTATACAATAAAGATCTTGTTCAACAAGCGATCATCAAAACGTAACCAGTTTCAGTTTTTGTTTTGTTTTGATTTGCTAAATTTTCCCCCTTCCGATGTTTTGCTCATGCTGGTGGCGGGTTGTCTTTTTCTTAAGTGGATCCGGTTTCGGTTTCGTCGTCAAGACGGGTGCACTCTGACTGTGTGACCTGCATGGGTCGATTTTAAACGCCGAATTGACGAAAGAGTTCGCTAGGGAGGGATGATGATTTTGATGAACCTTGAAATGGCTTCCCTCTCGTCGGATGCAAAACGATGTGATGCTATCGTACGGTTTCACTCACTCTCTCTCTCTCTCTCTGTGCTCCCATCGTGCGCGTTTCTTCTCTTCCCTCCCCCTGTAACTAAAACGTTTACGGTGAGTGGAACGTGCGTTCCAAATTGTACAATGGGTTAACATTTTCCTATCGCCTATACTATTGAACAGGTATTCGTTTACTTTCGGCAGCGTTTTCAGCACAAATGTGTATTCCTGAGCACTAAATTGCTCGTCAATCTCAAACCCGGAGATGGTAGAGAGGAGGGGGAGGGTTGGGCATGGTGCCTAGTAACTATTTGATACATATGTGTCAGGGGGAGAGGGGCCAAAGCCTTCGAAGGGAGGGAAATCAGTTCAGTGAGCAGATCGAACGTACTACGTGAGCGCACGCGTTACCGAATAAAGGAAACAATATTCTACGATGAATGAGAAGGACAAGGACGCGCGGTGTGCAGAGTACTTGCGTTCGATGCTACCTACAGCATCAATACTTTTCCTTTGCATGACTGTTTCGACAGCCCGCTAGTAGTATGGTATCAAGTTTCTACTCGATGTTTATTTCTATATCCCATTTGTTGTTCTCTATCAGCTCCCCTTAAAAGATGGACATTCGTTTCGCAATTCAGCGGCGACAAGGCATGGAGGCCTGCAATACCGATACGGAATACGTAACACCAGTGCTAGGGGACACACTCAGCACACTTACCATGTGGAAAGAAGACTATTTACAGCAACATGGAGTTGGGATCTTCCAGGAACTGGCGGAAGTACTGCAACCAGCGGGCACCGACAGCACCGTCAACGGTACGATGGTCACAGCTGAGCGTTACCGATACGAAGTCACTTTCCTTGAAGCTAAAATGATAAATTCGAGGTGTTATGAGGAACTGTCCGATTTTCCCATGTAAAAACAAAAAAAAAAACATTCTCTTCCTACCCAGCTTCCGAGTCTTTGTCAGGTACGAGACGTTTCTGAGTGCCACCGACGGCCAGAATGCACGACTGCGGTGGATTGATGATGGCGCAGAAGTGCGTCACACCGAACATGCCCAGGTTCGACACGCTGAAAGTACCACCCTGGAACTCCTGCGGCTGCAGCTTGCCGTCGCGTGCCTTCGCCGCCAGATTCTTCACGTCCTTGCTAATGTCCGCGAGTCCCTTCCGGTCGGCGGAGAACACGATCGGCGTGATCAGGCCACGGTCCGTTGACACGGCCACCGACACGTCCACGGCATCGAACTGCCGGATGACGGTATCCATCCAGGCCGAGTTCGCTTCCGGCACCTTCTTGCACGCCATGGCCGCAGCCTTGATGACGAAATCGTTAACCGACAGCTTCACACCGTCCTTCTCGAGCTGCTTGTTGAAGCGAGCGCGCAGCTTCGTCACCTGGTCCATATTTACATCCACCGTGAGGTAGTAGTGCGGAATCGTAGTCTTCGATTCGAGCAGACGCTTCGCAATTACACCCCGGATGTTCGACACCGGAAGGTCAACGTAGGCGGCACCGGCTGGGATGGTGGCTGGTGCACCGGCCGCTACCGACGGAGCAGCACCGTCCGCTTGCATACCTGCAAGATCCTTAGACGTTAGTGAACCGAACAATCCGGAGCCTTTACCTTTTCAATAAAAAAAGAAGGATAAATGACGAAAACGAATGCATGCGCAGGTTAGTGATGAAACTTTCGGCATGTAACTTCGGGATCGCAAGCCAAGCTTACCCTCCAGCCGCAAACGCTGCTGTTCTGCCAGCTTCTTGGCCATCGGGCTGGCATAGACGCGCGGTCCGCGCTGTTCCACCGCCGTCATGGGTTGCGGGGCAGCTGCTACTGGTGGTAGTGGTGGCGGGGCAGCCATTGGCGGTGGGGTCGGTGCTGGTGGGGCAGCAGCTGGTGTCGGTGCAGCCGGGGCGGCGGCTGCTGGTTTCGCTGGAGCAGCACCGGTATCCTTGTAGTCCTTGAAGGCGGCCACATCCGCTTCGTTCTCGACGATAATGCACACCAGCTTGCCGATGGGGACATCCTTCTGGCCGGCTTGTACCAGGATTTTCGCCAAATACCCCTCCTCGGGCGTCTCGAAGCCCATCGTCGCTTTATCGGTTTCGATTTCCGCGAGTAAATCGCCTAGGATGGGGAAAGTAATAGAACGAAAGACAAACATCCATATCACAACATTATACAGAAAACCAGTTTCTTTTGCCTGCACACTGATAACGGGAGCATGAAGTGGATTGGGATCGGATCACGCGATAAGGTCGTTTGAGTGGGTAGAATACATGATGACCATGCGCCGCCTGGCAGTGTCGATGAATGTCAGCAGGGTCGTACGGAGTAATGGAAATCGCTGCTGGCTTGCGTACTTATGCGATCCGCTCAGTGCTTAGTGTAAACAAAAACAAACCTTCATTCAGCTTGTCGCCTTCCTTCTTCTCCCAGCTGACGATGGTTCCGAGCTCCATCGTGGGCGAAAGCGCCGGTAACAGGACTTTCGAATGAGCCGGAAATCCGCTGCAGTATCCACGCACGAAGTTCGTTCTCCATGTTACCTCCTTAAGCTTGTGGCTACCGTTCGATAGGTTATGCGAATTTCTGTTCCGGAGGGATTGAGGAAACAAACAAATGCGTCATGAAAATGGAAATTAATTGACGCTGATAGTAGGAGAGGAGTTATCGGTTGACGAACGTTTCTTCGCTTCATCCACAATCACTCGCACAACATACGATGACGTTTTTGCACACATACAACCGCCGCCAACTATGCTTTCACCCGTCACTCCTCTTCTTGCTGCACGCGAGGGGGAGTGTTGTGAGCCGCTTGGATTACACAACATATCGTATCTCCACAATCAGTACCACTATTCTCTTGCAAACAAAACAGCCACTCCATGGTTCTGGTGACGGTGGTTAAACCGTGCTACCGATCCGGATTGCACCGCGTCGCTTATTATCATTAACCACTGCCAGTGCTAAACACCGGATCAAAATCGAACGAAGTATTGTTCCGGTTACATAACGGAGGACGAAATTCGGGCCAATCCACTCTGCTGCTTACCTGCGGTGGCCGGCAGCTGATCGTTTGGCACACTCACTGCTGAGGGCACGGACGGTAGTGCCTTTCAGTATCTTGCGGACTGATCCTTGGAGCAGGAGATTCTCGTTTCGTACGATGATCGTTCGTAACATTTTAGCAGTATTCCTACAATCTCTTCTCGGCGCTGCTGCTCGGTGCGGCTGTCGGCTGTCGAATGTACAAAGTGGTAGAAGTGGAAGTAAACGGTGAATATGGTTGCACTGGATATCGATGCAGTAGGATTTAAGGTTGAGGAAGACCACGCACGGGTTTCGTTATTCCGGCGGTGGAATATGCTGGAAGGACGTGGTTTTTTTAACAAAACTTTTGCACTTTTCGACCGATCGCGACCTTGGCTAAACACACACAACGAAATGCATAAATTGACAACACGAAGGAGGGACTTGAGTTGTCAACAGTGCTAGTCAACTGCATGACCGGATGAATGCCCATGGTGCAGAATCTGTGCGAAACGGTTGTTCGAAGATTTCGTACTTTTAAAATTTTACCACACTTTTGTGATTTTTTTATTTCTTAAACATAAATTAAGAAGAAAGATTAAGCTTTAAGTCACCGTAAAAAAATACATTCTCTATTCACAAGTTAAAAAAATATCAAATGTTGTATACTAGTTTAAACATAGTGGTATAACACATTACCTTAATTGACTGATATACCATTCATAACACCATTATACGACCACAGTTGATAACGTTGATAATTGCAAATTTGCCTGTTAATCTTTTCGATCCTTTTTCTGTTCAAAAATTTCCTATCATACAGTTTCGCTCTTCGTTGCAGGTATTGAATGAGTTTTTTTTTATTATTTTGAGTTACTAGTGGATAATGATAAAACTTTAACTTCGATAATATTGGAAAACTAACTGATCTCAAGATATAACACTAATCTTTAAAACGATAACGAATTTACCAAGCCACCCTCAGTTTTTGTGCATCAGAATCAACCAGCAATATCGATTTTGTGCAACCAACTACATAGATACAATGTACCAATGATGGAATACTGTACTGATGGGATAATATATTTCATAGCTTATTTTAGCATTCATTGCACAATCATAATCAATCGTGTGATTTAAGTTCATCTTAACTTAAAGATTTTTAAGGTTTTTGTCTACCATACCTTTGAAGCTATGCTTGGGAGAGTGGATAGTAAATTAACGCTCATTTTATCATTAAAAGGATGTTACAGGATTTACACAGGAATGATATTTACGGAGGACATTAAAGATTCGGGCATTATTTGAATGTTCGAAACGACATGCCGTGAGATTAAACGATGCATATTGATCTGAATGATCGGTGAATTTAAAACATACAATACGATCATCAACTCAATCTTTTAGCTGGTCTGCCGCAAATGAGCACCATTTTGAATTCCAATCGCTGTGCGTTTGCATCCGTGCACCAATGCTGCGAGCAGATCGCTGATTAAGTTGTTAATATAGCCCATACTTTAGGCTTTATCGATAAAGCAAAAGCGAGCGCACAAAACCGAACGCCACCAAAACCACCGATTTAGCGCAAAATATGGTACGTTCTGGGTGAGCCGAATCAAATTCGGCACCACATTCCGTCCGGGGGTCACACACCGGGTGGACCTCGCGCACGGCTTAAACCAATCGAATACGTGCTCCGCGCGCACTCGGCATCGGCGTGAGGTGGAGTCTGCCGAGCATGATGGTTCGCGTCGTGTGAGCGAGAGACTCCAAATTACACTCCGCCTCCACGCGGGTTTAGTGGGGTGCCGGGTGGGGAGGGGGACCGGGTGGGTGGGTAATGCCGGGCCCTAAGGGTCCCTAACTTATTGTTATTGCTATTATCCCAGACATCCTTCGCGTTCGCGGCTCTGCTGCTGTTGCTGCTGCGGCTGCTGCGTTGGAATTTAATGCCCTCTTGCGTTTTAGCTTCTTCGCGTTTGATTATAGCATTTACCGCGTTGGTGGTACGGCGAGCGATCTTGGTGCGATCGGATATCTGAAAGTACGGGTCTACGTCGATCGCGCACAGGCCGCACCCAGCGACGGTCACGATGTTTGATTTATCAATCGGTTTCCCCTCTCCTATCTTCCCTCCCAAAAGTGTGTGTGTGTGTGTGAGAAGGAGATCGTGTACAAAGCGTTTGGGCTGGTTTACCCACCGTTCAATAATAGCAATTCGTTATTTACTGCCATTATGTGTGCGCGTTCGAGTGATTGCATTTGTCCGGTGACTGGCATTTACGGCGTCGCGGTGAGCTATGATCAACCCGAACTCTTCCAACTAAACTTGAAACTATAACGTCCATTTTGGATTTTTACACCGTTGAAATAGCTCGTTCCGAGACCGTTTAATAACTTCATCCAAGAAAAAAAAGGAACAGATGACAATAAACGGCCAACAAAGAGTTGCAACTACATTGAAGTAACCGCCAATGACGGCAGGCTTCACACGAGCGTTGACTTGACTGTCTTGACCACACAATAGAAGAGCCCACCCCAAAACCGAATAACTCCATCTCCACGGGTACCTCCGGAGAAGTCTTGGTGTGGAGCAGCTCCGTAGCCAAAAGAAAAAAAAATGAAGTGCTTACTGTCCGTCCTTATCTGTCCTGCTCCACACTCCACTTTCCAACGAACTCCCAAAATCTTTCCCATACCCCAATCATCACCGTCATCACGATCATCATCATCCCTCGCATCGTATCGCTTTGTCTCCTTTTGGCGTTGGGGCGCAACTCCCGTAGCAGACCACATGCGCAGGCAGCCTCTTTCCCGAAATTCCGATGCGAACACGTTCGTACGCGCTCGCGACTCTCGTACTTCCCGATCCTCTCTTTCTTTCTTTTTGGTGTGCGTGTGTG
Source organism: Anopheles farauti (assembly GCA_000473445.2). Lineage (NCBI taxonomy): Eukaryota > Metazoa > Arthropoda > Insecta > Diptera > Culicidae > Anopheles > Anopheles farauti. Next base: position 4,376,202 of record KI915043.1, on the reverse strand, counting down.
TGTGTTTGCTGGAGTCGTTTTTTCGCGCTCTCCCCAATCCGCCTCCATCCACCAGCCTACCGCTACCCCTTCCCGTCTGGACCAGTCACTCCAAAAAGGGAGGCAAACATAAGACATTAGAGACACTACTGTGCATTTCCCACGCTGAGTTCGCGGGCGCTGTTTTATATAAAATTTCGTTTCTCCCCCCTTTTTTTTCGCTCGTTCGCGTTCGGCATGAAGCTGCAGGTCCATCTCCAGTTCCAGCGTGCACCTCCCCGCATTCCCCCCCCCTCCCCCACACTCCCTCGTCCCCTTCACCACGAGGCGTCGCCGGACAGGATCATATGATCGTGGCTCTTGCGTGTGCGAGCGCGTTTCGGGCAGGGGTACCCGAACCGTGTCCAGCACCGCGTCGCCGGAATTTGGTGCTCGGTGCGCGGGCATAAACGGGTCGATTACGTAGCGGCCGTGGGAGGGTTTTGATTCCGGCTCTGCTTGTTCTGGGGGCGTCGGCGCGCGGCCCTGGGCGGAACGGCGACCGAAATCAAACGCGACTGCGAATTCTGCGCCACCGCAAGTCGCGATCGCCTCCGGGAAGATACGCTGAGCGTTGTCTGAGCCCCACTCGTTCGTCCGCTTTTGGTGACGGTCCCTAAGTGAGGCTGATTGTTTGTCTTCACCGCCGTTCCCACCGGCGTCCGGCGGTCCGGCGGTCCGATATTCCGGATGAATGGGGTGCGGTACTGGTTCACGGACTGTACGACGTGGCTTGCATGTGTTTGCGAGCTTTTCCACGCTGCGCCACGATGACGCGGTAATGTTTAATGCCTTCAGTTGGCCCGATTTTTCTCTCCCGATGCCGCGTCCCATACCCTTCCTCGCGCTTGCTGCGCTTGATTGTTTGATCCGCTTGTGGCGTACATCGCAAAACGAAATTCCAACCGAACGCCTTTACCGTATATGGCTCCAGTTCGAGCGTTAAATTAAAATGTGCGATCTCACGGTGCTGTGTGTGGCTTCGACGCTGGGCTGCTCCACCGTGCCCGCCCGTCCGAACGCAGGAAAAGGCTCGAGATACTGCTGACAAAACGTTTACATATAGGCGGTTTTGGTAGTTTTTTTTTTATCGCAAGCGTGATTCATCGCAGAGTGTTTGTGTGGTTGCGTGGCTGGTTGCGTACGGAGATGGCAGGACTCCGACGCAGCCTACACGATTGAAAGAGATTGTTGGTTAGGACACGCTGGAACAAAGGAGGTCTGCAGTTAATACGATTGTTTTAAATATGATATAAAAAATATGTACATAAATAAAAATTGCATTAAAGTTTTGTCGATTTTTTTGTAAGCCCCATCTTTTTAGTTATGACGAAAGATTTTTCACTGTGTTTTCTTTTCACTCTGATTGCAGTTAATTTCTCTCCTGTGCAAGATTTACTGGATGAGTTTTATTTTTTCGCATGAAATTATTGATTGAACTCTTTATGGAGTTTTTTTTAAAATAAAAAAAGTCTGTTTGTGAGTCGATTCCTGAATATTGCTATTTCATTAAGATTTCCCCATTTTTTTAAAGGAAACTATGCACAATAAGAAGATAAAATCACCTGGTTTGATTTAGAATATTTTTTTTATACCATTTATACCATTTAAAACAACAATTTAAACCATTTAATATCATTTAAAACAACTAGTCTTTTCTAAATACTTTATACTTAAATAACTTAAATAATACTTAAATAACTTAAATAACTTAAATACTTAAATAAGTGAGTCGCGATATATTTATTTTTATTTCAATTTAATTCAATTCCATTGAACATAAACAATTTGAGCCCCATTTTTATGTCATATTATTGTACTACAAACAAAAGATTTTCTCAACAATTATCTAGTGATGTAAGTTATCTAGCTTCCTTTACATTAGATGCTCAAAGAGTGAAACATCAAAGAGAAAATCAATCCAACGAAATGATTCTTTCCCCAAATAGTAAAGTCTACATCCTCCTGCGCCAAATATCGATCGCTGGTCTCCGCTAAGCGATATTTAATAATTGGTTAATTATGTTGTAATTGTAACCACTTTGCAGCCATAATGATGTGGGATTAAAACCCATTAGGAGGTGAGTAATTTTTAATCACTTCTACTTCGCCTAGCACCTAATGCTGGGTGACGTACGCTCGCTGCCCAACCGCCTCGCCATGTGATCGTCATCATCGAAGGCGAGGTAACGGTTCGATTCGTAGGGTTCAACTTTCGAAGTGAAGATGATATTTAAAATGATTTTTAGACAACATTACGTCAAAAAACGCATCGGTTTCTCATCGGGCTCATGGATTGGAATGAGGCAAAAACGCTCAGCTGAACTGATGAATGTGACTGCTCTGGGGTTGGTTATTTGTTAATGCGAAATGAAGCCACCGGCCACCTAGCTCTCGCTAGCCGCCCGCGTCCTCTGATTACAGGAATGACCGAAAGGCGGTCATTCTCACCCAACGCGGGCACCTCCAGCCATTCATCCGTCCATGCGCAACTGGTAATTTGGGCAGCAGCAATTGGAAGAAGGCATCACTTCACCAACCGAAACCGAAAAAAAAGGATCACAAATAACACATAAACAGCAAAACAAACGGGAGACTAATTTTCTTCCGTCATAAATCATCATTCCACCCGCCCGCCCGCCCGCCCGCCCGCGTCCCCGCCGGTGAATCGTCCGAGCGCGGGCTTCGTTCGTGATTTTTGTGTGGCCTAGTGAGCTTGCCTAGAGCACCCTTAGCGCTGGATGCAGTCAGCAACGTCGTCGTCAACCTGTGCCATTATTGGTACCCGTGTCTAGTTTTGGGTCGCCCCGAGGCCCTCACACACAACGCGAGTTCCATCGATCAATTGTGCAAAGCAGTGGTCTTTAGTTTATTGCCTAGCTTCTTGAGATTATGTGATCGAGTTTTTTTTTGTCAGTCGGTTGGCCCTACCTTTTCGAGAAGGGGTGTTCGGGAGAGGCCGATCGTGAGTTGATTGATGAAGCTTCGAACCTGCAGCCTGCACGGCTTACGGGTACAGGATTTTTTCGCCTAGGATAATAGGATGGGATTTTTGTTTTTGTTTCTAGTGGAGCTAGAGCGGACACCTCAGACAGTGCCAATCTCACGAAGCGCATAGTGGGAGACAAAACACGGCGCAGGCTCGCGAGCGTTTCGGAGGTATGAAAAAAATGTACCCTACAATTTAAAGGCTTTTTTTCTGCTGCATGAAAAGCGCTTGTTTCGCTGATGATGGGAATCGTTTTGTTTTGTGGTTTAATTATACGACCATCCCTGATTGGGATGGCCCATTCGGGCGAAATGATACACCGCGGAGTGTTGACCGTTTAGTGGGAGACTCATCATGACGGGAATTGTTTTTTTTTGTATTTGCGTGCCGCGAGTGTTTGGGAAAATGATTCCCATTAGCGTTTAGGAGCTGTTTTAATGATAGACATTCAGTTACAAGTAGCTGGGTAGATCAAATTGGCACAGATTGGCTAGTGATTTTGCTAATATTTAATCATTTTGGTTTGAATTATGCTCTCCGTTTCAGCGAATCTCTTGACCTCAATATGTTTTTTGCATTTCGATTAAGAAGCAGCTTGATTGGGAATAAGATGTTGTACCAACTTCAACATTGTTTTAAACAAACATATTTTAAAATATGTGAATATTGTCAAATTTTCAACGTCTCTCCACCATTTCCACCATTGAAACTGATATTTCATTAATGTGACAAAATTATATAAAACATGGGAAACTAGAGCTTTTGTAAAGCTAAATCGTTACACAATACAAAGAAATTGAAATGATTGAAATTCATTTTAAAAACTACCAGAAAAATGTGCATTATTTTCTTTTGTCCTGACCTCACCTCACCTGCCTCTTCACTTCCCTCAACTGCGAACCATTATGATGGCAATAAATAACCGAAAATTCAATTCGATATAATTGAAAAATTTGCCGCTCAGCAAGGACCAGCATTTGTCGCATGCTGTTTGGGCCAAAGCGAGAAAAAAAAATAAATGCCATCCTGCAAGAAAACGCGAAGGCGTAGCGTTTGAATGGATCGATCATTAAGCGAACAAAACTAATAAGGATCCGGCAGGACGCAACGGCCGACGCATGCAAATGGTTCGGCCGCGGCAGAAGATTAACCCAAACTGTCTCCCGAATAATAAGCTCAATGAATCGAAACCCCATCGATGGGCTGCCAGGGGAAGACCAAACCACAAAAAAAAAATCATATACCCCATTCAAAAAAACAAACAAACGAACCGAAAAGAATGAAACCATTTTGCGCTGGAAGGTTGGTGCCCGGGCACGGATCGTAAAAATAAAAATATCAAACTAATTGATACATTAAAATCAACCGAAGGGATCGTAAATAATATTTGCTTCCTTTTTTTTTGGTTCACAAAACCCGAAACTGATTCGCACCGCGCACCGTTTGGTGGTTAGCAGATGCACACACAAACACGAAAAGATGAAAGCAGCAGCGGGTCTCGTATCCAACTGGGCAGGGCGAATGCAGCCGAGCGTTCTGGCAGTTCGGGATGGTTAAGGGTGGCGGATCTTTCTGGTTATAAACTTGTCGCATCAGTGTCACTCGCTGATCGCTAGCAGAGCAAAAGCGACAAGGTGGTCCGACAGTTTGGTGTTCATTTGTTTCAAAAAGTTTCACTTTACGCATGTAAAAACTTGTTGAAATATAAAATATTAAACTCTCTACTATCCGCCAAAAACTGGAGCAGTTCAACTGAGTTTCACTTGCATTTTCTTCTTTCAATATTGCAGATTGGTGCTTAGTTATTAGTTCTCTATAAAGGGAGCTATGAAAAGGTTTTTTTGTGAAGGAAATTTCAAATTCAAATTTATAAATCTCGAAGAATCACTCAAGGAAGATTATTAGATAAAGCGAGACTACCCAATTATAGAAAAGATTCTCAAAAATCGCCTTTTATTCTGTAACATTGTCGATGCACCCTGTTGCATCTCTGCATCTCTGCAATGCTTCGGGCTGCTTTAAACCGACAAAAAAAAAACCCGAGTTTTATAACAGTCGCGAATGTCCACCCCACCCAATGGTCCACCTGCGGCGGCATTCTTACACAACCGGTGCAGGATAAGAATGCACGAGCTTTACCCATCCGATCCCACACGATCCCGGCTGTGATCGCATGCATTCTCGAGTTCGCAGCAAGCAGCAGGGGAACTCGCCACGGGTTTATCTCCCTCGCAACGCATCCTGAGCTCGAGAAAAAGGAACAAAAAACAACAAGCGCACCCGAGAGCATAATTAACCAAACGAAGGTGAATATTTTGATGCTTCTATAAATAGTAATGATCGCATTAACATATAAAGCAATAATTTATGCCTCGCGGTGCGCCAAATGAGCCCGGCTAGTTGATTTCTTGCATGGAACCGCCTCCGATCGCTGCTGGATTTGCTTCGCTGTGCATTGGAACGCTGAAATGAAGGTGGAAGCAAGTCGGGGTTGTATTTTTATTTTTCGGTTTCTGCGTTCTGGGGCAAGAGCAATTAAGCCCGATCTTCGTTGATAAAACAAACCAATTAAGTGTGGAGGTGCCGCGAGTGGGCGTGCAATCGCTTCCAATCGTTAGAACTGCTTCACATTCAATAATTCGTACGCCTCGCAGCTGGGTGGGTCGTCTTCGTTGGAAGATGGAGTAAAAATTGGCTCTAAAAAGTACACAAGGATGGTTTTTGTTCACGTAATGTATTCTCGTGTGTTTTGCGTACAAATGCGAGCACAATTATATGCCTTCCATATATCACCGCCGATTACATCATGCAAAAGCTCCATCCTGTTTGCTGAAGTTGACTCACGCTCAGCACGGCCAACCAAAAGTCCACCCCATTCCCGACCGATCCATCCCATTAATAATAACATCGATTTTTATGAGCCGCCTGACATTCGAACGGATCGCTGTTTGTCGGAATCCGGGCCAACGCAACTATCCGGTGTTTTCTTCGAACCCCGGGCGCGGGCAATAATCGCAAACGAGGGCCGACTCGGGTCGTACCGCGATCGCGAACCGTATCGAGCCCGGCCGAGGCGATGACAGGCAACGCGACCGCGCGAGTGGCCGTTAATTGATAATTAAACCTTTTCTCTCTCGCAGCCATGTAGCCATGTCGATTTTAATGTCCCGATGGCGGTGCTAAACGGCGGTCGATTTGGGATTTGGGGATTTGGGGTCCGTTCGGCGGTCGCGTAAACGGTGAACCGTACGGCTGAAGGTGAAGGCGCGGGACGGGTAGGAAAGAATAAAGAAGCGCGTGACATATTGGCTGTAAAGCTGTTCGAGGTTCGAGGACACAACCCGTCCTCGGCGTCTGTCGTCAGCGACGGGGCCGTAAAACATTAACAGCGTTATGGACCGTATAACGTCACTTTGGGGTTACAATACACAGCCGATGGTTACTTGGATGTATAAGGAGAGAGTGAGAGAGGGACAGCGAGAGCACCGATTAAACCGAATGTTGATTGATATTTATGATTTGAAAGGATTTACGAGCGTGCGGGATCCGTCCGGCTACAACTTCTGGCACTGGAGCTATAATGGATTTGTTTGCCGTGCATGAGAAACCGCGCTAAACCTCCGCAATGTTCTGGCCCGGCGAGCGTCATGTCGCCGTAAGGATGTCGCACCAGAATATAAATTATAAGTCCGGATTTGTGTTTCGGACTTTAGAAACGCATACCTAACGGTTATGAGTCAGGAAGATGGTTCCAGTCGTTGCCAGTGCTTTTGAGGTTTTTTTTTAAAGGTACCTATTGGTTGAGAATATGAGGAACATTTATGTCAAATTCCCGACAACACAGAGGAAAACGTGGTCTTAACCCCGACAAGTTTAGAACATATGTCAGTCTGGATCGTTGAACTCAGGTTGTTGATCTGTATGCGCGGATCGTGAAATTTATTTTAGGAGTTTATATTGTTTTATTCGGAAGTTGTAATATGTATTCAAGTTGTATCAGCTCTCAACAGATTTTATAATTATCTTGAATTTTGTTACATTTTGTGAAGATTTATTTAAAAATTAATTATTGAACCCTTCAGCATTTTAAAGTATTTTTGGTTTATTTTGTGAGAACATGAAAGCCATTTTTTAACAGCTTCTGGTATTGATTATACATGCAATATACAATTCGAATAATATTTGGAACTGTAAAAGTCCGCCCCAGTCGGTACTCGTTCTTGCCTTTGCCCATTACGGCTAGAAATTATTTAATTAAATCTAACCACGAAGTGATGAAACTATCACAGCAATAATCGAGTACATTAACCCGCTTATCGGGCGACGTTGATTGTTCATGAATGAAATCTCTTCTCAGCACGTAACGATCCGATGAACGCTGAGAATCTTTCCGGGCTAAGTACCAGCCATCATTATTTCCTTCATAAGCCTTCATCAACAGAAAGTTTTTCCCACCGGTCGAGAACTGCTCAACTGCTTCTGCTGTTGCTGCTGCTGCTGAAGCATGAAATCGTTTAGAACGAAACGTTGGAAAGCGAACACGGTGAGTGAAGCTCGCGGAACGTCCGACACACGGTCCCGCAGTAAGTCACGTCGATGTCAATCATAAGCGGGTGGAAATTGTTCCGATATTCATTCGTTTATAATGATGATACTCGGACACGGCCACTTGCGCCGAGGCCCCGAAGCCTTCGCCCTGGCGGTGGATCACGACGCCACGCAGAAGCATCAATCCCATTTTCCAACGGTGTCCGTTTGCCCTTGCCGAACGCTCGGCGAACTCGCGGGCAATGCGAGGTAATTTACCCGCCACCAACGGCCTACACCCGGTGGCCGGTTGAAGGCTGACGATGGGACGGATCCGGAGCCCACGGGAAGGGCGATTGGTGATTATTTCGCTCCCTCGCTTGATGGCCCATCCCGATTCCGCTGGCATCCTGGTAGCAGTCCAAACGGATTGACTCCTATTTCCCACCGGTGTGGTAGCGAGGACTCGCTGCTGATTGCCCGGCCACGGAATGGTAGCCCGTACGGTTGGAAGCCGTCCATTAAAAGAATGCACTCGAATGCGGTGGCTTAATCGATTTTACTGAACCCGGCAATCCGATTGCATGGCAACCTTGCGGTCGCAGCTATCGCGAACGGGAGGAAATGATAATAATAATTTCATCATTCGGTACTTAGTGTCACGCAACGATGGAGTGCTCGTGAGGCTCTAAATGTGGTTGCGTGCGTGGGTGTTTTAGGGATGGGAGGGGAGGAGAAGTTTATTCAATCAACGAGTGAACGGAACAGAGATACAAGTGCTTTCTTATCAGGACGCGAATTTTCAAACCAAGCAGTACATTTTACGCTAAATAATGTGTTGATTTGCGTGATAGAGCGTTTAAAAGGACTCATTTTTATTATTTAATATTTTTTGTGTCTCATCAGTGTAATATTTCATTGTATTTATGGTATAATTAATTACATTTGTGTTGTTAAGTACATTTGATACAATTAATGATTTGGTGAAATTTGATTTGTTCAAAAATTCAGTGATAATATATCAAGCTCATTAGTAGTTTGTACATGTTTAACATTTACAGACTATTATGCTCATAAGCTCATACCGATTTTGATTTTTTTCTTGCCATTATATTATTACTTATTGGAAAATACTTAGTTGATTTTTTAGCTTAATTTACGAAACCTAAATAATGTATAAAATATCTATGAGGTTTGTGTTATCTTCGTGACACTCACATTCAGTTCATTTGTGAGATATCATACTTTCAATAACCTACTCAGACAAAAAGAGATTAAATGGGCTAATAACCTTTACATAAAGGTGAATATCAATAGTTTTAATATCAAATGTTTTGCTCCAGTTTACTGAGATCGATGGATCAAACTGTTTTCGAAAGGCTACCTTCTTTGCGACCTAGACTTGATCCAAGCACAAGCGACAACTTTCGGCGCTGAAATGACGATTTAAAAAACTCAAATGTTGATTAGACACTAATAAAGATCTATTTCCACCATTTGAGTCACCGAGGGAAGAAAAAAGGAAGCCAAACACAACAGCTCTCCCTCGTTCTCGCTGTGGGCGAATTAATTCATCACAGCCTAATCGCGCAGTAGCTTCGGCCGCGTGGTGGAACTCGACAAGCAGGATAAAAGTGGCTCTTTCCATTTCACCATCATCTCCACCACCACCACCACTACCGTCCGCCGAACGCGGGCTAGGAGACGAAAGAAAAACTACCACCTCCGTAAGCGGACCAATCGAACGGGTGGACGATAAAATCCGACCAACCAGCGTCGGGCGCAACCGTAAAAGAGTGGGGTGAGATAAAACCGCGACTACTACTACACCCTACGCTGCCACCCCATGTTGGCCTTTCCGTGCTGCTACCGGTATTGCACCGGGTTCTTCAACCCCGTTCGTACCCGAAAGCACACAATTTATCGTTCCGTTCCTGTTTCGTTTGATCCCGAACACCAACCAGCACCATCGCCACCCCCTTCACCACCACCACCAACGCAGTATCGCGAGTCCGATCGTGAGAACAACGTACGACCAACGCACACACTGCGGAACGAACGCGCCGTGTGCGTCGCACGGTAGCGACAGTTATGTTTGGCGGTCGTTCTGCTTTCTGCCGACAGCCAGGGGAGGTGGAGAGTGCGTTCTATGTGAATCCCGGCTCCAGCAACGGACTCCGAAACATCCCTTCCCCTCCCCTTCCGGACAATCGTGTCAGTCGATCGTTTGTTGCGATTGTGCTTCTCGTTCCAGAGCGAGACGAAGAAGCTACTCCCCGAGCGCTCAAAACCAGTAAGCATTTACTTTGCGTTTATGTATCGCAACAGCCACAGTTTATGTACCTTCCGCTGGGCCAAAGACAGGCAGCTCACACTTTGCGTGGAGGATTATTTAGCTGCCGCGGGAGTGGGAAAGACAGAGAATTATGTGGCAGCGCAAGTCGAGCATAAGTCGGGTCGGAATGCGGTGCGATCGTGTGCGTGTGCCTTTCCCCGGGAGCGTGATGTAGATTTGGCTGGTCCTGGCCCGTGCCAGAACGAGATGAGCCTATGCGCGTAGGGTTTCGCGTAATTCTAGTAGCACCATTGCGGGGTTTGGTGTGTTAAACGTGAAGGTAAACGTGTAATAAAGCGATCGTTGAGATGAAATGTCGCTCAGTTTTCTTCTGTTAAACGTCAAATTCTGTTTAACAAATGTGTGAAATTTATGTGCAGCATTCAAATTACAATAAAAACCTTCCCATCGACGAACCCTGCACGAACGGAGCCCTTTTTGCTCTTCATTCTCGCTTCTTGCTTCCGCTCTTTCGAACGTGGCACATTTTCGCTTTCGAAAAGCGTTGCCCATAACCACGCCCCTTTCGGATAGTTTCGCCATTTTTTTGAATAATATTCGCACATTCGAGCAGTTAGCGATCATCGAGCTAGGCGCACTGCTCGAATGATCGCGTATATGTTTTTCGAACGCGCAACCGGGCTTTGGGAATACATAGAGCGGGGTTGGTGGTTTTTAAATATATGCACCACCACTCACCCTTCCAGGCGCTGCCGTGGCACGCGGGGCTTTGAACGGCTCCCTGCATTTGCTTCGTAAAAAAGAACACCCCGGGGCCGCAGGGAGAAGAGTGGACACGAGACGAGACGAACCCGGGCACGAACAGCATCAATGAAACGGCTACCAGTGTCTAAAGCATCTCTCGCTTGCTATCTCACTTGCGACCGGCACCCCTATCCGCTTTCCTTCCCCGGTCCCCGCGAGGCCATTTATTTCGGTTTCAATCTTCTTCCGTCCTACGCAGCAGCATCACCGGCGGAGTAACAGCAGCCCCTTTCTCACACCTCTCACCCACACGCTCACCGCTCCCGGGCAGCATCCTTATCTGTGCGGCGGCGGGCGGGTTGTTCCCTTCCTTCCTCGGCACGGTACGTTGTTCCACCACCGGTCGGGAAGGGTTGCTCTCTTTCACACGCTTCACTTCGTCTGGTTTATGTGCGCGCATCGCTCTCACATCGCTCTCTCCCTCTCGCTCTTCTACCCGTTTGCTCTTGCTTTCGAAACGTCTCAAAGCGTGTGACTGTGTGGTTATATACATAAAAACTGTGTGGCCTCTATGTACGAGCGCACGATCGGCTCGTTTCACTCGCTCACTCTCGCTGCCCTTCAGCGCACACACTCTCGCTCTCGCACGCCTGTATGTGTGTGGGTTCGCTCTCTCGCTTGCACAATGGCCCCCGGTGTTATTTCTCCCTTTGCGAGGAGCTTTCAGCCCAAGAAAGGCTACTATTGCTCGGAACGTCTTTTGACTTCTGCTACTAGCAAACGGTGCGCGCACACACTCGCTCCCAGTCCCGCGTACTAAGCAGGGGCCACGCGTACATACACACACACATACACACACATACGCACGCACACTGACTCACTCGCCATCCTCCGTCCCGCTCACCGTCCCAGGGAGCCGTGCGTGTGTGCGATCGCTGGCTGACGCGCGACCGCGTGCGCGCGCGCCCAAGTCAAACCCGAAGTCAATTCCAGTAACCAATCCCATCCGCTCACGTACGGAAGTTAGCAGCGCGGTAAGCACCAGCAGCAACAGCAGCAACAGCAGCGGCAGCAGCGGCAGCACCACCAGCAACAGCAACAGCAACAGCAACAGCAGCAGCAGCAGCAACAGCATCAGAAGCAGCAGAAGCAGCCCGGGCGAGACCTATCGATATACCCGCGCCGACACGGGCGCGTTAAACGATCATTCGAACTCGATCGAACGAGAACGCTTCAGAGCACGAGCTACTCCCGCGCCGAGACCGAGTGAGAAGAGTCCAAGTGCCAGTCCGCTAGCGCGTAGACACTCGAGCCACCAAGCCATTCGCCCATTTGCTACAACACACGCGCGAGCAGATTTTTCGGTGCAGTTTGTGGTGCACATCCGAGGTGTTGCGTGCGATTTTTTGGAGTGATTTTTTTGTTGTCGCAAGGCGCTAGTGAAAGTGAACCACGTTCCCGCGGGGAACGAGAAAAGTTTTTTTTCAATCCGTAACGCTACAAACGAAAAAAAAAAAAAACGGTGGCAGATTTCTCTGCTAAACGGTTTTTTTTTTTGAAGAAACACCACCGTGTAGTGAACCGTTTTGCAATTGCATCAGCAGACAGACGGCAGCAGCAGAAACGCGTGACGCAATAAATAGTGTGGATTATTCGATTGGTGGTGTTGTATCGCACGACTTTCGGAGGTGGTTCAAAAGTGAGGAAAAACGCGACTTTAAGCTTGCGAGAGCAGTTACTGATTGAACGACAGGTAAGTTGTAAGATTATTTATTAAAACGCCATTCTTATCAGCTTTCATTGTATTAAAATCCCCAAAAAACGATGTTAAAACCACGCGCCATTTTTGCGCGGCAAATAGCCGACGGCATTTCATCGTGCGCTTATGCAAAGCAGCGGAAGCGTTTTTCTTTTCCGCTGCGTTGCGTGACGTTCGCTCAAATGCTCCTCGACAATTCGTTCGAACACTAACCCGGGCGGGAAACACGAGTCTCCATTTGCTACACGGGGCCACCGTGAAAAAAAAACAGCGTTTGATTGGTTCCATCTTTCTTTTCTTCCGCTTCGTGACCGGTAGCAAATGGCTACCGGTTTTACGCAAACGCAAAACGTGCCGAGGGCGCCGCGTACTCGTGCGCGCTAGAAAGAGATCGACAGTGTCGGAGCAAGCTCGAGGGGCCGGAAGAGGCCAACGGAAGAGAGCGAGAAAACCAGTAGCTACTTGCTACCGTGCCGCTGGTGCTGCTGCTGGTGCGCGTTTGTTTTCTTCGTTAATCTCTTTTCACGCAAGGGAGCCGCCGAGAATCATCTCTCCACTTTCCTCCAACGTCGCGTTCGGGTACACGCTCCACCAATCGGGAATGGGCGTGCAATGCGGGCAGCAGGCGTAAGCCCGGTAGCCATGGGAAAGAAAACGGGCAAAACAGCCAGAAAACGGTAGCCAGAAAAAATGGCGTAATGGCGATCATCATCGACGTTTCCGGTGGTGTGGTTTTAGGTGGCGATCGTTTTCATACTTTCGACGATCGTTATTGGCATTGAATAATCTAATTTTATTTGTTTGAATAGCCAAAACAAGCTTTCACAAATGCATAAATAAATAATTTAAAAAATTCAAAAGTCAAAAGAAACGCACAATTAACGCACGATTATTGCGTAATGCATCAATTTGCCTGCCTGCGAAACGTACATGATCAATCCATTCGATAAAAGAAAAGAATACAGTCACACGTGGGAGCGCGATATGTCGATCGGCTGTTTGCGGAGTCTCCGTCAGCCGGCGGCGACGGTTGTTCTCATTACAAACATGCTCGTTACCTGCAAACCAATGTTACGCGACATGTTCCTTCAATTAGACGGACAGTTGTTTGATGGTTGTTTAGTCGGACAGGGTGGTACAAAAATGAAAAAAAATCTCTTCGCTGGGGGAACTTTTTCTCCGTTTGTCTGGGCCTCTTCGCGCTTTTCCCCAATCGGTAGTTACTGGCTGACGCGATAAGGAATCACTTGCATGCCCGTGTATGTGTATGTGTGTGTGTGCGAATTGACGGCATACATCAAACGTCGATACGACATGCCGACAGCCATGGCTTCCTCGGCCGTTCTCCTTCCCCCCCCCCCTCCCGCTTCCCCTCCTCCATCCGACACATTGCTTCCGCTTTGATGAACGCTCGAAACCCGGTTCTGGTCGAACCAGTTTCATCCGACGGTTCCCGTTACTGCCCCGGAATCCATCTTTTTGCGACGGTAGACAGAGCGGATGTCGTAAAAATCGGCCCCGACGCGCTCGTGAGTGAGACTTTAGTCATCTCTCCTGCGGGGCTTCCAAAATTTCGAAGCTAATTTATGAGCCGCAACCGTCGTTGCCGCGGTCGTCCGAAATTGGCACCGAAGACTACGACGATGATGGCGATGATGATGCTGACGGGTTAGTGTGTTTGTGTGTGTGCCAATGTGCGGGCTGAAAACTGGGGCTGGGACGAGATTTATTGCGTAGCACGTTTTCAAACTTTTGGTGCCAAAACGGGGTGCCTAGGCCGCGTGGGAAGTAAAGGTGCGCAGCAAAGCTAGGCTGACACATTTTTCGAAGCTGTAACCGTGCCCAAACCGAGCAGCGATCGTGTCACTTGATGTATGTTTGAGGTTAGAAGAAAAGAATAGAGCTGTTGGGTTTGTTTTGTTCGCTCTACTTCACTTCCAACATCGATTCTATATCTGCCCATCGAACGTCACAAGCCTACCGCACGATTTGTCGAGTCACCTGATTCATTTATCATGTCCATTTCCCAAACCTCCGCCCTCCCGCCGGGGAAGGAAGGTCTGAAAATTTGCCTCAAGTACCTCGCACGCACTCGAACCGATCGATTCCCGATCCGGGTGGAATCGATTGAAACGCTTGCAGCGCTTTCCGAATCGGGATCGTGATGACGTCCTCGGAGCTTCGGATACCATCTTGACCCCTTCCAGCCGAACCGATCGTGGCACTTCAACCGGCGCAAGAAGTGATTCCGAAGAAAGGGCGCACTCGTCGGGGTGTCCTTTCGGAGGATGCGCTCGCATGAATGGCGCGCTAGCCGAGCCGGGCCGAATAGAACCGAAAGAATGCGAGAGTGCATTCTTGCACCAGCAACGAATTTGCGCCATCATCGCTTGCTCTGATTCATTTTTCATAGCCTTTTGCTTTGCGTTGCCAAGCAGCGCATTCCTGGGAAGCTTCTGAATTGAGTCTTCGGGGTTGTGTATGTGTGTGGGTGTTTTTTGGTCAATGAAAAATCGAAATAGAAAATTCATAAATCATCCGCAGATCCTTTGCGAGACGAATCGCGGGTGCGCTTCATTCATTCGGTTTGAGTGTGTGTTCGAATTGGTGGTAGTACCAGAAATTCCGAACTCCAACCACAGCAAGGATAGTCGTCGATAGCTAACACAGCCATTTCTAACAGTTGCTTCAGCCAACACACGCGGTACAAGTGCAATTACAGGCCCTGCTGTAACCCTTCCACGAGGCAAATAAGCTCGAGAAAAATGGCCACACAGGTGAGCCGAACCCCGGAGAAGTGGGAAAGGAAAACCGGCCTCGTTTTCCGCTCATTAATCACGGTGTCGCTTGTAGTTGTAGTACGTGCGCAACAAAAAAAAGACCACCCGATGCGGATGCACTCGGCGCGAGCAAAAAAACCCCCCGATACGGACGACACGTCGGGACACTCTATCCGACGTTACGCTTAAAAATTAACAGCAAATTTTCATGTCCGACACTGTTTGCAACTCTGCACTTCCATTTTCGACGCCTGGCTGCGGAATGTGCAGAATGTTGAACATTACACGGACTCGACGGAACTCCTCACCGCACGCGGTGCACTTTATGATGATGATGATGATGACGACTACGGTGGCGACCGTGGTGGGAAGATGTGCTCGCTGCCCTTTTTGCAGCCCATGCAGACCACGACCGAGCCGTGTCGGTTACTGCAAGTGCCTGCAAACACGGTTCACCGTGAATGTCTTAAGTCACAGCACGAATTTTTCATCCCCCGCGCGCGCGCGCGCGTCGTAGGCGATAGTGTTTGGAGCGTTTCGTTGTTGTGATGCTGCCGGTCGGGGTCGTAGACGTAGATGGTGTGTGAAGTGGGTAATTCCATCGCGCACACTTCCTTGTTATCGCCTTCGTCCGCAATAAGTTAATCCGTCCGGGGTGAACCGTCTCCCTCGTTCGCTTATTGCGCGAAGAAATGGCCACTTTCGCATTGCCGTTGGGAGGCCGGGTTTGGTGAGATATTTTTATCCCCTTGCAAATAATGTCCTCTCAAACGTCTATGAAGTTGTAACCGAACTTTCAAGAACTTACTTTTGTGCAACTGCGAGCTTTTGTTCGAGCTTGTTTCCGCAAAAACATTCACCATAAATGGGAAAAAAGAACAACCGGGCCCATGAGCCTGTGTTTTGTTTGTGTATTTTGACCCAAAAAACCACATGATCCCACCGTGATGTCCTGGGTGCGTCCGTGTGCGTGTGTGTGGTATATGCGGCCCTGAAGATCCGGCAACATCGGGGTCGAGGCTAGATTGACCCATCGTGCCATCGAAAACAATGGACCGAAATAGATGCTGCAGAAGACCCTGAGACCCTGCTGGTGTTCAGGGTGGTCTTCTTGGGATGGGCAAAACCATACAGAACAGAGAGAAAAAAAGCACACACACACACACACACAAAACAAAACAGAGCTAGAAGAAACAGAGGCGGTTTTCGTGTGCGTTTGTGGATTATTGCCCGCTCATGTCAAACATCTGCCAAACAGACGTCGTTGCCGCCACCGGCGGCGCTTTTCGCGCAACGTGCAAATGACTCACCGGTTGCGGCAACGGGGTGGTATGCGATAGACGACTCACGACGAGGTGAGAAGTGACCACTGCAAGCAGCTGCCCTGGCACCGTACACCGTACACCGAAACCGAACAAATGCTACCAATTCCGGGGCTTAATGGGACCGCGACAAGCTAATGGACGAGCTATTAAAGCCGACCGTAGTCCGAAGTGGCAAATTACTTCCCCGTTTTTCGCGCCAACTCGCACCGAGCGTAAAGGTGACCCCTGCGTGAAACGGGAAGCCCTCCCTGTACCTTCCTCTCCCTTCTCTTCCACCCTCCCGACGGCGCATTTGCACTGAATCATACGCTGATTGAACCCTACTGCGGCTGCTACGCTGCCCGAGACCTTTTGGCGTGCGATGTTAAAGTGCGGTTTGAAAAATGACACAGGTTGGGTGAGGGAATTAAATACAGCACACACGAAGGCAACCAATAAAAAAAAACACACACACTCCCTTACGTCATGGAAGGTCAGCAGTGTCTTTGAGTCGTCGTTGTCGTTCGCGTCGTGGCGTTGTGGCGTTTCTTTGTCCGACGAATCACGGCGCGTTAAGTAAGCGACTTTTCGTACGTCACGCAACTCGCGCCGTGTGGGGTTTTGTGACAAATGTCTAAACGTTTTTCTTTATTTTGAGGGTCGGTTCGGCTGCGAAGACTCTTTGTTGGCTGCGGAGGTTACGTAAGTAAGCTTAAAGTTCAATTCGCAGTAACCGATATTTACCGATCGGCCGGGTCGAAGCCTGATCGAATAACGCGTCGCACACGGCGGAAGGAACAGGCACGGTAAATAATACGTGCTAGCATGAGCTTTTGGGCCGAATCTGAGTGATAACTTCGATGATGGAGGAATAATGGTTAAAGTTCGCAGCGAATTGGTAGAAAAAAACTGAGCTTGTTTTAAAATTTTGAGGAAGTAACAAGCGTTGCTGAAAGGTACTCCGACTTAATAACAATATAAAGGATATATTTTCGTTACATGAACATGCAGAATGCTTCTTTCTTTATTCATCTAAAACACTTTCAACCAAATTTTAATAAATATTGTAAATAAATATTTATTAAATATTCCATAAATTAAATATCTGTATGGAATATAAAATGTTTTAGAAATATTGTTTTAGTATTTGCTAGCCTTACGGTTAAAATATCAGCATTTCTAATAGTCAGTAATATTTTTGTATTTCTTGTTGTTTTCTGCACAACCATAAATCGATGCTGATCCACTGATGTCATTTGTGCAACTGGAAGCAGTATGTTAGTGTGAAGTATGATTTAGAACAAAAAAAAAAAAAATAAATCCAAACCAAACAAGATCCTCATCACAGGAAACTCAGCTTGATCTCTAACGAGCGCACCACTTCCAGTAGCAATAGCTCAGCCAGAAAACTCCCCCCTACCGATGGCGGCATCCCTGGGCGAAAATCTGACATAAATTAACTGCAACTCAATTTCCCACCCACGAGCTTTGTGGCCATAAATTTCAATTAATACATTAGCACCACCGTAGCGGTTGCGGATCGAACCGAAAGGTGCGTTTTTTTTTGTTCTCTCAACTCGATAGCGATTTATTGGATCGCACAGCTGCATCAGCCGTCCGACTACCGATTTTGGACGCAATTGAAGCATCACGCGCCTCCATTCCAGTAGCCCAAAACATGTTGCAACATCTGCCACGGACGAGCGATCCCGAAAGTGTCTTATAGAACGACGGGGGGGAGAGTTTCGATTCGATCGATAGCAGCGGTGTGGGGTTTGGTTTTTGCTGCAGTCGTTGCATTTGAGACAAGCACCCACTGGGCGGACGCGAGTTCGGTGTTCGGTGAACGCGTTGAATCAATTAGAACCTATCGCAGTTAATGAAGGAGAGACGGATTTAATTTTTATGTTTTTTTGGCCACTCTCGATCACGTAAACCAATCTCAGCAAGCGTCCGCTAATGTTTGATGTAATGCTTCCGACTGACACCGTCTATCCTTTAACGAGGTGTATCTTTGCGCGGAGCGTAATTTTGTGGAGGTGGACACATCCTTAACTCGTGGCCGCATCTCTTTAAGCCCACGGCTTTGGGTGGACATCACCCGACGGTAGTTAGCGCTAGCTGGGGCGTAGGAAAACCGGCAGCTAGCGAAAACGAGTTTGTCTACCATCCACCGGGCAGGTCATCAACACGCACGGGGTTGGATGGCGATCATGCGTAGCCGTAGCCGAATCCCACACGCACGGATGAAATCTATACAAAACCATGAGATGAAACCGATTACGATCACTAATTTGGTGTCGTTCGGCCAAATAGGGAACGGAGCTGCCGGAACTTTTTTTCTTTTGCTCGCCACCACCCGTGGGCTTCTAGGGACGGGATTGGTGGTAGCAACGGTAGGAATCGTGGGTGCTTCATAAACGGTGCCAATATCGATTAAAACGCGTCTCAATGGCACTTGCAAACGAGCGCGATAGCGAACCGAAGATGCCCCATAACTTCGGCGAGCTTCCGACGGCCGGGTGGCAATTACTGCTGCGATCATCCAAGTTTCGCTAAGCAAACCGTCGCTTATCAGATGCGGTGCGAGGGGCCGCACAAATTCGAGAAGCCCGCATAAAAGTGGCTTAAGAACGCCACCTCGCTCGGCCACCGGTTAAACGGCCCGGTGAAGTAGCAGCTATATCGTTTCCGGGCGCCGCGCGAGTGTTTTATTGCCTCCAAAGTTACGGCTGGCGCGAAGGTTACGTACGAAGGCTTCCGACTGCGGACGGATTCTGGGGGTCGCGCGGTCTTGGTAAGTGACTCACACGCACACACACACGCTCTCCCCGTGTGTCAATGTCGCGATAGGGAATTTTATGTCGTCCATTAAACGAGCCCGCTCGTCACGATCGGTGTTGGTGCCGTCTGGAGACCGGAGCCGAGATTTGCTGATTAATGCATATTTTTCATCGTAATTGTGGAAGCACTTTGCCAGGCGAAGGAGGCTGCGGTGGATTTCTACTGTCTGTGCTCAGAAAAAACCGTTGAGATTTTTGTCTAAAAGGTCACTTTTCGCAGACGAATAGTTGTTGAAGTGGTGCAGCTGTTTGAAAAGTTGTACTTGAAAAAGGAGATGACATTGGAGTGTTTTGATGACTCATTTCTTTTAATGTTTACGATACAAAACTGAGCTATTCATACTTGTAAAAATTGAAAGTTTCATGTCTAATACGTATGGTAAAGTAAAGAAATCATTTCAAATGAACAGGAAAAGCCCAAACAGGGAGCCTTCTATATTATGTTTTTATTTTGTACGAGTACTAATAACAATCCCAGCTGCCGTCAGTTTATTCCAACTAAGCGCTGATCCGCATACTGTTTACTTCATCGCACTTTCATCACAGCTAGTGGAATTGCCCACCGCATGAAAAATGAACCCGTTGAAGGGGCCAGTTCATATTTCATTTCATCTCCATATAGTATAAACTTTGCTCACGTCCGGCAGCGCACCCGAAACGGCGGCGGGCCAGCCGAATATCGTGCAAATATTTACCCACCGTTTGCACATCGCTAGGACCGGGCGACAATTTAGATAAACGATGCAATTGCCAAAACCCACGTTACCGTAGCGTGCACCGACGGCCACTTGTTGACACACTTGTTGACTCCCGGTAGTTAGATTCACATTCTTTAACCAGCTTCTCTTCTCGCTTCTTTCGGCTCACGTCTCGTTTCAGATAGCAGCCGCCGGGGGCGTTAATCATCGACACCGTGCGCTGAGCTGTGCGGAAGATTATACAATCACCATTCCCCCAATCCCGGTCCGGTTCCAGGCACGTAGGCGATAGGCGCCGCGAGATTTCACCGCAGCAGACAGATTGTCAGCAAGACAGCAGCAGCGGCAGCAGCATCAGCAGCAGCATCAGCAGCAGGAGCAGCGAAGGGGCGCGGGCTGGAAGCGAAGCAGACGACCGGAGCACCGACCCGGTAAAGCATTCAGTACAATTTGACTGCGCAGCCATCACACGCCACCATGTTTGCGGTAATGCGTATTGACAACGACGACCGTAGGGCCGACTTCCGTCGCAAGATGCGACCAAAGTGCGAATTCGTCTGCAAGTACTGCCAGCGGCGCTTCACCAAGCCGTACAACCTGATGATCCACGAGCGCACGCACAAGAGCCCGGAGGTGACGTTCTCCTGCGAGGTCTGCGGCAAGTACTTCAAGCGGCAGGACAATCTGCGCTCGCACAGGTAGGTCCGAGGCAGGAAAACGCCGGGTCGTCAACTGGGAGATCGATCGCGTCACACCACCGTCATCCTGCTTGCGGGAGCGTCTTATCGTACGGCCACAAACGATCCATCCGTTGCGGGGCCTTTATTGTCGGTCTAATATATGCCCCTAACCTCGGCTGATTAAACAAACCGATTGCACGCGACGCACGGGCGAAGGCGAAGCGGCAAGCCAATGGGAAAGAAAGCGTGTCCGCCGCACTCGTTCGCGTTTCTGTTTGTACCCCGTTTTTGGTTCTCAGGATTTTGAGTCCCTTTTCCGTTGTGTGTGCGTGTCAATATTGACGTTGTTGTATGGGTTATTGGTAAAATATACACATCCTCCGGACGGACGCGGAACGTGTAGGCCGCAGCAAGGGGAAACTTATCATACCGCCATCGTGTACAGTGGTCGGGAAGATCACGGGCAGCAGTTTGGAGCGTGTTTTGGGTTTTGGGTGAGCAATTTGCAGTCGGTACTTTGGCGGATTCGTTATCGGTTTGCAGCTAGCCGAAAAAAGAAACAGACCAAAAAAAAACACATCGCGATGGACGATGGGATTTTTCGTCGCCCGTGTTGTTGCGCAGTTTGACGAATGTATGCCGCATTCTCTTCCGGTGAGACGACGGCGTCGGTAAACTTCAAATGGGAACCGCGAGGTTATCTACGAGTGCCGAGTCGCGCTTATCAGCGGGGAAAGGCTTTATGACCTATACACCATTACCTTGCCGGCGTGTCGGCACTTGTCCGTTTGCGCCCGTTTGTTTGGGGTTAATATTTGGTCAGGGGTTGAGCCTGGTGCTCCTCGGTTTGACACTTCGGGCAGGCGATTAAACAACGGATCCAGCCAATAATCTTGCCGGGCGACTGCGACTGCCCATCGATTCAGCCCATTCAGCTGAAATTCATTCATCATCGTCACTGTGTTGGTTCGCTTCTCGGGCTGTGTTTGAGCGATCACGGGCTCGGGCTCGAAAAGCGTGAAACTACGGCCGGAATCTGGTCTGCAGCTGTGTATGAGCGACACGAAATAGAGTAATAAAACGCACCGTTGATAAGTTACGACCGAACATATCGTATTTCAGGCTAGGATCCACTTTTCGGTGGGCGCAAGGTCTCCGGTGGGAGAAGAAAAATGAAGACGAAGACGGAAAACACGTCCGATTAGCATAAAACAATTCTATTCCGCAGTTGCTCAGAGTCGTCAGAGTCAGCACACTCCGGGCAGCTGTGGCTTTGACATGTTTCTTTTGTAGGTTTCTTTTTGTACTGTTGTGGCCTAAAAAATTCTATTCGAGAATTTAAAAAGGTGTTTTAACAATATTCTCACCTTGGCCCATTGTAATCCACTCCGAGGAGGATCGAGCATGGTTCGAAGTTGACGCGAAGATGGATCTTTTCTCACGCTTCTTGAAGGCTCCCGACACGTGATCGCCGCGGCGTGGCGCAGTCGGCTGCTTTTCTATGTTTTGGCGTCGTGTCGTTTAGGGCGTCGTTTGATGGCGTAACTTGATCGGCCACCGTCGGTGGTGAGGAGTAAAATTTGTGTGATTTCCTCACCATTGTTAGTGCCTAAGGGACTGGAAAACTGTTGCTGTTCGGCTCAATTCCTATAGCGATAAATTAATTATGTTTCTTTCCCTCTTTCCTTTCTCTTTTTCCGTTCACAGATGCAGTCAATGTATTTGGCGGTAAGCACCATTTGAAAACAAAAAAAAACAAAAACAAAAACAAACTTCTTCGATGTACACTCATTTCTTTGCAAAACACCTACCTATTACACGACAACACACATATAAAACCCAAACTCAAGCAAAACTCAACAAACCAACCAACCAATCAACCTACATACAACTTCTAAAACAAAAATTGGGTGATGGAGAATATATAAGTATATAAATAGTAAAAAAAAACAAATTCAAAACAACAAAACAAAAAGAAAGGAAAACAACAAACATACAAACAAACAAACACACAGAGCGTGACGGCGAAGTAGAGTGTACTCATATGCACAACCACACCAGAGCAAAAAACCAAACTAAAAGCACTAGTGAAAACCGAGCGTGAAAATGAGCAAATGGGCAAACGGAGGCTGGAGTGACTGAACAGTGATCATACGCAATCCCCCCGGGGAAGAGGAAAGGGGAGCTTGCCTTCGTTGTTTTGCGCACCCCAAGTTACACCCTCCGCTAGTGAAAACACACCCGGAAACTCGGAACGAACGAACCTTTACCGTGGAAGCACCGGGACGCAACACTTCGTACTTTGAATCTCCATTAAAACATTAGCCACATCGCGTAGCTATGTATTAGAAGAGTGTGTGTGTGTGTTTGTGTGTGTCGGTATTGTGTGCGCGCGCGCGTGTGTGTGTGTAGTTAATCCAGATCAGCAGCTTGTCTCTAGTAGCTGCCCGAAGACCCACTGATAGTCATCGCCCACTGCTTGCGATATTCATCACATCGATAAACGGCACCTTTGTTCGGGAAGTGTGGCATAAGTTGAAAAATACCGAGTCGAAGGAAACCTATCAAGCAATAGCTTAAAAAAAGTCACGGGCAACACAAATCAAATGGCGATTAATCGATTGCGAAGGAAAAACACTGTGAACAATGGTGACGCGAAGGAACACGGTAAACAAACAAACCACTCTCGACACGCGTAGAAGCTTTGGGGAAGCGGAGGAATGAGAAAACAAAAGTAGAGAATCAGACGAAACGAATGAGAGTATGAGAAAGCGCGCGCGCGAAATAGAGCGAGAGTGAGTAAGAGAGAGCAAAAGGGAGCGATCGCGATCGTTTTAATTTCTCTTTACGTAAGCATAACTGTTCTGCGATAATTGTCTGTTTATGTTTAAGCTGTAATCACTTTTATACGGAACCCTTTATCCCTTTTTTGCCATTAGTTCGATTGCATTGCTACTTTCATTGTTATGTCCATTGTTCATTGTTGTGCTGTTGCGCAGTTATGTTATGTCGCTTCTCGGAGCAGCCCGAAGTTTTAATTTCGATTTGTGTTTTTGTCCTTCAAAATTTTAATAACGTTCCTTAACCATTCGCTGCGATAGTCTGCGTCCGATCCTTCGCCCCGACAAAGTTGTTTACATCCACTTTCCATCGCCATCCTGTGTTAGTGTTATCTTCTCATCGAACTCCATCACTCGCGAGAACAGAGCCAGCGACCAGCGCGACCAGCATCGAAGAAGTGCAGAAATTAAACGAAGACAAAAATGATATCTTTTGGCCACAAAACGACACACGCATGCACTCACACAAACGCACACTGAAACACATATACTACATTGAAGCACACATTGAAGCAATTATTTCGAATTGGAGCGGTTATGCTCAAAAGTCGAAATAATTGTGATCGGTTTGAAGTGCGATTTCGGAATCTAAAATCCTTTCAAAATTATCGAAACGAGACGAAGTACACATACACACTAACACAAATACTG
The DNA here is from genome assembly GCA_000473445.2 of Anopheles farauti. NCBI lineage: Eukaryota > Metazoa > Arthropoda > Insecta > Diptera > Culicidae > Anopheles > Anopheles farauti. Next base: position 4,352,073 of record KI915043.1, on the reverse strand, counting down.
CACCTTTAACAAGCGCACATGCACCACCACCCAGCTACGCATACTAGCACAAGAAACACTAGCGCTCGGGGACGTTTCGGTCTCAAAATTGTTTCTACTATTAGTTTGCTAAGATTTATTTTTGTGATATAGTTTGGTATCATCGACGCACCCGGACGCTGGTGTTTCGTGGTGCCTGGTGCATGGAGGGCAGTGGTCGTTGTACAATACTCTAACCAAACCGCACGGACGCACCGACAGTGGACGCAAAATTTTAAAGATGAACAACAAATAACCACCCACAAACCGTAGTGTTTCACCGCAACCGTATCGGGCCTAACCTACTGGACGTTTCATAGTTCTGTACTCATCCTTTCACCCTTTCCATAGTTGGTGTGCTTCTTCACCGATTTATTCCCCTTTTTTCTTCTCTTCCCTTTGTAAACGTTCACCGTTTACTTCTCACAACCTTCTTCTCGCTTCATTGTTGCACAAAATTGGTAGTATACTATGCTAATATTCCCGCTGTATTGGTTCTGTTTTGGCTATCATGTGTCTAATTTTCGGATTTCTGGCCCGGTAAAAATAGAGTCGTGTATTCTTTTCATTAATTATTTTGTGAACAAACAAACATACAAAAAAAAACAAAACAAAACAAAACCAGCAAAGCTCAAATGGAAAACAAATCACCATCATCTGTTTTCGTATTTTTCTTTCTTTCTTTTCTCTTTTTTTCCCCCACCAACCACGGACAGATCAATCCATATGGATAGAACAATGAACGGTAACAACAATCGAGCATACTGATCTAGTTTACGGCGGATTGCTTTTGCTTGTACTGTTTTTTTTACATTTTTATATATTAAAAAGATACATTATGATTTCGCATTATGAGCATCCTACTCCTCCCGCCCTCCCCAACACAAACAAAAAAACATTATGATTTCAAAAGCTACATGTAATACTTTATTTTTATATTATTCTATTATTATTATATTATTATTATTACTACAAGCATAAATGTTATTCGTGAAGGATTCGATGAAAATCAATTGAAATTGCGGCAAACATGCGGAAGCGATTCGAAAATTCGATGGTAAGGCCGCGCCGGACGTTTCGCACGAAGGCCGCGTGGATGTCGCCGGAAAGGTGCCGCGAAGTACGCAAGGAGCGGTTGCATAAGTTATTTAAATGAATGAGCACGTTGAGCCGAAATGTTTGTTGCATCGAATACAGTTTATGTATAAAATATTCCTTTTTTCTAAATAAGACTCTAACCTACGGAAAAGAACCGGGGAGGGGATGCTGGGAGCGTCTTCGGACGATGCGTGCACCGTTCCCCATCTGTAAATATCGTACGCGAACGAATGCGACACAATCAAAATTACGCGCCGAAGGTATGCGATGTGAAAAAGGGGAAGCAAAACAAAAAAAAAAAGAAAATTAAAACACGAAAAAAGAATCAAACTTGGAACATTGCCTCAAATATGACGAAAATCAAAACGATAATGTTATGTGTAAACCTTAACCGGCGGCAGGAGCGAATCACTTTTAATTACTTATTTAAGATGTACTACTAATTTATGCTTTGAAATAGAGACAAAACAAAACTGGAACGAAGTGGGACGAAAGACGCGGAAATAAAAGTGAGCGAGAGAAGCTTTTGCAAGAAAGTACTGCGGAACTACTTCTACCGAACGAAACATTCTCTTGACGTTTCTCACAGGCATGCTGCGCACGCTGCGTGTCCCAGTTACGATTGTTTCACCCGTAGGCGGTAGGTTGCCTGGAAAAGATAGATTACGCCTTCCAACAACACCATGATGCCATAATTTATCTCTCGTTTTACACACCCTGTTAAAACCTCACGGATAATACATTTGGTATTCACTAATCGACCCCTTGATCGAGCGTCATTTGCTGTCGCCCAAAAATGTCCCACGCCCAAGCGCATTTGGCAATTGTGTATGGTGGCTTTGTTTCACCATGATGAGTTTCACCATGATCATCCGCTAGATTGATGGGCGAAAATCATCGACACGTTTTGTCCGCAACCGCTGATCACCGATAAAAGGCAAAATTAAATTTGCATCACAATACGAACCGCCATTATCGACTCGTTAGGGTGAAGAAAGGATCCTGTCGTCGGATTATTAACTGCTTTCGTCGTTCTTTGCGTGGTCTCCGTCACCTAACCACCACCGGTTCAAACAACTCAGGTTAGAAAGAACGATAGAAATGTGAGAAAGGAACGCCGGTGCGTCAGGCATCCCAGGCATGATGGCTCATGATTGTGAATCATCCTTCTTAATTCTCGCGAAGACACATTTAGAGTTTGCCAACCATGTCGTCAGGTGCATGCAGGAGACGGTTTGATCTCGGGGTTGAATCATTGCACCAGAAAGACATCTTTTTGTTTCACGAGCAAAGACTGTAGCCCTACACAAACAGCCCCAGTTGGTAATGAATCGAATTTCGCTTCTCCATACTTTCCTAGATTTACGACGCCGAACCGCGCTTAGAATAGATTCTAGTCTGCTGTAATTATGTTAGTGGCAAAGTCAGCACAAGACAAACTGAATAAACGATCATAAAGCAAAAAGCAATAACATCTAGCTCAGTCTCAATCATAAACGCGCTGATCGAAAGAAGCATCTTTACAGAATCTGTTCCACGATTATTACTGGAAAAGGTCATGCTTAAAATGAGTGCTTGCAAAATGCATTTTTATCAATTATACTTATTTTATTTTATATTTTTTTCAAATAAACAAAATACCACCAGAACTACTCACACTTACACTCGTCCAGAAATAGATTGATGCGGCAGTTCGGCTGAAAAACAAAAACAGAACAACGACAAAAAAAAAACAAATAAGGTAGCGTAGGAGATGGAGCGAATCAATCACATAGTTATGTGCATTATAAAAAAAGAATGATAATAAGCGTTTGAATATTATTAGCCTCAGTAAAGAAATCGGCAGAAAAACCGTGTAAATTGAAAACTGAAATACCTTTTGTGGTTGTTGACTTGAATTATGGCTACTACGATGACATGTGATTTTCGAGCGTGAAAGGTGAGTTTTTATTTTGCTCATTGGATGTGTTTTTTTTATTTGCTTTTTCACTCTGGACTTCATTTCGTGTGATTTTTTGTTGTGTACGAAAATAATCAACTTTAATTTTAAATTAGAAGCGTGGTATGGTCATTGGTTTGATTTCTTCCGTCTGTAGTGCGAATCTTTATCTTTGTGCAAGAAGAAACCTGCGAGCAAAAAAAGAAAATCGCGCTCGAAAAGCAATTTACAAACGAAAATCGCGTCACAGCGGGAGCTCTTTGCGCAAATCTCAATAATCATAACATAAATATTTCCCCGTTTATGCGCCGGTCACCGGGCCCGGTTCCCTCTCGTCCGCTCGGGCCCGTCGTCGGCGGAGAAGTCTGGCGAGGTTGTGGTTTGGGACTGGAAGTCGCTTTAAATTAGATTCCATCGGAACCATATTTCATCGCACGACGTTGCCGGATGCGGCGTTCAGGTGGAGCATTTCGATGAATGAATTTTTTTAAAAGATAAACGGTATTTTAAACGAATTCTTGGAACATGTACTCCACCGAAGAGGAAGCTACGTTCGGGGTTTTTGCTCTGGTGCTGGATGAATAAAAGACGGTGATCTGGGTTAATCATTTTATGAATGAAATTATACTTTAGACTGAATGGAGAGTAAACTTCACGGCGTTCGAAAAAAAGTAACGTTTTTTTGAGTCCACATTTTAAAAGGTTCGGATAACGTTTGGTACGCAAACACCAAAAAGGTGACATGGTCGGAGAAATGTTCACTGCCTCCGGCACCGCTTGAAGTGTCGTAAAACTCGTGTCGATTTCTTCGATTTGTGTATGCGCTGGAAAGCGATGGAAGTTGCAAGGGAGAGTCAAAGTATCATAAATCAAGTTGCGTTGCGTTTGACGAGCTGTTCGAGCTATTGCATGCGGTTGTAGGCCCACCTGCTGTCTGCTAGACGTCTTGCTTGCTCAAAAGTCCATCCCGAATCCAACGTTATTGAGCGTGGCGAATTCATTTATTTACACCGTATTGACCAAATCAACTAAGCTGGATGGAGTTGTGCTCGATTGTTTAGATGCTGCCACAGGACTGGGCAGGCTGATCTCACTGCGTAACCCCCTAGTGTGATAAGGTTTTAAGTTTTGTTTCTTAACCTAAACAATATCACTGCAATAGAGAGATTGGAATTGCTACCGTATTTGAGGTGCTAGAAATACGATTGAAGTTCCTGTTTTCGTGTGTTCATGGTTCGTTTGCAGAGTTTTGACTTCAGCTCGCTGCCTGCTGCGTTTGTTTTGGGGTGTTTCAATTCGATGCGCTCAGATTGGCTGGCAGCACGCAGACTGAATGACCACGAGCAACAGTCACCGGCTTGCTGCGTTTGTTAGGATAAAATTTATCTCTATGCCAAAAAAAACTATAGTCAAACAACCCGTACGCAAAGAGTAAGCATCAGCTTTATGGTAGAGTACGTTCTGTTTTGGTTCGATTTGGGTCGAGGCAAAATGAAGCTGTACACGAGGCAATTGCACATGATTTATTGCTGCGCACGAAACACGGGCGTGTGGAACTTTCTAATTGTTCGCTCGGGGTAGCGCAGCACACTGTGTATGCTCAATATGGGTTTCTTCTTGCTTTTTTGTTTACGAATACCCATCGTGATGTTGTATGTCAATGAGAGTTTAAAGAGTTTTTTTTATTAGGTACAAGTAATTCGTGCGTAATTATTGTTTTATTGTGTAAATGAAAAGTTCTTTGCAAACCTTGGCTCTAAGAACCCTCGAGATGAATAAAATTCCAAGCAATTTATTAGTTTTTAATCATTTAAACCGGAGTGGAAAACATACTGTGATCGAATATAATGCTCTTAACTTTTCTCAAAATAATTAAGTTTACTGTAATAATTAATTTGCTGAAGAAACTTAGAAATTTGAATTGCTAAAATTACAAAAATTGCATTGCACAAATATCATGTGATTAAAACTTCATGTGATTCAAACCAAAATCATGTGATCAAAACTTACTTAAAAATGATTTTCACAAACGAAATATTTTAGGATGTTTTTATCAATCAAACATTCAAACATAAAATTGAAAAAATCCTCATGCAGAAAGAAATTGTCGCTATTTGACACCATTCGAGGAAAAACATGATTACTTCCCATGTATGAAAACTATCTTTCGATAGCGCATACCTCGCAGCTTAAACCATGATGTGACTTGGGGTGGAAACACCAACACACCAGCCACCACCGACTAGCCGGCGTGTGACAGAGCGGCAGCTGAAGCACGCAATGACTCACAGGAATAAACACGGAATAAACCTGCCCGTAAAAACCATCGTACTCATCGCAAGCCGCGCTCCCAAACGGTGCGATCCTGCCGCATGATTGAAGCTCGCACTTTGCCCCCGGCAGGTCCCATGAACCGACAACTCATCGCGGTGGAATTTTAGCTGACCAATCGAATCGAGTACGCCACTCATCGTCGACATCGACAACTACGCAGGCTGCGATGTGCGTTGTGGTGCAGGCGGTGGTGGATGTGGTGGTGGTGATGGTGGAAAGTAGCATAAGTGTTGTTCAGCATCCCGGCGGATCAAGTTTGTGGAGTTTTTTTTCGGACAATTCGATCCGATCCGATTGATCCGCCGAATTCTGGTGCCGTGGCGAGGGATGAGATGGGCAGGAAGACACGTAGGCTGCTGTCAGCTGTCGGCAGCGATCGGTTGAAGTCTATTCAACCGTTGTGGGGTTTTGCCGGGTGCTTCGGGTGGTGCTTCAAGTACCGAAGTGTGCGGCTATCGAACCGGCGCGGGTATCGCTTACAGCGTAACTGGCCACGCTCGTTTGCTGCACTACAAAGTGGAAGTGTGATAAAATAACACAACCGACTTGGGTGCTTGGGGAACGCGCTTGACGCGCTCGAGTGTGTTCGGGCTCGCGGCGGCGGCAGGAACGCTTTGCTGGGCCCGCACGTTCGCTCGCCCAGCCGCCCGGTGTTAATAATTCCAGCATAAGTGGCCACCATCAGAGCAAGATGATACCCGGGTAACCGATACCCGCCCGATCGGTGGGGTTCGTTTCTCATCTGCCCGTTGAGATCTTTCGTGCTTGATATCGTCAGTCAGTCAGGGCAGCCGCCTCGTGCAGCACGCAGGCCCAAGTGGGTCCTTGCGGGGCCGTGGTCAATGTGTTAATATTTCTATTATTAAAAATGACACACGATGACCAATCGGTCGATCAAACGGGCGATCAACAGCGTCATCATCGGCTTCACACGCGCGCGTCATTGTTGTTTGGAGGCGATCGTGGCCGTGTTGCTGTTGTAGGCTTGTTTGTGGTTGTTGTTAGGTGATCGATCGATCAGCTTCGACGCGCCCCGATCGCCTTTCAACCGATCTTTTCATCTTGCACCGACGGGCTCGGCGAAACGGGGCAATGTTACAATGTTTGGGCTGGAATAATAATAAGAGGTAGACAAGAGGAGCAACGCCACGTAAAACGACCTCGTTTGGTGACTTTTCTCACGCCGGTCGTGCGCCATCCGTCCGTGCATGGGGTTGGCGTAAGTGTGCAGGCTAAGCGAAAGCGGCAGCGATGAGTTTCACCTTCCCCAAACCATGCCAAAAACTAATCACTGCTGATCTTGACTCATCGCATGACAGCAACGATCACAGACAAACGCGAGAAGGCGTCTGATCGCTATCAGCTTACAGAAAATAAAACACACACACAAAACGGCCCCTCCAACCGGCGAAACGCAAATATCCTACTCGAACAAGACATCAGCATCAGCGATCGTTTCCACCTGGAATTACTCAGACTGCGCCGGGATCGTTATTTGTCTCCGTTTTGTTGCCACTACAGCACGGGGTACCCACGGCGTCCTCCTCATGAGATCGAGAGCGAAACGTGCAGCTACCGGCGGTGGTGTTAAGGAATTAGCTAAAAATCTGCTACCCTGCATTTCAATGCGAGCTACTACCACTGGTTGCGCCACCGTCCAAGCGCCAAAGCACCCCAACGAACAAAACAAAAAAAGGCGAAGTAGTCCCGAGATCACTCGTTAAGATTGGTAGTGATTAATAATTTCGTTGATTTCTCTCCGGAGATACGTGACGGCCGGCGGTGGGACACACCGATACCTCGCTGGGAGCACTTGGGCACGTTAATGATCTCGTGCGACCTGGACCAGTAGGGGGATACATTTTTTGTTTCTTCGGTCGGGAGGAAAGCGGAGAAAGAGTCAAACAAATTCGCCGAAGGTAGAGCAATCGAGTTGTCCCGGTTATCCTTGGTACCGCGGTCAGATAAAGTTGTTTGCCGACCGAATTTGTTTATCTTTCGCGTCACGAGGATGGCGTTTTTTGTTGTTGCTGTTGTCGGTGTGCTGCTCTCCGCCCATCTCGCCTTATGGTCAGATAAATGAATTAGCTGCTTCGTGCGGCTGACGACTGGGGACGGTAGCTTGATGATAATGATCAAATCGGGCTGGTAGGGCAATAAATAGCCGGTCCGGTGGACCGTTTGGACGGTTGGGAACGGATTTGCCTTGAAAATGTTTTAATGTTTCTTAATGCTGAACGAATAAATAAAAACGATGCGATTATGCTTATAAAAAAATGATCCCGTGAGCGCATCGTGTGGTAGATAAAAGAAGGTACAAAAATGCAATCTTTTTAATTACACATGGGCGCATGTGCTCGCACACAGTTTAAACGCGCGGCAAATAATCAGAACTAATTAATAAATCCACTCGTGCGATAACGAGCAATGATGATCATGCAAAAGATTCGGAAGGCGGTGCTTGGAATAACTCCCAAAAAAAGATGAAGCTTTGCCGATGCAGGCAGGATGCAGGCAGGTTGCTTCCGTTGATCTACTTCACTCAACCGGGTGACCGAACGGGACGGGACGGGCGGAGCGTACGGATGCGCTGCCCTTCGGCGGGATGGAGATTAATTTCTCGGACCCCGTTCCGGAACCTTCCGGGAGCCATCCGCCGAGATCAAATCTCACGAGATGGGCTTGAGATGATTAACAGTTTTCCTCTCGGCCGCGAGTCCGCCATCGGGGTCCGCTTCCGAATGCGGCGTTCCGCTGGGATGAGCCGGCTACCGACCGGGCGTGTTGACGGACCTGCACGGGCCCCAACCGGGGCCGGATTATGATGCGGGAAATTAATTACCAGTAGCGCCGGAACTGAGCCGCTCCCGGGCGCGCCGAGCGTACTGAAGGGCGAGTAAAGTAAATTGAAAATGACGCATCGTGGCTCTTGTTATTAGTATGAAATAATCCGCTTCATTAGCTGTCCGGCTGTCCGACTGCGGCGCTTAGAAGGAAGCTACTTACATTGTTGCTTTGTACTGGTTCGCTAGCCGGCGCGGCTAGGGGCGGCGCTGAAGTCGATCACTTTTATTTTGCTGTTAGCAGATGGTTGGGTATGAGAAACTTCCTGCGTACTTCCTCAGTAGCCACCTATTTGGGAATGGATTTGCTTGAAGCAGTTGCAGCGAACGTTTGCTAGAAAACGAATTAAGTAAGAGATTTGATCGCATCCGCTAACCGGATGTAATCGAAGTGAGAAAGATCTGGCGCTTTGTGAACCGTCTGGAGGAAGCATATTGCTGATATCATGATGTGATGAGAGAATATGTTGTTATAATAAAAAAGATTTTAGAGACCTAAAACAATCAATTTAAAAATTACACTTATTCTATGAATAAAGATTTTCAATCTATATTAAAATGATTTTTTTAAAATGTCTTTATCCTCTTCTCCCGCAGTGTTTCTATGACGCATCCTAAACGAAGCTTCAACTTCACGCCACTGGTCGTAACTTGATGCGTAACCACTTCTGAATCATTACTATTAAATGCGCGTCGTTCAGGAAGCGTTTCAAATTTCCCATCCCACGAAACGAATGACTCGTCCATAAGTTATTAAAACTAACCGTAGTGCCACAGATGTATGGCCCAAAATACACCCAAAATACAGGAAAAAGAAAACAAAATCTCGAGCACCAATCGCCCGTCAGCCGGCGCAGCCCCGGTTCTCAAATCCACCCGTGTCGCTCGGAGTGGCCAATTAACTTCTAAAAGCTTACATAACCCCCACACAACACGGCACTGGTGGCCGGCTGGCGTTGGCGCGCCGGTGTAGTCTTCCTTCTGGGGGGATTAAAATTATTATTATCCACGTCTTTATTTGACGGTTCCATTTTATATTTCCATCGCCACGGTCCGGATCGATCTGCTGTCCGTAGGGTGCGCTTTTTATTTCGCCCAACGACGAACCGAGGTGTCCCATAAAGCAAAGGGGAAGCCTTAAACAAGTTTCCGTCGCGCGGGAGGTATGTCTCCCGCATTGCGCACCGGTTTCCGGCAGTGAAACGCCACCACACCAAAGCCACACACTCGCACATTATCGAAAACGGGCGAGTGATCCCGATCCGGGAATGGATGGACGAAAAAATCTTCCCCCGAAAAAAAAAAAAAAAATTGGACACCATACCGTCCCCGGCGAAACGGTTTCTGTGTATCAAATTTCAAGTACGGCACCAATTTTAATATTTTATAATCCCCGAAACATATAATTTTTGACATTTTAATAATATATCTCTTCCCTGCCCGGCGTCACGTTCGTCGCCCGTGCCATATGCCCCTCCCCGACAACGATCCCGGGACGAGACATTAGAGCGTGCCCGGAATTAATCCGGCCACCAGGCAAACCACGGCAGCCGTATCGGATCACCTAGCACCGAAGGGGACGCCTCCGAGGAGCCCGTGGCCGGAGACATAAATTTCGCACCCGAAATCGGCTTCGGGTGGGTAGTGGAGCGGGAAACAACAGCCGTAGAAAACAAAAAAAAAACAGCAATGGAGATAATCTAGAACCCGAAGCTTCCGGATGATGCATGAGTGGCGTTTTCAGCAAATACGGCTCGGCTCGGGCGTGCTAGGTGGCTGAAATCGAAGATCTTCAGGACGACGCTGCGACACAGGATGCTGACGGATACCGAAAATGAGACTGACCGTGCATAATTTGGCTACTATTTTGATAAATTAATTTATACCGTCCGTGATGCGGTTCATCCGGTTTCGAACACCGGGGTGGCATTGTCGTGCCAGCTTGTCGGTTGGTTATGAATAATATTTCGATACGCGAGAACTTTGCACAACTTTATCATCGGAGCGTGTTGTGTTAGAAGTTCTGTATCATGCTGAAGTCGTGCAAAAAACAGATATTTTTTGCTATCAAATAGAACATATATTTGGATTGTGCTTTAGTGAAAAAAAGTCAATTATTTTCATTCAAATCACTATGAAGTTAAGTATACTCACTCTCTTGAATGTCTATGATTCGATATACCATTTTAAAATCTTACAGAAGAATCCTTCCTCCAAAAATTGTAGTAAATAATGAGATAAAAAACAATTGCTTGTTAAAAAATTTTTCTACCACCGCAAACCTTTGCTCTTTACGAGCGAAACTCAAATACCAATCAACTATCGGGAGAAATGTTCCATAATATTTGTTCCACACAGACGATTGAAAATTTGACCATAAATTTGGTATCATTATCACCAGCGGGAAACCGAGACGGGAGAGCTGGCAGCCAGGGAGCTGCAATCGACGATTGTTGTTTGGCAACCAAAAACAATACGGCCAGGACAAACATACGAGTGAGTGAGAGGATTTAATAAAAAAGAGAAAAAAAACAATCCAAAAGCACCATACCGGTGCCGGTTCTGTGGCCGTTCGGTCGATTCATTCGGTAATCTAATATTTATAGATCCAATTATGCCTGCTAGGGGTGCCCTCGGGGTTGGCAGCGCATTCTCGAGCGCGGGGGCGACCTAACCCCCATACGGTGGGGGTCATCCCACCGAAATTCCACCCGTTGCTCGCCCACAACGGGCACGAACGGGCCCCGGGGCCAAGACGGGGCAGGTTGGCAGCGCAGCCCACCTGCGGTGCCGGCGGCGTTGTCCAGCAGCGATTTGTAATTGTCACTTGAATGGAGATTGCGTGTGTGGATAGAAAACGCGACGACCGCGATCACGGGGCGCGATCGGTGTTCGATCTATTAAAACGGGTGCGCATTGCGACGATCCTGCGCATTGCGGGGTGTTTTTCGGGCGGAGCGGGTGAACTGTGGCCCGACCGTAGCGATTGTGGCTTATGAGAATCCAGTTACAGACACCCCCTCGAATCCGCAGCAGCTCCAGCAGCAGCAGCAGGAGCAGCAGCGGGAGCAACGGCAGCAACAAGCCGCAGTGGAGTAGCAAATGATAATTTATACTTCTGATTCATTCCCGCTAATTGTGGAGCCATCTTCGGGGCGATTAATAGCGATTGATGCCCCGCCGGTTGGCTGTTTTGAAATTATAATTATGAACAATAGTTTCTCTCCCTATCTCCCATCTTCTCATGATCTCTTTCGCTCACTCTCGCTCCTAGCACGAGGCGAACGTTTTCCCTATCCTTCGGACGTAGCGAGCCAAGGGGCAGGATTTTAGCATAATTTATGAACGGTGGAAACTTCTGTTTTGTGATGACGATACGATAGGTCCGATACTGAGCAAGAGGGAGTCTTCGTTGCTTCGGTCGGCATTCAGCGAGCGCGCCCGGAGGAAGAATTAAACCAGATCGTTTTTTTGTCGTTTCCATTTCCCGGTATGGATTGTGTATGTGTAGAGAATAAACATCAAATAAGCGCCGCTGCTTAGCCGATCGACTGATGGTTTCTTCTCCTACCAATATCATGCTCCTTAGCTCCAAACGACACAACCAAATCGGCTGTGTTTGGTTACCGCCTATTGAAATTCAAATCGACCGTGAGTGAACAGACACGTTAAAAAGGAATCACAGCGCTTAAAATTAGCTAACAAATAAGGATAAAAGGCCGGGGAGGAGAGTGCGTTCGATGACCACGCGAGGCAGCGCCATTGAGTGGAATCGATTTCAAATTAATCTTCACCGAAACGATTCAATTATCTTGACTACTTAAACGGATTAAGTCTAGCTGGACGACGGGCGCTTGTTGAGGGATTTCGCATATTTTACGACGAGCGTCGTTTAAATATCGTAAAAGTGAGCATGAATAAAACAATAATTCATTTCGCAGGTAATGTTGCTCAGTGGAAAGGATTTAATGAAATTATTGACCGCGCAGTGCAAACGAGGGCTGAAACAGTTGAAGCACAGCGTCCAAATCGCGAGACCCATCGCGAGACGGCCCCATCGCGATTACGAGCTAGGTGTGAAAATCGACACTGATAGTAATCTTTTTTCCCACCGCTATTAAACAAACCCCTGCCAACCCAGCCTACTTAGCACATCGATTCGCATGTGGGGACTCGTTGCCGCTATTCCTCCCCCTGCCCATACCCGTTTGATCATGATCGAGCCGTTCGAGAAGCCTCTGCCGCCGATCGATTCCGTCCGGTGATTGGGACCGCTTGTCTGGTGGTTCCGAGCGTTGTCACCTCATTGACGACATTCGCGCCCGATCCGAGGGCTGATTAATGATCGGGTTTTGCCTGGGAGAAGCCAAGGTCTGGGCGGGGCAGGGACGAGGGGGTTCACGTGTTCCACCGAAAGCGTGAGCATAGCAGAACCCATCAGCCCCTAGCTGTGCGGCCGTGGCAGCGGGTGTCAACGAATTGACTTATCGTCACGCGTCTTCACTTCGTCGCCGGAGCACCGGGCTGTGTGTTTGTGTGAAAGAAGAACCCCTGCAGGTCGTTGAGAGGAGGTACCGGGCGCGGTACGGTTCGCCCACGGTTTGACGGTCTTCGTCGTCGTTGTCGTCGGTGGGTCGCAGGGCAGGAGCCCTACGGTGAGCCTCTTGGCGTGTTGTCGCTCTCGGCCCCAAACGCTCCGGAGCGTTCCATCCAAACCAAATTATCTAGATCGGTATCGGGACGGCCATTTCGAATGACAAATCGCTGACAATAAGCGACGAGTTGGGTATGACTGCGTTTTCGCCCCTCTTTGGCTCGCTTTTTACGATCAAATCGTCACACCGCTCGTCTGCGTGGCTCGTTCCGGCTTCGACGGGTTCCTGTTAGTCGGGCCCGGTCGGACATTAGCGGCTCAATATGGAGACCCGGAATGCTGATCGATCCAATCGCGATTGGGAGGAATGTGTAGCGACATGAGCTATGGAACAATTTGTTCTAGCACCTTCATTAATGGGGAATCACACAGGAATGTGTGAAATAGGTGAAAATACTTTGATAATGTTTTCATGGAAATAACAAGTTTTTGTTAAAAGATGGTTAGAAATCAAAAATGTACGTGAAAAAGCGGTTTCGAAAGCAGAAAAAGGATAAAAAACTAGTAAAAACTAGAATAAAATATTTAAAAACAAACTTATTTTTTAACGTAGAAACTACTTGATGACTAAAACAACAGTTAGGATGAGTAACATGATTAATAATATACTAAATTGAATATTTTTTTGTTTTCAGTATTAAGTGTTATATTTTTTTTTACCAAATGCATAGCAATCGAACAGCTTCTAGAATTTGCTAAAAAATGGCTGTCGATGAGTAATTTCTCTTGAATTATGAAAAGAATATTTTTTCTGTTTTATTATAAGCATAAAAGATAAAGAGTGTAAATGGTGATGTAGATCGTTAATAATCGACGTCCACGATAATTTCTATGACTGTAGGTATAATCACATAAAAATATTTCTGCACCGGTCATCATTAATATTCATTTAACGGTTGCGAGCAATTTACGTTTCTTACACGAATAAATTGCGCTACATGAAGGCGTTTTACGGCGATTCGTATCATTCACCGCTTAGAACAATCTTGTACTTGCCTCAATCTACAGGTAGCCGTTCAATATCGCAATAAATAACCGATGAATTAATGCACGATCAAATGGTACCGCCGTGTCTACTATCTGTGTCTACGAACGCCCACTACCATGCGTCTCCATTGGAGCAGGCAGACGCATGTCAAGGCGAGTGGTAAAAACGATAAATATTCTAGGAGAACCGTACAGGCAACATCATACGAAGTTGACGTTAAAACTCGCTGTCAGCTCAACCGTAACCAGTTGCGATCGCGTTAGAAACATGTATGATTGGAATTGTATGTGCAAATAATTGAAATGAAATGTTCAACTGGTGGTAGGCATGTGCGGATGAGAACATTTTTTTAGTTTCGTTACTTTGTGGTAGTGAGATGAGGTAAGTTAGGCAGCAATGGTATGCATCTAGAGTTAAAAATAGCTAAAACACTGTTTTGCTTCGATTGCTCATATGATTTATTGATAGCGATTCCTCGAAAATAGATTCCTAATTTGATTTTCTACGCTCCTTTTGCCCTCCCATATACGTGGGATGCTTGGACCGCGTTCTCATCGGAACCCAGCAGGAAAGGATCTGTATCTGGCGGGCCATTCACTAACTAGATGCAGCGCACGAAAATGGAGTCATTAAAAGCCTCCGCTCTTCCACGCTTTGTTTATTCTCACCGTCGAACGCACGCCGCAGCATCAAAGGTCAATACGATGGGGCAGCAGATTATGAAACTAAACCAAATATCGCTAGAATGCGGGGCAGCAGCTCGCAGCCATCCCCTCGCATACACGGTGTGCGTCCTCGCGGCCGTGAAGCGAAAAAAGGCTCCTCCACTCAGTGCCTGCTGCAAACGCTGCGGAGCTAAGGCCGAAAAAACAAGACAATAAAAATCCAATAAATCACCGTGATTTATGTGTGATTTTCAGTAATATTTCGCCGGACTCGCTGCCCGGTTCGCTTGTGTGGTCATTTCTTGGCCGGGCGGCACAGGCTATCCTGCTCGCACCGCGAGCCCGCTAGTGTAGTAAGCACCGCTCGAGCGACGCGTACTGCGACTCGGTGTATTTGGTTTTATTTTGCGCACACGCTCGCGTTTTTCCGGTTTTTTTTCATTCGCGTGTCCGCGTTTGTTGTTTCATAATGCTCGCCACCAAACTAAACGACGTGCACGCACCGCACCGCCGTAGAGTAAATGGTCGGTTTTGTCTCATTGGGTTGGTTAAACGCGTGAAAGATAGTTTTTCTTTTTGTTAAACCCTGTGCGTAAAGCTTTCGTTGTCCTCGTTGCGTGATTTTATGGTTGAACGGTGAGGACGGTCATGCTGCAGGAATGCACTTTCGGGTGGGTGCGGGAAGTGCGAGCTAAAAACATGTGAGTATGCTCATTGGCATTGGTTCGTGTCCGGTTTCGTTTCCGGTCGCATGAATCAGTGGTGTTGCTTTGGGGCGTGCATGTACCGGGATCGTTGATCGTGAGGAAATGAGTGACAAAAAAGATAAAATCTACTTTTAGTATTTTTAGGTTGTATGATTGAATTGAAAGATATTGCTACGACGCGCATGAATATCATGCTCCTGCGAGTTCTTAGATTTGATAAAATGTGTGAATAAGAATAATTTTATATGAATAATTTTTAATTTTACACCAACTGCTATGCAACACATAAACAAGCTTGTTCAATCCCCTGTTCGACTGTTAAAGCACGATTGCTTTACATCTCGATTTATGGTTCGATGCGTTGATTGTCGACACTTTGGGCAAAGGACTTTTCGGACAATCGTTTTCACATTTGTGTGATACATTTTTCAACCCATCTGACCGAGAATGGTAACCACAACCACTTGGGCTGACCACAACCGGGGCGATCCGGGCCATCCAGTACGAGAACGGTTCTTTCACACAGCAAATTGATTACCTCTTGCAGTGGGGCAGATATTTTCACCATTTTTTGGCAATATTTTGTCCAAACATTTAGGCATGAGCAGGCGCAGCACGACAAACGAACACATCGGATCCATTTGCATCCCATTTCCCAGCATTCTGATGCCCCTCGTCGTACTCGTTTTGGACGCATCTGCCACGGTTCTGGAGGTCGCACACAACGTCAACAGGATGCAACTGGCAGAAGATTTATCTCGTGCATACCGGGGTGACATTGAAGAGTGCAGTTTTGTGTGGCATTTTTTTTTGCTGGAAATCTGATGAATTTGTTGCCGTTGAGATGGGCAAGATGAATGGCGGCGCATCGTTTCGAGATGGAACACAAAAAGATGGATGTCTAATTTGAGGTTCCTAAATTTGGCGGACTATAAGCCTTTTTTTAGCCACTATTGGTGAAATAAATTAAGGGTAAGATGGGTTGAATTGAGACCTCCATGTCAGGCGTGTTGGAAATAAAAAATGGAAACAACAAAATGTGTTTGTGGGGCTAGCAGCGCTTGCCGTTATGGCTATAGGCAGGCACAAATTGAACAAAAATCCACACCTCACCGCAAAAGCTTCAGATAGATCAGGTTCCAAGCAACTGAATGCAGAATGCACGATCCAGCCAGCCCGGTTTACCCGGTCATAGTTGGGTGCAACCATTATTTACTGTCGAACCGTAAACGGGAGGTAGCGCGAGTTGCCACTCTGCTGGTGATTCAAGCTCCATCGAAGCTGGTAGTTATGAGAAATGGTGTTTCACCCGTGTAAATTTGCACTTGGGGTCACGTTTCAAACGTTCTCGGCATTGTTCAAATCAATGTAAGCTAATTGCTTTATATAACAGTGCTGACGATTGCTCTTTCAAGTTTGGAATTTGAAATATTTTTTTAAGGATAAAAAATTCATGATCAATGATGCATACTATGTTGCTTGGAGATAAAAACAGACAAGTGTCATTTTTGATTTTAAGAGTATCTTATTATTTTTTCAACACTTTCCACGTGAATTGAATAATCTAAAAGTGATCAAGCTAAAAACAACTACTAGAAAAACAACTAGAAAATGATTAATATTGAAAAAGACCTTGCCCTCCAAACATTCATTTTTTTAACCTAATTAAAAGGATGATATCCATTCACCGTGTTCTTAGCTAGTATATTTTACGCAAACGATAGATTCCAGCTGACGACGTTCATAATCATCCTGACAAACGATACCGATAGTTCCAGGAAACAAAGGACTTCGCAACAGGATTCGTTCCGAGCAATATCCGGCCATTGGCATTATGCTTATCTTTGTCACAAGTATTGCCACATGTCCTCTAAGACAATCTCGCACGCTCTTTGTGGCTCGAACACATCATCGAACGGCTGCCACCACATCCTACCCTTCACCTGCAGGACCCATGAAATTCGACCGATTGTATATTTTGACAGAGCCTTAATTTACACACACCGATAGAGTGGCCGTTTCGTGCACGAGAGAGTTGTTAGCTCGTCCCATTAAAGATAACCTACCGAGTTGAGGTGTCACGATCGACGCCGTCGGCTGCGGTTGCTTGTTGCCGCTACCGCTGCAGGCCGGCCGGACACCGTCGAGGTGTCATTATCCCACCGATCCGTCCATCCTGGTAAGCGGCAGCAGGCAACCTTAGCCATGCTTTCGAAGAAAAAAGGCGGTGCGAGTGTTTCGGGACCGATTCGGGGACAACCTTGCGACACAGTCGACCGCATGTGGGTGGGCTCAGTTTGCTGCGACGGCGCGGCACGACCTCCTCGCAATCTAATCTATATGGGTCTCTCTAAAATGCGCCCGCACGCAGCACAAACACACATACGCTCGCCCAGTTTCCTGTGGTGTCATGGAATGCTTTGTGGGTCGTGCGCGGGACCATCGGGTTGATCCGATGTTTGCTTTTCGCTTGCTCTTCGAGCACGGCTTGGCGTCAGACACCTTCACCGCCACTTCTAAGAAAGCTTTGGCGCGGTGTGTGATTGTGTTTTTATTTGTGTGGTTCGCTCTCACTGTTCCTTACCGTCAGGCCGCACCAGGCCGGAAACTGAAGCCATCACAGCTGCAACCCGTAAACCATTAATAGTCCCGATCACTGCCTGGTGCGAGCGCGCCATTAGGTGAAATACGGAACAGGACACAAAAACGGGGAAAAAAACACGCAACAGAAACATTAACCACCACCCATAGTAAACAGCCATTTACCAGCAACTTCCCGAATCGTGGTGACAAAAGAAGAAAACACATACGAACATATTGTTCTGCGCTCGAAACGAGCGAGAAAGACAACGTGAAAAAAAATGCAAGCACACGGTCGTAAAAATTCGAACAATCACAGAGGCTCGTTTACACCCACTCATCGAAGTCGTTCCACCTTGTTCCGAGTCAATTAGGCAGTTGTCGTCTAGTTTAAGATATCATTTTGTGTTCCCCGGCTCGGACCCACCACCAGGCGGCCAGGAAGCGGTGGGTGGCTTCCACCGACCCGCTCGGGATCCCTTTCCCCGCGTAATAAAACACCCAATCAAGCCGACGCTGCTCGGGCTGGCCATGGTTGGATCGTTGAGCCATATGGAAAATGGTTGAAAATTAATAACTACATTTATCTCTTTCACCGTTGATGAGGTGTGAAAGGATTTATGCGGGATAGTTTTATCGGTGCGGAGATTAACTTGGTGGTATGACGGTTTTTCTTTTTATATGGTACTTGGATCAAGTTTCGACGGTTTCTTAAACTTAAAACTATCGGAAACTAGCTGGGATATTTTCAGAAGATAGCCACAATAAGTTGATGTTTTTTCCAAGGATCCATCCTAACCATCACGAAGGGATACTAACAGCTCAAATTGGTGCGGCTATTTATTAGCTGTAAAGAATATATTGGAAAATATGTGTAGAAAAACATGAAGGCGTAACAAAACTCAATCTCCAACTGCGAACGGCATCTTCATCTTACACAAAGAAAGCCTCCCACGTCAGCATCACCTACGGCGGAGAGAAGTTAATTATCCAACACTTCGTGCACCGTAAACTCCCCAGCCCCGGGTGGGTAGGGCGATCATCAACCGTAGCTAGTTCGTTCCGTGCTCTCGACGTGACGGAGACCACCAGCATCAACCACATAGATCACCGCATCAAGGATGCGCACCCTTGCGCGGTTGGACTTCCCAATGTTGGACATAATAGGATAATCATCCCAGTTGGAAGCCACCGTGTCCGGTCGAAGCCTGCCTTATTAGCCTGCCGGTGCATGTGTGGTACGTAACAGAGGCGACAAACTGGCCGTGTGTGCTGCTCCGAAATCCTTCCGAAAACTGATCTTCGCAGCTTCGTCCTAGGCGTGGCTAGGATCCTTTCATGCGTCCGTCTACCTACCTGTCTTGTTCGTGCCATTGTCCTGCGTTATCTTGTCACATGCGCGTCACCTACCACACCTTTTTGGCTCCGGAGTCGAGTTGGCGTGGTTCCTCATTCCCGATCCTCAAGTCCGGTTGTTATGACAGAACGTTGGGCTCATCCATTCAATCTTCGGCAAACGAAGTCATTTCACACCAGGGGTTAAAGGTTTCACCAGTTGATGTAGGAACGTGAGCCATAGCTTTGACCACCATGATCGATGTTGATCGACCGAAGATCCTTGGAAGATTCTGTACTGAGGTGTCACAAGGTTGAGCTAGGTTTAGATGGTGGGAGTTTCAACGTTTAACCCCGTCAAGTAGCAAGCCGCTTACGTGTACGATCAACGCGTTGTAATGCGATTACCGCGTAATCGTACACATCCTTCCACGGAGGCACCTTGCACGAGCACGCCCTTTTAATCAACAGCACAAATATTTACCCAACACTCGAACGTTATCTTACAGGCGTAGACAAGATTAACGCATCGACGCTGGACCATCGGCCGGACGGTCTGCGTGTGGCTAATCGGATTTCGCAGCACCTTTAGCACCTTCGACTTTTTTCCGTTTGAGGATTAAAAGGCTGCACCAGCAGCAGGGGAGGATCGTCGTGTTATTTGCATCCTCGGAAGCAAACACACAAAACCGGCGTGTTTTTGCATTTGTTTGTGGCGGAGTTAGCTTCCTAAAGGAGGTGTCTATCGCCGGAGCGCATTACTGTACGAAGTCTACACGGGAAAAAAAGCAGCTAAAACCGTGTAATCTCATCAACCATCCCATTCAATCCTTTCGAGGCGTTTATGCGTGCGTGTGTGTTTGTGTTGAATGCTGCTTTGTTTTATTCCCGCATATACAACGTAGCTTAGCAGACTAACAGCAACAACGGGCTCCATTTGGCTGCTGATGATGTTTTTTTTTGTTTGGTTTTGCCTAACCCATCTCATTCCGCGCTTATCTTTGGGGATGCTTCCCCGAACACGGGTCCGCCGATCGTTCTTTCCGCGGTAGGAGCGTCGCAGATCGCATCTAACACCGGCGTACCGGCGGTCTGCAGACTGAGCGCAGTCGTTACCGTGCCCCGCAGATGAGCCTTATCAAATGTGACCATCATAAACATCTTTCAACAAGCGCTCGGGCGAGAAACAATTCAATAAATTATCTTCCCCGGTCTCTCATAGCCTGCTGGCGATGGCGGGTGTTTAGCTTCTTCAGACTGCATCGGATGGCGGATTTTCTCTTCGTTTGCTGGTTGCCGGTAATGTCCCGGGCGACGTAATCTCTCGGTCGCGATGAGATATCTCGAAACAAAACAAAAAAAAGTACGTCCAAACCCCGGGCATCGCCACCAAAAACAAAAAAAAAAACAAAGCCGGAGGATATATATTAAAATGTATCTTTAAATGTACAATTTTATGACAATCGGGTGGACACTAAATAGATATATTAATAAAAATGTCACCCACGCCGGTGTGGTGTATTATTTTTGTTTATACTTTTCATTTCCATCATGATCCTCTCGTTGCCGTGGGTCTTGCGGAGATCTTCCTTCGCGCATGTTAGAACGGTCGTTAGTCAGCTTGGATTGGGAAGGGATCAGCGGGCTGTGTCCGCGTTTACGAGAATGTCGTCACCGACGATTTTATGTACATTTATTTCCCACCACCATTACAACCCGGGCGAGCGCGCCGTTTTAGTTTATTTGTGCAGCCGTTCCGAACGCGATCGATCCCCGAAAATAATCACTCGCCAGTTCGGGCAACCCATACGGGCGTCACATAAACAAAATCAGCTGGAGACGAATGGGCATTCAACCTACGGGTTGAGACCTTGTTTCCATTTACGAATTCAATCAATTTCGGAATCGATTGTTCGTGCGCAGCAGAACAAGGCATAGATCGTTCGGAGTGTTGCTTCCGCGAGAATCACGGCGAGGCCACCCAGCATGCAGAGGGGTTGGGCGTTCGACAGCCCGTTCCATCGATCGAGCGCAAAAGTTTATGATCTTGAGAACGCGAATCGACATCGCTATCAGGCAGTTGACGATGCGGGGCTCGCTGAAACAAAATAAAAATCGCTTCGCAATTATACGCGAGTAAACAAATCATCTCGAGTCGCGGTAGCGCTCGCTTGGGTGCTGCAACACTGCATTGTGAGTCAGGGGCCGATAGGCTGTGTGAAATATGTTTTTAAAGCTCCCACGGGTTGCAGTGTTAACCCGTCGATCGTGGAAAAGTGTTCAATAAATAAAACCGACCTAACGATGATGTCAGCTGCACTAAATTGTGGTTAATGTAGAATGCAACTTGGAAAAAATGATGCTATAATCTTTATCGATCGCAAAACATGGAACAATCTGGAATCAGACCATTTCAAATATCAGGTAGGTGGAATTATAGCATTAGGTATGGGAGGTAGAATACGAAATCTATGACTTTTGTGGTTGGTGGCAGTTAACTTTGTCAGTTAAAACTCACTTTTATTTTGTTGAAAGTCTTTTCAGAGTCATTTTGGGTGAACAATGTAAGCTAAAAAAGTAAGATTGAAAAAAGATGATTTTTACACTCATCTTTAGCGCATTTTATATCCATAGTTGACCTTATGATCCTTATTGTCTACGAAGAATTTCATAGCATTTGTTAAGAGTTTTTAATTGAGTGTGTAATTTCATAAGAGTAATAAAAGACATAATAAGGAAATGGTTTCAGCCAACCATTGTTTGTGCACGAGTAAGTCAGAGGTCACAACGCTCAATAAACTGTTCCTTAAGCTGTTTCATAGTAAGCCCACTCATTACCATAATTATTGATAGTAATTGTTAATGCAAAGTTGGAGAATATTATGCAAATCTTTGGCAGCAACTATCCCAGCATCGAACCAACCGCGCTATTGACACATTGACTGACTCACTGACGTCGCGCTTCTACTTCAGGTATCACGTTAGAAGGACAGTCCCGAGCAGTCGAGTCGAGCGTGACACACGGACCAGAACCACGGGTCGTGTCGAGAACAATTCGCTCAAATTAGTTGTTCATTTGAATAGCTACCATGTCGGCTCCCTGGGCCCTGGGTTGACGTAATGGTCAAGCCGGGGGCAAGCCGAACTGCGCCTGTGTAACTTAACATGTTTTACACGTGTTCCGCTCCCTCGACGTTGCTACCATCGTCCGCACAGGGTGCGAGAATTAGAAGCGAAAGGTTGGCCGTTCTAGCATTTGATAGTGTTGCGGTTTGCGTTTCATTTTTTGAAACCACAACTGAAGCGTGCACGAACTCATTTCAGGCAAACCGAGGAACGATGCAATAATTCGCGCAATATTGCTCGCATCTTTATCGTATTGTCACAGCCGCATTAAACCGTGTGAAATTATTGCGCAAACATAACTTATAAAATAGTACGGGCTTGCTGGAATGGTAAAATCGTGTACGGTTCCCCCTACCGATAGAGTCACAATAAATTTTCGCGATTTTCCACTCGGGTTTTGAGTGCAAAGTCGGAGCATCACGGTGGGGAAACCTCACACACACGCCAGCGTTTAGCCATTTAGCAACCACTTGCTCGCCGTGTCGTCGTGAGATAATTAAGCTAATGGATTTCTTGGCAGCTCGTATCGGTCGCGGTCTGACGGATGGATGGAGCATTTCACTCCCTAATTCCACATTTAATCGACACGATCGCGTGCAACCACCGCAGCGCAGTTGTCCCCGTGCGGTGCAATTTGTGTCACGAGCCGTTCGGCCAACCTATTGACACGGCCGACGGCGCCTGCAACGGTGACGTTAAGCTTCTACGAGTGGCTGGAGTTTGCGGCACCGACGGGATAGACTATCGGAAATTATAGAACAGGCGGCATAATAATCGTTAAATTATTAGCTCCTTTGCGCGACGGGAGTGCTGGCAGCGTGTAAGTAATTGAACGCGATAATTGCGCATACTGGATTCGTTGTCCCGCCGAGTGTCCTGGGTGACGGTGTGAAGTTGAGCCGATCAATGTGGAGATATATGTAGCCTTCTTGTACTTTAATTTATACATTAAGTACCCTTGAACCTCTCATGATTTGGTGTCGCAATATAAATTATTTTATTAGCAAAAGGTAAGGCAAACTTTAAGTGGAAAAACTGAAAAAAACTTCGTACGAAATATGATACCCTTGACGGTGTGCCAATTGTAATGGGTTGTGTTTGTGGGTCATTTCATGAAATTTTCTTTAAATGATGCCTGTATTGCACTTTAACACAACCTCCACAGCGCATTGTAGATCTCAGCGATAGCAACGACGAAAGGACAATAAACATATGTTAACAACTTTGCCTCGTTCAAAGCTACGCTTGCGGGCAGCATCACGCGGCAGAACCGCTCTAACGCTCGCCGGCCGCGGCTCATTTATTTTACTGCATTCAAATCAGCCGCGGTGCCAACGTTCTACATCATCAGATAGGGCGACACGAAGGATTGTGCCCAAGTCAGCCAATTAAGATGTTTGTCGTCGCGAAGTATGATAGACAGTGCGCTGCAGAAATGATTTTTTAAAGACCCGTAAATGTGCATCGCTATAAGATGCGAGGAGGGGAACCGCAAATGGAAAGGGCGCTTCTTATTCGCAATAATAAAAACCAATGTTAGTCACCATATATTCCAGCTATGCGTTGATTTTTATGGCGCAAGGGAACAAACTGCATTCCACGCGCATTTTCGGAATGGAAATGTTTGAAGTTTTTAGTGGTATACGAATGTTTAATGCTCATGATTGTTATCTTCTCAGCAGAATAGTGATGTATTTGAAAAATGTGTTGGTCCAGCATTTTTTGCATACGAAGAATTAACTAATTAAGTATGGTTTATGAGATATTTTGATATACGGAAGATAAATCGATGTTGTGCGAAAAGTGATAGCCTTTCATCTTTTCATCATTATCTAATTGTTTGTGTTTCGAGAAGTTTTGTTAAGCTTTCTATGAGGGAGTTGAGCGATTGGCAGTTGTTGTAGAGTGAAAGCATCCATCGTGTAAAAATACTTTTAGATTTTAGCATCAATTTTCGCTATCGGGATGGAATATCGGGATGAAATATTGTTTAAATTTCATACGACAATTCCAATACTTCATTGCAATTAATCGATTGTGCAATAAACCTATCGTAGTATAAACTTTTCAAAGCGCTTGATAATGAACTATGAGTATTCATAATTTTTATAGTTTTTTTTATGCATAGAGTATGAAACTGTAAAAGATTAATTGTGCCACACGAATTTTGCAGGTTTTGTTTTCTATGTTTAAATCAGCGACGGGTAAATATGATAATTTTTTGAGCTGCAGAAATTTCGTTTTAAATAAACAAATAAAATGTTTTAAAAAAACATCCTTTCCCTTTTGACCCTCTTTAATGTATATTCTTTAAATTTCTTTGTTTGTGTGTCATTTCCCTTGAGCGCAAAAGACAAAGGCTCCACGCGACAATCAAAACACACACCGGCGATCGCCGGCCCCGGCGGTTTCATGTACGTTTTTTCGCGAATGCAACAGATCCGTCGGACAATTGAATCTTCACACACTTCCCTGCACCCGTTTGGAACCCTCCAACCCGGCCGGCAACGAGGTTCCCGTACAAAGCTAAAACAAAAAATACTACGCCGCCCGGTAAAGGGCCAAAGGAATCAAATCTCTGATTACGCAGAATTTTAGTGCCGTGAAATGCAATCGTTCCGCGCGTCATGTTTTCATTGCCGCCCAGCGTGGTCGATGAGGTGGATGGAGGAAGTGGAGGCGGGGGGGAGGTCGCATTCCGATTGTGCCCGGGGAAGGGCCGTGCGGTAGACCGCACGGCGTGTGGCGGCATTTTTGGCAAACTGTCATCGGGTCGGACGGGGGTCAGTGATTCCGGGAGGGTGTGCATATCTGCGCTCGTCTCGGCTTACTTTCCCTCCTCTCCCCCATCCCTCTTCCCCACGGTTCGTCCTAATCTTCGTCCCGCCCGTAAAACAACACTTGTCTCCGCACACGGGCACAAGGGGTTTATGATGTAACGATCGTGACTTTTATGGTGTGATTCTGACAGGTCGTTTGCCCGGTCCCGGACGCGCAGCAACAGGTCAAGAGGGCGCTGCAAACGCGATGCACGCTGGGAACGCGCATGCAAACGCGAACAAATTGGACACCACGCGGCAGGCGTGTTTGTTTCGCGTACAAATGCGCGCAAATTAGCAAACGTACGCATCCTTGCGCGGAACGCTCCCCGGAAAGGATGTGTGGCGTGTTTTTTGTTTCTTGGTTTTTTTTTGCAAACCACCACCGTCGGTGGCCGATTGATTTGAATGTTACGCCGACGGACTGTTCGTTAGTGTCTGCAGCAGCGCTCTGCATGGGACGGTGTAGGATTATTAGTGTATACAGCAAAACAAAACAACCAGCAGAAAAGCGAAAAGATTCGGAGCTAAACATCACCAATTTCGCCATAACTTTCCACCCCACGACGCGTCACGTTCATTGCACCGGCACAGGGACGGGTTGCGGGGCGGTATTTATTTGAGTCCGTTTGCGGTTTTTTGGTTGAAAAATTAGCTTTTAAAAGCTTTCATAAGTGTGTTTCGGTGTTGTTTTGGTGATGTAGTCGTCGTCGTCGTCGTTGTGGGCCTCGTGGGTTTTTTTTATTTGTTCGTTGTTCGTTGCCCGTTCGTCCGTTCGTTCGTTTCATTTGGTTCGATTTACTTCGACTGACGGTGGTCGCCGGGCCGAAAGCATCGCGATTCGCGACAGTGCACCGAACGCCCGCTGACCACGAAACGGTGGTGTAGCTGGCCAACAAGTACAAGTATCGAAAGTATCAAATTTCACCACTCATATTAAATGGAGGAATTTATATACGCAACCGCACCGGCGCACGCGTGGTGTGTTGGTTTTATTTTTCTTCCCCCATCGCGCGCCTTTCTGGGTATGTGTGTGTGTGTGTGTGTGAGTGCTCTTGATGTGGACACAGGCGCCGGACAGGACTACGGAGCCGCGGACCCGCGCGGGGAGATCGGATGGAAACGGCTGCACAACAAACTAATGCTCGGCCGGGGCGGATCGCGTACATGGCTGCGCTGTGTACACCGCGGGCTACGAAGCTAATTGAAGTTGACTTTGACGACCTTGTCGGTGGTGGATAGGACCTCCCGCAACGGTGGCGGTGGTGGTGGTGGTGGGGCGGGAGTATGAACCGATCCATTCGCTCCGGGTTTCGGCGAATGATATTGAGATATTTCGTGAAATGTGGTCCCGCTCCCTGAACTGCAGCGTTTCTGTAATCTTTCGCAAAAGGCCACAGGTATCGATAACGTCTGATACGACTAGCTCGGTTATGAGGTGATTGTGATTGAAAGCTTTTGGTTCGCTGCAGCAAGGGAAACAGGTCGAGAGATAAGTTGTATTCTGTAAAATAGTGATACAATAATACGCCTATTTTTGGTATATTTTCGATCTTGCTAACATGTATCTTGTAGATAGATGTTTAAGAATTCCAAAATTTAAGGATCCATATGTATACATATATTCAATGTAGTTCACCTCCGTTGACTTAAAATTGCCTTTGTACCACAAACATCATTGTGACGTAGCTGGGTTTTGTTCTTGAATTGATGATTATAAAAATGTACCTGCTTTTAGTACCCTAACTATTAACACTCTGATGCTCCTTGCTTCATTGCAAGATGGAGCAGGAGGAATTTACTAATAATGAAATTGAAAATTTACTTAGAAATATTGAGTAAACATGCATCTGATTACGAATATCGGATAAAATTACCAACTCCAACATAGGGAAGCGAGACAAAATTAAATACTTTCATTTGAAATTTTACCGTTTTATATTTTATCACATTATCCGGATAAGTTTCATAACATTTCAGCACCTACGGATTATATGCATCAAATTACGTCTATAAATCAAAGCAAAAGCGACAAATATCGACAAACTGGAATTGTTGATGGTTTATTTTTGTTTCTTTTCTCTCCCTCTGTACTGCACGCACCGGTCCCGGTTGCATTCCGCGTGTTGCCGGCGGCTGCCGACGTGTGAAATATCGTGTCCCTTTATCCTTGCGGCGTGTGCGTGCGAACGTGTGATGTATTCAGTTACATCGCATTATGATAATTAAATGCCTAACGCCATCGCGGGCGACACTGCGTATCAATAATGCGTCGGACGGTTCGTCCGTTTGCCTGCCGCAAAGTTACGTTACGTCCAGCACCAACGTCGGGTATGACTCAAGCCGGCAAAGGCGATATTGAATCGACAGGCCCACCAGCCCCACCGAACACCGGAGAGTGAATTCGAACATAATTAAGTGCTTCACTGATAAGATTATCGGACGCCCGGTGCTGTTGGGTGTTTTTGAACGGTCGTTTGTTGCTTTTTTGCGTCCCCGTTTCGCGTCGACGGCGTGCTCATCCCCGAGTACCTCACACCGAAGACGGGGCGATACGATCGATTTGGGAATGTTCAGCATGTTGTCACCACTTGTCGCACGGGGCTACGCATTTTCCAACGTTTTCGTTGGCGTAGGCCGTGTCCTTCCGCCAGCGTTCCGCACACGATGATCTCATCCGGGCGTTAACGAATTTGTTTTATTGTTTCGTACGGTGCGAATACTTGGCGCTTTGTATGTTTTATATACAACAAAAAAAAACAAGCACTATCCAACGACGGGTTTTCGGAGGTTGGTTTGGAAATGAACGCACTGTTTGCTCAGCGTAAATGAACTTGTATCGTGTACGAACATCGCTCATAGGTTCTAACACACAGAAGAGAACGTCTGCTCTTCCCACCGTCCACCAATGCGCCAAAGATCATAGGTTAGCCGGCGAAGGATGCGTCGGAGCCGTTCTCTTTTCCGCGGTACATGTTCGGGTGGAAAACGGAGATTGGAGCGCCCCGAACGAGCAAAAGGGGGAAAAGATTAATTCTCTATTGTGTTTGGAAACTGTGCTTGTCGGCGATGTTGCCGTTCACCGCGGCCAGATCATCCTTTGTTTCAACCATCCCAATTTTGTGGCACCATCGACGCGAACCGTTTATGGCCAGCTTCCAGTAGTGAAGATCCGGCGGGGTTCAAATTCTTGTGGCGGTAAGATATTCCACACCCACACGGCGCCCATGCCCACATGGGCAGCGGAAATGGAAACAGGCGCCTCGGGACGTAGCCAGGTCCTATAAATACCTTCCTGACGCACCGGCACACCGCACCATACCCATGAAGGCAGTAATCAATCGAGCAAATAATGTGCACCGAAGAGAGCGACAGGGTTGAAACCTCGCGTGGCCCTTCGGGGAAGCGCAGGGAACCAGTTTTATCCTCGCTGCCAGCAGACAACGGGCTGAATGAATCGAGGCAAATCGAACCGAACCTGACGATCACGGATCCGGTGCCCTACCCAAACCCGGCTCGCGGCGGGCGCGAATGAATGAAACATTCTACTAGCATATCCCGGGGAGGTCGACCGCCTGCAGATCCTACACGGCAGCCCTTCGAGCCAAAGGAGCGCGGGGAGAAAGAGAGGAGGGCGGGAGAGGAGTAAGAAAAAAACAACATCACCGAGCTGACCTATTGCTGGCACCAGCGTTCGGTACGGCGGGAGGAACCGACCTCCACCCCTGACTGGTTGTGCCAGACAATAATACATCCCACCAGCGCCGCTGTGAACTTCGGTGACCCGCTAGTATTTTATTTTAACTGTGCCCGTGTGCACAGTTGTAAACGTCTTTTCAGGCGGCTGCCCTTCACGGCTGCTCGGGAGTGAGTAGTGCATAAAATCACACTCAAACACACACAAACTCCTGCACACATGCAGCCTCCGATGGGGCCGTGGGTGGAAGCTTAAGTGCATCGTTTATGGGTGCCGCACCCAGTGCGGCCTGGACCGATGCCGATGACGTGCAATCGGTGTTGACGAACGTCATTCGCGGTCGCAATGAGGATCCGGGGTGCAATTGAAACATTCAATTAAATCGCAGTAATATTAGTCGTCCGTAGTAGACGGTCGCGTTCACGGTGAATTTCCATTTTATGCTAATAGTTCGGACCGCTGGAATGCAAGCTGATGCGCCGCGATGCGACCGACGCTAATTTCCTGTTTGTTCGATTATCGATTGGTGCAAGGAGCTTTATTATTTTCATTTACATTTTATTACCCACCTGGGTCGGGAATGACCGTGCTTTGAATACCGCGCACGGTTGGGTAGTTGTAACGGTTTGATTATTGTCATTGGGGGCTGTTTGCCCATCCCGCTGTAACCGTGCACAACAAAGCACGCTCATTAATGAACATGTTTGCAATGAACTAATAAAAGTAATTAAATAAATAATTCTTTCTCGCTTTGAGTGAACTGCCGCTCAAACAAAATATGATGTATCGCAATGGCTAATTTAACGCGATAAAGAAAAGTTTTATGTGCCGTTTCATACTATTCTTTGCTTTATGTGGCCAATTAGAGATGAAAGAAATGTAATGGATGAAAATAATGTTTCCCTTACTATTGCCTGCGAGAATTTAAAAAAAATAATCAATTCTTTGCGTTTGGTAGCAATTTATGTCAATATGTTTTGCTATCTTACTCTTTAAATTATTCCTTTGTACAGGAATGGTCATTAAATTTATTTATTTATTATTTTATAATTTGTACTACCATGAAGGATCTTAATCTTAACCAACCCTTCTGTTCAAATAGCATCCTTAAACAATAAACAGAATTGCTAAACCAAACAAACAAAGCTTAGAACACAGATGTGTCCAGCAGTCGGTTCAGCGACATAATTCTCCCGTCGGTGTAGTTAGTCACGTAAGCAACCGTCTGTTTCGGATCAGTTCCGGTTGCCGGAAATACACCTCTGCCTGGGTCAACTCGACGAAAGCATTCCGTTTCGAGTTGTCATATCCTGTTTAACCAACAAAACCCGAGCCTAATCCAAAACGTAACCAAACTCCCCGGGCGTGTGGGAACGTCCAAACCGTTTGTTTTACTGCGTGATTTACCCATTTCCAAGACGAACAAATGCTTTTACTATCCTTCCGATAGTTTGGGTCGTGTGTCCACCACCTGTAGTCGGCCGGGCGTACGAACGCGCGCGCGCTCGCGGACTGGACACACCCGACCACCGCATTCCGGGATTTCGTGTCTGTTTTAGATTATGGCGCAGGAACAAACAGTTCGCAACCGGAAGGGACTGTTTGGTCGAACGGGTTTGAAGTTGATTATCGCAGCTTCAACGTGAAGTGTGACTTTTGGTGTGGTCAGAAAACAAACGACATGTCGGGGCTGGTCGGTGCAGGTTGTGTGCGGAATGTTTTGGTTAGTCACATCCTTTCGCACCCAACCTCGAGTGGTGGAGTTTCCCAACCTGTGAGCGACCTGCTGTCCAGATGTGTGTCCACATGGCGGGTTTGGGACCATTTTGCTTGCCTCCCATCCCGAATCCCATCGTCAAAGCTCACCATAAACGCACACTGCGATTTGGACGATACTTACGCTCTCTTTCTCACGCTGTCGCACTCTCTCCCTTTCTTTCTCTCTTTCAAACAGAGATCCACCAACAAACCACGAACTGATGTTCGCTTGATGAATGCGGGCTAATTTATCATCATTGTTGAGAAAAATTTATGTTTTTATTTATAAATTTTGATTTAAATTGATTGTAAGTGATGTCGGCCCTTTGGTGTGCGCGTTCATGCCGTGTACTTGCGCGTCCGGAATCGAAATATTTCGGTACGCGTTATTTATGATCGCACGATCGCACTTACGATGCGGCTGCGGATAAACATGGGGTGGGTCGTATGGGTGCGGGGTAGGGATGGGAGAGAGAGAGAGGAGGGTGGGAAGGGAGGAATAGGACACGCAGTACCACGCGATCGACGTGACCGATCCATTGCACTTAACCGTCCGCTGGGGACGCAAATGTGCGCACGCGTCACGCGGCCCCGTTTCGGTGCAGTCATAAAATGAAATTATTTCTGCAATTATTTATTTCCCCGCCGCATTAATCGCATTCGGATCGGTTTCGGTACGCTCGCGGTTTCCGATGCCGCCCACCGCCGATGGGTGGCCACATTGTGGCGTGGCCCCCGCACGGGGCAGATGATTCGGAATTCGGACACAACCGTTCGAGCTTTGGCGATCGCGAGCCCCGATCGGTTCGATCCCGGGCTCGGGCTGCGATCATTAATCACACGCTCGTCCGCGCCGCGGATGAGTTACAACGGTTTTACGGTCGAATCGATCGGGCGGCTGATCGGTCCAGGTTGGAGGGAAACTAAATCATGCCACGAGATTCCCACCGCATGTGTGTGTGTGTGTTTGTGCGTGCGAGCGCTTTCATTCAACCCGTGCCCGTCGAATTCGAATGCGGTTAAATATGATCAATGACTCGCGCTTGGACACCGCACGCTGGAATTGATCTGCTCTGCTTAGGTGCGAGAAAAGAATTATTGACTTAAGCGGCTTTTGAGTACGGTTTGTGTACACCTTTCTTACATTTATCCACAGGCTACACTGCGACGGGATCTCCTTCGATCCGGTTGATTCGGTGCGAGATTCGCCGGTGGTCGCAATGTTTAGTTGTATTCAACATCAGCTCGTACATTCGATTGGAATGTTACGATGTTTTGACGGATGCCGCCAAACAATCGGTGAGAAGTTAATCATCATTGACCACCCCTAAAACGAATCGGAGAATTCGTCTATTGAAATCGTTCGTTCAGGTCGATCGGGAGAACATTTTTTTTGTGACGATAATTTGCTACACCTTGCTTGACAAATTGATTCAAAAAGTGGGAAGATTTCTTGTCATAAATATATCTGAACTATTTAAAAGAATATTTTATAAAATCATGACTTTTTTTCTACCCGTAAAGATTTTTTATTAAATTTGAAACGCATTTTTAAATCATTATTGTTGATTTTAAACTTCATTTACCCTTTCAATCAAGAAAAATACAGTAGAGATTAGATCTAAAAATTTGACCATATTTGTTGGTAGTACAAAAAAGAATTTGAGATACACTGAATTTAAAATGAGGGAGAACATTTTAAGAGAAAAATAATAGTGTATGATTCCTAAGCAAAATAATATTTTGTTTTAAGAATTGTCACTAAAAGAATGTTCAACAAACTTCTAACATTTTGTTATCAATTTCCAAAATAACTCACGATTTGCATTGTATGCCCGTTCAGCGCATATGACAGCTGAAATATTCAAGTACTTGTACGTATCTTTCATTTCTCTCCCGTTTATTACCGTATCGTATAATCTGGAGTGGCACTAAGCGTAGGAAAAAAAACCGCCCCAAAAAAGCATAAACCGACACGACAACGCAAAGGTCTCGAGCTGAATCATCAAAAGCTCACCTTCGCCCGGTCGCTTTTGCGGTTGCGAGCACGAAACGAAACGGAGAGTCGAAGGGAACGGAGTAAAATCGTGACGATTGCGGACAGCTTCACGCTTGTCGCTGCTCGTCGTCTTAATTATAATAACAATCAATAAAATTGTATTATTCAAATTCACGTTCATCATTGATTTCCAATCAGCGTTCAAAAGGAACGGAACAAACGAGGAACACCACACCAGGGCCTATCGGGGTCTATCGGTGAAAGCGGGTCGGTGAGCGGAACGGTTGGTCGGGAGAGGGTGCACCATTGAGAGCCGGGTGGAGGGATAGAAATATTCATGGAATTATGACTTTATCATAATAATAAAACTCCGAAACGAGAAAGAATTTTGATCTCTGTTTTGATTTCAGCTTTCATCTGCGGTATTCTTACGGCATCCCTATCCGTCCCGTGCCTCGTTTGCAGGCTTCGGTTGCTGGCGGTTGGCCTTCGCCTTTTGGGTTTCTGCCCGTGCGCTCGTGCGCTCGTCGAAGATTTCTAATTCAATTTCTCATTTCATTCGACATCCGCCCCACCCGCCCGGTTTTGTGTGAGTGAGGCGAGGGATTAGGACGGAACTTCGGCTGCGGCGATCTACGCTCCGTTGCGTTACCAGCTGTTGAGCTCGCATTACCGAATCACCGATGTAATCCATCTTAATCTCACCGGCGGTCCTTCTGCAACCCTACCCTCCCGTCCGGGGAGGTGGGGCCGCGGACCGCCGGTGGTGAGATACTTGGCCCACAGCCTTATCGCACCGCGCAACGTGTTGAAGACGATTAATCAGTCGTGATTTCAACAGGTCCGCACCTGGATTACCGTGCCGGGACGATGAAGATGCGGTGCCCGATGCGGGCACGGTGTAACGCTTCCCAGGAGTTCCACACCCGTCGCCGTCGTAGGAACGAAACGGAATCTTGATAAGTCTACGCGGTTGTGCCCGCGTGAAGGAACACCACTTGGATAGAGCTCGGGAACGGGCTTAAGCCTCAGCATCACCCGACCGGTTCCACCAGCCGGCGGATGGGAACGAGCCCGTGTACAATGGGGAATCGGACGATAGGATTATTAACTCATTACCCGTATTGTGTGGCAAATATTTATACATCGCGCATAATCCGATTAGAGTCGGGCGTTAAATTGTCAAATAATCGATTCGTCGTCACTTACGCCAGCACCTTAGCTCAAACATCGTGCCGGCATCTCGACTCCGGTGACGCGTTCCGCCTATTGTGCAGACGAAGAGTCGCGCCTCGTAAAGATGGCAGTGCAGTTTTGTGCGTCACGACTTCCGCTAATGATTATGTTTCGGTTTTTAATGATGCTTGAGTGGTTGTCTCAATAGGTTGAATGCTGTCGTTTGGATTAGGATTTTGATCGTTTTCTGCAAATTGTGTTCATCATAAGCTGCTAATTATTAATTGTCAGCTAATTTATTAGATAGTTTATCTTTCAATGCACATATTGTTGTATTTCTGCAGCTCTGATACATAATTTTGAAGGACTCAACACATAAAGGAATATTATTAGGGATTTAAATGTAATAGTTTTTTCAAGATCATAAAAATCATGTCCATCATATTTTAGATTTTATTATAAAACACTTGGCTTTTCAGGAGCTTTGCAAAAATCTTTTCGTTCAATTTTAAACTCAGCTACATCATTTAGTTTTCAGCTTGATCACTCAATTAAATTATTCAAAAATGTAATTTAATACCATAAAATAATCTCGAATGTGATAATTTTTATTTTTCTTATATTTGGCATATAAAATGGAGTAGTGATACCAGTTGTAAATTGCTATGTTGAATAAAATCGAGTCAAGCTTCGAATAATGCATTCTACAACCATCACCCGCAACTGTGTTGTCGCTGTCACCTTTTACCATCTAGATTTTTACGACGCTGTCGGCATTTCGGTAAGATCCGAGCCCATTGTCGCCCGGTGACCAGAACAACCGTATGCACCAAGCACGCCCGCTAAACGGGCCCGCAAAGCGTTTCTAATGTCCCGTCCGGGCGCGAAAGTGTGAGAAACTTCGTGCACGCCCGGGAATGGTGGGAGCCTCGGTTCGCATGTATGTCGCCGGTGGTGGTATTGTTAGTTGCCCCACGGTGTTGTGCCCTTCGAGAGACCGCCTGTGACTCAGTGCGGCAGACATGCGCACAAACACACGCACACAGATAGACCGCAAGCGATTATGCTGATATGCGTAGATAATCGATGAATGGGAGACGTCTCAATAGTTGTCGAGAGGCCGCGAGGCCGTGGCGCGGGACCTAGCGCGAAAGGGTTCGAAAACGCGCCGCGAGACACGGCCTGAATGATCCGTTTATTTTCCGTTTTTTTGCTGGTGGTGTTGTAGTCAAAGCTTGCGGGTAATCGCCGGGCAGCGTCTGGCCCGAGCCCGAAGAAATAAAGAACCATCCAAAGTGCAACGTGGCTTGGTTCGCGCGATCAATACTTCACGATGGAAACGGTTTTTTTTTTATTTCGAAAGCGTCGTGCGACGCGTTTTGCGTCCCCCCCCGGAACGTGCCGGAATCCTGCGCGGAAAACCCAAGCGCGAACCGGAGTCGGGGCGGCGTCTAGACGGGGATGCTGGGGTGCGCGACTTGTGAGTTCTCGCGAACCGATTTGCGCGCACCGAAACGATCACTCTTGGGTAAATTTATGCAGGAAAGCTAATAATTCGACACTGTACTTCCTGTCCTGGGTGCGCTGGGAGTTATGAACCCTTCGAAACTTGAGTGGGTTGCAGCGCAGCGTAGCTTTTCATGCAGCTTTTCGCTCCCTTCCCCTCGCTCCACTGTTTGCCTGGTGCGTCTTTTGTTCCGATCGGGGCCGATCCCGGTCCGCTGATCCGCGCGCCATGATTGTCGAGACAGAACCCTAGCCCGGGGCGATCCCGATTCAGCAATTCTTCTCCGTACGATTAACTCCGAGTTTTTTTTCATCCGCGGCGATGGAAGCTTCATTTCAGCTGGCTGGCGGGCTGGCCGAATGCAAAGGTACGTCTGTGTGCCATTCGCCTGGAAGGATCGCTCGAAGGACTGCGGAAGGGATGGATCGCGGATGGTGCAACGCTACCCTTTGGCCCGGGTGCATACAAACGCATCATTATTGTTATTGAGCATAATTGCCCACGCATTTGATTACCGATTCAATGGCCCGTCGCGCATTTCTGGGGACCGTGGGGATCCGTGGGGACACTCCTACTCGGTGCGCGTCTTCGCTTACCCGGGGGAGTGGCTGTGGCGGGTTTTCAGCACCGGGGAGGTCTGGAGGGGAAGCACACCGAGCGCGGTGAAGGAATCGTACGGCCCCCTTTCGGAGTGGATCTGTCACGACTTTGAGGATTGGCCATTGTTTTGCGCCAGGCGCGCGTTATCCCGCGGATCGCGGATGGATCGGTCGGAGGGGATCTGACTTCCCTTCGCGACATTGAGTCGATTTATCATGGTGGCGGAAAGGCACATACGAGCGGCAGACAGACATGTTCGACATGTTAATATTAATTATTTTGACAGTACGACAGCGAATAGTCGCGGACAGTGCAACGGGTGGAAACGGTGCGAAAAACGGTTGACAGAAGCATTTCGATTTCCATTTGACGTTTGTTTCCGTTCGTGAAACCTGATTTAAATTGTTCTGTGATGGGTATTTATGCGCGGATATCGGTGTATGACGGTGTTGTTGCAGGAGTAGAAACCCTTCGTTAAAGTGATTTGAAATTAAGATGCAGATGATTAATTATTTGTAATACACCCTAAGTTGTCAGAGCTTGGATAGATGAATTCAGTAATGCTGGAAAAAAAATCTGTAACATGATTGAAACAACCACGATAAGCTAATCTCGATATGTGAAGATGAAATTTATCATGGAGGTGGAGGTGATGGTATTTATGTAGTGATGAAACCTTGGAAAGAATGTATATGCGAATTGTGAAACACTCTTACAATGAAATTTCATAAAAAATAAGATCCAATTTAAGAACACAACACAACAAACAACTACAAAGAACTCATCCGAGAAAACAGTTCTCAGAAATAGAAAAAAGTTCCTTCAAGAAAATAAATATATTATTTATATACTGATTTCTACAAACATTGATGTTATACGAAGGAATATTCGTGTCTTTAAAATTATTGTCAGTATTATGAAAAAAGTAAAATTCCATGTATACTCAAAATATTCATCCAAAATTCTATCGTTAGCTCAGCTGCATGTAAATTTAATCTTATTTAGAATCGTTTTTCATTTCTAAACCGATTGCTAGTTTTACCTACCATTAATTGCTTGCAGACGATCGACGATTAACAGCAATTTATTTTTCCTCAAGACTGCGCGCCTTCGTCTCCCATTAGGCCCGACAAGCATTCCGACGTTTTCTTCATCGCTCGGGTACATCTTCTACTTTTGGGAAAAGAAAACACCGCTATAGTGCATTTTCCAACCGGGCCAAAAGGGGTTACGAGGAGGTCGGAGACGACCTGTAGCCTCCATTCCATTTGCTTCGCATGTTTTGCATCTAATCTAATCTTCCACCGGAAATCGTAATAATTGCCAAAAATTGAGTCCAGCCCGGTCGCCGTTGGTTTGGGTCGCCCGTCCACTGTCGCCATCCTTCCTGCTGCTGCTTCTGCTGCTAGAACCGATGCCTTCATCCCTACGCACCGCAACTATACCCTACGTACTGTGGTCGCCGTCTGCGGTAGCATCAGAGAAAACGCGTTCAGAAACTCTCGAACGAAGCGGAGGAACGACTGCCAACGGGGGGAGGGAAAAAAGTGAGCAAACTAATCCACCGCCAGTGGTGCTGACGGTGGTTCATTAAAGACTGCGAAAAACCCTTTCCACCGGAGATTTCGCCCAGCAGGGAGTTGTCATCTTATTTCATGCGTGCCGAGCAGAAACCGAGGGAACAGAAGTAAAGCCCAACACAGGGATGGACCGTGCGCAGGAAACCGCACCACGGTACGGAAGACGCCTCAGAGCTCGACGGCCGAAGCCTTTTGGTTGATGATTTTGTTTTTGCAACCGGCGACCTGCAGCCGGCGGAACTCTATGGATTGTGGTTTGCGGAAAGCGCCATGACGAGTCGAAAAAACGAAAATAAAATCGACACAAACGGCCAAAGTATGGTTTTCGATGTCATCTCTTTCGC
Source organism: Anopheles farauti (assembly GCA_000473445.2). Taxonomy (NCBI): domain Eukaryota; kingdom Metazoa; phylum Arthropoda; class Insecta; order Diptera; family Culicidae; genus Anopheles; species Anopheles farauti. The sequence goes on along the minus strand of KI915043.1, from coordinate 4,314,306 downwards.
TCGCTCGTTGTCGCGGTGTCCGTCGCCAGCACCGGGAGGGTAGTGTTGTACATCGTTTCGCTGATTCGACACTTCCTTCTGCTGGGAGGCTGAGGACGGAACGGCGAACGCTCGAGACGCGAGGGCGCGAGAGGTGTTTGCTGCCAGTGAAACAAACAGAAATGAAGCAAAGCTAAAAATCGAAAACCAATAATCCACGGGATATCGCATACCGATGAAACGACAATGTCATTTCGGGGAGCTCCCAAACAAGAACAGAACCATAAAGTTGCCAGAACGTTCAGTATCGATGAAATCACCGCAAAACAGAAAACCAACACCATCTCCGCGTCCGGGGAGACGTGCGTGGCACAAAGCGACATCAACGAAAAAAATAAATAAATAAAACAAAACAAAGACAACACGCTGCCCGGGAAGCGCGGGCGAAAAGCTTCCCGGGCCGGGGAGTACGGTCGAAAGGTTGTCCGTTCCGCGCCCGCTGTGGCTTTTGTGGTCTTGTTTTTTATTTCTCAACCACGCTGATCCCATCAACACGCCGTGTGACTTCGATCGCCGTACCGGGCAACCCCCGGAACAAACATGCCTTGCCCGGACGAAGATGGAGAGCCCGACCGGGACATGACTTTCGAGCGGAGGGTCCTTGTCCTTACACGACATCCCCCGTAGTACCCATTTCCATTCCCCATTCGCAATCGATCTCCATATATCCTTGTGATGTTTTCGATCAGCGGCCCAGCAAGCGCGAAGAGCATGACTCTACGATCTTCCTGGTGCCGAAATTCCTGCCATTGCCGGACCTCGTTGATCAATCAGCGATAAATCTTTGCGCATCTTCTCGTCGACGGTCGTCGTCGTCGTCGTCGTCGTCGTCGAATGCGCATGAGCTGACGAGCAGCAGGGATGCTTCCACCGGGGGCGCCACCAAGGAACACGATCGAAATTCTACGAATATCGAAACATGGTCCCAACGGGGTTTGGCCCACGGAGCAGGCGCCCAAGCTTTTGGAGATGCTGTTTGGCGTTCGGAACTATTTTAGGCATTTCGGAGCGAGATGCATTATGAGCGATCGAGAGATTGCAGTAAATTGGGCAGGTTTGTGTATGTGAGGTTAGAAAAGGTACGGAATATTTAAATGACATGATATTGAAATGTAAAGTGAAAACAGTGAAAAGTTTCGAATTGTTCCTTAAAAGATTACAAAATACAATACTTTTAAAAAGATACCTCAATTTCTATTACATGAGACATTTACTGTTATAATGTTTTGCAACGTAAGTAAATAAATAAATTAAGACAAATAAAAACTAAATCATAACATCTGTAATGCAACATGTATTTAAAAATTTGATGTAATCAATTGTAAAAGAAATTTATGAATTTATGTATTTTGAAAATTTTTCTAAACAACATTTATTTAACATCCACCTTTCAGAAGCACATTCATCACTGTTTAAGAAACATACCCATTTTGAAAACGCCACGTGACCTCATGGTGGGAAAATTAACAATACTTCAAATGTGTATCATGACATCGCACCCTTTTTCCAAAAGGTGCAGAAAATGTCAAGCACGGAATTGTGAAGGGCTGGACACAAAGTGCGCCATTCTCTCCCTATCGCGTAACAAAACCACACTCGCTACGGTTACTGTTTTGATTTATAGAACTGGTCGCATCTAACACGACCGCGTCGGTACGATCTAATTGGTCTCATGGCCTGCTGTGGCTTCCGAAGGTTTGCTGTTTAAGTGGTGCTGAAAACCGGATGAATTTCCCCTCGGATACACTCAACAAAAATGAGGCATCATAGGGTTTAAACTACTGAACTACTCTTTATGGCTGTAATTTGTTTTACCATTGCTTCCTGCCTCACCACAAGCTGGTCTGCCTATGATGCGCAATCGCGGAAAGGATACGCCGGACGGGAAATTAGGGCTTCCCTCCGTTTGATCCTTGTCAGCAGCATGACACGTAGTGGTAGCGTAACACCAACTGTTTTTCGACGCAAACGGGAACGATTAGAGCGGATTATAAAATTTCAATTAAAAATGAACAACGTGTCGTGCGTCCCTTCTGTGGCGGAAGATAATAACAAACTTTTACTCTCTCTTTATCTGTCCCTCTCTATTACTCTTCTTTGATTCTACCAGAGAGTTTACGTCGGAACCGTTCATCACTGACACGCCCTTCAAATTCACCAATTTACGTGTCATCCTTATGGCGTTCCTGGTTCCTGTCCGTTACATCCTGATTTTGTGGATAGAAATAATCGTAGGAAAAGAAAATTGTTTGCTCTAATGATCGTTGTTTGGTTGTATGTTTTCATAAGGTGATGATAGTATTGGTATCATTTTTTACCAGCTGACAGCAGGCTCTCAATAAAATGGTATAAAGATGTCTTCAAATCATTTCATTTCGGATATGACGTGGCAACATAATTTAGGTACAAAGTTTAATGGCAATGATCATTCCAAAGCTAAGGGTTTTATTAATAAATGGATTGATTTTAATCCACAATTTTATCAAGGCCATTAATGATATTTAAATCAAATTTGCGCTATAGCGGTCGGGCATTATAGTAACAGTAAAGTCAACATGACATATAAATACATTTGGTGGACCTCCCCTGAGCGGGCCATGTTTAACCATATTTTCACATTTTATTTTCGTTATCCTACTGTATGCCATCGAATTGCTGATCGGAGTGCGCGAGTAAGAAAGGAAGAGAAAGAAACGAGTGCTGTTGAGTTTGAATGTTGAAAGTTGCCAAAAAGGTGCTGACACCAATTCGAAGTGACGTGACCGAGCCCAGTCCGCCGGGTATCGCGTATGCTAATTTCTATTGGTCTGTCAACGGATCCGTTGTATGATCGTTCGATCGGCTCGGCGTTCGATCGTGGTGTGCCTGAGAGATGTCTCTGTTCGGTGGTGGCGCATCCCCCGCCACCAACAATCCTGGCAAACGCCAATCTGCTCCAAAAACATACAACCCGCATCAGAACAAGCCTGCCTACACAGGCGGCGGCTGCCTGGCATATGGTAGTGTGGTGTGTACTGTCTCTGCCTTGAACACCCGGCCCGAGGTCTAGTGGAAAGCGTTTGCACCAGATCCACCGATCGCACAATGCAAAGCTCAACAAACCGGCGACACTACCCGACAGCACCGGGGATGCTCGCGAGCAAATTGAGACAAACATGGCCGATTGCGACACATGGTGCGGGCCGCACGGCAACTGGAGGAAGCTCGCGGCCGCGGAAAGGAAACACGCACAAACGGCTTCATAATTTATTAATCATGCTGAAATTTGTCTCCACTGATTGCCGGTAATGACAGTTCTCTTTCATCGCGTTTGTCCGTCGAACTCGAGCGTGCGATCGTCACCGCATCCACCTCGGATCCCCAGCCGGGAGAAGCTGGTGGCGATAGGCGACGGAGCTAGTGGGAGCTCACATTTGATGAGACATGTTTTTAGGACCGGTTTGACGCGCTTTTGGCCTGTGGTTGCGCGGGGCACAGGCTTTTTTATTCGTGCGTGAAGACAACGGGCCGCCCGGCCCGTCGGTTCAGATGGGTGTTCCAGCCGTGTTTCGGTCCCGGTCTTGTTTGCTTTTTGTTTTGTCTTCCGCACATAATATGACCGTGTGTGTGTGTCTGGTTTTCGGATGACCGATCGACCCTTTCTGACAAAGGCACTGGCTTGCTTGTCGCAGCTTGTAGTTCACCGCATAAACAGATGCGCGCCTGGTGGATAGGAGTTTTGGGGCGAGTGTGCTATTGCTAGCGCGATGAAGTGATTCCGGTAATATCGTTTCGATTTTGGGTGGTACGATGTGTGATAGTTGTGGCAGGTGAACTGTCACAGTCGGTTAAAACAGCATGACTGCCTTGAAGGCCTTGTTGGAATAAATTTAGTTTTTGTCTGTGCGAATAAGACATTCAATATTAAGTGCATCTTTTATCAAAATAAAACCTCTTATAACAGTGACGTTCTAGCCTGAAATAAAACTTCGTTCAACCAGCCATAGAAATATTTAAAAAGGCTACAAAGGTGTATAAAAAAACATCTTTCGTGGTTTCCAATGGACAAACATACAATAATTATAGTTTGTGTACAAACTCATGTTGGTTTAATCATTTGTTGCAAGCTAAATATTTAAATTGAATAATCGGTAAACTCTAAAACTATTATAATCCTTGCTGCAACTTGGATTTTTTTAGACTGGATAGAATGGAAGTCCTGACTCAAGATAAATCGTTTGAATTTAATATAAACCATAACATTTATTTCCACATAAACTTCTACTATTAACAGAATTAGTGTGGAATTAATTTTTATTAGAATGATTCTATACGTTCCATATAAATTCAATGAAGAAATGACTTGAAAATTAATCACACCTAACTTGCAATTAACCTAGTTGATTTAGCTTATCGTGACCACAGTGGGACAAATATATAGCAACGCACACGGCTGATATATTCTGTTGCGTGTCCCGGGTAATATCAAATCCACTCCAATGCTTCACGCCTTCTAATCGCGCCTTCCAGCGCATCTGCATGATTGATTATCACTTAATCAATCAGATCAGTTTATTGTGTCTCCACGCTCGGAGGGTTCATAAATTAAGCATGCCGTTCGCAAGATTAAATGGCCGTTCACACTCGTTCGGAAGGAGTCATAGCAGCAGCAGTGGTCTACTACAGCACCGATGTCCACCACTGTCACAGCCATAGAAGCCACCAAGAAGGGGGAGGGGGAGTAGAAAACCACACATCCAAGCTCAACCGGGTGGCATAATTTATGAGCCTGTTGGCGAGCATGTCCTCCGTTCCCGGTCCGCGTGGTTCAACCATCGGTTCAGCTTGAAGGAAGATGTGCACATGCGCTTCCCTCCATATCCTGCTAGACGACCCGGGACGACTTGCTCGACTAGCCGCCGGGCAATAAACAACTCAATAAAAAAAAAAAAACCAGTCGCCCAGCCGACGGCGACCATCGGCGTACTATCTGCACCGGATTAAATTCACTCCATAAACATCAGGCGCGCACATGATGCACTTACAAGAAAACTCAATAAACACATACTTAAGCCGTGGTAATGTACGTAAATGAAGCTGAAACAGCACGGTATTTGGAATGCGACCGGCACACGGGCGAAGAAACACGATCCGAGATTCGGGCAGCGCGGGATGTGCATGTCCGCGGCGTTGTCCGCCGCTTGCATCCATCTATCTATCGTCGTCGCCCTGTCAGGACTTGCATAACCTCCCATTAAACTAACAAGTGCGGACTGATACGGGTACGCGTCGGTTGTTGGCGTTCCTACCCGGCCCGGCCGTGGCTGACTCAAATTGCTGCACCAAAAGTTACTAACGGAAAGACGGGGCGATTAATTTGTCACAGAAATTGAAACCACCGCTCGCTTCGGCTCGCTCAACGATAACGCATGATGAATATGGAGGGCGATTGAGTTGAGCGGAAAAGGAAGAAATGTGAATAAATCAATTTAAATTCTGTAGTAAATTATATCATGTTTAATCAGAACTTTTTATGCAAAAATACTTACAGCTGTGAAAGATTTTTTCGGAAAATAACAAATAAAACCCATTCAAGTAGAGTTTGAGAGAGTCTATTGAAAATATCAACTAATTTCCTTACCCTAGCTAGCGTATCTTCTCCTGGTTCCTACCAAGGCGCACTAGTGGAGACCATCGTCATAAACTATTTTACAAATTTAACTGCCATCGTTGAGGCTAACGCGACGCACAATATTCAGGGTAATTACTTAACAAATGCGTACTTAAAAGAAAAGCGCTCCCTAACCGCTGCTTCTCCTGAACCAGCCAAATGCAAATGAAAGGATAATAATTCTCAGAGAAACGACCTCAACCTCGGCCATGCCATGGTCTGCCGATCGGGCCGTAAGAAAGGCACGGTTTCGCTGCTGTTGGAGCGAATTTTTATTTCTCCATTCTATCACCGGTCGCCAACGGAGCGAACTATCCATTCGGTGGTCGTTTCGAAACGAAAGACTTCTACTCTACACGCTAAAAGCGACGAACCGCCGCTATCATATCAGTCACTGTTAAATTACTCACGCCTAGCCGCTCGCTCGGACTCGCTACGCTAATAAAAATGCCGTTTCGAGGCACCTAAAGATTCACGCATAAACGCATACACACATAGTGAACCTTTTGCATACAATTAAAACACACAATACACGCATACACTCGGTGCCGTTTGCGAACGCTTCGTGTGGCTCAATCTACGTCGGCCAGCGCCATCAGGTCGACGGTTTTCAGTTCGCATCCGTCCGTCTCGCCATCAGTCGACGTGATCGACGTGCCATCGGAACCGGCACCGGTGTTGGCCATGCCCCCAACGCCGCTGCCACCACCACTGCCCCCTCCCACACCGGTGGAGCCCAGGTTGTGCGTGAGGCTGTGCCGGCGGAGGTCACAATTCCGTCGGAACACTTTGCCGCAGGCGATGCAGTGGTACGGCTTGATGTCCGTGTGCGTCAGCAGGTGTGTTTTGAGATTCGAGCGCTGGTTGAAGCTCCGGCTGCACACCGGACACTTGTGCGGCGATTCCTCCATGTGCAGTATCTTGTGTACCGCCAGCGTCCGCGACTGGCAGAATCCTTTTCCGCATTCCAGACATTTGAACGGTTTCTCCTTCGAGTGGATGTATCTGTGGTCGGTGGATGAGGGGTGAGGGAGAAAGAGAAAGAGAGAAAGAGATAGGGGAACATCGAAATCAAAACGGAATTATTAAACACAAACGTGCGAAGAAACATAAAACAATAAAAAAGAGCTACGAAACGAAAGCCATATCCATCATATGAATTACCGAGCGAGGAGCGAAAAAAAGGGCACACCGATGAAATGCTAGTGAGTGGTAAGTATTTAAACGCGATAAGCGGGAACCACACGGGAAAGCTCGCAACGAAGCGCACGGCGAAGTGTTGGCTCGCGGTTAAGGAAAAGACCCAAATAAAAACTCCCCAAAAAGCCACCCGTCCACCTCGGCATATCACACACCAAACAGAGCACACAGGGCAGGAAAAGCAGGGAAAGAATAGAGACAGAGGAAAGGGCTACCTCCAAATGAAGAATGAGCAAAAGCAAAGCAAGCTGGTGATGTTTATGGGATTCTTGTTGCGTTTTTTTTTTGTTTTGTTTCAACGTTCCTTGCGTTTCTCTCCGTAAATACGTGGTTATTTTTCAGCGGTCAGTAAGCGGTATGGTAAAAGGGAAACGGATCGGATCTCGGCCGGCTACGGGCAGGCCACGCTACGAAACTCTTCATCCCGCGTGTATCGCGCCCCGCAAGATTAAGCATTAACAGATGTCGGATGCATAAAAACATAATATTTTTATATTGATTTCATCAATTGTCTAGTCATCGCGTCCCAAGCGCGCTCTTGTGTGTATGTGTGTGTATGAGTGCGTCCGAATGCTCGCCTGATCGGGATCAATCGGCAAGGGGTTTTGAGAATAATAAAATTGAAACGAACGATGCGATGTTTAAAGCACGATAAAAATTGGTTCTTCCGCGTTCGTGATAGCTAACCCGACGGAGCCGTCGGCATTTGGAAGTGAGCAGGATGGATGCGGAATATTAAAAAAAATGTTTTATTTTCTAGGCAGATGAAATTAAACATATTCGATTCAATACAGCTGACATATTAAAAAAAATATATACCGAAATTAAACACAAAGAAATTTATGGCAACGGATGAATATGTAATTTCTTTGCTATAATTAAATAAACGATATTTTTTTGAGCATGTTTGTTTAAACTATCTATACAGCTTGAACAAAATAAAATGTAAAGTATGTTTTATTTGTCAACAAATAACAAAAACAAGACATCCAGCCACTCGTTAATGCGTATTAAGTAGCGCAACGCAGTAACAAAAACAATATACATAAAACATTAGCCTGCGCCTCGTGTTCGTATGATGTGCGTGATTGGTGTGAGCGATAAAGTGAGCGATGTGTGAGATTATTTATTAGCCAGCCCGACGCCCGGAGGCAGGAGTGAAGCGAAAGTTAAGCTAAGTAGATTAGCAAAAGCGAAACAGTGTCACAATTGTCTACCTACCTTAACTTACGCCCCAAAAAGCTTTTTTTCTGTGTGTACTGTGGGGTTGGGTGGTGGGGATGGGCCGGCCCGTTCGACGAAACCAAAGTCGAACGCCGAGTTCTCCACGAAATGCATCGATATTTTTTGTTTTTTGTTTTGTGAAGAAAGGATCGAACATGCGCCGTGGCTCATCGTCATCGGTCTAGGGGAAGGAAGCATCTGTGTATTGCTGCAGAAAAAGGGTATTGCCGGGCTACTGATGGTAAAAAAAGAGTGCGTCCTAATGTGTGCATTGTCTAACTGATTGTGGAATTAAATTCTCTCAACTGTAATGAGACTTATGATTTTGTGGGGTAAATTTTCTTTAAAGTAGACGAATTTATCAGTTCTTTTAAATCAGACCAAAGCCCTGAATAAACCTATCGTTTAAAAAAAATTATACTTAACAGACCCTACAGTAGAGATCTATGCGTTTTATCTCAAAGCATGCTATAAAAACTTTAAATATTCCTCTCACGCTTCAGGTTCGTCGCTTGCGCCAACTTTTTAAAAACAATCGAATCAGCCTGTTCACGCCTCTCGCTAGAATATACCCGTTGCTACGTATTGTGTTCGCCCTCGTCCTCGTGGATAGGAATTTCCCGTTTGAATAATGCACCCCCATCACCACTACCACCACCACCACCCGCTTATCGGTGCGACGGTGTCAAGTTGAGCGCTAAAATGGTCGTCCAGCTGTCACTGTGGCGATGCCACTTATTTATCATCTTGCAAACAGCGATTTCAACACGCCGAATCCGCCGGGAATTAGTAATTTACGCTCGACCGCTATGCTGCATGCATGCGTCCTTTGCCGTGTGTGGTTGCCTCGATCGTGTAGCGCTTCTCTCGCCCTATCTCTTCCCCGTATTTCCTTCTCATGGCCGGGCGGCCGCGAGTACCACTTTTGCCACGAAAACCGATGCGAGGGTGCGACTTATCGAAAAATCATAAATTAAATGTGTGCGACACAGACACACACACATTTTCTCCCTGCCCGGAACACCTTGCTCCACCTTGCAGCCACACAAACACACACGCACACGGTCACCTTTTTTATGCCACCGTCCTCCTTTTTCCGCGGTGGTGGTTTCGAAAGTGTCGAGAATCAATTTACATATCGTCGAAATGAGAAATGGAAGTTACTTCTCGCGCGACGACGGAGGGATACAGGAGGGTGCAAAAGGGTACCCGGGGCCAACACCCACACCCAAGCCACGAAATGGATGCCATAAATTAGGCGATCTCCGCTTCGCCAAAGCGATCATGTTCGTAGTCACGCTTCGTGCGTGATCATCAGTTTCGCGCGATGGCGCTCGGAAGAGAAAAGAAAAAAGATTCTTACCAGCGCACGAAGAACGCTTCCCCTCGCGTTAATCCCTGTTAGTGAGCTTTCTCTTTCCGTTCTGGGTATGGGCGCGTTAATAAAACGAAACGTGTAGACTAAACGGTTAATGCGGTGCAGCAAACCTACTGGTAAACGCATTGCTTTATTAATCTTTTTCGTTACCTGCTATGAGAATCGTATCAATTAAATCCTATCGTGACTGCCTGTTCTGTTCCTACCCTAAAGCGCGTGTCATCGAAACCTTCCAACGGCCAGTAAAGAGTGCTTTTTTGAACGTTTTTTTTTCTTTTTTGCTGCGAGTGCGAACCACACACTCACAAATCTCATCGCTTATCTCCGAAACCTGGCACGGTGGTGATGTGATTCTGTTGTATTTTTTTCTTTTCGTTTTGTAAATTGGCCACCGTAAGCACTCCGCTAATGCTTCCCGCAATCTGTTACCTGCATCTTAAAAGCATCTATAAACATGGCACTTGAGCAAACAAACCAAAAAAAAAAATAAAGACCTGATGACGACACCAGACACCAGTGCACATTTCACAGTGGCCAAACGGGCAGTAAAAGTTCAGCTTACTGGCACGAAATAGAAACCTGGCCCGATAATCGAGCCATTAAAGCGAGCAGCAAAATATAAACATTCAAAAGCGCCTCCTGCGCTCGACCGCTGCTGGGAGCGATCGAAAATAATTGTAAATCCCACTCGAACTGTCGCCATCGAAGCAAAATAAAAAAAACGAAGAAAAAAAACACAGAAGTCGAAATCTGATGCACATCGAAGTGGCGTGCGAAGCTGCGATAAACGGGGCCATGAGGGGCGCACCTTCGAAAAAGATCTTTTTCGAGCACGGGTTATCCTTCCCAGGCGATCGCCGGGATTCGATTTCGATTCGACGCTCGGGCATATCTTTATTACACGCGCGCTTGCGTCCTGACTACGCGCCAGGATTCCGTCCGCTACAATCGCTCTGTTGATGGCGCATCAAAAACACATCACATATTCGTTTACGGTTTCGGCTAGGCCTATCGCTATCTCTCGTATCGCTCTGTGCACTTCTTGTATAGCTCTTTCTCTCTCTATGTCTGTCTGTCTTTCTGTCTGTCGGGCACTGTTTCAGATGGTCCTGCAGTGCGGATGCGGCTGCAGTCTTGAGATATGTTTTTTTGTTTTTCGGGAGAGAGAGAGAGAGAGTTTCGTACAGCCGCGATCCGACCGGTCACACAAAAACACGCACACACAAACATACACACACACGCATACACAGACACAGTTTTGGGTGAGGGACAGCGGGAAGAGAAAAGAGAGAAGAGAACACATCAGAACACAGAAAACAAAAAAAATAATACAAAAGATCAGGCGTGAGGCAAATGGGGTTTTTTTTTTTTGGGAAGTGAAAGAAGGCCAGGTAGGGGCAGGTCAGGTTTGGTGGGAAGCATGGGTGCATGGGCTGGGTCGCTTACCGGTGGTCACGCAGATGGTCCTGGCGACGGAACGCTTTGCCGCAGATGTCGCACGAGTAGGGCCGCTCGTCGGTGTGCGTGCGCTCGTGGATCAGCAGGTTGTAGGACTTGGTGAACTGCCGGTTGCAGAACTTGCAGATGAATTGCTTCTTCGGCCGCTGGCCACTGCCACCGGGTGCAATGGTGGCCACCGCACCGGCACTGTCCTTCGAGCCGGCGGATCCACCGGATGGCACGCAGGTCGGTGTGCTTCCGGCAACCGAGCTGGCCGCACCGGCCGCCAACGTTTTCATCTTGTCCGCACTCATCTGCTGGTGGAAGGCGGCATTGAGCAGCAGGCTCGGGTAGCCACCGTCGAGCGAGTTCCCGTCGGAGGCGTCGTCGGGTCCGTCGTCGAAGTTGAGATCTTCGTCCTGGTCCAGCACGGGCAGCTCGTCGGACAGTTCGTTCCCCTGCAGCAGTATCGACGGTCCGGGTGACGTGTCCATGAACATGTCGTCGGCGATCGCATCATCGGCGGCTGCAGCGGTTGCCGTCGTCGCTTCGTTCGCACTCACGCTGGCACTGGGCCCTGTGATGGGCATCGAGGGAAGAGGATGGCTCGGTCGTTGGCTGCTCGTACTCGATCCTCCCAGGCGCAACACCTCCGATTTGCTAGTGATCCGCTGCAGCGTCAGGTACGACTCGAGGGCCTGCAGGTTCAGGGCGGCGGCTGCCGCTGAGTTGGCCGGCATTAGGGCGGCCTGCTGCAGGCTGGTCACCATCGTGTTCTGCAGCGACAGAACGACGGCGGCGGCCGCCGCAAATTCGCCCGCCTGCGTGCCGGCCGAGGTGCGACCGGCGGCGGCGGCGGCTGCCGCTGCTGCAGCCGCCGCCACGGCCACCGTCGCCGATTCGTTCGTCTGCTGCTCCATTCTACTGTCCAGGGCGGGCGATGCGTTCCTCACGACGGCACCGATACCGTCCACTAACATCTAGCCAGCAAAAGAGGGTTTTTGCGCTGGATTGTTGTTGTTGTTGCTGTTGCTGCTGCTGCCGGCTAACCTTACCTCATCGGTACGAACCCCACCGTGGCGCGCAGTTCAGGCAAACATTTGTGCGGCAGCGTTATCAGCCGCTTCGCAACGACACTTCAATCGAAGCAGGCCGCTATCAATTTGCTCCACCTAAACCTCACACGACCGGCCACAAACACACGGCACGCACTGACTCATTAGGCGGGGCGGTGGGCGGGGTAGGGGAAGGAAGGATTCCTTTTTGTTCTGTTTGCTTTTCGCATACACACACACACAGACACAGATACACGTAAGCACACACACTGCACGCGGGACACGGGATGGGCTTGGTCCGGGAGTTTTGGATCGCTTTTTGGTTGCGGAGGTTCGGCCACTCCTACGCTCGAGCCGAAAGAAAACCGAGCGCGTTTTCCTTATCAGAGCAAACACAAACACACGGTCACGCACACATACCCGCACGCACACACGCACACCCGATGAAGATCCTTGAACGGGGACACAAACACGAACGCCAGGACACGCGTGAAAGCTCTTCCGGCGCCGGGGAAAAAAACACACACACAGCCCCGGTGAAAAATTGCGACCCTTTTGCTTACCACAAACGTTCCGGCTAGTGAGGCGCACGCGCGCGCACGTTTGCGTTCCGTTCGGTTCGGTTGCCGGTTGTTGTTGGGTCTACCGTATCCAGCAGCGTCCTGTGCTCTTCTACGCATCTCGATATGGAGACGCACGAGCGCGAGCCCAACGCCGAAGCCGCCACGCCGGGCTCTCAGCGCTCGTAAACCCGAGAGCTTTCGCTCACGAACGCTCGCACCCGTCTCGCTCACGCTACCGAGCTTGAACGGCCTCACAAACGGTCCGCTCCGAGCTCGCTCGCTCACGCGTTTTTCGAAGCGAGCACACGAAAGCTCGCGACGTGCTGGACGGCAGCGGCGGCGACGGCGGTGGCGGTGGCGGTGAGATTCGAACCTGTTTTTTGTTCTGTTCGTGCCACCTACAGCATCCCACCCGCTGGTGTGGGGGGAAGGGTGGAAAGAGGTTTGCTCTCGCGCGAACCGCACACACCCACACGATTCCTGTTCCAGCTCACGCTGAGCTCGAGCGTGTCCAAAAGCGTGTCCGTCGTCCCCTCACAGCCAGAACGCCCGAGATGAGCGGAATGAGAAAGGAAACTGGCGAAGAGAAGATGCGAGCGACGGAGAAGGCATGCTGGAAGAGCAGGATAAAGCATCGCTCTAGCGCGATCGAACCGTTTTTTTTTTGCTCCTCAAAGCAAAGTAGTCTTCTTCAGGCAAAACGCAGCGAGGCTCAATATGGGAGAAACGCACCGTTCGCGCCATGGTGCCTCGAGAAATGCTTCCTTCCCGGAGCGTGTGTCCGTGGCCTGAACTGTCACACGGCGCGGTTGAGATTTCCAACCGAGGCCCGCGAACCTGTTTTGCGAGGGTGTGAGCGTGTACTGCTTATTAGCGAGACGCCGCGAGCGGTTCAGGTGTGCTCTCGTGCTACATTGTACCGAAAATTGCGAGTGAACTATGCTCGACCGTGCCGGGCTGGCAGATGATGCCAAAAGTTGAACTTCAGCGCTCGAGGGCCCCATGCGATCCGTCACACCGCATTTGAGATCCGTGAGATTCGGGTGAGGTTTTTATTGTCAACACCTAGGCGAACGACCTATTTGGTCGGCTTTACGGCCGATCCAGTTCCCGCCAGCTCGCTCGACACCAATTTCGAAACAAACGAAAAAAAAGCCCACGCAACAACGCCGTACGCCCCGTGCTCGCCTGCTTCCAAGCCCGTTAATCTGTCCGTCAAAATCCGCGTCAACGATCCAACGCGATCGGCAGGTGTCCTCGACGGGTTTCCGGCGGGCTGATTCCGACCCCACATGGGGCTCTTTCTAGCGCGTTTGGCGCATGTTTACGTCTCCTTCTCTCTCTTTCTATCTCTCTCTCTCACAAACACACATAAACTCTCTTCCACGTCTATTGCCCAAATTATCTTACCCCGCTATGGGATGCGTTCGCCGTCTGAAACGCGATCATTACGAGGCAATCACTACCTACTTGACTTGAATTACGATGGCCATTAATCGCGCCGGTAAGTACCACAAATTTCAATCAATTAGAAGCGTTTTTATCGATGCGATGGACCACACTTAAAAACGCGCCTCGTTTCTCCTTTCCTTCTCCCCCGTTCTGCTTGGCATTCAAAATAACAACACAAGAGATTTGGTAAAATACACTCACACACACAGTAAAGCGCGTTCAGAAAAAAAATCGAGCATGTCCGGCTGCTCAGGAGGGGTACTTCGCAGGGAAATGGATGCTACGTTGGCCACCTTACATTTGGAGAGCACACTTGGCTCGTAGAAGATCGTTCAAAGTCGCTCCGACAAACCGCAAACCGCTCGGTCGGTGACGCTGTTTCACGTGCTCACTAGCTCGCGTTTTTTTGCCCGATAGCCCCCCTCATTCCCGTTCCACACTCCCGATCCCGGCCGCGCCCTGGAGGCCGCCACGTCGAGCCGCACTTGAGTAAATAATAAAACTTAATAGTGAAATAAACCCGCGAACAAAACGAGCTTTGTTGTAGGTATATTTCCAGCATGCGATCGTATGATGGGCATTCATGCCTTCCGCCACGGTTTCGGCGAGATTTTCCATGCCCAACACCACCGTCCAATCACCTTTACCGCCTCGCCTCGTGACGCTCGTAATTCCTCGCCCGGAACCCAACCAAACACATCCATCGGTACGGACTCTTCGACAACTCTCGCCCGCCTCGAACATTATCCGTTTTTGATGGTCATCAGAAGGACGGTTACTGTTGGCGAGAGGAAGAAAATGTGATTTGTTGGTTGTTTGCTCAATTAGAACAAGGTTAAATATTTTTTAATTATTTTTAAATGCTGTAAAAAAATATATTGATGGCATTTTTCGTTCACGAAATATTATTTTAATTTAACAGAAACATCTTCCCCATCTCCAGGTGGATAGAAAGCCGTTACAGTGCGATCATAACGATCGTTTCGTGTGTTTTTTTTTATTCGTTCGCCTCTTCCCATCCCTATATCATCGTCACATTCCCGTTCGTACACGGATTTATGCGTGCGAGCCGCGCAAGCAAACCGTCCTTTTTTTCTGGTTCTGTGTCCGTGTATTGACTTGAGCCCGGGAGGAATCGCGCGCTGGCAATCGATCTTGAAAGCTGGTCGGCTTTCCCATCCCATCGCTTCATTGTTTGTCAGCCTCGTACCGGCCGGCTGATCGTGATCGTTTTTGCCTCGAAGCCCTCCGGAACGGGCACTAAGGCTGCGCGTTGATTAGGTGCGATCATCAAACAGCGATCAAACAGCATCGATCGTTAGGCCGCGTGAATCGATCGATGCTGGCATCATGCTGGTGCCGGCAGAGTGGGAGGAGGCCCACCTACAAACGATGGTGAGGCTAGATGGGAAGGCTCGCACTCGATCGATCGACAACTTCCCATACAGTCTCCTTCGATCGGCTAATGACGTACAAACACGTGAGAGCATGTTGCTGGCCGCGCGTTCGCCACCGATCCACGCGAGCCGGTGAAAGCAAATTTATGTCCAAACAGAGCAAATAATGAAAATTAATTCTTCAATAAATCCATTGTGCTTGATAAGAATGGGGCGGACTGGGTTGCATATCGTAGCAAGCACACCCTCACCCTAAGTCTACCGCAAACGATGGTTGTTGTGTTGTTGCTTTTACACGAATATTCTTTTCTCTCTCACTCTCTCTTGCATGCACGGATCGCGCTGGGAGGATCCATCATCCCAACACCCACGGGAAGGCGCGGACGGTGGGACGCGGTGGTTGTGATGTGATTAAATATTTATGTAGTCCCACAACCCTCCCGCAACAGGCGAGAGCATATTTGCGTAAACAAATGTTTACTTCACGCTGGTCTGCGGGTTTTATTTTTCGGCGCCTGGAAACAATAATGCAGCCGCGCGAACACTGCCAATCGCATGCCAGCAGGGCTCGCCTTCGACGGTGGTTTTTCAGCCCGTTAATTGATCGCTGTTTGCGCTCGCTTATGATTATGAACTTCCATTTGTTTTTTGGAATCGTTTGCGGTGGGCAAACACGCACAGCCGGGGAGGGCTGAGCATGATAAAACAATGCATCCGATGCATACAGGAGAACACAAATAAGCTTGTTTAACAGTCGTTTTTATTTGCATAATCAAATCGATGCTAAACGTTAAACATAACAACGCAGGCAGCACGTTAGGATATCGTTTGTGTGGAATTGAAAAATAAGAATATTAATCATAATTCTCAATGAATTTAAAACAACTGTCATGGCATGCTAACAGCAAATTTTTTTTTAAATCAAGATAATTCAATCAGATTAGAATTATTTCATTTGGCTCTAACTTTCTTATGAAAAGATATTGACAAATTTATTAAACGGGTTCTTCGTCACCAAGAATTTCGTTTTGTACTAGAATAAGAACAAAAAAGTCAATAATTATTTATCCCTGCCAAACATCGTATACAAAAAGCGGGTTTGCATTTATGTTTTGCCAAATATGAGAAACAACAAAACAACAAGCAGACTTCCCAATTCGTGTCGAGTCGAACCAACTAACTCTTCCATCACGAACCGTTTTTCACCTGTTCGAAGCGAGAGTGTCAATTTCCTAAAATCGTGCCAAGCTCTGCGTTCCTAGAAGCGATCCGGAATAAGACAATCCCTCCTTATCCGACACAGTTTGACCGATATTTGAAACTCAACCTGGCGTGCGGCGTGAAGGTCGGCTGTCATCGGGCGGCTGCCGACGCCGATCCGATCCGACCGAGCATTCTGGAGGAGCAGAGAAATCAGTTCAAATTACCAGACCCCGGCCCCGATGAAACGTGATGGTTGGCATTTTTGTCAACCAGCCCAGTGTTTGATGCTCGCGACCCAGATCGGACTACGTTACAAGTCGCATCAATTATAACCCTCGCCTTCGGTGGGTACAGGTGCGCTCGAGCTATTCACCCAGCGCAAAAGGGTGAATTTCTTAGATCGTTCAAAAAACAAAAAAAAAACACACACTCTTCATAAACGTTCCCGGGCCACCCCGAGGAAGGAAAGCGAACGAACGAACACCAATACGTCCGATGGGCGATCGAATTTCATTTCACTCCATCATAAAATCGCTGGTCAGCTTCGACACGTACTACGGGACACGAACTTTACAGCGCCCCGGGTTCGGGCGAGGTAAATTTATTCTGTTTGTCATACACGTCAGTTTTGGTCAGGCAATAAATCTTCAAACCCGGGGTGAGCAGCGGTCAGTTTCGTACTACCAACGCAAAAACTAGCCATGAATATTATGGAAAAAAAAGTTTTCGTACGCTAGTGTTAGGGAACTGATGTTACAGTGGTTTTCATTAGGCTTATACGTAAACACTTTTATTCAGTATTATTTTTTTCTGCAATATAGTTTCGCATTATTCTAATCGATTACCTTTTCAAAAGAATCAGTGTTTGAATAGATTAAAATATTTGAAAAGAAAACAACTTCGCACATTGTTACAATTGTCTTACAATCTCATCTCAAGATCGATTCCGTTGCACTGTCTTGTTGTTCACCTCATGTCCATTAGATTCACATAAATCACCCATGTCCTGCGTCTCCCGTCAATCGCTTGCGGGTAGCGCACCCACACCGATACACCGTGATCGTGATCGACAGTGCGATCGAACATGGCTGCGCAACGTTTGGCTGGGTACACATTTCGGTCCACAGTATGTAATCCACCGCATCGTCATCATCCCCGCAGATTGCCCGGTCCTAAGTCCCCTCCAAAAACCGATCCCGAAACGGTGTGACGCAATGATCGATTCCGAACGATAAATCTTCATTGCCGTTGCCGATGGCTGATCGCGACTCGAGCGAAAGGATGAGTAGGCAGAATGTGTTGTCCGGTTGGAATGGACAGCGTTGACGGCACATTCGCCAGGATCCAGGATCGAAACCAGCACCAAACAATGGCTCACCAGGGTTTGCGTTTGCGCACTTAATGCTCATCGGTAGTGTCTTTTTTTTGTTTGTTTTAAACACCTTATATCCTTTTTTGGACACTCCGCTCGGACACTGGCCAGTACAAGTTTTGCATATTTGCGGAAACACACGCGAGCACATGTTTTGCGGTTTGCGGAAAGATCGACGAGAGATTCCGTGCCCTTCGCAAACATCAGTTGTTTGGACGTTCCGGGCCGTTGTCAGTTCCTGAGTTTCCGTCGCGAATGCTCTCGATTACTCCAACGGAACAGCCGAGCGGATGAATGACGCCAGATCCTCGGCAAGATCGGTATCATTGCACACCGTTGCGGGTGTTTTATTTTGTTGCAGTGGGTTGTGGGCTCGAGTTTTCACATGTTTTAGTGCAAAACGATAGCGCGAACTTAGCGCGTGATGCGAACATAATATATTACCATCGGGCGTGCTTTATGTGTGAGTGTGTTAGTGCGTAGTTGTTTTAGATTGTAATCAATTGAATTCGAAAAAAGGAGTGAACAAAAACGGACCGTTTTGTTGTTGGCGTGTTATCGTCGAAGAAAATATGAGAGGTGGAATGGAGAAATTAATAAAATTTTAAGCAACAAGAAGTTTGTGATATTCCTATACCGTCATTTGCTATGCAAGAATTATTTTTAATTAAAAAAGAAACACTGCTCAAATTATGCAAATACAACCAGCGCATTCCACACCGAAAACACGATTCCCGTTTGCACCGGCCGCATCCATCACCGACGGATGCGAAAGCTCACATAAACACAAGACGATCCCCACAAAACGATGCAGAAATGAGCAATAAAATGCGCTATAAAATCGCAACCATCCGAAACCCGAAATTCCACCACCAGCTGCTCCGCAACCAAACAAGAGGGAGAAAAGCGAATGCGAATCCTGCCAGCAAGAATTTCGGCGTTCCACCGGCATTCGAACGGTTCGACGCAAGCGCGAATCATAAAATCCTTGCGAATAGATGCGATGGTGCGCGTGAAAGCGGAAAAAGACCGATGATGCCGCCTCGGGCGGACCAGGGCTGCGAGAAAAAAAGGGCTTGATTTCATGTTCATAAATATTGTCCGTTGCACAAGCGGCCCCCAGTGCAATGGCCCCACGCGGTTGTATGTGCGCGTGTGTGGATGTGTGTGTGTGTGCTCATTCCCCACGATTCCATGCAAAGTTTTTCGACTGGCGCGCACGCGCGCCTGCACGATCATGCTGCTTCGTGCGGGGGTGGTTTGCTGTGTGGCTTGCATTTTTGCGTTGCCATTTTTGTGCCGCAATCGAGAGGGACGCGCTTTGACCTCGTGCGCGGAAGAAGTCATCCGGGGCACGCAAAAACGCGACGGCGTCGTTGCGTTTCACTGCTGCCGCGGATGCGGCATTTCGGGGCCAGCTGGAAGGTTATGAACCTGGTCGTGTGTCGTTCCGTGCGTCCGGCCCGCTTTCTCTTCGTGTGGATCCATTACAAGGACTTCAACTTCGGAACAGTTGCGGCACGGAAGGGTTGCATTGTCTGCCGAGGCGAGTCGGTGTTTAATGGAAGTTGACATATGCTTATAAAATATTTTGACATGAACCTGATGCTGAACAATGTGATTAAGAAAATAGCCAACAAAATATTGTCATTGTCGAATTTCACACGAAATTTCAATCTAGCATGTAAAAATTCAAAAATTTATTGGAAATGCACTCATATTGTTACTAGAAATTTATAATATAAAAATTGAAATGGAAATATTTTATATCAAAATTCACTTTAATATTATAATAAAATTCAAATCTATATAAATTGGCAATAAGCAACAAAGTAGGCAAGTGCTTGACACAGACACCATGGTTGTGTCATATTTGTCTCCCGAGGCTTGTTTTCCACACATTACTTCCACCACGCTCAACGATATTTCACATTCTGCACCATTTCTCATAGACCCACGTCAGCTTCACTGGAATGTGGCGTGAAACAATTACTCTCAACCTTCTATCTGCTATGCTAATTGTCATCCTCCACAAGCGATGCGGTCAAATAAAATGTTACCAGCACACGAATTGCTCATCTGGCACTAGCTGGAACATTCAACACCATCCGGTAATAATAATAACACCACATGAACCAATTTTCCCCATGCGCGGCATTCAGGGCCGCGAATTACATCTTCATTACCGTACGTACGGCACATCGATCGGTGTCGGTCGGGCCGATGAAAACCCCGGCTGCCCACGGCTGCCAACGGATGCCCCCATTTAGGACCCCATGCCAGGCGCGGGGTGTAAATTAAATTACAATTTTCCACTGACCCGAGCGCGGTAACCCCCGTCTACCCCCTTCCACGGGGAGGTTTCCCTTTGTGCGTCCACGGGAAGCATTTATCTAAAATTGCCACTGCCCAAATAGTTCGCGCACCGTGGTCCGTCTTCCCGCTGCGGCAAAGAGCATAAAGGGCAATCGGCGCTATGAGTCGCTATGAGTCGCCACCAGTCGGGGCCGGGTACTTTATGGAGCGGCCCATCTGCACGAGCGCATGATCCCGTTCCACCACGGGCAGTGCCCCGGCGAGCAAACATATCATCATCGAAGGCTTTTATAAAACAATATCAATAAATTTTTATTGCCATTTTATCGCATAGCTCACCGGGGCTCACCTCGTTCCGTGTCGGGGCCGTTCGCAGGGATGCACACCGCCGCCGGAATACGGCCGCATTCGCAAAACGTTGCGCCAGACTGGGCGTATGGAGGCTGCTGAGAGGTGGGGGTGGTAGTAGAAATTATTATCCTTGAACGAGCCGCACCGGCCGGCTTGGGAAGAACGTGAGCAACGTTGTTGAAAGTGTCACCAGAACCGGACGGAGCTAAACCGGTTAAGATCGATTCATACGAGCCCGCCGATATTGTTGCCGATATTTTGCGCGGGTAGCAATAAAAACAAATCAACCGCAACGAAAGATGCGCCGATAGATAGAGCAATTAGAAATAAATCGTAACAATGTTTCTATAATCACCCAAAAAGAGCAGAAGAGTCGGTACATGCGGAAGGAGTCTGTTCAATAAATTAACGTTTATGAAATCGTTCTGAAGCAGTTATGCTTTTTTCATTGTTTTTTTTTAATCTGCTATAACATATTTAAATTGATTTTTTCACCAAATGGGTAACAACTATTTCTTATATAAAAATCATTGTAGTTTTGAGGGACGAAGCAACGAATGTAAAGCATCAACACGTCGAAAACATTCGAATACGAGTGTAATGTCGAACCACAGGTCGCAGCAAAAGTGCATGTTGTTTTTTCCCTTTGTTGCCTGCTTGCTTGACGTCGATCACTCTACTCATTTTCTTCCCCTCGTCCACACCGGACACGCTTTCGAAAAACTCATCACCTTCAGCGGCAACACGATGCCATCGGCGCGATGTGCGGAATTTTGATTACAATGCGAATAAATTTTAATGCGCGCAACCACCGCAACCGATCGTGCGATTGTGTGCGAAGTGCGAATTGCGCGATGCAGCACGCGTGCAGAACCCGGGCCGGGAATGGCTGCACAGACCCGGTGACAGACCGGCATTAGCATCGCGGCATGTTGCCCCACGGGGCGATCGGCGGGGTCGTCTTACGGTTGGATTGGGGAGGAGAAGGAGTAGGAACCCGGTGGATGGGGCGGGTGAACTGTCGATGAATTTATTGACTCTTCCTCATGCAGCAGTTCCTTCCAGCAGCCGGTTTGCAAAAGTTCACACATTTCTACTGCGATCTGCTCCCGAACGAACGTGGATCGCTGTACGACACGCAAAGGGGGAAGCCTGCAGGAGGGATAGGAGGACTACAATTCGCACTCACGATCAAATCGAATCCGGATCCGATCGGGCACCGAGCGCACAGCGCTTGTCGCGTTTTCTTCTCCGTTTTTTTCCTGCTCGCGGCACAACCTTGTCGAAGCGCAGATCGAATCGAGCGCGATGTTATTAAAACATATGTTCCCGATTGGATTCCGATGCACTTCCATGCGATTATCGCACGCAGCAGAGACCGAACCGAAAATCGCTCGCCGCTCGAAATAGGAATCGGTCCACATTTCGATGCCCGGAATCGGATGCGCTATGGTGTACCATATGGGAAAAAAAACTTTAAGAAGAAGCGCACGAGGGGCAGGGATCCGAAAACCCAACCGAACACGGACACACCGTTCATGAGGCGAGCGTTCCGTCGCGCGGGATAAAATGTGACCCGTCCCCGGATCCCTGGTGCTGCTTCGATCTTCGATCGATCTAAAACATATTTCGAGCACTGGACACACGGGTCTTATCCACTGCCTATCCACCAGACAGGGGGAACCATAACTCTTGTACGATGTGTCGTGTCGATGCAGTTTCACCCCGTTTGTCTGTGTCAATTTCAGCCAGCGGTGGTAATATTATCAGCTGGCTGCATCTGGACTAGATCAGTGCAAACACCGTCGGAGGCACTGGGCGACCGATGCCGGTAGTTCCCACGGTTTCCACTGTCACGGGAGTGTTGTGTGGACTGCTGACGGTTAGCTGGCGAGTGTGTGGCTACCTGTTTAGGTGCGGAAAACATCCAGCGTTTCGTTTGTAATGTTCCTATCCAGGTGTGGAAATTTACACACAAGAGCATAAAAGTAAAAGTGACTGTGTACAGAAGGAAATGTATGACATGCATGTCTAGTGTGGTTTCAACAACAGTTTATGAGGTTGCGAATTTAATTTGTTGTATTTAGGTCTGAGGATTATAGATTACGATAGATAAAACGGTATGAGAAAGTATACCATTTATGAGAACGGTATGAGAAAGTATACCAAAACATGTAAATAAATGGTCCCGATATCATAGTTCTAAATTTTATTACGTAAAATCACAACCAGGCCGTCGCTAATTGGTAACGAGTTTGGGATTAATCTTTCGGGATTAAATTTAAAATAACTGTATTGTATTTGTAATAATTGTACTTAAAGAGTAATGGCTTATATCAATTGATTAAATACTTTAAATGACCATTTATTCTATGTCAACAAATAGTGTTTAGTGTACCAGTAAATAAATAATTAGAATGCTACAAAAATATACATAGCACAAAAAACTACTATTTCGCTACTCACTATATTATAAGCTGAATAATAAGCATAAACGTTTTATAAAAAGAATAAATAATGTCGGCAATGTTTATGTAAACTAAATTGCAAAAATTTCGTTTATTTTCCTTACCAAAAACAAACTTTCAACAAGATCGTTACGTAACTCTCACTCATGTCCGTCCACAAAACGATTGATGCTTCACCACGAAATCCGTAACGATGTTAATTGCCAATAAGTACACAAAAGCCACTCCCCCTCCAAAGACATTCTCCACATTCCAGCGAGCCACGTCCCATCGAGTGGGAGCGAACCTGGTCGGTGTTGCCCCACGAAACGATATGCTTTATTTAACTTTCGGCAGACGGCTCTCGACCCACCCACCCCGACCACACCACCACAGCTCGACGATTTAATAATCTCGATCCGTGCATCAGCGCGTTAACGTTTTGTTCTGCCTCGTTCAAGTGATCGCGAGCTACGGCGAGCTCGCGCCCGCGCGCGTTCCCATCGAAAATCATCGATCAAAAGCGCTCGGTCGGTTGATGGTCGGGCGCGCCGTCATCGTCCGGTCGTGTGATCTTGATCGAAAAGGGATCAATCTCGGCGTTTATCGTGGTCGGGGGCCGGGGCGGTTGTGTTTTTATCGCGCGCATGAGCAACATAATCACTACGGTTCCCTGGCGCGCGCGCTCGCGCGGAAGGAGACCTTCGTCATCGTCGTTGGAATAGTCAGAGTCGTAGAGAGTGCCAGGGAAGAGCCTCGGCTCGTTCCGTCGATGAAGTGACGATGAAGGCGGCAAAATGATTCAAATCAAAATAGATTTATTTAACAAATTGAATTAATCACCGATCCACCGAATCGAGCTAGTGGGTGGGTGGGTTTGTGAGCATGCTTACGCTTTCTTCCACCGAAAACCGGATCGAATTTAATACGATCCAGCTCGACTGATAGATTGTGATGAAATTCTTCGAGATTCCACGGGTTAAAAAAAGTGATGTGGTGTGTGCGGCAACCGCTAATGCGAGCCCGATTTGCGATCGTGTGTGCGCACGAGCGCGCACTCGGTGCTACATTATAAATGATCGTAATTAGTGAGTACTGCCATCGCTTTGGCAGCCAACTTCCATTTGGGTTCGGTTCATGTCGCTCGCGACACTTGGAAAGTGGGTATAATTAATTGCCGTGCGATGGTTGGCAAGACGTCAAGAGCGATGGTAGTGAGGTAAGAGAGGACGTCGGACCAACACTAGTGTGTTGCTTTTACAAAATTGAATTTGTAAACGAGATTGAAAATGTGTTGGGCTTATTGCCAAAACATTAATCACCGCATTCATCGAGTGAACCAAGAGAATTACGAGTGGATGGCGTTTAGCAAGAGGGTGAAGTTTGCTTTTGCGTCTAACTGCTCTGCTGTTTGATCCCCCTAAAAAGCATATATTAAACTGATAGGTTAAATATTCATCAGCAAAAATATTTGCGTGTGGAATATGTTACTGAAATACTCATCAATGGCAGCTATCACTTGAAATCGATTTTTGCCTTGGCTTTCTTAACCATGCCAAACATATACTTTTGATAAAGTTAGCTTTGTTATTTTTTTATTGGGTAACCTTAAATTGAAAATTTAATCCTGAAAAAATTAAAACTAAGAACTATATATATTTTTTAAATTACTTGATTACTTTTGATTTTCTTTTATTATTTTTCAAGTCATTTAGATTTGTAAAAAAATTGAAAAAAAACTCTTGAAAATCTCTATTCTAATCGATTGCAATACCTCTTCATCCTTCATACAACAGTAACCGCGCCATCCTCCAGCACAATGAACAATCGATTATTTTCCCTTTGAAGATGGAGCGCGAAAGTGCGCGTGCCCATTTGGCTCGAACATGGGAAAATTATGCACATTCCTTACCCTAACATGTCTGCAGTGGTCGACACCCGGCAGGGGCAATGCAAAGGGCTGTGCTTTTATTGTGTTTTCGACACGCGGCCAATGCTCATTCCACCGGTTAACCTCTGGTCACACATTCCAACCTCGTCACTGGCGGCATCCCTTCACCAAAAACTAGTGTAATGTCAAAAAAATACATCCATCCGACACTACGGTGGGAACCAAATTTGTACTCTCAACGCTCTGTTCTTGCCTTTGGTATGGTTGTTATTATTGTGTTACGTCTAAATGGAGGTGTTATTCAAATGGTCGATCGATCGCCTTGCGAAAGTGGTGCATTTTATTATTTTATTTTTCCGTTCCCACCGTATGCCACAATGCACCATTTGCGCGCGCCCACCGGAAGAAAGAACGCACGTGAAAGGGTACAGAATGGAATGGAGAAAAAAAAATACAGACGATCGGAACGCGATCGCGTCGTGTAAAAGTCGCAAAATCGCACAATCGCGCATGCCTGCGATCGATTATTCTCAGTTGATTATTTAATTTGATACAAATTGCTCTCGTCGCTTCTCGGGCGAACCCGGCGATTGGAGCGTCCGCATGCGCGCGCGAGCACGCTTTCCATTGTTTTCTGCGATCCATTCTTGCACGATCTTGCCCGCCTGGTTGACGCAATTTTTCCTTCCTCCCCACGGATGAGATGAGTCGCTCTGCCCATTACACACGACATGCACGTGCAGGTTTGGTTGCAAGTGGAGCTTCATTTCGCAAATGTACAACTGCCTCCCTTTCGCTCAAGGTTTTACATTTGATTCCATTCCATTCGACGGCAGTAGAACCTTTGGCACTTGCGATACTCACATTTTCCTCCCATTCATTTGCCTGTCGCAATTCCTCGCGCTTAAGGCAAAGAATTTCCTCGCTGCGGTTGAATTAAATGTGGTGCAATGTGAGTGTTTGAGATTTTAAACCAATTTGCTTTCATTCACTTGTCGTTAGGAGAAGAAATCGATTGCAATCTGTGCATTAGACCATAGTAAAACAGAATAGGATCGTAATGTGAATTTGTGAAAGACAAATTAAAATTCACTTAAGAATGATAAATTAATGACAAAATTAAATGTTTATTCTGCCAGCGAACTCTGTAAAAACATCCTACATGTAAACGCCATTTTTACAGGATGTTAAGAATATTTCTTTGGAAATAAAGTAAAGCATATCGAGATGAAAACACAAAACGGAAGAGGTATAAAACATGATATGGATTTTAAAAGGATTTTATTCGAAATGATACCAATAATACCAATTGGTGGTTGCTCTGAATTCTTATAAGAATCAAATGATCCATTTCAATGGATTATAAATTTAAAGCACCCGCATAAAAACAACAATAATTACCAATCACCGAGATGCTTCGAATTTAGTTTTATGACTACAATTTCCTTTCTTTTTACGCCAGTTTTGATGGATATAATCTCTGCAAAAATCCTTCAAACATTCGCGGCTTATCATCCCAAAAACACTTCAAACGCTTCAAACGACGGTTCCGAAGGCGATACCGATACCGGCAAAAGTTCAAACGGCGATGCACTCGTGCGTGGCACAAACCTCTATCCTCCGGATGCTATCAGCAGCGGGCCTTTTGTTGGGTGTCAATTTATGTTATTTATCCAACAGCAAGCCCGACGATACACCGGAAACCGTGGGAGGGACCACTTTCGTCGGGATGATGGGATGAAGAAGCGAAAAAAAAACTCGCTCGTTTCTTGCGACATCGACCACCTACCGGTATGGCCAAAGCAAAGATTCCTGGTTTGGATGGTTGGATCAGACGGTTTTGTTGGTCTTGTTTGACCTACGATTGTGAGCCCGCTCGTTACTAACCGTTGATAAGTCGCAAGATTTGCGCTCCACAACGTCCTGGGAACGATCGATCCGTCTCCGGGCGGCAGCTCCATGTGTTCGTACGTAAAATTTATTGTCTTAAACGTTGTTTGTTCTTGCGCGGTCGTACTTCCTGTCCCGGGCATCGATAGTGCGAGTTGTGGCTCACTTTTACGATCATCCGCCTTCACATCCTCCATTCCGAAAGGCACTTGAAACAAATGTTTTAATGTCGAGCAAACATGGGATCGGGAGAAAATTTGTTGTGCGGTCAAGCGGACTTTGAAACGGGCGCGGTTTCAGTCGGTTTTTTTTGGTAATCACGATAAACCAACAAAAGAACGCGCCCGAACCGCAAGCACGCTCGCCCGCCTCGTGTGGCCACGGGTCGCTCGTAAAACAACCGAGACCGAAAAGCGCCATCGTTCCGACGTGTCAATCGAGCCGTTTGAAAGCAGAAGACAGAAAAAAAGATCTCGTTGCGGCTCGCATCCGGTACCCATTACAAGCTCTTTTCCACCTTTAAACTGTCCACAAACAACCGACGCCAATATTGACCGATCGGTTTGAAAGACCGAGGGAGCGCGCGCCCGTACGCGTGTGTGTGTAAGAAAGGGATCATTTCGGTTCCGGGCACCGCAGGGCCAATAAAGTTTGTGGAAAACCCAACCATCCGCTGGGTTGCGAAAAAGGCATGCAAGTACTGCAAGCGCAACCCCCGAACCCGGTTGACGGACAAAGATTTGCGGCTGCGGCAGCCCGAGTGCAATCGAATCCGACGCCCGACGACCCGCGTCGGCGACAAACAAGCAAAATATTGATCCGGTAAACATGTTTGCCATCGATTTGCACCTCACGGTTTGCGGTGCGGGATGGGTTGATTTGTGAAAATCCTTTGCCGTGTGCCGAAATGTGTGAAATCAATCAGGTTCGAGAGTAGAGCAAAGATCCTTTTCCGGTGTGTTTCAGTGACGGGCGAGGTCTTTGAAATTTGAGCTATCTCAAGAAGAAGATGTCGAAATAAGAAATGGGAAAGAGATATATGGATAAAACAGATCGAATACCACGTGGCGTAGATCAAGTTACATGACATATTGAGAGTGTTAATGTGCAGCTAATTATAAAGTACTTTTTACTTACAATATATACTCGAGAAAATTTTAAGAACTGTGCCCAATATCGAAAAATTGTTTTTGTATTCAGAATGATGTTGTCGGGTCCTTTTAAAAAATAATCTTACTAAATGGTGTTTATTAAGGATTCCGTAGAATAGATGTCTTTGAAATGTGAGCTTGATATTGAAAAGTAAAATATAAGCCACTTTGATGTTAATTGATGAGGTTTTCATTTCATGTTTAGGGTATTTTAATCATCAATCAGTCAAAGACCTAAAAACAAGCATTGCAATTTCCTGTTGTTAGTAAAGTAATTATACGCAAAAACTGACCCCATTTCATGTATTTATACTATACAGCAACAAGTTCAAAAAGACTCAACAATAATGTCCAATTATTAACCCTTTCGATTATGACAACGGCCCATAAAATTACAGCTCATCATAAGGATGAAACAGCTTGAAGAGTACCGCGCTGTCTGGTCTCACACACACTCACACACACGCACACACACGCACACACAAAATGAAACAATGTCGACAAGATAAGAACGACGACCGCATCCGATAAGCCCGGTTTGGTGCTGGGTGAGGAATTTGGCAGCTTGTTATTTAATCTAATTTGAATGAGAAATGACCAAAAAACTCGTAAACCACCGTAACAAGCGTCCAGAAGCACAACAGGAAGCATCGCGATCGGTGCGATGGCTCCCAAACGGATCACCCAACACCGGGCTGATCGGGCTCACCACCGACCGTCGTTCCGTAATTGAGCACTGGCCCGACCGATCCACCCCGATAAGCCCCGATTGCACGATCAAAAGGACCGTCAACACTGTGGCCAACACTTCAGCCAACACCAATGATAGCGCTGGTGATGAGCGTCGTCGTGTTTGTTCAGATTCGTGTTATCACACATCAAACGTACCGCCCCTGGGGTGGGTTTGCGATGACGGAAGAATTCGGAAGAGCCCTCCCGGTTCGGTTGCAGATGTTTAACGTTGCGGCCTAACGACGCAACGCAATCGGGCCGCTTTTCACACTCACACTTCGCGCTAAAAACCTTCCCCGACTGTGCGACGGCTGGTGTTGAAAGGGTCGTAATTTATGCTCATTACGTGTTTCAATTGCGTGTCAGATAATTAGGCGTGTTTTATTTCTGAACCGTGCGATGGACGGGTGTACCTTATCACCAGTAGCCTTGTGCCTGGTGTTACTGGTGAAATGAAGAACAAATAGAAATTTGGTTCGGTGTGGAAGAACTTGTTCTTTTTCACTTGTTCTTTTTGGAAAGCGAAGGCAAAGTCAGTTCGTATCATTACAAAACTCATTCGTTTTTTACACATTTGTCATATTATTCAAAAAGTATTAAAAATTTAAAAAAAAATCACCACGACCGCAGCAACTTTCGCAGCGAAACTGATAAGTGACGCATTAATTTAATGGAACAATCCATCAATACGCGTCAGTGAAAGTTGCCCAACGAAAAATTCCGGTGGCCAAATATGGAAAAACTTCATACCGACGCAGCATGTGGCGCTCAGGCAAAAACGAGGCTAAGTTAATGTGCCTTGCCCAATCAACCGCACCGTATGGACTTTTACAGCGAACGGCACGCATTTTCTGCCACCGAGAGGAATTGCTTCCAGATCCCGGCACCCGGACCGGTATCCCGTTTGGCCACTTCATTTGGTGTGGCCTTCCGAAAATAAAACACGCATTGTGGCGATAAAAACGAAACAATAATCATTCGGTCCAAAATTGGATGGCTTCACCGTTGTAGCCGTACGCACACACACACTCATCGATCCACACGCACACCGACCAACACGAGGATCAAATGTCAATAGTAGAAAGTCTCGGTCCCGTCCCCCGTTCGTTCGATCATTAATAACTACGGCAAACAATTTGTTTTATTCGGAACCATTTCTCAGCCCGTCCCGATTTGTTAAGCATGCTGTTTTTATGTGTTTTACAATTTTTCCGCCCCGGCGCGGGCATTGTCTATCGGGCGGGTGTCTTGTTTTCTCATACATCATCGCCTCCCGCGGGGCTCCAGCATTGGCTTCTGCCTGGGAGCTAGCTGCTGCTCGTCTAAGCTCTGCTAATGGTAATCGAAAAATTGCCGAAAGAAGTCAACAACAACAGCAACGAAAAAAAAACACATGAAACAAATGATCTGTTCATATGAAAGCTACGCTGCCGATTGGAAGGCTCGCCGGTAGTCGGCCGCTGCAGCCAGGATCCGGGACGCGCTGCTGTCCTGCGCGTATGGGCGAGTATTGGGCGTCCCGGGGAAGTTGCAGGAAGATAAATGATCACTCACTCTCCGTCCCGAACCCGCTCGATCGATGATCGGTTTGGAGTGAGCACGCAGTTTGGAACGGAATAGGGATCCGAGCCTTTTTTCGAGGACGATTTGACGGACACCGGCTCAGCATCGGCGCGGCTGAGGGAAAGCAAAGCATCGTGCCTAATCGTGTCGGTGAAGCCAGGATGCATGTTCACATGCCAAGCGGTTCATTAATAATGGTTGGCGGCAGCGATCGCGGCTTTGGTGACAATGCGAAGCAATACGATGTTTCTCTTTTTTTGTGAAGTTTGAATCAGCCAATGCCCACTTCCCGTTTGTCATACAAATCGTTCAAGTAATTCTACGCCCTGATTTTGGATCGAAAGATAAGCTTCTCCCGCATCCTCCCGCACTGAAACGTAATGATCGGAACGACTCCTGACGGCTTGGGCCATCAATCCGAAACGATCCAACCGAAACGAGCGAATGATTGATCGACTTTTTCGGCAAAAGTCTCCGGATGCGATTCGTCTCGTTATTAGGATGCACCAAAAAAAAAAAAAAACAAAAGGATACCGATGTAGATTTTCGGAAGCCAGCACGCACCGTGCACGGTGCCGTAGTTTTAAGTTTATAATTTACTTGCACATTTTCAACTGGAGCAATGCGTCGGCTCAGGTAGAGGAGTAGTGCAGCGCAGACGAAGCAGACACGGTATGGCGTCGTTTCAGCAGCCGAAAATCTTCGTACCGACCCAACAAAAAGCTAAGCGCATCGTCGAGATAAATGACGAAAAAGTGGCCCAACGGTCCGGTTCAAACGGATTGCCGAAGCGTTGATGCGTAAGTTCGCTCGAGAGTAATTAATAATCATTTTGCTGGAGTGTTCCTAGGCTAGGAGTTCCAGTTTCGGCAACTAAGACAAACATCCTTGCGCCGAGGCTATACCGTACCGCCTGGAGTGGTAGGAAATAGGAAGCTCCACTCGAGAGGGACTCCTCGCCAGCCTAAGGAACAGTTTTTCCGCCTCTCAAATACTGCCAACTCACCCGCTCGGTAGTCGTTCAAGTAGCGCTCTTATTTAAACAAATGATTAGGCGGGAGCATGTGAAGGACGCTGGAAATTATAAATATTGAGATAATTAAGTTTGTTGGCCATACAAAGCGCAGCTGCTGACGAAACAAACACGATTCTAATCGCACTTGGCAAGACGGGCGAGTTTTAATAACAAGGGAACCAGCTTTTTGAGTGGGTTGTTATTAATTTGTATGCCGTTTCTCTTTATAAAATTAGGGAATCTGTTCAAAATCCAAAATAAACTAGAAAAGGGAAGATCGAGATCGAGCTTTACAACTGGTTGAATGCATTGAATAACCAAAATATTGTAAAACTTGATTTCTATCAAGAACATTATTGTTCTAAATTATTGTTTCAATTATTGTTTCAATAAGTGTTGCTCAGTTTGCTATAACTTTGTAATATTATATGGTTGATGTTGCTTTCATTTAATTGAAACCAGTGAGATAAAAAACTAAACAACATACCATGATTGATCTTAGTCTACGAAACTGCAATCAACCTAAGCTTGTAAGATTGGGATTTATGAACCCTTGAATCATTCGTTCGACGCTAATAGCGATTTAAGATCGATTGGCCTGGCTTATCCAACGTTTTTAAAAATCAATCCACTTTCCTCCTCCGCCGCACCGTTCCAAATCTATTTAGCAAGTCAGCTAAGTAATCCTGCAATCGATCGACTGTCAACGTCCGATCCGGCGGGACTGTTTAACTCTCGTACCGATCTTCCCTAATCCGAGCGCTCCGGAATCGCTTTTTGTCTCGGTGCTTTCCTTCTATTTACCGCACCAATGTCTGTGTTTATAAGCGCGAAACAAAACAACCGAAATGCACCGAAAACAGCATTCTTCACTTTCATTAACGAGGGCTTACCGGGTTTGCCGGCCGGGTCACACACCTAATCCGATCGGTAGACACGACAAAACAAGATTAGGGACTGTTGAGGAAGCCCGGGCGGGAGGGCGGCAATGCGGCGACGTGCCCGTTTCCAAGGACCTTCTGGCGGTGCGATCCGGAATCGACGGAAAATTGGAGCAGTGTCAAGTGGATTGACGGCCGAAAGGACGTCTGGGCGACGATGACGAGGAACGCCGGTAAACGACGCTTTAGTTATAATGATAGTGATCATAACAACGGATTTCGCTGCAGCCACAGCCTAAAGGGCGAGTGCCTTCGAGCGCACGGTGAATGTCCGAAACAGCCGCAGGGAATGGGAGCGACAATAGAGCGAGAGAGAGAGAGAGAGAAAGAAAAAAAGGGATCGTTTATTCGCCAGCTCCTTGCCGAGCTTTCCAACATCCCCGTGCACTCTTGGCACTCTCTTCCCCGAAACCCGATGCTATCAACACTGTGTAATTCTTCAAAAATATGACATTAAGCTAATTTCTCTCTATGCCTTTACTGCGCACGCCTTTGCTGCGTCGTTTCTGCGCGCTTCGCTTACACACACGCAGGACATGTGTTGTGCCCGGTCGCATGGTAGCCCCGGAATGCCCCGAATGGTTGATGGTTGATGTTACAGAGCATCCCCGGCACGCCAAACAAACGACGTCAGGATCAAAGCGTCGGGTTCAGAGGTGAAACCTTTTTTATTTTTCGAAAATAAAAGGAAAAAAAACACACACCAAACAATTCTGGCGGTATCACCACAAGCGCACATTTCAAACGGCGCAGTCAAATCGTCCGGCGAAGAGTTTGGGCCGCAGTTTTCTCCGTTTTAATTCCCGCCGAGCGGTTTGCTGAAACCTTCTGCCCGTGTCTGTGTGCGTGTATCTTGATCCTTTCAGGGCCATTGCAACAGCACCAGCCGCTTTCGAAACGCGCCACTTATTACACGCTTCAAATGTGGTGCCTCAAAAATCTGGGAATGCCCGAACTGGATCGCAGTGGCTCCGACACCGTCCCAGCCGACCGGGATCGACATCGTTATTAGTGGTGATTTCCTTCGAAAAATGTTCCACATTTTCCTAAATGGAATTAAGATTGTTTGATTAGGGTAAACACAGAGAACGAGCATCAAGATTACCCACCGTACCGGGCCGACTGGAGCGGTGCGGTGTGATAAGAAGTTGCGAGGACGACGACGGCGACGACGGGCAGGCGAAACATTCCCACTCAAGCAGAAGCTCGAGCACACACACTGTTAGAGGTCATAAGCGCAATAAATGCTTCTCGGAAGAAAATCCTCGCACAAAGGAGAAGGGCAGTCGAAATGGCCAGTGCGGGTGCTGGGGTGTGGCTTAACCTGAACTGTTTCGGGTGCTTAGTGTGATGTGACGATAAAATCGCTAAGGGTTTTGTAATAACTGGTGACTTGCTAATTATGATTGCACATACACACAGGCAGGGAGTCCCCGATTATTAGCACATTGACTGCTGAAAATGGTCCGGGTGAGAGTGCGAGGATAATTTGATTTTAAGATAAGGGAGGGAAACCATTTAGGCGGTGAGGATGCTTTATTTGGCAACAACTAAATCAGGGTTTACTAGAATTGTTTAGTACAGATGGGCATAGGTGTTCATCAGAAGGTTTTTACATTTACATAATAAAATGTTTATTATTCAAAAATGTACAAAGCATCAACATTTTTTTTTTCATTTGTAGAATAAAAACGATTTTTTACTTCTACTTACATTCGTTTTCTATAGGATGTAAAGGACTCAGTTACAGAATTATTACCAACTATGTTAAAATAAATCATATGGGAAAAAACGTTATCTTTACTTTACCTAAATAAATGTTAGTAATTAAATTTTAAAATCCACTATTCTAGTAATCATGTTTATTATTAATAAGGAGATTTCTAAGTTGAAGGGCTTGAATTCAGATCATTATTATATAATAAAAATAATACGTTTTAATTGGTTGCTCACACAATTTTTTATCACATCACATAACTTCGTTCCAATCAACTTTATTGATACATGCGATACTTTTTCCCTTTACGGGATGGGCCCCGTGGCCACCCAACCGTAGTCACGGTCGAAAAATGGAAGCTATTTCCCGCTTGCCAAAACGCCATTATTCACGCGGAATTAAACGAAATCCAGCGAACGAACGAGCGGCCTGGAACCGTGAAACTGTTATTGCCCGTGAAGTACCGAAGTCAAAATAAACTCTTCCCGGTGACCCTGCGCCCACCTGCCCGCATTAATCATCGCCCGGTACTATCTTTTCTACTACCGGCTAACAACGCCACCGAGGCATTTCCAGAATCGTGCCGTGCCAAGTCCCACGAACACGGGCACAGGGATGCAAATGAAACGCCGCCGTCCGTTCGGGCCTTGGTTCAGAACGGAATACGAATACTACCGCCGAAACCACAAAGTAGCCGAAAGGGTGGGCCTTTGTTGTGCGATTCCCACCAGCGATTCCCACCGGCCGCGAACGAGCGAGCCCGTTTTCATAGCGTTTTCCTGTTTTTCCTCCCCCGGCAGCTCCTTTAAATGTGACGTGCACTAGTATTATTATTCCGAAGCATAAATTATTTTATAACATTTATCAAAAACCATACGCGCGCGCGCGAGCGCCTGGCCGACCATTCCGTGCCGGTTTGGGGTCACCCGGTGGTGATGGGTAGCAGCCGTGTGCGATCGACCGCTGCCGCTGCTGTGGGAGTCACTCACATTACACGCTCAGCGAACAGAACGAAATGACCAACCGTTTCGTTGGGGGGGAAAGGAAACGAAGATTCGAACCGAACGGGGTTGGAAAAGGTTAATATTTCTACTTTGCGTTTCGATCCCAGTGCTCGGAAGCCCTCGGGGGAAGTTTTCGAGTCAGGTTTCGAGGTTTCCGCGGGAACACTACCGTCCAGGGCAGACAACTTCTGCTTACTACAATTATGATACCGACTCCAACGAGCTGTCTCCCGTGTCGGTCACCGCGTAGGGTAGCGTCTTAGTGTCCACTTTTCAGGCACGATCCGGCACGGGGGTGTCTGCGCCCTGCACCCCTCCGTACCCCTTCCCCCAGCGAGCGGATCGAGCGGGGGTCACGTCGCGTCGCGCTTCCCGATCGTTACACGGGAAACGAATGGAACGCAAGAAAGAAAAGCCAGAAAAAAGAAGTAAAAAAAGCCCGGTGACGGTATACCAATGCCGAAAACAAAACCCTCGGCACAACGAAAACCACCCCGCAGCCGGCAATAAAAGGCAGGTTTGCATAAGAACGCAATCTCGGCGGACATTGCGGCCAGCAGCCCACCGGCCTCACCGGCCCGGACCAGTTGGCCGGGACGGGGACCCACATAATTCGCTCCCGCGACGCTCCTGACTCCCGCGACCGGGGCGAAACCAGAACCGAAGCGCTCGGTCCGACCTTCTGCACCGATCCGAACGCCCCCACTTGGCGTCCGTGGGAAAGCGCCTCCGGGTGCTTCGGAAAAAAATATTTTATTTTAATCATTATCATGAATGGTTCTCTCGCTCTGGCCCTTACTCCCTCTCTCTCTCACACTCTCCACGCCGCACTATATGGGGATTATTCTGGGTTGGAGTTGATTGAAGAGGAGACCGGGGTTTTGCCTGTTTCGCCTGCCAGCCCATAAGCGCAGCATTGCCCCGGGCCATCCATCGCTTCCCACATCTTCGTGACGCTTGGGCGCTGGCGATCAGCCAGTTGCAACCTTTACCGGTTGCTGCGCCCGGTTTCGATAGCTTCTGCCACGGATGCCACGGCAACACCGTGGGATGGGGGCCGCTTAGGACCGCTGCTGGCTCTGTATGCAAACATGGCGTTGGTCAAACGAGTATGACGCGTGTTGGAATGCCTTTCTCGTTCCGATCCGGTGTGGTAAACCAATCGTTAGGATCTTATACAGCAGTCGCATGTTTTATAAAGAAGCTTTCTGCAAAAAGACGTATAAATAGACATTATAAATCGTAACTTTAATGAAAATTAAAGCGTAACTGAGCTTTAAAAACTGTATTATTATTTATTAAATGAATCTAGCAAAGCGTTGAGATTATTTATTAATTTATTAAATACAATTATAGGAAAAAAAAGTAACAACCTGATCCATAACATTGTACTTGAGTTCGAACTCGATTTTCTTCCAATTTTTAAAAATTTTCGTTACGTCTGCCTAGATTGTTGAGAAACAATCCATGGAGAGTAAATACAGGAGAAAAGAAATCAAAATTATATGCATTTCAACACTGCAGAAACAAATAATATTTTTTACAAAGCTTCAATTTAATCATCTGGTACAAAATTATTTATCATTCATCAATATATTAAATAGAAAAAAATCTGAAAAAATTTAGAAATCTGTTTAGAAATTTTTAAATTGATTGAATTCAAGCAAAATATTCGACATAGGAATCCATTTTGCGAGGTAACTTTTATGTTCATAACCTTTATACCTTTCTGAAAAGCATTATCTTTGAAAGCCAAACATTTGTTCATTGATCTCGAAGTAATAAACTCACGTTTGACAAGTCACAAGTCACTGCAAATAGCAGTGTAACGTCACACGAACCGCACGAGCTATAAAATATGTCGTCCTCACCGTAGCATATCATTTGGCAGCATATTAGCTTCCTTTCAGGCACTTTGCATCGAAACGGTTGACCTTTCCTGTTGACCTGCACGATGCCGATCATCATTAAAGATGAAAAGGACCCGAAAAAAAACCACATCACCCCCGTGCGGCGAACCTGCCCCTGGACGGTATGGAACGATTAGCGCCGCAAGAGGCGCTCACGATGGTGAGCGGGGAAGAAAAAGATGAATTATCGATCGTACGGAGCGGCGAAGTCCTGAGAGCCCCGAGTCCGAGTGACGTACATGCCCGTACAAGGGTTTGACGGCGGCGGCAGTGACTTTAATGAGAGGGCAGGCGAAAAACTCGTGCATCGTGTCAGCCGCATGGGAGAAGAACGAACCGGGCCCGATGCGTTCGACGGGATGGGATAGATGACCTGCTAGGCGCCCTGATTCCTTTGTGCTTCTGCTAGTCCCAAAACGCCCTACCGACCCATCGGATGTCATTTGTAATGCGACAAACGCACCGGACCAGGGACAGAGACCGTTCGGGTGAGATTTATCGATGACCGGATTCCGGTGGCCAGCACCGGTGGCTGAACCAGTTGCTGCTCTCTACCAACCGGAAGCCCAGCTTCAGGTGGCTTACATTCACTCCTAGCAAAAAAAAATCGGAAGGATCCCGGCCGGCCCCGTACTCCTAATACACCGCTTCGCCTACGTTGTTGCCGAAAATTTACGGATTTCTAATTTACAGACGCCCAGCGGCTAATTTGGGGTTTTGCAGCAAAGCCATAAATCATACCGAAGCTTCTCATCGGAAAGGAGCACATGCGGGCGGGCGCGCCTGTTGTTTCCGGTGAGTTTTTTTTTAAGATGCGCTGCTATTCGCCAATTTTGAATATATGGGATTATTATCGATCCGGAATGGGTAGGCTGCAGCAGCATTAGCGTTTTAATGACAAAACGGGGAGCTAACCCTTTCCGGAGTCAACCGAAAAAAATGGTTCCCTTTGTCTGGAAAGGAAACCCCAATCATTAATTGGCGGCGCATGCCTGTACCATCTGGAGTTGAAGCCCAGATGGAATTATTAGCTCAAATTGTATGGGGTTGAAATTTTTTTTAGAGACAGCTCGATGGCCAGCGAATGGAATAATTAAATGGAATGAAAAATCAGAGAAAATCAGAGAAAAATTAAACTTTGTTACATTCTGCTCTCGCTGTGAAGCATGCTACAGAAAATGAGCTTAAATTGTTTTAATGTATGCACGTAGCCTACTCAACACAGTTCATCATAACCATCGTCAATAAACCCTTACGGTGCATTCACTTTCATCATTAATTACCTGCAAGTGGCAATATCCACCGTCCACCATATTGATTAAGAACGTTTCGAACGATTTAAAACATTTATTAACCTTGCTAGTAATGTTTATTAACGACTTACGCTTACCGATACGCCACAAGGGGCCCTATCCGAGGTGGATTTACGCTGAGGAGGAAAGACACAAACACACGCACATCACGTTTATTAAGATTGACGGGTGTTTTGATCGAAAACGGTCGACCAGCAGCGTGATGAGAACGCAGCAGGGAACGCGCCCGTGCAACGCGGGCAGGTGGTTTGACACTCGGTGGCGCCTCCCCACCCGACTGATCCCCATGTGCGCGTGTGTGTTTGTGATTTACGAATGCGAAACCCCAACCGATCGCCGGCCGCACGTGAAATCATTTCCACGAGTAAAGAGTGGCACATTCGAGCATTGATTGATTGTTGCCAGTCGTGTTTACCCTGCGTTTGCGCGAAAGAAAACCACTCCGCAAGCCATCAGGAGACCACCGTATGTGGGTGACTCATGGGGGTATCTTCGACCAGAAACTGTTTCACATTTACGCACCCAACTTCCGCACGGCGCTCGGCGAGAGGCGATGCGTTCTCGCTAAAGAAACGAATGTCTGCGATGATTGATCCACGGCCGTGGATGACTGCCAGAGTTAATTCTCGGCCGGCGTCAACACCAGCCCTCATCAGGTGGCGTCGTGTAGGTGAAAATTCATGTGGAGAATGTGGGCACCTTGAGTGGCAACCGCACAAAGGCGAGCAACTGGCCGTTTCGGTCCGCCACGAGTACGAGAAGCCATCCACGCGGAGGCCTTCTCCATCGTCAGCTACCAGATAGATACCGAACCCAACGGGGGTGCCACTGAGTCCTAAACGTTTTACTCCCGCACTGGCTAGACTTCGGCCTCCCCGAGCCCACAGCGGGAACAAGTTCCTTTTTTCCTTGGAAAGATGAGCGGACGCTCCATGAAACCCTTTCTGAAGGCATGATCGGTGCCCGAACAAAGCGGACGCATCCTCCCGGCCAAACGCGTTGGTGAACGTTTCGTAGGAATTCGAATTAATATTTCGATGACATGCTCTTGTACATCATTAATAACGTCATTCCGCTTCAATATGTCGATAAATATTATATTATAACTCTGAATATATTATTCCGCATGAGAAATGATCGCACTGACGGGCGGTGTCTCTTCCCGGCCGAGTCGGTCGAAGGCGAAAGACGAGCAACGCTCGTACACGCTCGCCGGCAGAAGCAGCAGGCATCGCTGCCTACCTGCCTGCAAGAACCTTTCCGTCCCGTGTGCCAAGTGCAACCGAGCCAAGAGGGGTTGCCGAGCTTTAATAAATATAAATATGAGATTATTAAAAATAATATGATAAACCGCACACCGCTCACACGGTTTCGACTTCTGGCCACGGTGGAAAAGGCGGAAAGGAACCGAACGAAGGGAAAGTGCACAGTGTCACAGTGTGTGCAGCTCGGCGCGGCGGCCACATTCATGGTGACATGCTGAGAATGGAGTCACCGTGTGTCTCGCTGGGCCGGCTGGATGTGGCCGGCCCCCTGCCGGCTTGGCCACATTCGAGACGCATCCAGACGGGGAGTGAATCGGGGAACCGAGAACAACAACCGTGCGCA
Source organism: Anopheles farauti (assembly GCA_000473445.2). Taxonomy (NCBI): domain Eukaryota; kingdom Metazoa; phylum Arthropoda; class Insecta; order Diptera; family Culicidae; genus Anopheles; species Anopheles farauti. The sequence continues at coordinate 4,274,484 of KI915043.1, read as the reverse complement.
ATCTATTTCACTGCCCGACTTTTACCTCCATCGAGAAAGACGGTCCGATGGGGCGCCGGCACCCGAGCGTCGCATACCGCGCGAGAACGGATTCTGCCTCGATGCTGCCTTTTTTTGTGTTGCTTGTTTGTTTAAAGTTTTTGCTGTTTTTGCCAAATTATGTCGCATTTTTATGGTGCGCCGGCACTCCTGATTGAGGGTCTCGCCGTGGAACCAGCTTTCGAGTGTGTGTTTTTGGGCACCCTTGTTTCTGCTCATGGTCGCGATTCCACCGAAACCGTTGGCAAATACAATTGCCTTTTTTCTTAATAAATGAGGCGTCCCATGGCAGTTCTGTTTATGTTCTACGGTCGGTAAATTGTTTAAATATTTTCTTTATTAATGACCGGCGCTGGTGAATCATTAAGGTGACTGGGAAAGTGGCACCAAATGCAAGGGAAGGGTGAAAACATCTTACTGTCGAAATGGAAGTAATCTGAATGCAGATCAATCGAGTCAGCTATTTTAATGCGATACATTAAAGAAAAATTTTATGAAACAGTGAGTTTTATAGCTTGTTTAATTCCATTTTTATGCATACGATTGAATTACTTTTTCTTAGGTCTATTTTAATTAACTGTACCGAGTTGAGCTTGCATAGATTTGTTTTTTTTTTTCATTCAGACGGTATTTATGGCTACCTGCCTATTTGCACCGACAGAAATTTTTAAAATTGGCCTTTTACCGAGCCTACTTGGTTGACATGCAAAGATTTGTATTTAAAATAATATGTTTGACTGTCTGTAGTAGAACTATTATTATTTTTAATATTTTTTATTTATATTCCAATATTGAATCAAACTAAAAAAAAACAACGTAATACTTACATTTTTCCAAACATCCCAATCATCTCTAACATATTGCATTTATTAATCTCTCCATGATCTCAGTCTGTCTCGACAGAATTGCTCCGAACAAAATTTATTATTTGTCACCTCACACACCGGATCACTTCCCCTTATCCGAAGAGAAATGCAGCATCGGCTGGCCGCATTCAACCACCACAACGCACGGCCCTGAGCCCTGTGTCAAAACAAATTTGCATACGCTTCTCCAAGCGCTGCCAACCTCCCAGGCGGAAACGAGTGCAGATGATACGCCATATTAATCTGACGGCTTTTCGGAGCGCAATTTACTACCCGATAACGGGCCCGTGCACCGGGAAGGAAACGCGACAGTGGGACAGCCTTGTAATCAGCCGACGAAAAGCGTAAAGCGTGCTTCTAAGCATGCTATCGTTCTCAATTTCTCGATCCACTTCTTTCGTTCACTGCAGCATCGGGGCTTGGCTTGGATGGGGAGTGGCGGCATCACACGAACCTTCTTCGACCGTTTTCCGCGCAATCGATCGTTGCGGTCGAGACTCAGGAGCAGATCCCAAAGGACACAGATGCGGGCCGTCCTGCTGGTTTTGAAAAAGTGGCCCATTCTCCGCATTCGACGCGGTGTTAATGCGCGCATATTAACGGCTGTGACCAGTTCGGGATTCGGAGAGTTCATGCTTCGCTCAACCGAAGCACGAAGAAAGCAAAAGGATATGAGCGTTGAAAGCAACGGACTGATAGGTTTTAATCCGAAAAATATTGAAAACATTTCTCTCATCTCAGTTCAACGGGAATTTTTTTATTCATTAAACTCAAGTGAATCTCCTTTCTATTGACGAGATCTTAAAAAAAAAACAAAAAAATTACCACAAACATAAGCTGTCTCCGTAACGTATCACATAAAGCAAGCGCATGATGTGCAAGCATAAACCGCACACAAAACATACCCACCGCTCAATACCACAGGTCGTCCCTTACCACCTCACCAGCACCGTCAAAACCATTTCTTCCCATAATTTATCATAAACCTCAAATCGTCTGCGATAAATTATATTTCTGCCCGGTTCCGTCAGGTTACCCTCGTTACGAAGTATTAATTCACTCAATTGAATGCCGTAATAAATAAATAATCTTCGTTTTCACCTTCACCCACCAGACCGCAAATCGGAGCGAATCGGTTCCTTTTTTTCGGTTCCGTTCTGTCGATCGGCGAGCCGGAGGGCAGAGGGAGGTCGACACAAATGATATCAAAATGGATGGTTAATGAAAAACGCGCCGGCTTCTTTCTCCTCACCATATCCATTTTTGATATTATTCATATCCCATCGAGCGTTTTCATCTGCTCCACCGGCAAGCCACGGAATCGATCAAAGGACATCAAACCGGTAAGCGACGAACCCTTTTTTCGGTTACCATAAAAATTCACCGCCGCCCGACACGTTGGCGCCAATATTATACTTTAAAGGCTGCCCAAGAATTATGCTAATAACCGATGACTACTTTCACCAGCTGGATAGCTGGCTCGAACAGCTACACAGCCGCTCGGCTGCCTGTCGGTGGACCGTTTCGATCGCGGGTGCGGGTTTTGAGATTTCGGTGCGCAGCGTCCCGCTGCGTTAATTGCGACTATGGCCAGTCGGTCGGATATTGTTCTAGCCAGTGCGGTGGTGGTGGTGATTGGAACAAAGGTTTGCGTCTTTTGTTCCACCGATCGGGCACTTCGCTTATAACAAAGTGCCCTAGGAGAGAGAGAAAGAGAGAGAGAGACCCATATCAAAACCGAAGCCGCACAGGACATCACGCAGAGTGGTACGACCTTCGGGATGTTATTTCTACCGGGCTCTGAAGAGCTCACCGATCGACCGAGCACATAGTTTATGCTCTATTTATACATCGTACCGGGCTGACGCCAGCAAGAGATCCACCGCCAAAGCAAGCTACTTCCAAACCAAAACACAAATCTGCCCCTCATCCGTACTGTGGAGCCAACAACGCATTTGCGGTTGTTGATTTTTTGTCGCTTGCTTTATTTTCGGTTCCGACGCACTCATTTCCGGTGCAACAACGTTTCCGAGCTGCGTTAGATAATAAAGACACTACAATCAATGCACCTCCCGGGTGTTGAAAAGTACGAGACAAGCGATGGAGAAGGGAAAAAATCCTATAAAAACTATTCAGGATGTTCTTTCCTGTGGGTTGTGTTATTTTGTTGTTTTGGACAACGTCTTTTTTTTGGTACAGGATGTGCCACACGGTGTCCAAACCGCAGGATATGATCGCCCCTTTCCGGAACCAGCGCCAGCACGCTTTTCACTTCAATTTTTATGGCACCCGAACTGCACCGGCGGCCAGACGTCCGACCAAAAAAAAAACGACGTCCTGACCAAACCATACCCCCGGCTAGTGCTTTCCGAGGTTTGTTGTTGTTTCGGTCAATGTTGTTCCCGTGTTTGTGTTTTGTTTTCGCTTTTTCCCCGCTCCGCTCCGATTGCTGTCTGCACTTGCTTTCTTTTTATTTCTTCCCGCTATTGTTCGGTTGTTGCTCTACCAGCAAAAGTGCGAACGCATCGCCAAACGCGTGCGGTTTGGACCACAATTGACGAACGCACGACGAACCGAACCGAAGAGATCACGCGCGCACAGGTAACGGTTATGGACTTGCCATGGGAGGTTCCCGGAGCGGCACCATACAACGGGCGCTATTAACGCTTGGGTGCGAAATGGGTTCGATTTTTTTTTTGTGGTAACGCATTTAGTACCTTGCACTGGACGTTCCCGGCCAGTTCCGGCCGGCCGTTTGCTTAACAATCTATCACAATTGGAGCAACAGCGCCATAAAGCACTGACAGAGCACGGTACCATAAAAACGTGGTCGACGATGGTTCATGCTTGTTTAGTTGGGCACGTTGGCACCATCCTGCTTTCGGACCGGAAATGTGCATCACTCGGCGAGCAGTATTATGGGGTGATTTGGAAAAGGATATCCGCAATTTAGTTTCAGTCCAGAATGGAACTGATTTCTATTGCCTCGGGAAAGCTTCACCTGCAATTTAAATTGAGTTAAAAATGAAACATCACTTGATTTGAATTTAATGTGGGATATAATCGATTACGAAAATAAGCAATCAGACTCACTCAGGTAAAAGGCTAATACTTTGCCAATTCAAATTGAAATAAGCGGACGTTTAGTTTCTTAAATACTTGCATAATTGTTCCTATTATATCAAGTTCTAATTCTCAATAAAGCAAACTTCAAAATGGAATTCACTAATAAGTAAAAGGGCTTTGTTACATGATTTATCTAAAGAGTGCAGTGTTTTGAATTTTGAAAGCTGTGTAAATTTTCAAATTTGTTTATTTTAGTAACCTAAATTTTTATTTCAATCCAAACCTTACAACTTCAAATATAGTGGCGCTCTCTTATCTTGCTCTACGGAACGATAAACCCTTACAAAAACCACAACTTTAACCAGACTGCTCGCTACATTCCCACATATATTCAACCAGCCTCTCTAACCGTCTAATCGAAAACACGAACACGGTGGAGTGCGTTTGGTTCTCTCGATTATAGTTTTATGATGCATCAGCCACCATGGTGCCAGCGGACTTCCACTTGTGTAACGATCGTGTGGAAACAAAACCAAATCGAAACGAGAAAAAAGTGGTTATAAAACCACGGTACAACACATATTTCTATTTTATTGCGTCCACCATCTATATGTATTTTTTTATTGTTCGATTTGATTCCAAAATCAATAGGCATCGTTCTGTTCCCGCTTGTTCCCGCTGTCCTGTCTGGGTTTACACCCGTTTGGGCTAGTGTAAAACCAGAACCATTCTAACTTCCTCTGCTACACCCGCCCTGGCAGTAAGGGCTCCGTAGCACCGTGGCACAGCGTGTTTTATGATTTATTTCCATCCCAGGGCCTTAAGAATCGAATTAAATGCCTATTGACGCTGCTCTCCGGTGCGAGTGCTGTAGCAGCGCACAAAAGCTGTATTGTGTGGCTCAGAATGCGTGCGACAAATAAACGCTCATTTTAACGGTGTGTCCCTATCACGGGCGGGTTGAGGACGCTGATTTACGGTCGTGGTTAAAATTTTGATTGCCGATCAGCGACATCGGGCTCACACAATCGAACGTATCAATTTCACGCGTCGCATTATGTGGGATGATTCACGGTGGGACAATGCATCAATGCGCGGTTTGACACATTTTATGCATTATTTTGGGACGAATATTTTGACTCTTTCCATTTGATTCTAATGAGCTGAACATTGATGTCGCTCATAAAGCGGTTTCTTCACGAAAAAAAAAGAAAACAATAACTCAATACTATCATCAAAATATGCTTTGAAATGTTTTCCTGAAAAAGTTTTGGATCAATTAATTGTTTGATTTGTCAAAAGTTATACCAAAACCAGTTGAAACATTTACACAAGAGTTGAAACATTTACTCACTCAAATAAAAATAGGAGATTTTAAAAATGCTTTTAATTTTAACATAACAAAAATCAACCATAATTGCCACATTCTCTCAAACCACTCTCTTTTTGCCGCCCTCGTACCACTACCAATCGTAAAACCGTTTGGCGGCGTCGGAGCGTATCATCACTTATTTAGCCCGTCCTGCAGCACAGCTGTAAAAGCGCTAACAGCCATCAATTAGCTTGTGAAAAAGTACTCACTGAGTAAGCAATCTACTACTTCCGAAAATGTGCTGCTGCCGATTCCTTTCGACTATCAACCGATTCCTGGAAAGTCGCATTATGTTTCCTGCACTAAACCACGTTACACGAAAAATGCCACCGAAGGCGAGTGTGAAGCATCGTAGACCGGCAGCATCCAGTGAACTGGCGGATGATTTGCGATTCGGTCCGTTCCTGTTCCACCTGAAAAGAGTGTTCAATTTATTTTACGATCTAGCCTCTCTTTTTTTAAGTACGGTTTCGGTTCGAGCTCGCGGTTTTCATGCCGCTCGGCCCGAAGACAAAGGGATCTGTCAAATTAGTTACGCGTTACGCGCTCGCTCGGGGATTGAGTTCGGCTCGTTCTGGCCGCCTTCAAACTGTCAGTCCAGCCAGCACGACCGAACCTCCGCACGGAGGTTCCCCGGCAGAGGAGGGGGGAGGGAAACATAATTCTTCACCACCAAAACGCCCATCATCCCGGGCGAGGCGGGTTCGGTCGTAAAAACGTGAAAATGAAGCCTTTCGAAACTCCAAATGAGCGAGATCCTTTCACATTGCGCTGAGTTCCGTGTACGGAGTGGGCTGGAGGAAGGGATGTGGAGTTACTGTTACTAATTTAATTACTCTCTTTGATCCTTTCAAAAGGCCTCTGCCGATCAGGCCGGTGCTTGGCAGAAACAGTGCCGCTTCTAACCGCTGCGCGGTTCTAAAGCGCAATAAATTTGTCCACCGCCCGGCGAGCCCACCTAGGATGCGGCGGACTTCCCTGGAAGCCATATGCTGTCGCTGACCGTTCGACACCGGCGGCAACTGGCCGATGGACGCGTTAAAATGTGCTACAAAACCGAGCCATCCACCTTTGTAGAGAAAAAACAGCCGATTAACAAGCAACGAAGAAAAACAAAGAGAGAACATCCTTTTTCTCACTCTCTCTCTCTCACTCTCATCAACGAACACGGTTCCGGGGGCTCGTTGCATCTTAATCATAAATTTGTTCAAACTCTGCTCCCTTCTCGTCCCAACCCCTACTCCAGCTCGTCCAGACTAAACGAAGAGATCATGTAAGAACCGCAAGAAGGAAATGATTATCCTTTTTCGGGAAGGTAAAATAGCCCCAAAGCTATGGGCCGACTGACGACCTAATTCTAGTAGTTAATTTATGCATGTTTTCTAGAGTGTTTTCAGCAGGCAGAAGCGATACAGGACCTACCAGATCTGCCGCAGGGCTCAACAGGCTCTCGCCATTTGCCAATCTTTCATTAAGCATCAGGCTCACTCCGGGCAAATGCTTTTGTTTTTCGATTATTTTTGGTGTTTTTTGTTGTCTTTCCCTTCGTCCGCCTGTTGTATCCGTAAATTATTTATTAACAAACGAACTTGTGCAGCAACACGATTAAACATTTGGCTTAAGCGCCAGCAGTGCCGTTCGCCGTCGACGCACCGTGTGTGCGGACCGACACTTTGGACTGCGGACGTAAGACGTGTCCGTAACGCCTACCCCTTGCGGCATGAGCACACAAACACCACACACATACACACCACATGCGCTAATATATATTTGGCAACAACAACAAAAAAACAGGCATCCTTCGGCGGTGGGCTTGTTAGCTTGCTTTGCGGAAAATAACAGGGCCTTCAGATGTTTCCCATCTCGGGCCCATTTGTTACAACAAATTAAATTTTATGTGTTCTTAATTTATTTCGCAACCACCAGGTGAGCAATTCGCGTTGTTACACATTCGAATGGGTGCTTCCGCAAACCGATCGTTGCACTACCGGTGCCCGATCGCACCACAGAATGATGCTGTGGAAGATAATAATTCAATTAGCGCTCTATTTAACTTGCGTTCGTTTCGCTCGTGTCTAGAAAACGATGAACTTTTTTTGTGCTCTTCTCGCGTTTAAACAGTGAACATTGCATGCTCGCTTCGCCCACGGCAGGGGTGAGCTTGTTCTATACATGCCGCGCCGCGAAAAGGTGTGAGGATGCCCGCGGAGTGTAGAACCGAAAAGTAATCGTGTTTTGGTGGGGAGGAACAAAAAAAACGTATTGCTTCCTCGAACCCGTCGGTGATCGACCCGACCCGATCGATGCATTTCAGACCCGCGGAAGGTAATAAATCATGTTTTATGCTGGTTTCCATCAATCACCGCTCAAATTGGTGGTAGAATATGTTAAAAAAGCAGCATGCAACGCCACGCAGCAGATGGACCACGGGAATGGTGGTAAATGAATCATCAGCTGAACGCGATCCAGATAAGGAAGGATATTTTTATTTCCCAAACGATCTTTTGTCCACACGAAATGGAGTAGGAAACACGAGGGTGCTTGACTGTAGGAAAGAAACTATTTTTCTAATTTCACAACGAAACTCATATTTTATTCGCTATTTAGCACGGACCGTTTCTGTTCCGTTTCTACTAGCTTTTTTTTTTTTGTCGGGTAACCACAAACGGAGGTTCGTCGTTTCCAGCTCGGTCCCAAACCCGTTCGAATCAGTGAGGCAATTAAACTATCAAATATAAATTCGTGTGATAAAAGACAACAACAACCGCATTCTCCTCACAAACCCATAACCATCCTGTCGGCCACAAAACACTCGTTAATCTCGCGAACCAGCACGAGTGGGTTGTGTGCATTTGCCACCCGTAAGCTCCACGGCCCGAACACGAATGAAGCCATTTTTTCTGACTACAAAAATTCTTTGAAAATGTTGCTCCTCCCCACCTCCCCGCCACTGGTTCGTTTCCCGATCCGGGGAGAAAATATTCAAATTAAAACAAAACTTTACTGCCCCGCTATCGCCAAACGGGGCACGATTTGGGGGCCAATTGGGGCGTGATTGTTCATGCACGGACCAGGGCCCGCGGGATGAATGATGGTCCTGAGCTATTATGACTACGATCATTGTAACCGTTGATGATACGGTCGTGGAGGCTGCCGTTGCTGCTACTCCTGCTGCTGATGGTCAAATCAACGGATAGTCCGGTGACCATCCACCGAAGGCAACACACGAACAACACCCCGAGATCCTTTGGCATAAAACACGGGGAAACAAAACACAAAATCCACACCCGCGTGCTTACAGCCCTCGCGAGCCATCTGACCCGCTGCGTGGGGAGGAGGAGTGGTGTAAGCTGAAATGAAATAAAACATATGAAAAGCGAAACGATTTGGGCCTGATGGTTTTGTGATGGTGACGTTGTAGCCCCTGGGCTTATAGTCAATTCAGAAGCACAGCAGGAGTCCTCGGAACGATTTTCACCCATTTTAATGATACTGTTCGGACTGTTTCGGACCGTGCCCGGTCCGGACACGGAGCGACCCCAGTGCCGTCTGCTTTCCTCCCTCCGCGGACGCCACCCTCCGTACCCGTTGGCATCAATTTATTGTCTTACGGGCCTTCCGGGGGTTTTTCGAGCGCGGGACGCTTTGCGGTCCGGCGCGGTCGTGGATCAATAATTTAGAAAACCGTCCGCCCGGTGCGGCTTCTATAAAATCCACGAAAAAGGATTCGGCAGCGGTATGGTGTAAAAGTGTTGGGGAATGGATTTCTTTTATAAATCCTTCAACATGTTTGAATGTTTCGAATGCATGGTTTATGACTAACTCTTTCTTAGAAGAGAAAAAATGATTTTAAATAACTCTTCCTAGCCTCATATCAAACATTTAAAAAATATAACACAAAGTAGCCATAACAAATATAATGAACTACAACCATCAGTTAGTGCAGTTAACTATTACTGTGTTTTTTATTAGTTTATCGCATCATAAATGTTGTAAAAGCTGATATAATCATATTTTTAGCATATTTTTTCTTCTAAAAGTCATAAGTTTGAAGATCAATCGTCTGAGTTTGTTTTACTGTCCCATACATTTTAAGGGTTAGCTTAAGTTACTAGTTTATTAAGTTTCCGTAAATGAGCCTTAATGCATGTATTTTACTACTACTTTGATCTCGAAATAAACCACAACCGTGTGTTCTATTATTCTTTAACAGGAGCTTGCCGTTCGTCAGGAGCTTACTTGCATGTTCTTTGAAGCTTGCCAGCCTTCATTCGCCCCGCAGGGCTTCTGCATTCCAAATGTGCAAGTGCCATAAAAGCCATTTTCGTGAGCTTTCGGCAGAAGCCGGCGAGCGCGAATTTAAAGTGGCCTTCCCCGGGCAAGGTGCACCGATTTAATTCCAGGGTTTTTTTTTTCTTTTTTTTAGTTTTCATGGGCATTTCTGACGTTTCATGCTCGCCCCCAACTCACACTTGCGATCTGCTCAGCGGCAGTTCCACAATGCCCGCGGCTAAATACCGGGATCCCATTTAGGAAACAAACATAAAACCATAAACCTCTCACTCGTCTGTTGTTCCTCACGGCACACGGAAGGTACGGGGGAGTCGTAACACTACACTCGCAGCAGCAGATTTACGGTGTTTCTTTGGCGTTGTTTTTCTGAACCGTGGTTGCTTTATAAACATTTGATGATGCCTGCACCGCGATGTGGATGCAAATTAATTGACCAAAGAGCCCACCTTTGCTGACCGTCAGCCGAGGGTAGCGAAACCACCACGCATCACTTCCAATCGCGGCCCATCAACGTACGCCCGACCGACACCCGGTAATGCATTCCGGCCCGTGTCGAAGGGTTTGCGATGGCTGCCTCCGGACGGCCGACGTCCGGGAGTTCGGGCTGTCCCGGTTACGATCCGTGCCGTGCTGCTTCCCCTCATTTGCGACGCTTTTCTCCACCGCCGACGAGCGACCGGCGAAAGCCAAGATGCTTCTCCCGGACGCGGCCCAGGGATGCTTATTTATTCACGCCAAAGGGGTGTGTTGTATTGGTCGACGGTCTGGCCTTTTAATGGACGAGCTGCGCGAGCCTCTCATGTCGAAAGGTTAATTTATAATATCATTAATTTTAACACAGAACGGTGGTTGCACTCGGTGGTAAACCCTTCCCTCCCTGCTTGCTCTCACTGCTTTTCTTTTCACTGCATCCACCCGTACACGCACCAACACATCTCCCGCATGTATGGCCTGCCTGCTCCACGCTTCAAAGCTGCTGCATACAGCCGAAAACTTCAGCCTATCATAAGCTGTTTTACGCTTTTCATGATGCAATTCCTCTCCCTCGTGGTTTAGATCCTTTCGGGATCGCACGGTCCTGCTTGAATGTGAATGTGTAGAATAAACATCGCTCCCGCTGTCTAGATGCCATTCAGCCGTCGAAACATGCTCGCAGCTTTACATACGATCATTCGTCCCTCACAATGCTCACCCTCGCGGTTGCATGGATAAATATTTTGATTAAATACTCTCAAACCAAACCTCGTGAAACCCGGGGGATCGATTTCCAGCGGAGCTGCTGACTGCTCACAGCGGTGCTGTAATTAATGACTCTATTAGCTGATGCGAGCGGCCTGAAAAGTAGGTTTCTTTCGAGCCGAAACTGTAGCGAGTGTTGAATATCCATCCAACTTTTGCAAACGCTTTCACTGCACCGCCTGTCTCAGCTCGATTTAAGCCTGTTACGCGCTGGAAATGCGTAACTTGCGCATCGAGCCAAACGAACTCCCAGAAAATTGACCTCGTAAATTTTGCCCAGTCCACACCTCCTATCGACACGGTTAGCAGCGTTCGTAACACGATTTTATTTATGTGAGAACGGCACTGCCGGAACACATTTTTCTCGCATTGCCAAAAAAAAGCAGGGACACACCTCGGGCTCTGTGTGACATCAAATGTGCCGCCACCGCCGAAACGAACCCTAGCCTCGCTGAAGGGAGTGGAAAGTAGAGCGTCACAAATCGCAGCAGGTACGGTTTCGGTAGCGATCGCATTTACCACACGCCGATTGTAATGCACCCGCAATGCACCTTGCGAAAGTGGCAACAGTCAAAAGGAGGTGCTTGATCCTTGCTTGGGCAACCTGCCCGCACTGCGTTGAACGGTGTGTTATTAGGTGGCCATTGGGTTGGATAAATTTATGATTCTACCACTGATCACCGATGACAGCGGTTGTATTGTTGCACCGTTTCGGAGCGGATTTCATGCTTTTCGGGGTTGGGATTTTTACGCACGCTGCCGAGTTACCGAGGCCAAAGCGCTGACGAAGCATTAAATGTGTCACTGATCGTGAGAACGTCATGACAGCTGTGTTTGAATCCAAAGAACCAGTAACAGGATCAAGCATATGACGTTTGAAAATCGGAGAGAAATCGGGTGAAAGTTTCCATGAGTCTTTGCAGAATGATTTTCAGAAAGAATTTTTACAAAAAAAGCTTTGTAGGAAAAAACGCCGAAATAGAAAGCTTAATTGTATTTTTATTACGATCGAACACATTATTATGAAAAAAATAAATAGCATAATAGAATAACAGCTCACCTTAACGCATAGAGCATTGTATGAAGGAAACTGGGATTTTGAATATTTCCTCTCATTTTTGTATTATTTTCAAGACGTTTATTCATATTTTGGCATTAACATATGACTTAAAAGTAAAGTTTATTTTTCATATTTAATAAATTTTATTTAATTCTTCATCTATTTATATCTTATTAAACTAAACATGTAAACTCCTTAAAAAAACAACAAAGTTTAAATTAAGCTAACGATGATTTATTTAGGAATTCTTTTAATTTTCACATCGTGTAAAAATGTATCAACATCAAACCTGCCGCGTGTTGAACGCACCTTGGAATAAGGCTATACAGATTTGAAAATAAAAAACAATAACAAAGCCAAACACACGCCTTACCCTTATACTAGGTCACATTAAATAGATCATCGTACATCCATCCAAAACGGACAAAGCAAAACAATCGTCAGTCAAAACAGTCACTTCAGAAGAATTGTCTGTACTCCCCTCACCACCACGCACACAAGCATTCAAATATTTAGTTTTCCCCGAACTGCAGGACTCCCGTTTGCAGCTCTCGGATCGAACTTAACTCTATTATCCTACCCTAAAAGGCTCGACCTCGACAACAATAGCACAACTAGCGCGCACTCACAACAACACCAATAACAACAACAAAAAAGGCTGCCAAGCTGTCTGGCGGGGACGCTGAATTCCTGCGCGCTGCAAGTGGACAGTTCCCGGAACGTATTAAGCCGAAACCCGACAGCGATAGCGATCGAGTGCGGACGACACTTCAACGGTCGCAGCGCGAGGCTTTTCACGAGTTTTCCCGTATCTACAAACACCGCATCGCCGATCCTTTGATTCTCGCGCGTATCGACGTCGAAGTGTCCTCAAGCGTGGAACTCGCATTACAACGCGTGATCGCGAAGGTAAGGAAGCAGAAGGAGCGGCACAAGAAGAAAGACCATGCCCGCGGCAACAAAAGAAGTCCCGATCTCCGGGAGGGTTGGCACGATCGCGATGGGCTAGGATTCGATGATTTAGTGATCGGTGGGTCGCGGGTTCTATTCGACCGATGGTCTGTTCTATCCGTGGAAAAAAGGAACCTTCCACTGACCGGAGCTTGAAGGAGAAAAAAATCCCATCCAGGTTTTGCCCAGCTCACGCCGCGACCAATTGGTCCCCGATTGTCTGGTCTGGTAGCCGAGTGGCTCGGGGAAGTGGTAGAGAGAAAAAAAACATCTTAAAATGCCCATAAATTGTGTGACTCTTGGAGGAGAACACACATAATCCAGCGCGAAGAAAAGAAGGACGCTTCTAAGGATGCGAACGCGACTCGGTTCTATTTTTTGTTATTGTTCAGGCTCTCCTCGCTTTCATTGGCACCGCGATGAAAAAAAAAATCTCCGGGAGTAACGGGCATTCCGATCGAACGCTGGCACCAACAAAGGCGTATTAATTGGGAGGATAAGCTGAAACCGTCGAACCGAAGGATCGACATTTCGCCCGAGTCCCGACATCAAGATGGCCCCTCGAGTGGTCCCGAGATCGTCGGCCGGTCGCGGTGTGCAGCGTCATGATCGCGGTTCGTGCTTTACATTCCTTGGCCTCCTTTGCCATCACTCGACGCATAGACGCGCTCGAAATTCGGTACGGTCAATTTGGTTCACGTTTCGGCCGCGTGTCAGCCTAGCCTCCATACCGTCGAGCGGTCAATATGGGTTAGAAGCTTGAACACTCCAACAACACTCATCTCCGCGTCCACTTGTCCAGCGTGCCTAGGGAACGGTACCGAAACCGTGCACTATTGCTTCGAGTACCCAACCCGGCGGCCATTTGTCGGTAACAATTGTGCCGCATTGTTCGCACCCGCACGCCCGAACGCAAGGAATCTTGTTTTGGGAAACAACGGAATTCCAATAATCGGCCAATCATGCCGAATTCCACGACCGCAGGACTCACCAGAAACACCGTGCGCCAAACCGCGTGGCTGTGGACAGCATGTCTACGAAGCATTTCGTGTTTGAATTCCCTCTCATCCCTCATCTCATCCTGATCGATTCCCGGTCCCGAGCGCTTTTGTGCCGGTGCCTTGAGCCTCCTCCACCACGTTCTGATGATCTTCCAAAAAGCGAAAACGCATCAAAAATCCCTCAATCGCGTTCCGGCGATCGGTATCCCCCTTCCCCCATTCGCCCTTCCCGAAACGCCTAACGAAGCGCACCCACCCCGAGATGAAGATTCGAAACGGAATGGGTGAGGAATTGCGCTATTCTCCGGCGAGGACACGACCCACCGTCGGGTTTGGCCACCGGAGCACCGCACGAGCGAACCCCTTTCTGCTGCACTGCTTGAGAAATCATCCGAATTGTATGATAAATGATTTTTAATAATATTAATTTGAAGATATAAATCTAATGTGTCAAGTCGTTATCGATGGAATGTTAAGTTGTGCCGTGGCACGCGGCTACACGCAGTGAAATGGAGTGGATCCCATTTTCGTAGTGATGATTCGGAAATCACCGATCGCCATCGGATCGATGGTTCGGTGAAGTGCTGCCATCTGCCACTTGAGCGTTCGCTTTGATCCGTGAGCCTAAGGATGTTTGGTGTATAGGTGCATTAGGAATTTTGATTTTGTAGCTATAAAAGTCTGTTAAACATAATTAGTGTAAAAAGAAATGATAAGGTAAAAATACAATTCAAAATAATGACAAATATTAATGATGAATTCTAAATCAGTTAATGGACATTTTATGAAAAGAATTGTTCATTCCTTTCCTCTGAGCTATATTTCTATACATATATTTGATCGTGAAATTGTGTTTTTTTAAACTTTACATTCTTAACTGACTGTTTTTCAGGATGTTTTGTTGACTTCAAAGGGACATTAATTTTTTTATCTTTCTTAAAAGCTTAATTATTTTTGAAAGCTTGAATTGTGTTGGACCTGCAATCTACTTTTGCAAAATTGCATTTGCTAACGCTGTGTCACCTGTGCTTCCTCAATATAATACTTAATTTATTGTTAAAAGTATGCATTCAGCTGAAAACCGCAGCCAGTGCTATGTAAACATCGATACAATTTATGTCACCCACCCGAGCACACTTTGTGGCTCACTTAAACGCACTCGCACACACACACACGCACTCGTCAACTAACCTCACACATCCACGCTTTCACGTTTTATGCATTGCTGCGTGTAGCATTAACTTCAGCCCATTCGATGCCCGCCACACTGTGGAGCAATCAATGATGCTCTCGGCCGTACGGCGACGAACGGGTAGGGATGGGGGAAGGAGCAATATATCCTCCCTTTTGCACGCCCTTTCCCACAGCAAACCACAAAACATGGGCCCCCAAAAAATGCCCCGAAGGCGCAACCATGGCCGAGCCTTCCCGGGGTGCACTTTTCACCCACTGCTGCGCGAGGTGAATTACGGTTATCGCATATTTTCCAGCGATCATCCCGCGCACATACGCACGTACGGACGGGGCACGTGATGCGCCTGCGCCGTACCCGGTGCTGGCTTTTATTTTGTGTGAGGAGAAAAAAAATACAACAGGCAGGGAACGGGAACAGGGCACTCACCAGTACACCGCGTGAAGGCAACATTAATTCATATCTCGGACGGCACACGCCGCCGGGCACACGTCATTTCCCACGGGACGGGAAACCACGGTTCGCAACAGGGGTAACGCCACACAGGTAACTGCATTGCCATCCCACCCCCTGCAGACTGCAATAAAATCGCGGAACAGCTCCGCATGCAGCTCCGGGACCGCCGACACGACGTTGGCGGGGAGAGTGGGTTATGCGATATTTTGTTTTATTTTTCCTCCCCTTAAGGAGCAGCTTTCAATCGAGTTACAGCAGTGCGATAATGATAAAATGTTCATTATTTTATCTCCTGCTCAAAAACGCTCACACCATTCCCGATACGATCGTACCTAGGAGAAAAACGAAAAACCCCGTCAACAATGCGCTCGTAAGCTTGAAAAATTAATAATCCTTTTTCATCGTCATCACCACTCGCAACCACAGGAATCAGGTGGCAAGGACAGCAAACGGTCTCGACCGAAGCTAATCGCTGGATGAAACACCTCAGAAGCGTACTCAAATGCTAAACCACCTTCAAAGCCCGAATATTGATGACGCATATTGAGCGCATTATTACCGAATGGAATGACTTCCACATTCGGTCAAGTGTTTTCTCACGGGTTCGAGCCCATACGCGGCTGCACAATAGGAAGGTTGGTTGGCCATTCGGTACGTCCTGTGTGCGTCCTGAAAGAGTTCGACAATTTATAGGAGCCCTTTTTGTTGCGACGGTACCAGTGGACAAGAGAACACAACGCATCGGCAGCACCTTTCTTGCTCGGTATGCGTTAACTTCTATCTGCCCAACCGCTCAGAATGGCACATATGTAACCGATTTTATGTTCACGAATTGTTAGCTACACTCTAGAAACGGTTTCAAAAGAAGCTGCTAAATCGTTCCCCTCCCGTACGTTTTGTTTTGTTAAAACCTTTTTCTCTTCGAGCGTTAAAACCTACGAATGATCATCATTTGTGTAACTTTACACGCTTGTCCCCATCATAGGCTCGAGGAGAGAAAAAACTGTCACAAAAGGTAGCGTGAAAAAAAGGTGCCTACCTTGGAATCATTCAGCGTTCAACGCACAATTGAGCGTACGCATCGAGTGTACCGCACCAAACAGAGAAAAAAAGATTTAAAACATCCCAAACCTCGTGAGAAAACATCACCTCAACATTGGGCCGCGTCCGGTGGCAGGCTGGCCGAGGGTCGCTGTTTAATCGCAGTGTCCTTTTTGGCAAAGAGCTACCGTATTTGATGAAAGATTTCTGGAAGCATTCACAAGAAAAAAAAGAAATACAACTCCGCTCCATAAGTCATTTATTATGCTTACGATTTGCTCTTGTTTGCTTTTGTACACCGGGGCAGAGATTTGTTGACCGTTTTGTGCGATCGCTGTTGGGCATTGGTTATCGGGGATTTGTTTGAACAGCCAGGTGATTTTAGAAAAGAAAAACTATTCCTTTCATCTGAACAAATTTCTCCCTGGTGATACTTTTTTGTATAATAAATAGGAAGATAAAAATAAAAAATCAACAAATTATTCTGAACAAATATTTGACGCAAAATCATGCTTGAAACAAATTGAATAGGTGAGAACAAAGTCATTAAAATGGTTGAGTAACTCGATTAGGTTGATCAATGACCCAAATAAAACGACTTAGTTCTAGATATTAAAAAAAATTCCAAATCGATTGGGAAAATTTATTGACCGACTTCGACTTCATTGCTCAACATTCCAACCATCCCAAAGCTCTTTGCTCTGATGTCCCTTCCGGGCGGTCACCCCATTCTACACGGAGCACGGTGTGAATAAAATATTACAATTAATTTCACCCATCAATATTTAAACACGCGCGATCGCGCGACCATGCGCCGGAATTTGGAATTTCACATTTCTCCGGTAATACGAGCCTAACGCGGTAATCGCATCGCACGGCCTCTTCGGCCCCGATTGTTTTACGTCTTCATTTCACCTTCCGAAATGGGTCCAAATTTATCACAACGCGCAAATGCCGAGGCACGACAAGTCGTACGCCGGCTCACAAATTTGTCTAATAAATTTAATCAACCATCGGTCCGCGAAGCAACGCGATTGAGCCGATCATCGATTTGTCCGCAGCATTTCGTGCACCAGGACGAGCGAGAAACGATGAAAAACGTGGCTGATAGAAAGGAACCGATCACTCTGCGTCCAGCCCGATAGACAACTCTATTCCCGCACCCCGTTTCGTACGACGGTCAGGTCGATATCGGTGTTCCCAAAAACAAAAGGAAAAATCGCTTCAAAACTCCTACCACCAAAGACGAATTCCCGCCACAAATGACACACACGACGCAGGAGCACCCATTCTAGGATCGCTCGCCAACCGTTTTGATAAAACAGTGAACAGCGGAGAGTGAGAGAGCCACTTCGGTGGAATAAATTTCCGACCACTAAAACAGCCATAAAAAAGGCACCTAACATTTTGGGAAAATTGATCTTCTCCCTGAAATTTACAATCCAGAAGTTCCCGCTAGCGTAACGGACGACCGCGTCCCACACGGTATCAGGCCCGCCCCGTGTGCAGGATTCCCCGGTCAGATTCGATTTCAACCGTTTGACGACGTCTGACGATGTCCAGTGAGGAGGCGACGGTGACGACGTGGGAAAGTGGATGCAGCACCCGTCGACGACCACGACCACGACAACGACGACGAAACAACGCGCCTTATCAGTGAATTTTGATCTTAACCTCCGCGGCACCGGCGCGCAGCCGCAGGATCGACTGAATTAGCCCTCGTAGCTCGCAGCTATGCTCTATAAACAAAACCCTCCCGAAAACAAAACACACAAAAAACGTAAAGCGGAACGCGAGAAGATGAGGACCGGTGGTGGCTCTGGTCGCGATGTTTCCAAATTTGTTCCGGAATGTGTCGCCTCGGCGTCGCACACGACGACGCGTACGGGCATTCCTCGGCACAGCCTGACATCTTCTTTTACGGCTGAAACAAAGAACGGTTCGGGGTGTGAAAAAATTAACCGAAAATTAAGCCTTCCAACACAGGGGCCCCGTTGCAGAGCCGGATCGCACCGGCTACACACGGTTAGCAGTTCCCGGGAGGGTTTGGGAGGAAAGATTAGAAGGAAATAAATTTTCGAAGGTAATGAGATAATATCGCTGGCCTCGCGGGGCCTCCCCAACGGCAACGGGGTTGAGGTGTTGAGGTCAACGTTGCCCAGCGACGAGCGACGTTCTCTATTTCCATTGGAATTTCAGGTTTTTTCACGGTAGTTTTCATTTATTTTGCGCCCAGTTTCATTCTCAGGACGTTTGTTTTGCTGCTCACATTGCCACTTGACACGATTTGGAGTTTTTTTGTGTGCGTTCGTGCACGTTCTGGATGGCTGGCTGGCTACCCTTTGCTACAGACGATGACGATGATGATGTCGGGACGGGCTGACTGCGATCCTTATCGATCGAATCCCGGTAACGGATCCTCGTTTCCCAGACTGCTCATGTTCTCTCGTGCGGCAAATTTATCGCCCAATATGCACCCAAATAACTGCCACACAAACCAGCACGGGGTGCATGGCGTTTAAAAGGTCTACCGAATTTTCTAATGACAATTTTATTTTCATGCTACCAACTCGACTGCTGCTGCAGCTGCTGGGGCCATTAATGCTGCAGATGATCTTTTGATTATTTCGTATTGGATGAGTGTCGTTTGTGATTTGATAGTGGCGATTATCTGAACCAAATCATGAAAGAAGAATCAATATTAAAATTAAAAACCTATCAGTTTAATATTTAAAACATAAAATCGAAATTCATACACTAACCATAGTTGATCATGCTCACACGTTTAAACGAAAGATATTTTTTAAAAACTTAAGAAAAATACTGAAGAAAAGTTTATCACGATCGCTTGTTTTAAAAGCAAATTCGAAATTTAAATCCAGAACACAATTCTTATCATGTTTGTTTTAATAGCAAACCCCAAAGTGTCGCACACTATTTCTGTCCGTGGAAGAGATACAAAATATTATCTCTACAACACCTTCAATACGATTTTTATCGCAAACTACTTAAACATTATGGAACGATAAGCCTCCAACGACAATACACTTGCCTAAAAATATCACCAAATTATACGATGCAAATCACGCGTTCGTTTCCAAAAACCGCCCGTGGCAAAAACATGCGCACGCGATAATACGGCATTCCAACGGATGCCCGTAGTGCCATTTAGGCTTCCCATTTGCTTCCTTCCTGCAAATCAAATCAAACAACCACCAAAACCGTTGACAGGCCGCTGTATCGATTGCTTTTGTTTTGCGCCCGATCACTCGACCTCCTCCCCCTACCAGTCTGGGCATGTTTTGCATAATTTATCCCAAACGGTTCATCCGTGTACCACACGCGAGCCACACCTTTTTATCACCTGCCGGACCGCAATCCGGCATTAAAGCGATTCTATACACCACACCACCGCACACGCTAGACTTCAATGAGCGCGAAAGCGACGAACGCGACGAACCCCACAATGAATGGAACCTAGCAAAGGGTAAATAAACAAACGAAAAGCCGATCCCGAGAAGGAAGGCTCGGCCCTGGCGCACAAATTACCACCGGTGACTCCTACGCCCGCCGGTGGAGCCGTTACCGTCGCGTGTGGCACGGCAAAGGGACCCACGGGCCCGAACGGAGTCGACTTTTCCATTTAGCACTTCATGTCACAGCAATAAAACTTTAATCTACGAAGTTATAAATTACAACAATAAAAAGCCAAAACTCGTGAAAGAGAAGGCATCTCACACCTTTCGTTTCGATTAGGAGCGGTGAAGGGAGGGAAGGGGATCACTGGATGCATTTGCTCCGAGAACACCGTAACCGCCCATTCGGCAGACGATCGGCAGCGATCGTTGGAGGTGCGAGTGGATGAATTAAAAAATTAAAACAATCTTGTTTTCTTATTTAGTTATATCAATTCCAATAATTTGACATGCATAGCCCACCCATGTCTGTGCACCCAGTGCTCGCTGTGACCGTGCCGATAGCGCGCGGTCGAGACCGTCTGCGGTAGATGACGGTCGGCCCCGGGCACCTGGAGCACGACCAGACGCAGACACCCGAAAGAACATGTTCTTCCTTTTGCTCGAGAACACGGCCGAAGATGGAAGGAGACGGAGCGGTTCGGGCTGGACCATGCTTTGACATTTTATGGCCACGCGTAAGATTAAATTACGCGTCCCAGGATGCCTCGTTGACCATTCTCCCTGCGCTTGCTGCCCGGAGGGAGCTGTTCGGGAAAGAAACCCGAAGCAGGTGACGACGAATGCGTACGGTAATTCCGCGTGCTTAATTCATCCGTTCATCCCGCCTGCAGCAATGTGTTTAATTTTTCTTTTTCTTTTTGTGCATGTGTGTCCGTTTTGGAGGCCGCCGGGTACGCGTACTATCTCATCACTAGCCACTCTTCTGACCCGACTTTTTAGCGGATCCTTCCGGACGGATTGTCGCCAGCGATGGTATTATACCCCTGGCCACCATCATGGCGGCACGGAAATGGTGTAAATGAGTGGCTCGATCCCCCACGCTCCGTTGCTCGTTCATTTTATGATTTAAACATTTAAAATGCGATTTAATAAAAATTTTAGTATACCCTAGTAACGTTTTGTAAAAGAGCAAAACTAATTATTTATTTCCTTTAAACCTTAAAAGGAAGTAAATAAAAAGAAATATTTTATTGGTTTATAAACGATTTTCCATACAGATACAATAACACATTAAGACCACTTAGAAAGTTTTACGTGAAGAGAAAATAGTTATTAAATTTGCAAATAAAAATGTTCACAAATTTACTGGATAGATTAATTTCCACAAAATTCCATCATGCATTCCTCCCCCGAAAGGATAAACCAATATTCTAACACTCTTCCTGATTGCACACCTCACTTCACGCCATGTTGACACTTGCTTGTCTCTGCCATGTTTTTCCTACTCTCGCTACGGATTACACGGCCCGGCTGCGTGGCCGGTTCGGTTGCGAACGTAATGGACGGCGTGAAATGGTTAGCATTTTTATCACATTCCTGTTCAGTTAAGCCTCCTCACTTCGCGTCGGATTATCTGAAGCTCGCCCAGACCTGACGATGTATCAACACACAAGCACAGGCTGAAGACAGAGCTGCCGGACACAGCGTGGCGTGGCGTGGCGCAACGAGCCCACGGCGAGTGGGTTAAATTTTTATTTTTCGTTAATTACCACTCACTTAACGATAATGTCCTTATTTCACCCCTTGTTCGGGAAAGGTAAACACCGTCCATATTTCATGTGTTTATCTTCTCAACACATATACACGCGCGGTGCGTGTGTGTGTGTGTGATTCTACACACCGTTTCGTTTCGTCGCTAGCGTTTCGTGTGCCTTAAGCCATCCGTGTGTCCCCGCTGCACCAAAGGTCGCGAGAGGACGAAACGCAAAGGGTACAGCGCGCTTCGATCATAAACCATACCGCAACGAGCCTGCGCACACACGGTTGCATTCCGGCGACAATGGAGCCCGTCGTGGTACGGGGGAAAGACGAGAACACCCACCCAGAACCTTTGCGCTGTGCCGTGTCTTGGACGATGTCGCGAGGTCGAAAGGATCGGCCAGATTGCGCTTGACAGTCACGCACCACCACCACCGTCACCGCTCCGTTTGTCGCAGGTAAAGCCATAAACCGTTTGCGCGTCGGCTCCGGGAAGATGACGCCCGGTTAGATAAGCGCAGGAGGATCGGTTTCTAATTATTATCATTAAAAAAATGCCCATGCTGCACCCACCGCATTTGGAATGCGCTCGAGAAGGAACGGGAAAGAAACAAAAACGAAGCAAGCACGTATAATTTCTGAAACCTTTCCGTTCGATTCCTTCCGCCGGACTAGTGATTACTTTATTTTCTGGACAATAAAAACGCGCCTTATCGTACATCTATATTTGAGGGAACGAT
The DNA here is from genome assembly GCA_000473445.2 of Anopheles farauti. NCBI lineage: Eukaryota > Metazoa > Arthropoda > Insecta > Diptera > Culicidae > Anopheles > Anopheles farauti. The sequence goes on along the minus strand of KI915043.1, from coordinate 4,251,991 downwards.
TATGTTGACCCAAAGCGTCCGTAAATGTCGCCCCTGCCTGGTGGTCCCTCGATTGTGGCTGTGATTTGAAGCCGACGAATCAAAACAAACTAAGGATAGTACAGGAACCTCGAAGCGTTTGTTTATTTTTAAGACACCGAGGCTCGATCTGGCATCAATAGAACTGTTTGTTCTTAGTTCAACAGCAATTGTAACACAAAGTAGAAACCATGTCATCTTTAATAGTTATATCCCCGTTGTATTGGTTGCTACAACAACGTCTTCTTCATCATTGAAAAGGGCCTATATTGAAAAAAATCCTGAAAAAACATTCAATATGTTTGGTCACCTAGCTATTTGTCTAGTTTCGTTGCTTTTATTTTTTATACCGAATCTCCGTAATTATCAATCATTTACCAATATTATAATATTATTGATGAAAAGCTTACAATATTAAATGATTAATATTTTTAAGCAGAAAACAGTTTGAAAACAATTGTGTTTAAATATTCAAAAAAAACATCAACACGTTTACAAAAAACTCCTCGTAAGATCATAACATTTTAAAATAATTCCGCATAATCAAAGCAATCCACTGTTAATTGTCGTTCCATATCCACACTCATATTTCATTTCGCTTCAGATGATATAAACCGTATCTGTCTTCACCTCCAAATCGGGTGGTGCAATTGATTCTCACTGCGCACCGCTCAACAACGATCATCATTGACAGCATCCCCGCACGCCACTATCAAACTTAACAACCGCAACGCTGTAGCACACGCAGAAATCGCGTTTAGAATCCGCCCATTAAAGGTGGCTTCACAGTCACCGACTACTTGGATCCGTGCATTCGTGCGAGAATGGGGATGCGCCATGTTGCTTCACCGACTGCTGCTGCTGCCACCAGTCCAGCAGAGAGGAGTGGGTTTGGGACCAGAGCCCAAAGTTTAACCCGAGCCGAGGTGAGCTCGGAAGACACAAGACACCCCGCCGAGTGCCACTGACTGTGCTGGCGTGCGATGAAAGGACGCCGCACGCACCGAATCGGTCATAATTTCTTTGTTTTTTTAATTATTGCCTATACGATCGGGGGGCTATGAATTATACGCTCGTACCATAAATGTGGACGGTTGTGGTTGGCGCACCTTCCCTGGGTGACCTGGCCGTAGGTGGATAGCGCCCGATTGCTGCCAATTAGGGCGAATCGAAGCGCAGAAAATCATGAATGAAACGGAATGTGTCCCGTGCACGGCTATCCATCCTCAGTGCAGTACTTGTGAAGGTAAATTAAAATTAAAACAAACCTACAGTATGTGGCAAACGGTTTTGTTCTTCCAACGATTCCACTTCGCCATCGATTGTATGCATCAAACGGCGACTCGCTAATCAGCACCGATGCCGCATCACGGAGGGAACCGTCTCTCCGGCGTGCGGTGGTAGCTTGCGCTGTCAAAGCAACTCAGCCGTACCCCAAAAAAAACGCAGCAGGAACTCCACACGAGAAGCGAATGCACCGAAAAAATCTTCACCGCCAACGAGCAGCAGCGATGTATATTGCGCTCATAAAATCATGAAAGTGATGTCTAACAACGTCCGAGCACGGTAACAAGCTGCGAAACCCATTCCGTGCCGCAGTTAGAGCCTCTCGCTTCTCTGTCTCGCTCGCAGCAGCTCGCGAGATTTCCGATCATCAAACGCGATCGCGAGCGAGTTCTAGAACCGAGGGTCGGGGAAAAATCGAAAATGGTTTCGAGAACCATACGCGCCGAACCGTTTCCACTCGTAAACTGACGCCTGTTAGCATAACCTTCTTGGGGCTTCGTTAAAGATGCGCTCCTTTTCTGGTCTAACAACAGACACACACACACACTCGCATGAAAGCCGGAGCTGCTGGATGATAATTAAAAAATATTAATCACGAAATGAGAGAAAACAACTGTTATGATTTTGATTGCATTAGACCGAACGCGCCCATACGGCGCCCCGAAAAAAAACCGTCTTTTTCGTTCCACCGGGAGCTTCTTTTTTTTACTCGGGTTGTCCTCACACACACGGCTCGGACGGTTCTCTTATTACCGATCGGGTGGATTGTGTGGCGCGGGCCCCTCATCAGCGCGATCGATCGGGATTTACAGAAAGAAGCCGCCGACAGTAAGACGGACACCGTCGGCGCGCCACGCCGCACACCACATGCGTAGGCTTCTCCTGCTGATCTTGGGCGTCCCGAGCCGATGTTGATATGCGTGTAATCGTTAATGACGGCGCTTGGTGGACGCCGGTCAAACTGACGGCCGGTGACGGTCTCTGCCGTCTTTGGAACTACCGTGGATGGGGAGGCAAGGGGGTGAATTATGAGTTATGAGTAGTTGAATGGAAGAAGGAGAGACAGTTTCACGCACACACTATCACTGTGGGAAAGTGAAATCGTTATCGAATCAAGCGAGCTTGGTGGCCGAGCATGCGCTTTGATTAGAGGGTTTTCCGCCGCCCGCCCGGCTCGGGTTGGATCAATAGAACGGAAGACATCTCCTGCTGTGGCATCCTTATGTCGTTTACATTTATCACCTTGGTTTTCAAGATCACAATTTGTTCACTTTATGTTATGTTTTTTTTCTTCGACGAACCCTTTCCTACAAAAATTTCACAAAACCAACTTTCATGCCAAAATTCATACCAACAGTTAAATATTTCTTTGAAAATATTAAAAGATTCCGAAAATATGCCATGAAGCTTCCGGTACGCAAAAATAGGATATTAACAAAATTATCACTAACAGACTCTCAGTAATTTATTCGGTAATCATGAAAAATCGCATTATATTTTAAATCCTTCTCGATTCAAAAAATCAGTAGTGGTTGGACATCTTGTTCCGTCATTTAATGGGAGAAATAAATAATTATAAGTTTCTTATAACATTTAAAATTCAGATTCTATTAAAGAGGAAGCGACATCTAACGTCGTTCATCTTCTGTTTTCTATCTATTCCGATGTTTACTACAAACGTAGCCTACTCTTATCGCACATTCACATTCTCTTATTTCAGCACGATTTCCAGAGCTCTTTTTTTATATAACCCAACTGGCTTGTAAAGAGGAACCCCATAAGGAACCACACAAATCCCTCAAAGAAGCGATCCTCAATCCACCACGGTTAAGCCACAGCGGTGCAATACGTGCCTGCAATGCACTGCCCTTTTATCTGGTGACTAATTTGTCAAGATCCTTTCCAAGCCCGACACACACACACACGTACACATTTCAAGCACCACTTTGCAGATCGCTCAAGACGCGTCATCACACCTCCGCGCGAGCCACAAAATCTCGTATGCGATTTTTCTCTCCCTTCCCGCTCGTCGTTTGCAGCGGCGATCGCTTTCGCTCCATAATCTTCCTTTTGACTGCGGCTTTGTAAAAATCACTTTATTAGTGGCGGCCTTTTCCTTTTCCTGTTTTGCTATGGCAAGCCCAAAACCGCACTCATGCGCACTCTCCATTTTGTGTTTGTTTTTTTGTTTTTTGTTTTTCTCCCGACGGCGGCCCGACGTCGTCGGTTTTGTTCCGCCATGCGTTTCCCGCGTGTAGCCCTTCTGACCTTTTTCCCAGGTGAAAAGCCCCTTGTCTGTGTTTACGTGTGTGTGTTCACTAGGCGGAGCGTAACATTTCGTCTTCCTGCTTTTCCGTGCCGTGCGGTTGTGGTGTTGCTTTCTGTGAATGCCACGTATCGGTGACAAATGAACGGCGGCAGCGACAATTGGACTCTTCGGCCACGAACCGGACTGAGCCGCTTTGACAGTTGGTCATCCGTCAAATTGCCGACCACGGCAGTTCGGGCTTATTACACGCTCAGTTTCCTGTGAAACCAGCCGATGCGCCCCGACTGCTGCTGCTGCTGTTGAACAGAACGGTGTGAAAATGCACAGCTCTATCCTTAGCGATAAGCACCCGAAATGGTTGCAAAGAAGGAAGCTTTTCAGTAAGGGCAGCCTAAATAATCAACCGCATTATTCATTCCCGCAATGTGTGAATAAGCCTCCCAGTGCGTTCGAACATAATCTCGCTTTGTGAAACGTTAAGAGCGACTTCAAATGGCATTCATGGACAGTAAATGGCTCTATACGTCTTCAAAGAGTGTTTAGAAGGTTTATCGGTTAATGAGTTTTTCGGAACCACTTCATGCCCTCGACTTCATTCCGGAACATCTTATGCAGGAAGGAAAGTAATTCTTTCAAAAACATATTTTTAAAATAATATAAAAAAAAAATTCCTTTCCATCTTGCCACCATCCTCGCGATATACGATGTAATTACTGTCGGCGCAATGAAAGGCAAATAAATCAATTGACCACATGTTCGCCACGATGGCCACGTGCGTCCACTTAGCGTTCGCTGCCCCGTGCAGCTTCCGAATAATTTATCTCCAGCCATCTCCGTCGGCGAGGAATAATTCCTTCTGGCAAATTGGCTCCCGTTTTCATCATCAACCAACCACCACGCCACCACTGGATCGCTCATCCCCGTGGCGCCCTTTGTTTTACGCTATAAGACTGCGGCGTATAATTGCGCTCCAACCCGCTCGGCCAACTACCGAACAAGACCGTATGCCGCACACCCTGCAGAAACACAACATAAGGGATGCAAATGTAAATTAGAGCCTTGCGGGAGCCTGCTGCTGGTCTGGGGTGCCCTTTTTCGGCGTTCGGTTTGCACCATTCCCCGCCGTCCCTATCATTTGAGCGAGGGCACGCGAACAATCCGGGGCCGATCCGATCGGGTTTTGCAGGCATGCAAATTTCGTTCGTCTTTGCGCCTTTGACTGCCGGGTTTTGGGGGCATTTTTTTAGTGTGTGTTTCAGGCTCGTTTGTCCGTTTAAGATTCGGGAAGAGATTGAGCGCATTTGACTCGATGCATTTGTGGTTTCAGGGCAGCGAAGCGTGTGGTCAAATGCGGTTGCTTTCGACACGCCCTGGGTGCATGTTGCCGCCCCTTGAGTACGATAATGAGATGTTATCAAATAATGATAATATTCCAAAGCAAAGGGCAGTAGCTAATGGCGCCTGACCAGGAATGGATTGGTTAATCTTTTTGACGTGCATTTCGTGGCTTGGAAGGTATACATTAAATAAAAAAAGCTTACTGCGAATAAAATTTATTAATTTATTTTATAATCCAGAATGGTTGGAGGCAAAATGAATGAACAAGAGGTGTTATTAGAACAAATTAAAATTAAATAACAAAAAAATATTTCTTCGCGAATTCCATCATTTCAAACTAACAATCTGGGACAGCGTTCTCACCGTCATCAGCCCTCTTTCCTTCGCTCTCTTACCTTCAAGCCTATTGTTCTACGAAGAGCCATTGCAAGATGTGACAAATAAATTCCCGCAATCATTGTCTCCGCATTTCTTAACCCCACCGAAGCGTAGCGGAAGAAAAGGAAGCTTCTTAGGCGGCCGGCCCGGCTGTCGGAGGATTACCGAGCAGACACCATTGTCCCAAGCGAGAAGAGTAATTGCAAGCATCGGGGAACATTGCAAAAGCACTCGACAGTACGATAATTACATAGTTGCCAACCGTTCCCTATCCTCGTTTACCGTCTATTTCCTGCTCAGCACTCGCTCAATGATTTTCGCTCGTGTATTCTTTTCATTTTGCGACGATTGCGACAATAGCTACGGTGCTCGGTTGACTGACATCCTTTCCCTAACTTGCCTAAGTGGTCATGAAGACGTTTTTCTTGAGTCTCTTTGAAGCTGGGAAGCTTGTGAAACCCATTCAGCAGAGATTACAGATGGTTCTATTTTATTATAGATTGTATTAGTCATTTACAGTTTTAAAAATCTTTTAGTGGAGGAGAAAGTTTGTTTTTGGTAAAAATGAAAAAATATATACCTTGCTAATTTATTTAACGTATAGAAAAGTTTAAATTTAGTTTCTCATTTAAAATTATATGACAGTCAATAATAATAGACAATCTTCAAACCTTTCACTTCCAGCCGTTTCTTTAGTCGCTATCAACAAACACCTCACTTGTTAGCAGCATATGCCATTATAGGGCCTCAACACAAACAAAGCCTATCACACCTTCTTATCATTGCTACAAACGTCGTCGAAAGCTGCAAACGATGCACCGAACAAAGCGGGAAGGTCAGAAAAAGCACCGTCATAAATTTTGATCCCTTCAATATCGCGCGCATCGCTCGGTTCCGCTTCAACCCAGCGCGCTTTATCGATTAGAGAAACAAATTGTTTTCAATATGCGCTCGAAAGAAAGGTTCTCTATCATGCAATGTGTTGCTTTTGAGCCAAGGGTCGGTTTGTTTAAGGGTTTTGGACAGATGTAGAAACTGTTCACCGCCTGGCAACCCTCGCATGCCAGTTGAGGTGAATGGTGGCCCACGATACTGCCACCCCCTGTTCGGGCATGATTCGGTATCGCATCAAAAGCACCAGTCACAATTACATGGAATCAACACCTTCACAACACCGCGGCAAACTAGGTTCTGTAAACATCGCCTAACGACCGTTGCGAGCGAACCCAATCCGTCTCCTTGCACCACGCACCGGACCGGTAGTGAGGCGGGCTCGAATCGGCTTCTAAAACACGGCGTACCAGTGCTTCTGATTTCCCGGAAAAACGTGACACCATCACCGCGCAGCACGCCTGGGCGGTTGCTGGTGATGCTGGTGACAAATGTTAACAGATTGTTTTACGACCCAACCGACACCGAACCCGCCGGCGAGCTAATGGAGCAATTTAAACCCCCGTTCGTGGGCAACCGATTCCAAGATATCGTCAGCCGGCGCAAATATGATTGTCTCTATTTGCGTTACGCCGTGAGGGATCGTCCCGAAATTGAGACGCGCCCAACGGCAGCGGCGGGTGGGAGGATGGAATTACGCAAATCTTTCCCGAGAAAAACGCCGGAAGAATGCATTTCATCTCGTGCATCCCGATAAGGGTGTGTGAGCGAAGCGCTTTCCGAAGCGAGAAGTGTATGAGTTTCGTTTCGTTTGCGACGAGAAACGGCCACGGGCAGTTCTCCCACGATTAAAGCGCCATCAGTGGCAGTTCTCCGTGCGCAACCGTTTCGGAAGCGGCTCGTCTCGAGCTCGACACGCGAAAATGTTGGCAATCTGCCGGTGGAGCCGCTTTCGCGTGATCACGCGTCACCGTTTGACGGGCCACCGATCGTCCGTGCCGGCTCACTAAATCACCGCAACCATTCGTTAATCGTGTGATCCTACCTACTCGGGTGACATTTGACATGCCTGCCCAGAGGCTAGGAGCAGTTCGGAATAGGGACATTAACGTGACAACGCCCCCATGCCTGTTCATAACGCGATCTTTGGACGCGTGCGGCTTTAATAGGATACAATTTCTGGCCGTAGCGTTTAGGGTGGCCTCCGGCGATCGGTCTCCCCTTTGGAGGAATGGACGATGATCGCCTGACCCGGGCCCAGACTAGACCCGGAGCTCGTGCTCGTGCACTCTAGAACGACCGGCGCGGATCGCGTGACAACGGCAAACCATTAGGGGCGATAATTGTTATAATAAAACTGCTATTTAACACTCATAATGACAAGCTGAAACCCGACTACGATCCCCTCCCATTTGAGGAGACCCTTCTCTCCACCCCCATCCCCATGATGGTACTGATGATGGTGACGATAATGCCAATGGTTCTGGCAGGAATAGTGAGGGCTTTAATTATGGGCATGTCCGCGCGTACCATGCGCCCGCCCAGCTCTAACTCTGTCCGAACTCTTTGGCTCTCGTTTTGGAGCACACGTTGCTCTAGCGCGCATCGTAGCGGGTGGTCTAGGAAAGGTGTTAATCGAGCGCTTGGTCCGGTGGGACAACGCACGCGAACCTGTGAACAAATTTATCCCTATGACACATCACATTTTCTCATTAAAAGGTGCTTTACCCAAGCAAGCCGTCCGGTGAGGCCGTGAAATCAAACGCATGTTTAATGTAACTTAGTGGCCTTGTTACATTCCACACAAATCAAATATGAAGTAAACTTTCCGTGGCGTCAAGAACATGATGTCATAAAAACTAATTTTTATTTTCCTAAGGATTAAAGTTTGAACTGAATCCTCCTTTGGGTAAGATTTTATATTTCTAAAATAATGATATCGTCATGGAAATCCCAGGATAAATTTCACGTCGAATATTCACATTGGTTCCTTTACCTTACTTTTACCCAACACTTACCTCTATAATATAGACATGTTTGTTCTGTTTATGGAAAAAGCTGGCAAACAACGGCTCTTTTATTGGAACAACAGCAAAAGCATCTCCATGAAACGGTTCGCCAGAGAATCATCTTGTTCAACACGCTATTAGCATAATTTACAACACGTACTACCCCGCCCGGCATCGCATCACAACCTAATCAAGCGCAACGCGCAGGAAGTAAATCATAAACGGCTTCTCCTTAAATTAGCCACACGCGAAGCGACTGCTCAATCGCCTTGATTAATTGAAATAAAACACACCAGAGCCCACATATCCGCCACATAAAGGTCCCCGTATGATCGAAAACAAATTGGGCCATTTGACGGGCCAGGCAGCCGGCGGGGTAGAGCAAAACATAGCAAAACAACAGCAATATAACATCCAATAGAGCAAAACGCCGGCCACCAGAGGGGCGAGCCAGAGGGAAATCGATTTTACGATGGGCTCATTAAAAGCAAACTGTAGCAGGGAAAAAACCTCCCGAGGGGAACTGATTTTATTGGTGAGTTTAAAACGCCGCCGATGATAATCGGTAGTTTATCAAATCATCCCGATCACCGTTCGCGACCCTCCCTCGAGCGAAATGTTTGTGGTCCGGGAGTCCGATTGATGAATTCATTAGCCACACAGCCACTGACACAAATGAGGCTCATCATCGTCAGGCGAGCCTTTGCGAAACGGTTCTCGAATCGCGCCGAACCGTTTGATTTACTGTTGGATCGTTTCGTCACGGAAACCGAACGCAAACGGATCCTCCATCGACGGATGACGGATTGATCGGCCGTGCATCGGTCCGTGTCGATAAATTTATTTCGGCATGCAACCAAAACAGGGAACCCGTCACGGCAGCTCCCGTTCGCATAGGAGACAAGGACACGGTCACGAATCCCTGGAAAGCGGCGGCTAGAATGCTCGGTGGGAAATTAAAACAACCCAAAGTCCTCAAAACGGTCGCGCGAAAACCTTCGAAACTGGTAATGCGATTTCGAGCGATATTATTTCGTACCTTCCCTGCAGCGTGTTACTGATCCGTCCCGCTCAAGCGGTGGAAACGATACGATACGTCTAATTTTCGGCTTTATCTCAGCCCGCATCCAAGGCAATCTCAGCGCGAACGTGAAAGAGGCCGGCCGAGGAGAAATTAAGATCAAATCACCACTCATAAGCCTGTAATTAATTGCTCATTAGAAACGTTCTCCTGGTAGCAGTGCCTCGGTCTGGGACCGGGCCGTGATCGAACCCGTCGTTTCTTCGCTTTAATTTCATTCGCATGAGTCCGGGAACGGGAGGATGCCCTCGGAGAACGGGGAGAACGCACCGGCGAATGATACGGTGCACTAGTCTGCCGCTGGTGATGATGGTATTTAGGAAAACACATCGTTTCACAGCACCGAATTTAACGACTCCCTTAACGATGCGATCGTTTGAAGGCGGACTGTGTGTAACGCTTACGACGCGTTTTGCCCTTGCCCATAGCGTACCACCGATGGCTACATTTCGAATAGAATTCATTCCGCCGGCGCCAAACGGTTAGTGGAAGCGTATTCTAATCGATCTCACGGTGATAATCAAGTACGAAACATAAGTAGTGAGGCTTTGCTGCTTTCTACTGTTTTATATATTTTTTTCTGAAGCATTTATCTTAATCGTTACTAAATTTCTACGGGAAAAGAAACTACCAGATGTAGAAATTTATTATAAATTTTCTTTTCATGAATTTTTATGATTTTTTTTTTTCAATATTATCTATTTATTTTAAAGCTTTTTTGAAGACTAAATTTCATTAACTAGACGAAATAAGAAACAACAAAATGCTTTTTATGTAAATTTTTCAATCCCTTGCATAAAGCTCACCAGAAAGTTTGAAACATTCCTTTCCGTCATGAAAATTTAAAACGTATTCCTCTTTCAGCATTTTCTGCATGGAAAACGTAAACAACAAAGCAACGATAATTCGCTCGAAAAATTATTTTCAATAAAGCAAATTAATATAATAAACACGTTTAGCGATCCAACAACATTTACCGCCGTTGAGCACACGAGCGAACACGATCACCGAGACGACGATGATGACGCTGAACCAACACACCGTTGGCAAATCTGGCGCTGCGGAACGCATCATCGCAGACGCAAACAGGATCACACACAGGAGTCCGGTAATCGGACGCCCGGAACGATCAACCTCGGCTCGCTCGCTTGATGATGATCCTCCCGCACCGATCCGATCGCGCAGGAATGTGTAATGGGCGTGCGTGGGTTCTGCCCTGCGCTTCTTCCGATCCGTTTCGTTTTCTTCCAACCCCGGCCGTCGCTCGAACCCAGTTCGCTCCGTAGTCACCCGTAACCTTTAATTAGTGTTAATTTTTTGGGTCATTTTTAGAATTCGGAAATTATCAAAAAAAAAATAAAAAATCAAAGCAGGATGAGAGAATGAAACAAAACACAACCCCAGCCTGGCGACGGGCGATGGAGCGAGGTCTGTGTTTTAGAGCCTCGGAGTTAGATACAAGATACACAATCACCGATGACCTACCTCCGTTTTTCCCATATAGTCGCCGGTTTGGTTTATTTAGTAGGTGGGTTTCTTTTTACTCACTTTTCGGGGCCTTTCGGGCAGGAAACTCTCGGAACCACTCTCGAGGCTCTCGGGAACGGTCATTTTTCATCGCGGACTGTCGAGCGCCTCCTCGGATGCCGGTCCCATTATTGGCCCGGGATGCGACCTCGCCTGGCTCGCGATCTAACTTCGGCAGAGGTCGAATTCCACCACAGATCGCGAGATCGTTCCCGACGCATCCGTGGCCGGAATGAGGGCGTGAGCTAAGCGAACCTGACCGAGCCCAATTCCGAGGCGTAATCATGCAGAAGCCGGCACGGGAGGTTGCGTCCGGCAGGACCTGCGGTCGCCCGCAGGTCCACACAGACACCGGAGGCTTTGTTTTTTATCGCTCACCCGTACCCTGCCCCGATAATGATACGTTGCCGCGTTCCGCTCCGCTCTGATTGACTTCGTTCGCTACTCTGGGAGTCCGCCACAGTCCAGCCGGGCAGGTCCAATATGGAAATCATATTCATCGGCTGCAACTTTACCTCCCAACCCGTTCCCGTCCCACGCCCATGTGCCATCGACCAGGGGCGTGGGAATTTATGCTTTTTGCCTCATCGGTGCCGCTTGTGGTCGCGGCTGCGCGTTGAATGGCGACCGCAAATATGCTTTTATGCGCAGGTTAGTGTGGATAATGTTATTTGATTTTCGGTGGGAATGTTGTGTTTCGCCGTTCCACCCTTGGAAAACCCGCCCCATTACATGTCGGGCAGCCGCTTATGATGGTGAGGGTCGTTTGGAATGCGAGCCTGACTGATTGACTGAATTTTGTCCTTTCAGAATTATGCTTGAGAGGTTTTGGTCTGAGCCGCTGCAAGCAATCGTTAGTTTTTTTAAGGTAAATTAACGAAAAAACGATTTTAACAACAATGATTTTAACAACGTTTATAATTTTGTCAAATAAAAAATTGAATATAAACTAATATTTTAATTTTTTTCACTTTAAAACGCAACAAATTTTAAATTTTGATTTAGAAATCATAAAATAGAATTTATTATCAATCTTCTATTTATAACCTATCGATTTATGAATTTATTCATTCTAAAAATTATAAAATATTTATTTTCGATTTTTTATCACCATGACAAAATAAAAAAAATAACTCACAAAAAACATAGTTTTTATTATAAATTCCATTCTACTAGCCGTAAATTCATTTCCCCAACCCGGAACCCGTAATTAAAACTAATCAAATCGCCGGAGGGTTTCTGACGCCGGGCAAACCCAGATCCGAGTCCGTCCCACCGTGTCTGCCAAATCATAATTCATTACACTTCTGCTGCTGATCATCCTATATCAAACAGTGCCTACCAAACCCACGGATCGCAACCCCGTGGACGTGGCACCTCCTAGCTCGGCCACTCTATTCCCAATGAAATAGTCAAAAACGATCTCAATTTTCGCACCTAACCACATCCAGTGTATCTGCTTTGCCATAACGCAGCTGAGTGTGCTAGCTACGAAATGCAATAAAGTTCGTCTGAATTCGCCACCCATTTCAGCGTGCAAAACATTTCCATCTGTTGCAATGGCACCCTAGCACTGACAGTCGGAAAAGGGTTTTCTTCTCGCTGTCAGAAAGTTAATTAAAAAACCAAACCATTTCCTAGGAAATACCGCCCAATATTTTCTTCTCGCTCAAGGTAGCCCACGACAAAAAAAAACAAGTTTCGGACAAGGATCGGACTGTGGCTACATCCGAATCGAAACTTTCACGGAATCAAACCACCATCCGTCAATGGGGGCCCGAATTTATGGCCAGCAAGGGTCCGAATTTATCAGAACATTTGAACGCACGCGTGCACGGTTTTTTTCTTTTTGCTTCGTTTTGCTTCCCTCCATTGCCACTTTCTCGCATTGCTAATGGTGTTATGCGCAGTTCCTGAGAAATCTGCGCCCAACTTTCCCACCGTAACTAATCGCGTAATTAAGGCAAATTGGAATGCCCCTTGTGTGTGGTTGTGTGTACCGCGGCTTTGGGCAACGATCAGCGAATCGAAACGGTTGATCGTTACCTAAAGACGTGCCGGTGGATTTTTGGGCTCACGATTCGATGACTTTCTGCGCTCACACCTGACAGGATAATCTCTCCGAGCCGATGCGATGATGAAGACTGACCGGAGACGAAACGAAATCGTCTTGTGATTGCTCGCCACGGTCTCGGAATTCGTTTGTTTGTTTTCCTTGCATTTCGCAACGGCATCGTGGGATTTGCGGGATGCAATCGAATTAAAATGGATGGACCAATTGGGACACGACATGGTACACGAATTAATTTAATGGTACTATCCGGCAATGGCTATTACTCAAAAGGGTCCGATGCGGAAAGTGATCGTTCTCAAGCGCCTAGTCACCTCTAATGCAAATGATTCGCAGAAGCTCCTCCAACCTCACATCGCACGGTTTATAAGAGCTCCGTTCCAAATACCATAATGTCCTGAAAGACCTACCTTTGGAGAAGATTCCTTTACGCTAAACAATGTTAAACACTCACCATCATTCACCAAAAGATCTTACCGCTACAGGAACGCCTGGCAATTTTCGTATCGCATAATCACACCGCAGCACCGGGGCTTTCAAATTATCATTAATTGGCAGATACGCGCCGAGACCCGGCGAACGAGCCCAAAATTTGCCTCTCGCCAAAGCGATGCTCGCCTGCTTGGATCATAGTTATCATGTCAGAAAGAAATTCCCGGTCCCGGTGAAAGACGGCCGATTTGGTGCCGATTTGATGGGGCGAAAAAAAACACATGTGCAAGCTTACGCATACGTGAGGTACATGGAGCAGGGATGGAAAATTTAATTAGCTAGAATTTAGAACCGATTGCGAAAACGATCAACCGGTGCGGTGAATTTGGAACCGAGAGTTTCCACCTGTGCAGTACCTTCAACCTTGGTTTGATTGATAGCGTCTAGGCATCGCAGGGCAATTGCGTCTGCGGCCACAGCTTTGCAGTTCGCACCAATTGCCTCAACCGAAACTTGCCTCGAGATTGAAGGATTTCAATTCCCTCCGCAGGCCCTTCCCTTCCGATCCTTATGTCGATCCGTTGCACGATCCGAGATTGGCAGGTTTTAGGCCCGTTTTTTAACCGAGATTCTGGGAAATCAATCAGGCCAGCTCGATCTTGCACCGGTACGAAACATACCATGATCTACACACGGTGTTTGTTCGGCTTCACAATCCGGCTCCGTCCAAATACTGGCCAATTGTGATTAATGTGAATGAAATTGAAGTGCCCGTGATGGGTTTGGAATTTCGAATCGCGGAAAATAAATCCTAACGCAAAGCAAAATTCGTCCGCGAATTAGCAGGCTGCCTAACGTCTGGAGCCTTTGCACCAACCGAATATCAACCGAGCCGAGGCTTCTGTGTTGAATGAAAACTACACAAATTCCTCCAGTTGGAGTTCATTTATTAGAGCTCATCTTTCGAAGCACACTCAGTCATTCGACGTCCACCGCTAAATCTTGTCCCGAAGATCCCGTCATGGGATAGTTCCGATCGAAATGATTGCATTCCCAGTGGTAGTCGCCGATCGAAAATTATAGGTTCCGAGCAGCAGCTACGTATCGTTAAAATAAACTACCTGTTTTTTTTGGTGCGCTTTGTTACCGCAACCGAAACGGTCTTTTTCCGCTCCGGATCTCACTTCCGTTCGCTGCCAATCCGATCGGACCGGATTTACCTAGGAAATTATTAAAATCAATATCACCGTCGATTGGAGGTCTCTGTCACCGGGGTAATGAGCACCTTGGCAGAGAGGCAGTTTTGTCCCTCGATGACCCTGTGCACCGCCCCGAAGCACCCGGTTCCGGAATCGAAGGATCTAATTCCCGCGACCTACGACTGACAAAAAAAAAAAAACAACAGCCAACAGATGATGAACGGTGACTGTCAGCAGAACACGGGATCGGCTTAATAGATGCGTCGAGTATGTAATTAAAATTTCAAACCGATGCCACTCGGCGGGTTCCGTCGGCGCAGGTAAGGAGCGTTGAGCACAAGGCAAAAAGGGCGCTCTAAAGAATGCTTAAACCATAACGGATTTCAAAATTTCATACAAACAGTTGGGCTACTCGGATTTCTTCCGCAAGGTTATGCATAACTTTTGTTAGGGTATTCAAAATGTAGATAATATTATTTGCTCTAAAAAAGCGTTGCTTTTATCAAAAAGTTGTCATTATATTTGGATGGTAAAATTATGCAAAAAAATTTCACCAAACTGAACCTCCTCGTGAAGATGCAATAAAACTGTTATTGAAATGACATTCAAAACACCCCGGCCAGTGGCTTTACACCCATTCCATGCCAATTCGATAATGCCAAGGGGTCAACATAATCGACTGACATGTGCTGCAGCTTTAAAACAATAAATAACAAATAATAAATAAATAAAACTACCCAAACACGCCCGACGTCATTCGGCATTATTTGGCCGAACTCTTGAGTCTAGTGCTCTATCAAGCATCGCTTTACAGCCAACTCACGCTCACCAACCAACCGCGAACGCTACTCCGGATGCGACCGGGGTTATCACCTACGCGGCCACGAGCAATCACGGGTTCGGTCGCCCGCGTTACCATCCTCCTTCGGGTGGCGATTCTGCATGAAGGTTTCGCCAAGCAAACAGTGCACGATCCGGCTGGCTACCGTCCGTCGAGTTTCTGTCAACAATTTTACGCCACCCGTTTCGCCTAACCCGTTGCAGAGCGCATCGTACGCACGCCAGGCTCGTCCGTCACTTTCCATCGCCGCGATGACTCGCTCTTATCAGCCGCTGACACCATTCTCACACCGTGCACGCTTCTCCTTCAAGCCAAAGCGGGGATGAACCTATCGCCGAACGCAACAATCTCGCCCGATGAGGAGGTCGGTGTTGCTTTCATAACCATAACGGGGACCCCATTGTCGGTAGTGTTGCCACTTCGCGTCGTCCTCATCAAAAGTCGCAGTTGCACTCCGTCAAACGGCGAGACGCGTGTGGCAAGTGGCGGTAATTAACAATCTCACACCGCTTGCTGTCAAACAAAGGCCGAGGTATTATTTTCAGTTGCAGTTTATAAAACACTTTCCGTCGATGGGAAGCGGAAGAAAAACATACCGTGCAATGTGTACAGCTTGGCATGCCGTTTGTTCCGGTTGATTGTTTCATCCAAGTTGGGCTTGATATTGATTTATCGACTATTTTGACAGATGTGACAACACACCAAGAGGATGCTGAGAAAGCTTCCCATTTGGAAGCTTCCCGGTATTACACGAACAGATTCTTTCGAATCTGGTTTGGAAAAGCTGATAGACTATGTTGACGTATTATCGGTCATCTGGTGGATTTATCTGGAATTATATTTCATATACCGGATATACCAGGAACCTGTATGTCTACATCGAAATCTAATGTCAATATATATTTTATTTTGAAAATGATAAATATATATTTTTTTAAACAAATTTCTGGCTCTAAGACCTTTCAACAGTGAAACAATCAAATATAGTTTAAAACATCTCTGGCAAATCGATTGAAAAATATGTCAGTAATTAGTCATATCTGTCAGCTAAACAAACGAAGCATAGATTTTTTTTTCTTATATTATAGATGCTCTGGTAGAGTTTAAATCGCATCTCTGAAAATCGAAATGAGATTGTAAGCAGAATTTCACAATAGATAAAAATAATTAAAACCCAGCGTGTTATATTTTGCGAAGTGTGGAAATGTTATCGCTAAGATGTTTCTATTTATTATTTGGATCGGTCACGGTAATAATTTACGCTTCTTACATAGCTAAATAGTGCCCTACTACTAGTGCCTTAAACATGTACAGAAAAGTAACATAATATACACGAATTGTACTAACTGCAGACATCTCCTCTCCGCCTGTCCGCGGCCTATTTACAGCAGATTGTTTTTGGGACATTGGTTATCAAATTCCTGCTTCCTGGCTCCTGCTCCCAATGCCACAATGCTTCCGTTTGAGATCAGTGTAAAATACTTGTCCGTTCCGACTACGGCTTCGCACCAGCCGCGTGTGCAACCCCTCAGCCCGATCGCTTTGGTCACTTTTGGTACCTGTGCTCCGTCAATAAATCGACCCACGAAGCAGTTGCTACGAGAGGGGTAGCTAAGGTTGCCGCTCGTCCCTCGAAAAGCAACAAAAAATAAACGAGCACAAAAACTCCTACGGCTAGCAATAATTAGTAAGTAATAAAAACAAATATCAGTCTTTGTAAACATCGTCCCAGATTGCCGGCAAACGTGGGACGGTAGAGGGCGCAGGAAAGCTGACGGTACACATTCTACCATATCGCATGGGAAAACGAAGCTAAAACCTTTCTCCTGGCACTCGTGTGCGACCTCCCGTTTGCTCTGCTGTGCTGTTAAACCTGTTAAATTGCTCTAACTGTTACATACACACACACCCCTTGGGATTGGAATCGAATTGGAATGGATGTTCTTTAGCCGCCCCTTACTGCATCGCACGCTCGATCGTAACGTACGTACGTACGAACGAACGTACGTATCGATCATCATCATTCTCGTCTCTTTGGTTATGTACACGTTTCATCGGACTCTCCGTCTTGCCCTCATCGTCTCACCCACTCGGAGCTCGTACTTTCGAGCACAATTATCTGCCTGCCCTCCGTCTGCACTGTGTGTGTGTGTCCGTTTGGCTTAAAGTATGGCTATCGGCGTGTGCGTTAATATCCGGCAATCCAAAGGCGAGGAATTGGGCGACCAAAAGGAGAAAAAAACGCAAGCCCTCCAATAAAACTCCTAAACATAAACCCTAAACCTACGACACTTTACGACGGTAAGGAACGTTGAACACCTCGCTCTCGCTAGCCTCTCGGTTTGCTCCCTCTATC